>OZ038502.1:72180570-72238070 GCA_964036315.1 Acanthosepion esculentum | reverse complement strand
GGTATTATGACACTTTCCACTGCAAAAAAAAAAAAATTACATAGATAAAGCCGTTCGTAAAGTGTGGGCTGTACTTGTCAGAATAATTTTTTGTATCTCTTTGAGGCATGGACTTCCAGAGATCCCTTCAATTAGTCTACTGGAATCTGTTCCAACCAATCCTAAGCTTCCAACTACAACAGGGATTGTTGATGTTCCCATGTGTCACATTTTTGAGATTTCTATTTCAAGGTCCTTGTATTTTGACAGCATTTCGAATATCTTCAAAGATACATTGCAGTCTGCAGGGACTGCCATATCAATAAGGAAGCATTTTTTTGTGATCTTTAATAACAATGTCAATGGGCGGTTGGCTTTGATTGTTCTGTCAGTGTGTATTGTGTAGTCCCATAGAATTGTAACAGGACCGTAACCGGGTCTGGGTGGTGTTCGTAACAGTTTCTTCTTCTTCTTCTTCTTCTTCTTCTTCTTCTTCTTCTTCTTCTTCTTATTATTATTATTATTATTATTATTATTATTATTATTATTATTTCCTTTGGTTTCTGTTACATACAAATTTTCTTCCTGGTTCCAACTTGAGACAAAATTTCAGATAAGATTTCATGACATTTACCGCTGTTCATTTTTTCAAAGAAACAAACAAAAATCAACCTAGGATCACTCATATTTTACACAGATAAAGCTCTTCTCTCATTATTATTATTATTATTATTATTATTATTATTATTATTATTATTATTATTGTTATTATTATTGTTGTTATTATTATTATTATTCCTTTGATTTCTGGTGTGTACTCATTTCTTTTCGGATCCCGACCAGATACCTAAGGTCAGAAATGGCATCATGGCATTTTCCTCTGAGCATTTTGGAAAAGAAAATCACACATACTTTACGTAGAGGAAAACCTTCGTAAGGCGTAGGCTGTACCTGTGAGATCAATTTACTATCTCTTTAAGGCATGGGCTACTAGGAATCCTTTCGATTAGTCTATTGGATTATTTTCTACTCAATCCGAGGACTCCAAATACAACTGTAAATGTTAATGTCCTCATGTGCCACATCTTTGCGATTTCGATTTCAATGTGCTTGTATTTTGATAGTTTTTTTTTTTAGATCTTCAAAGCTACATTGCTCTCTCAAGCGTTGTATATTTGCACAATGTGCTTATTAGACTTTGTCATGTGGATTTTTGAGAGCTGGTCTCTGTCTGACATTTGTGTGCTAGTTACTCATCTGACTACTTGGATTATGTGTGTTTTTTTCTGATTTTTTTTTGCTTCGGAGATTTTACTTCTGTTGTTTTCAAGGAATTCTACGATACTGAAGTCACATAAACTGGATAGCTGCAGTTTATCTCACAGGAAGATTCTTCGGTTTTATTTCCTGGGAGATTATTATTTCATATCTCATTTATTTCAGTTTTTACCACACCCTCTGTCATATTATTTTTTTCTACTCTCACAACTTTATCGTTTGTTATTGTTGTTGTTGTTGTTGTTCCTCTTCTTCTTCTTCTTCTTCTTCTTATTATTATTATTATTATTATTATTATTATTATTATTATTATTTTATTTCCTTTGATATCTGGCGTTTACACATTTCTTTCCGGGTCCCGCCCAGGGACCTAAGGTTAGAAATGGCATCATGACACTTTCCACTGAAAAAAAAAAAAAAAAAAAAATTACATAGATAAAGCCCTTCGTAAAGTGTGGGCTGTACTTGTCAGAACAATTTTTTGTATCTCTTTGAGGCATGGACTTCCAGGGATCCCTTCAATCAGCCTACTGGAATCTTTTCCAACCAGTCCAAGGGCTCCAACTACAACAGGAATTGTTGATGTTCCCATGTGCCACATTTTTGAGATTTCGATTTCAAGGTCCTTGTATTTTGACAGTTTTTCGAATATCTTCAAAGACACATTGCAGTCTGCAGGGACTGCCATATCAATAAGGAGGCACTTATTTTGTTTGTGGTCTTTTATTATTATTATTATTATTATTATTATTATTATTATTATTATTATTATTGTTTTTAAAATTAAAATTGACAAAATAATGAAATATTAATCGAATATAGCGTTTTCTAAATTTTTACTAGTTGCCGCCCATTTGGTACCCATACTCAAATCACTATCGCCCCCTTGCCAACACATTCTCGCGCCCATGTACATACACGTCCGTTTTGCTATCAGGTACAATGCAAACAGAAAACAACTAATTTTCTCAAAAGTTAATAGATAAGTTGTCACCGGATGAACATCTGTGGCTATATCGCTATACATGCAAATTTAGAATGATGCTTCCTGTAGTCATCGGCTGCCCGATCTGTCATTAAGATTACAAACGGTTTTCAGACATTTAAATTTACACAATGAAATAAAAATAAAACCATACGTTTCGCAGATTAATATAATTTTATTCTTTTAAAGTAAACATGAACCTTACGAGTTTGATATATAGATTTTGTAAAATAAATATTTGTATTTGTTTCTAAAGTCCCGTTGTCACCCCCTTTTTCTTCAGTTACTCTTGAACCCACGCATGCGCTATCGGGCATTTTGGGAATCCTCATCTTAGAAAAACGAGACTCTATATTACAACTGAAAACAACTTCACTCGTGTCTGCTTCGAATTTACCCTCATCAGTTCAGGGGTCAGTCGGTATCTATATTTCTCGATCGGTTAATCGCTACTTCCTTTTACATTCATATCACGCACATCTTTTAGTGCCCCTCTATCTCGAGTGGCTCTTGAGCTTGAGAAATATATTTTTTCTTTTTTAATCAATTCGCCCCAAGCAAGGCGATGATACCACTAAGTTTTTAGGGGAGTGAATGAGAATGAAAATATTTTAGAAAGAGCCGGAAGCCCGATCCAAACAGAATGAATGAACATTGAGTCTTGTTCAGAATTTCGGGAGGAGTGTGAACCGGACGATAGGCGAACATATTGAGAAAAAATAATTAGTAAATAAAATTTCAGAGATAATGAATGAACATCTACTCTTTTTCAGAATATCAGGGAAGAGTGTGAACCGGACGATAGGCGAATATATTGAGAAGAAAAAATTAAATAATTAGTAAACAAAATTTCCGAGTTCATTGGAAACGTTTGAAGTATAGAGTTGGAGTAGACTTGAGAAGGAACCAGAAACCCAGCCCTAAACATGAAACTAGGGTTTAAACCTTTAATCCATTTCAAAAGTCCGGAGACGAGTCTGAATTGGGCTTTAGACTAACCAATACACTTTTATTGAGGAGAAGATAATAAATAAATAATTGTGTGAATTTTAACATAAAAAATTATTATAGTAATCTGCGAAAAGGACTCCGAAATGAAGCTCCGGAGATAGGAATCTGATGGGTTACCACTCGTAAAATGAACCATGAGAATTTAGATTCGGCTTTCTTGAAACTTGAACATGGAGTTTTCGTGGGTGATGAAATATTTGGTCTGAACGCTTCAAACTTGGCTGAGAAAACTTTGAAAGCAATCCAAATTCTTGTAATCCCTAAACAAAGACTGCACACAAAATTGCTGAACGCGTGCTGTCTGCAATCAAAGAAAATCGGCGACTCACAGTACGAATATTAAACGGCAAGGGAATGCTGCAGACTTCTTGGAAATTATCCAGCGATTTCAAATATTTCTACGAAGAATTTTTTTACATCGCATAGAGAGATCATTGTTAAAACATTGCGCGCCCACCTGCTCTCTTAAAATCTCCATTCCTACCGCTAGAATTTGACTCGATCCAAATTCTGGCTATTATCTAAGATAAAATCGTCGATGAAAGGTACTGAGATTTCGGATTATGGACAAGATTAAAGAAAACGCGACGCGGGTTTCCCAAAATATGTCTTTGAAGATGTTCTTGAAATTGAATATATCTCCAAAGAAAATCGATACCTAAGGTTTGAAAAGTATTTTTAAAAAATGAAAAAATATACCTTGAAGCTTTTATTGTTGTATTAATTTCAATCCAATAGATTAAATTTAATATTGTCAATTAGCAGCATGTATTGCTGCATTTAAAACTGAATTTAAGTGGATTGGAATTATTTTTTTCTCATTCTTAAAAAGTGTATTCACATCAAGCAAGGCGATAATACCACAAAGACGCAAAGGGAGTGAAAGAGAACGTGAATTCCTTAGAAGTTGAAGTAGACTTTAGAAGGAACCGGAAACCCAATCTTAAACAGGAAACAAAAGAAAAATATCTACATGTGTTCAGATGAGCGGGGAGGAGTACAAACCGGACTAGAGGTGAAAATATCTGCTGATATTGAGAAAAAATAAATAGTAAATAAAATTTCAAAGATTATTCGGAGATGCTAGAAGATTAAACTTTAGTAGGAATCAGGAACCCAGTATTAAACAAGGTTTGGTTTGTTTTGTTTTACAGCATATCTACCTCAACGGGTTATTTAATGTCGACAATTTTTATTGCTTGTAATTTTTTCTGAAAAATATATTGTTGGTAATATTTTTTCACAAAGTATTTCTGGTATTAAAACATATATTTACAAATTCAAGTGTTTTGATCTCAGGTTCGGGGTTAAATATTTGCCCATAACTAGGGCCATAACAGTTGTTACACCCTGTATCTTGGTATTCCTAGGGCAAACAGCAATTAAGAGGTGGTTCCATGCTCCTCAAAACCTTCTGATCAGCGGGCTTGCTGTAGGATGTAGCTTATCGTCTTACCCAGGATGCGGATGTAGTTTATCGTCATACCCAAGACGCGGATGTAGTTTACCGTCTTGCCCAGGATGCAGATGTAGTTTATCGTCTTGCCCAGGATGCGGATGTAGTTTATCGTCATACCCAGGACGTGGATGTAGTTTATAGTCATACCCAAGACGCGGATGTAGTTTACCGTCTTGCCCAGGATGCAGATGTAGTTTATCGTCTTGCCCAGGACGCGGATGTAGTTTATCGTCATACCCAGGACGTGGATGTAGTTTATAGTCATACCCAAGACGCGGGTGTAGTTTACCGTCTTGCCCAGGATGCAGATGTAGTTTATCGTCTTGCCCAGGACGCGGATGTAATTTATCGTCTTTCCCAGGACGCGGATGTAGTAGTTTATCGTCATAGCCAGGACGTGGAAGTATTTATAGTCTTACCCAGTACGCGGATGTAGTTTATCGTCATACTCGGGACGTGGATGTAGTTTATTATCATACCCAGGACCAACTAAACAAGGAACAAGAGATAAACCTCGGCTACTGTTCAAAAGACCGGGGAGGATATGAACCGGATGATAGGCGAACATACACCTATTAAATTATCAATAAAATATATAAAATCGTCCATATTGACAAATCCGTCAATACATCACCATTTTCTTTATTAAAATCTATTTAAATAATAAATATGCTTTCCTGTCCTGGGCATGGCGATAAACTACATCCGGTAACAAGTCCTCTGATCGGGAGGTTTTGGGGAGGTTAATGTCTGTTGTTACAATGTCCACCCTAGCGCGGTATGGTAGCACCTGTTAGGGCCCCAGCTATGGACAAATAGTGCATCCCAAAACTGGGGTCAAAACACTATGAATTCATAAAAATAAATTTTTATAGTAAAAATACCAGCAATACATTTTTTTAAATATTACAGCAATGCATTTCTGAAAAAAATGCATTGCCAGGAATACCAAACCCTCTTTATAATAATACATAAAAAATGAGTCAATTAAACCTGATGCCCTACATTCTGATTTCTTACAAAGACTACATATTCTATTCATACGAACCTATAATAAAAATATTGTCGTCATTAAATAACTCGTTGGGGTTGATATGCCGTAAATCAAAATAAACCAAATCAAATAATGCATATTCTATTCATACGAACCTATACTAAAAATCTTGTCGGCATTAAATAACCCATTGAGGTCAAAAGGCCGTTAACTAAAATAAACCAAAGACTACATATTCTATTCAAACGAACATATACTAAAAATCTTGTCGGCATGAAATAACCCAATGATATGTTGATATGCCGTAAAACAAAGTAAACCAAACCCGATCTACAAACTGATTTCTTACATAGACTACATATTCTCTTCATACGAACCTATAATAAAACTCTTGTCGGCATTAAATAACCCATTGAGGTTGATATGCCGTGAATCAAAATAAACCACATAAAAAAATATATTCTATTTATCCGAACCTAACCTAAAAATCTTGTCGGCATTAAATACCCCATTGATGTTGATATGCCGTAAATCAAAATAAAGCAAATCAAAAAATACATATTCTATTCGTACGAACCTATACTAAAAATCTCGTCAGCATTAAATGACACATTGAGGTCTTGATATGCTGCAAGACAAAATAAACATAAACATAAGCCAAAACAAAAATATGTCTTTGCAGTTGCTCTTGAAATGGAATATATATCAAAAAAATTTTTCAGAAGTATATATACACTTTGGAAACGTTATTTGATTGATCTGATTTAATGTTTTCTAGAACTGGGATTCAGTTTTCGTATGGATCGTTCAAAACGATGTACGCATCCATTCACCTTTTGTAATGATGATGATATTATTCTTACTATTATTGTTATTGCTAGAATTGGACTGTTTGTTAAGTCTACACTAGATACTGCGACAGAAGCTGTATAAAGAAAAACGCTACAAAGCTTCTCTGAAGACTTCGTCATAGAGAACGTCATCAATGAACTGACCTAAACGCAATCCTGGAGTGATTTGACCTACACGCAAATCCGAGAGGCCAGTCCATATAAGCGTCTGTTCCTCTGCGAAGGAACGCAATGTTGACCTGCTGGACAAAAAGAAAACTCTTTGTTGTGGCCTTATTAGCGCTAGAAATAAAGACACAAAAGAGGAATAGAGTTAAACGAAGGAAAGAATTTCGATTTACTTTATTAAAAAATAAATTACATTACCATTTACTTCATTAAATATAAGTAAAAACAAAAAATGCTTCATTCTGTTTTGCATTTTTCGATTAATAAATGAAAAAATAGCGTTTTATTTAATTATTTTTATATGTCAATTTATTTTATTAAAAATAAATTTATTACAATTTACAGTGTAACCCGGATATAAGAGAGTTGTTGGGACGGGAGAATAAGTCTCTTATATCCGGGTTTTGTCTATTTTGTTTAGGTAAGTATGACTCTAATTTGGGACTAGAGAAAATCTATCTTATATCCGGGTCTCTTATATCCAGGTTACACTGTATTAAAAATAATTAAAAACAAAAAAAAACTTTACATAACGCAGTTTGAAATGCTTTATTTGAAGAAAAAATATTCTCTAATAAATGTTTTAATTCTTAATAAATTACTTTTATTCAGTTATAAAAATATTATGTTTTTCTGGTGCTGTGTTGTAACGGTGCTGAGTTGTCTCAGTTCTGAGTTGTCCCGACGCTCAGTCCTCGGTGTTAAATTGTCCTTCACTCTTACAGTGTGCCTTATAATAGAGCAGTACATTCAGAAAGAAACTTATTCAGCTATCATGATTCATGCACGAACTGAACAATCATCGCAGATTTTCGAGTTGTTTTCCTGAATGTTCAAGCGTGATAACCAGGAAGAAGCAGTAGTTTTGCAGATAGTGTCAAGAGGAATTTCATTCCAAACTTCAGTTAATTTCCACTTCAATGAATCTATATCGACGATGTCACAACGACGGTTTTGCAGGTGAGTTAGGAATATACTCCAGATACAGTAATTGATAACATTCAGATCTGGGCTTTTAGAGATGGGTTACCGAGATGGACCAGTTAGAGCTGGTGTATTTTCTCAAAGAATACCTTTGCCGCTTTTCGTTTTGGTGATAGGAAGAAGAAAGGACAAAGGGAGATTATGAGACTGGAGAATAAAAAAAATAAATGCAACTTGATAAAGAGAAGTAAACTGAGAGAGAAAAAAACTGTATAATTAAGAAAACAAGTTAGCGTAACAAGCTATAGAAGAGGAAAGCACAAAGGAAACAAATAATGGATTATTGAGGGAAGGAAAATCACAGGAGAAAAAGGGGAGAACAATGGAAGAAAAAGAAACGAAATGTTTATCGATAATTGAATAAGAGACGTTTAGGAGATGAGAGAGAAGAGCGAGTTATGTAACGAAAATTGCTATTGGAATATTTGTTTGAAAATATGGTAGTTTATGCTTGAGAAAGAAAGAGAGGCTGTAAAAATGAATATAGAGGGTGCTCAGTAAAAAAGCGGTAATTCAGAAAGAAATTAGTTTAGCTATCATGATTCATGCACCAACTGGACAATCATCTCGTAGATGTTCGAAACGTTTACCTGAATGTTCAACACAAAGTTGTAAGCGTGGTAACCAGGAAGAGGCAGCCGTTTTGAGGATGGTGTCAAGGGGAATTTCATTCCAATCTTCAGTTAAGTTCCGCTTCAATAAATTAATATCGATGATGTCACGACGGGAGTTTTGTAAGTGAATTAGGAGTATACTTCATATACAATAATCCATAACATTCAGGTCTGGAATTTTAAAGAGGTCTACTGAGCTGGACCAATTACAGCTGGTGTATTTCCTCGAAGAATAAATCTGTTGCTTTTTTACTGGACACCCTGTATTTGTACTGAATTTGTACTGAAGCTTTCAGGATGGGCTTGAGATAAAACAAAAAAAATCTTATTAACAGCCATAAGACAATTCCTGGACAATCGAATATTTAAAAAATAAAAATTCAACCGATTAAAAGCTATTCTTGTAAAATCTGTATTACTCTTTTTACGTAGCGCATTTATTTACTATGTTATCGGACTAGCATTCTCGGCTGACACGAAGTGGAAAGTCGATATTGAATATATTGCTTGGCCAGGTGCTTAGAAAATTGTTTTTGTTTTTTCTGGGGTTGAGTTGTCTGAGTCCTGAGTTGTCTGAGTCCTGAGTTGTCCCGACGCTCAGTCGACGGTGTTGTGTTGTCCTCCATCCCTACAGAATGTCTAGTAAAAAATCGGTAAATTCAGAAAGAAATTTATACAGCTATCATGATTCATGCACCAACTGAACAATCATCGCAGATGATCGAAATGTTTGCCTGAATGTCCAACACAAAGTTGTAAGCGTGGTAACCAGGAAGAGGCAGTAGTTTCGCGGATAGTGTCAAGAGGAATTTCATTCCAAGCGTTAGTTTAGTTCCGCTTCAATGAATCAATATCAACGATATCCCGTTTTGCAAGTGAGTTAGGAGTCTACTCCAGATACAGTAATCCGTCATATTCAGATCCAGGCTTTTAAAGAAGGCCACTGAGATGGACCAATTAGAGCTGGTCTGTTTTCTCGAAGAATACATTTGAGGCTTGAATACTGGGTATCTGTTAGTACAGAATCCAGAAGAGACAGGAAAGATAAGATGGTGGGGATTTAGCAGTGAAGGTATCGGTAAAAGTCTGTTGAACGTGAAACAAACAATCCTGGAAAAGTAAAAGACAATGCTGAAGAAGAAAATAAATTTGGATATGAAAGAGAGATGGGACAGAAACATTGGCAAGAAAAAGGGAGAAACCGAGACAAATATAAGAAGTACAATTGCAGTTAGAAGAAGCGCAGTGAAATAAAAGGCCTAATTTGTTAAACTGGAGCGGAAGGTTTGCTACCGTATATACTCGTGTAACGTACGATCTTATCATATATCTTGTGTATCAAAGTAGAGATTGAGTTAGCGATCGAACTAAATGAATGAGTAAATAAAAGAAAGAAAGAAAGAAAGGAAGAAAGAAAGAAAGAAAGAAAGAAAGAAAGAAGCAAATATAATTGTATATATCAAACTAATGATTGAGTAAGAGATGGAACTAAATGAATGAATAAATAAAAGAAAGAAAGGAAGGATGAGAGAAAGACAAAAGGGAGAAAGAGAAAAGATAGAAAGATAGAAATAAATTAAGAAAGAAAGAAAGAAAGAAAGAAGCAAATATAATTGTATCTATCAACTTAAAGATTGGGTTAGAGATGGGACTAAATGAATGAATGAATAAAGGAAAGAAAGAAGAAAGAAAGAAAAAAGAAAGAAAGAAAGAAAGAAGAAAAAATGGCGTCATGAAAGAAAGAAAGGATGAAAGAATGACAAAAAGGAAGGATGAAAGAAAGGAAGGAAGGAATAACGAAAGAAAGAAAGAAAGAAGCAAATATAAGTGTATCTATCAACTTAACGATTGGGTTAGAGATGGGACTAAATGAATGAATGAATAAAAGAAAGAAAGAAAAAAGAATGAAAAAAGAAAGAAAGAAAAAAAGAAGAAAAAATGGCGTCATGAAAGAAAGAAAGGATGAAAGAATGACAAAAAGGAAGGATGAGAGAATGGAAGGAAGAAAGAAAGAAAGAAGCAAATAGAATTGTATCTATCAACTTAAAGATTGGGTTAGAGATGGGACTAAATGAATGAATGAATAAAAACAAGAAAGAAGAAAGAAAGAAAAAAGAAAGAAAGAAAGAAGAAAAAATGGCGTCATGAAAGAAAGAAAGGATGAAAGAATGACAAAAAGGAAGGATGAAAGAAAGGAAGGAAGGAATAACGAAAGAAAGAAAGAAAGAAGCAAATATAAGTGTATCTATCAACTTAACGATTGGGTTAGAGATGGGACTAAATGAATGAATGAATAAAAGAAAGAAAGAAAAAAGAATGAAAAAAGAAAGAAAGAAAAAAAGAAGAAAAAATGGCGTCATGAAAGAAAGAAAGGATGAAAGAATGACAAAAAGGAAGGATGAGAGAATGGAAGGAAGAAAGAAAGAAAGAAGCAAATAGAATTGTATCTATCAACTTAAAGATTGGGTTAGAGATGGGACTAAATGAATGAATGAATAAAGGAAAGAAAGAAGAAAGAAAGAAAAAAGAAAGAAAGAAAGAAAGAAGAAAAAATGGCGTCATGAAAGAAAGAAAGGATGAAAGAATGACAAAAAGGAAGGATGAAAGAAAGGAAGGAAGGAATAACGAAAGAAAGAAAGAAAGAAGCAAATATAAGTGTATCTATCAACTTAACGATTGGGTTAGAGATGGGACTAAATGAATGAATGAATAAAAGAAAGAAAGAAAAAAGAATGAAAAAAGAAAGAAAGAAAAAAAGAAGAAAAAATGGCGTCATGAAAGAAAGAAAGGATGAAAGAATGACAAAAAGGAAGGATGAGAGAATGGAAGGAAGAAAGAAAGAAAGAAGCAAATAGAATTGTATCTATCAACTTAAAGATTGGGTTAGAGATGGGACTAAATGAATGAATGAATAAAAACAAGAAAGAAGAAAGAAAGAAAAAAGAAAGAAAGAAAAAAGAAAAAATGGCGTCATGAAAGAAAGAAAGGATGAAAGAATGACAAAAAGGAAGGATGAAAGAAAGGAAGGAAGGAATAACGAAAGAAAGAAAGAAAGAAGCAAATATAAGTGTATCTATCAACTTAACGATTGGGTTAGAGATGGGACTAAATGAATGAATGAATAAAAGAAAGAAAGAAAAAAGAATGAAAAAAGAAAGAAAGAAAAAAAGAAGAAAAAATGGCGTCATGAAAGAAAGAAAGGATGAAAGAATGACAAAAAGGAAGGATGAGAGAATGGAAGGAAGAAAGAAAGAAAGAAGCAAATAGAATTGTATCTATCAACTTAAAGATTGGGTTAGAGATGGGACTAAATGAATGAATGAATAAAGACAAGAAAGAAGAAAGAAAGAAAAAAGAAAGAAAGAAAGAAAGAAAGAAGAAAAAATGGCGTCATGAAAGAAAGAAAGGATGAAAGAATGACAAAAAGGAAGGATGAAAGAAAGGAAGGAAGGAATAACGAAAGAAAGAAAGAAAGAAGCAAATATAAGTGTATCTATCAACTTAACGATTGGGTTAGAGATGGGACTAAATGAATGAATGAATAAAAGAAAGAAAGAAAAAAGAATGAAAAAAGAAAGAAAGAAAAAAAGAAGAAAAAATGGCGTCATGAAAGAAAGAAAGGATGAAAGAATGACAAAAAGGAAGGATGAGAGAATGGAAGGAAGAAAGAAAGAAAGAAGCAAATAGAATTGTATCTATCAACTTAAAGATTGGGTTAGAGATGGGACTAAATGAATGAATGAATAAAGACAAGAAAGAAGAAAGAAAGAAAAAAGAAAGAAAGAAAGAAAAAAAATGGCGTCAGGAAAGAAAGAAAGGATGAAAGAATGACAAAAAGGAAGGATGAAAGAAAGAAAGAAAGAAAGAAAGAAGCAAATAGAATTGTATCTATCAAACTAATGATTGAGGTAGAGATGGAACTAAATGGATGTTTTAAGTTAAGAGTATAGTCCACATACAGTAATCCATATTATTCAGATCTGGGCATTTAGAGAGGGCCACTTTTTTTTATTGAGCACCCTGTATAAGAATAATAGTATCTTCAATGGGGAAGTGGGGAAGTGGCCGAGGCTCCTGATTTATTATGAATTTGCTAATACGTAACTCACAATCAGAGATGCCATATTCGCTGACAACGATATATAGAGTCTTAAATTTAACGCTTGTTCCTTTCTTCTTGCGTTCCGATATTTTTATTTCAATTTCCTTTCTGAGTCTACAAACTCTCCGTTTCGTATCTTATCGTGTTAAAATTATATCGACCGATAATAAATCACGTAAGGCATTTTAGTTTTCTAAGTTAAATAAACAAGTTAAATTAAATATAGAGTTTAAATAAATCCGTCAAGAGAACTCATCTTTGTCTATCTACATTTTCTATTTTTGTATATTCACTAAAGTCAGCGTTAAAGCTGTTTGTTCCTAGTAACATGTTACGGATTACTACAATACTTTTCTCTCCATTAACAGAATGACTTACCGTAATTTCCCATGTATAATACGCATTTTTTTCTAAAAAGTTATATGCAAAATTAGAGGTGCGTATTAGGCACAGCTACAAAAAAAAATCATTAAAACATTGCCGTTTCATAAGTCGATTTCAGTTGCGAAATGACTACTCACCACAAACATACGACAATTTGACACTAACTTTCGGCGTTTGCGACCCCATAAGGATGTCAGATACAATCATATAGACGTAACAATACCTACAAATGTAAAATAAAATAGGAATTATCATAAAACTAAATTAGAATAATATTATTCTATGTTTAAAACCATTTTTATAAGAGTAGGAAACGCTGACCGTAAAGAAAATGGAGAAGTACAATTTATAGGGTTTCATTACCAAAAAAGGGGTACGTATTATGCATGAGAAGACGCATTTCTCATACTTTCAGCATAAATTTTAGGATGCGCATTATGGATGAGGGTGTATTATACATGGGTAATTACGGTACTTGTCTTGTCATGTCACTTCTTCACGTTGGCTCAAAAATTAGACGCCCAGAGAGTGAACGTGTATGAATCGGAGGATCACATTACCTAACAACATAAACTTTACTTATTTCTCAGTGTGAGAATGAAGGGTGGGGCATAACAACACAACAAGTCAGCCACTCCACAGAAGAAGTATTCGACGGGGAACTTGATGGAGAACCAAAAGAAGGTGTTGCAGTCGGTCATGTTAGATACAAATATCTATAACTGCGTGACATTCAAAGATTAGCAATATACAGGTATTGATGCGCGATATATATATATATATATATATATATATATATATATATATATATATATATATATATATATATATATATACATATATATATATATATATTTATATATTTATATATATATATATATTTATATATGTATAAACATATATATATATATATATATATAAAAATAAATGCACACACACACACACATATATATATATAAATATATATATATATATATATATTTATATATATATATATATATATATATATATATATATATATATATATATATATATATATTGTTTTTTGTGGGGGCTGCTTGTGTGTGTATGTGAGTGTGTGCGTGCGTCTGTATGAGTGTGTGTAGTCTGTCATTGGTTAATCTGATTTCACGTAGACATAGCCAATGAAAAACAAACATCACAACGATTAAAAACTACCTGATTTTTTTCTCTTTCTTTTTTTATTCCATATCTCAATTTCTGATGATGCTTTAATAAATGCGAAATATGATAGGTTTCCTATTTATTCCTTATTATATAATTCTGTTGGATTCCGACCCATATTTGATCATAATTCGTATATATATATATATATATATATATATATATATATATATATATATATATATATATATACAATTTTTCCTATATATTTATATATTATATATGCGCGTACTTATTGGAAAGCGCTCAATATCAGTGATAGAGCTAACATATTTAGTTGGATTGATGTGTACGTCAATGAGTGTACGTTCGTCTCTGTATGTTTGCGTACGTATAAGTGACGTCCCGACGAAAATTTTTCTTCCCACTTCCATAATAAACACCGATATACGCAACCATATATAAACCCACAATTTAAACATTAATCAGTTTGTCTGACGATCGCAAATAGCGGTAAAACCCAAGGTAATAACCTCACATTAATCCAACTATATATATGTATATATTGACGTACACATCAATCCAACTAAATATGTTAGCTCTATCACTGATATTGATCGCTTTCCAATAAGTACCTCGCATATATAATATATAGGAAAAATTGTATATATATATATATATATATATATATATATATATATATATATATATATATATATATATATATATATGTGTGTGTGTGTGTGTGTGTGAATATAAAAGTGAACATAGAAGTCAACACTTTGAGACGACAGTCTGTTTCATGCTAGATGCAATCATCGGGCCACGATGATTGCATCTAGCATGAAACAGACTATCGCCTCTAAGTGTTGACTTCTATGTTCACTTTTATATTTACACACGCTATATCTCTGATATTGAGCATTTTATCCCATAAATATAGCACATCTTAAGACTATATTTCTTTATATATATATATATATGTATATATATATATATATATATATATATATATATATATATATGTGTGTGTGTATGTATTGTTGTGAATATGGATTATCTCCCCTTTGATAATCCAAGCCATAAAAGCTGTACATTTCCGCTTGTCAAGTAGACGAGTAGTAAGATCCTTAATTGAATAAAAGATTACTAGACGGAATCTCTTGTCCTGTTTTCATTACATGCATGTATGTGTATGTATGTATGTATGTGTGTGTGTGTGTGTGTGTGTTCGTATATTATTTTCAGGTAGAGTGTCTCTGTGAAAGAAAAATGAATGAAAAGGCAAGAGGAAAAACTGTTCTTAGCTGACAAAATTGCCTTAATAAAGTCCCTCATTCGTCAAAAGATTTAGAATAAATTTTCCTCTTGTTTTTTTTTATTCATTTATAACGTGTAACACCAAAATTGTCCAAATCGTGTAAAAGCAAAATTGTCCTTTTCTTAGATTAAAACTTTGAAGCGTTGCATCTTGCAAATGTTTGAAGATATCTTACTGGACTTCTCCGAGGTTTTTATAACTCCCCTGGACTCTACTTTGAGAAATAATACAGTATAATTACTCTGAAAGTTTAACGGAAGAATCCAGATGAATTCGATCATAAACCAAAATTTCATGTTCATCATTAATTAATCATAGCAAAGTATTGGAAGCGCATTAACGATTAAAATTAACTTAAAATGTATATATATATATATATATATATATATATATATATATATATATATATATATTATTGCAGGATTATTTTCCGAATTATTCAAGATGATCTTCACCCTGTCTAAACTTCTAAGTTTTTCTCCTGGTGTAACAAGATGCCACGCGGGGTTAACGTATCATTTCATTTTCAAGTGTAGTTTCACGGTTTTTTGGACTGTCATAGATGGATCTACTCTCTCCTGTGCCAAACCCCTTATGGACTAAGTTGGATCTTTTCTAATTGATCTCTCTAGCTCTCAGCTGAAATGATGATGACTCTTTCTGCCTTGACTTCCTGATCCAGTTTTCAACTCCACTGTTCCCACTTATTCACTGTTCTTTTGATGGTTCTTCAATGGATTTGAAGAGTGAAACCAAAATAGATTGTTGATACCATTACTGAAAGACTGAATAATCTTTTTCTTCATTGATCATTTGAGAACACAGTGGGTATGAAACAAAACGATTTTAAGCTGTTCTCTTCCTAGCTGAATAACTGAAAGAGATTTTCAGTAATTCTTACGAAAATGGTGTCAAGATCGCTAAACGTATTATCTGAAAACTTTGAAAAAAAGAAACACAGTTAGTTTAGGGGGGTTTAAATATTAAGAATTTTGTAAGATGGATAATTATTTATTACACCAGAATATATATATATATATATATATATATATATATATATATATATATATATATATATATATCATTTGCCGGAACCAATAAAACTGTCAAAATGACCAAGGGAATTCAGAGTAGTATGAATCCATCCAGCCCTTATCTTAAATAACAACTTAGAGAGACTGTTAAAAAACAAATGAAGTACAGATAACGTTCATTTTCTTCTTCCACTCATTGATTTCAATAGTTCACTGCTACTAACAAGCAGACTTTTTTTCTCCTGATGATGGCCATGCTGACCGAAACTAGTCGAGGAATCTAACTGAAATAATACAAACGAAATAGTATTTATATACAACCCAATGGGCCTGAAGGTTTTAACTATTTAATATTTTTTTTATTGTTCAAAACACACACACACACACACACACACACACACACACACACACACACACACACACACACACACACACATATATATATATATATATATATATATATATATATATGTATGTATAGGTTACGATGGATATATTATCGTCTAAATTACGATAGAAGGAAGGAAGGAAGGAAATAAGAAGGAAAGAAAGAAAGATAGGAAGGAAGGAAGGAAGGGAGGGAGGGACGGAGGGAAGAAGGAAGGAAGGAAGGAAGGAGGGAAGGAAGGAAGGGAGGGACGGACGGAGGGAAGAAGGAAGGAAGGAAGGAGGGAAAGAAGGAAGGAAGGAAAGAAAGAAAAAGAAAGTAAGGGAGAAAGGAAGAAAGAAAGAAAAAGGAAGGAAGGAAGGAAGAAAGAAAGGAAGGAAGGAAGGAACAAAAAGCAAGGTTAAAGGAACGTCAAAAAAAAAAAACGTAATTAGGAGAGTGACTATCAAATATGGCTGATCGTGTATGGGGTGAAATCTATAGATAACTACACCTGCAGAATGACGCAAAAAATACTAGACAGATAAGAACTTTGTAGTGTTATATATCTGAAAGAGTCCGTACCTGTGTTAGGCTATGACGGCCTCTTAGTAGGCCTTTCCTTGCTTTTCATGCGCCATGTCCTTTCAGGAGGTAGGTGATCATAGCTCTCTACCACCCTCTATCCATTACAGCTCTCAACAAGTCCATTTCCTGTGCCACCTCCATCAGACCACGTTCTGTCATCCACTTGCTTAAGCCCGCTAGATATGCCATGCGCTGTTTTCCCTTGACTCTCTTTCCCTCTATTCGACCCATGAGGATCAGATTCTCCAGCCCCCCCTTCCACATTATGTGTCCCAGAAACTTCAGCTGTCTCTTCCTGATTTAAAGTTTGCAAACTTAAGACCTCATCGTTGTTCACACACTCGGTCTATGATATCCTTAGCATCCTTCTGTAGAACCACATCTCCGTCGCCTCGAGTCTCTTCTTCATCATTGAGGAAATCGTCCAACATTCGCTGCCGTAAAGAAGGGCAGATGTCACGTAACAGCTCAGTATTCCTTTCTTTGTTCCCAAAGGCCTAGTGTAGTAATAAATACGACATGGATACTCTTCATGAATAAACGAACAGAATTAACAGCAATGATTCAACAGCAGTTGTAGCAGCAGTAAGAAAAGTGATTCCTCGGTGAATGCCTTCAAGCGTGGCAAATAAAGGTTACGCAATAGTCCGTGTTTAAATAATATAAATATCGACTAATTTATTTAACAGGTTTGGCGGGACAATGACAAAGACGGATGATAAATATCAAAAATTGCTTAGAGCAAAAAGGGAGAGGTTTTGCAGCGCCATTTTTACCCAAATCCTCAATAGACATGCCAAAAGAAAATAGATTTTCCCAACATTCGAAAATTACATATATTTACAAGAGCAAATGAATTTTCGGTGAAGTGAAAACGAATTTTAAAATTTGAAACGTTGTATTATTTTGTCCCAAGGAAGGAGGTAATGCCTCTAAGACGCAGAGGTTTGCTGAGATTGAATGAGAATGAGAAGACATTAGTGAGATAAAACCACAATAGAAGAACCTGTTTTTTTTTATCAGTATCATCATATGTAAGGCCGTAAAGCCACTAAGACGCAAGGGGTTACAGGGTGTGAAAGAATTTAAAACAGAAACATTAAGAACGAACGGAAAAAGAAATGATTAATCAGGAGGACAGTAGATAGCGATTGGCATTGCTTTTACATTTTTCCAGATTAAAGTTGGCTGGAAAACATGGAGTCGGAAGGGAGTTCCACAAGCAACTTTTGCGAGAAAACAAAACAGTTAGCATAGAATTTACGGCTACATCTAGGCAGCTCAACAATTACCATGAAAGTATGAATAGAAAAAAAAAAGAGACGCCATCTTACAGACGTAGGAAAATGACTGAAACCAAGCCGCCAGATCAAGGCCGATAATATTGCTGATTCATCTTTGAATTTTATCAAGGAGCTCAAGGTAAAAACCAGGAGCACGGGACCATAAGTGGCAGCAATATTCTAAGCATGGACGAATGGTAGACTTGTAGATATATAAGATAGATTCACAGTGAATCAGCTTTCTTAGCAGCTGACCTAGCAATGGATTCAATTTATCAATCAATGGATTGAAGAAACATAAACTGGCGATTGACGTTGCAGTTAAAATTTTTGAAGACTGTAAAAGTCAGGGTAGCAGGAAACCGGAAGTGAGTTCCACAAGTGAAAGGGAAGAAATATAAGTAAAATTTAATTTTTATAATTAAATACAGTTGTATATATTTCTATATATAAGTTTAAAAAATTTATTTATTTCGAATTTGTTTCCTTCTTAAAATTTTGCTTCATATTTGAGATGCGTGTTGTACGTTAGGTTGTGGTAGACAACGTAAAATCTGATGTTACTAACAAGATAAATAAAATGAGTTATCAGAGAAAGCAAAGGTGAAGCTGAAAGAGGAAGTGACCGACGCAGGTGAAAAATGAAGAAGAAAATATAATAATCAAATACAGAGAAAGGAAGGTAAAGGAAGGAAATATAAAGCATCGAACAGAAAGTAAAATAATCAGAGAAGGAAAGTAATAATAAAACAAGGGAAAAGAGGAAGGAAAAAAATCAAAAAGAGAGCATAAAAGAGGATAAAGAAATATTGGGAAATCTAAAATAAAAAGAAAGAAAGAAAGAAAGAACGAAAGAGTGAGAGGGACAGAAAGGTGACAAAGAAAAGAAAAAGCGAGAACGAAAGAGAGAAAGAAACAATGAAAGAGAGAAAAATAAAGAAAGATAGAGATAGAATTGAGGAAGGAATGAAGGAATGAATGAATGAAGGATGGAAGGAAGGAAGGAAGGAAGGAAAGAAGAAAGAGAGACAGAATAAAGGAGAGAAAGAAAAGAATGAAAGAACGAAAGAGAGAAAGAGAGACAGAAAGGAGAGAAAGAAAAGAAGAGAGAGAGAACGAACGAAAGAAAGAAAGAACGAAAGAAAGGTGACAAAGAAAAGAAACATAGAGAGAATGAAAGAGATAAAGAAAGAAGGAAAGAGAGAGAAATAAAGAAAGATAGCGAGAAAGGAATTGACGAAGGAAGGAAGAAAGGAAGATAAAAAAGAGACAGAATAAAGGAGAGAAAGAAAAGAAAAAAGAGAGACAGAAAGGAGAGAAATAAACGAAAATAGAAAAAATGAAAGAAAGAAAGAAAGGAAAGAAGGAAGGAAAAGAAAGAGAACGAATTACGGCCAATACAAAAGCGAGTTTTTAAATCAAGTCTAATCAAGGAAGACACTAAGATACAAAGGCTTATTGAGTGTGGAAGAGAGCAATAGGAGAGTAAGGCTTATTGAGTGTGGAAGAGAGCAATAGGAGAGTAAGGCTTATTGAGTGTGGAAGAGAGCAATAGGAGAGTAAGGCTTATTGAGTGTGGAAGAGAGCAATAGGAGAGTAAGGCTTATTGAGTGTGGAAGAGAGCAATAGGAGAGTAAGGCTTATTGAGTGTGGAAGAGAGCAATAGGAGAGTAAGGCTTATTGAGTGTGGAAGAGAGCAATAGGAGAGTAAGACTTATTGAGTGTGGAAGAGAGCAATAGGAGAGTAAGGCTTATTGAGTGTGGAAGAGAGCAATAGGAGAGTAAGGCTTATTGAGTGTGGAAGAGAGCAATAGGAGAGTAAGGCTTATTGAGTGTGGAAGAGAGCAATAGGAGAGTAAGGCTTATTGAGTGTGGAAGAGAGCAATAGGAGAGTAAGGCTTATTGAGTGTGGAAGAGAGCAATAGGAGAGTAAGGCTTATTGAGTGTGGAAGAGAGCAATAGGAGAGTAAGGCTTATTGAGTGTGGAAGAGAGCAATAGGAGAGTAAGACTTATTGAGTGTGGAAGAATGATAAAAAGAAACATTACTAAGGCGCGAGAGCAATAGGAGAGTAATTAGAAAGCAATTAACATTGCATATATGTTTTTGAAGATTAAAGTTGACTGGTGCCTTGAGCGTGTGTTCCACAGGCGAACATTTCGAGAAAAGAAACTGTTAGCATAGAAATTACGGTTACATATAGCCAGCTCACATGTAATGTGATGACACGTCATCTCCAATCACGTATTGTGTTTAAATTCGAAAACTGTAGGTACCTTGGCAAAGAAAGAAAGAAAAGAGAAATGGAAGAAATAATGGAAAGAAGAAAAGTAAAGAAAATACATAAAGAAAGAAATGGGTTGTATGTAACAGAGCAATAAATATAGATAAGTGAGAAAAGAAAAAAAAGAAAGAAAGAAAGAAGGAATGAAGGAACAAAAACAGAGGGAAATATATAACATAACATGAAGTATAGGTAAGTAAAAAAAAGAAAGAATGAAATAAGGGAAAAGGAAAAAATAAAAGAAGACGGAAAGAAAGATAGAAAGAAAAAACAACATAACATTAAATATAGATAAGTGAAAAGAAAGAAAGAAAGAAAGAAAGAAAAAAGAAGGAAAGAAAGAAAAAGGAAAGGGGAAATATAGAACATAACATTAAATATAGATAATTGAAAAGAAAGAAAGAAGAGGGAAAGAAAGAAAGAAAAAGGGTAAATATAAAACATAACATTAAATATAAGTGAAAATAAAGAAAGAAAGAAAGAAAGAAAGAAAGAAAGAAAGAAAGAAGAATCAAGAAAGGAAGGAAGGAAAGAACAAAAACAAATTGAAAATATATAACATAGCATGAAATAATTGTAAGTGAAAAAAGAAATAGATAAAGAAGAGAAAAAAGAAAGAATAAAAGAAGAAGGAAAGAAAGATATAAAGAAAAAACATAACATTAAATATAGATAAGAGACAAGTAAGAAGGAAAAAAGAAAGAAAAAAAGAAGGAAAAGAAAGGGCAAATATATAACATAACATTAAATATAGATGATTGAAAAGAATGAAAGAAAAGGGAAAGAAAGGAAGAAAAAAGGATAAATATAAAACAACATTAAATATATCTAAGTGAAAAGAAAGAAAGAAAGACAGAAGAAAAAAAAAGAAAGAAAGAAAAAAGGGAAATATATAACATAACATTAAATATAGATGAGTGAATAGAAAGATAGAAATTAAAATAAAAAAAATAAAAAAAGGCATGAGAACATTAAATGCCGATAATTAAAAAGAAAGATAGTTTAATAGTTTGTGAGAGATTATAAACCACCAAATGTGGAAACAGAAAGAAAGAAATAAAGAATGGAAGGAAGACGAAGTGAAATGAGGTTATAATATGAGGGAACATAAAAGCGAGAATATTGACGAATGAAAGTGAAAAAGAAAGGACGAATAAATGAAGGACGAAAGAAATAAATGAAAAAGGGAAGAAATAAAATAGGAAAAAAAAGAAAGAAAAAGAAACACTCAAAGGAATATAAAAGTTCCAATACAAATGAAAATTAAAAGAAAAAAAAACAAAAAAAAAATAAAAATAAAAACGAAACGCCGGAAATTTCCAAATGAAACCAAAAAGAATCACATAATCTTAAATCCAAAAAGAAGAATGCGAATAAATGAGAGCTGCCAAAATGAAAAAGAAAAGAGAGAAAAAAATAAAAAGAATGAATGAAGGAATTAAATAAAAAAAAAGAAAGGGAAAATATATCACATAACATTAAATATAGAAAAGTAAAAAAAAGAAAGAAAGAAAGAATGAAAGAACAAAAAAATAGAAAGTGGAAATATATAACATGACATTAAATATATATAAGTGAAAAGAAAGAAAGGAAAAAAGGTAAAAAGAACGAAAGAAAGAATGCCAGAAAGAAATAAAGAAAGAAAGAAGAAAGGGGAAATATAAAACATAACTTTAAATATAGATAAGGGAAAAGAAAGAAAGAAAGGAAAAAAAGAAAGGAAGAAGGAAAGAAAGGCGAAATATAAAACATAACATTACATATAGATAAGTTTAAAATAAGAAAACATAGGAAAGACATTAGATTATTAAATATCGATAATTAAAAAGAAAGATAAATATATGAAAAAGTAAAAATAAAAAAGAATCACATACCTTAAATCCATAAAGAAGAATAAGAATAAATGAGTGCTGCCAAAATGAAAAAGAAAAAAAGAAAAAGAAAGAAAGAACTAAATAAAAAAAAATAAAAAATATACCACACAACATTAAATATAGAAAAGTAAAAAAAAGAAAGAAAGAAAGAATGAAGGAAAAAGAAAATAGAAAGTGGAAATATATAACATGACATTAAATATATATAAGTGAAAAGAAAGAAAGGTAAAAAGAAAGAAAGAATGCCAGAAAGAAATAAAGAAAGAAAGAAGAAAGGGGAAATATAAAACATAACTTTAAATATAGATAAGGGAAAAGAAAGAAAGAAAGAAAGGAAAGAAAGAAAGAAAGAAGGAAAGAAAGAGAGAAACCAGAAAGACGAAATATAAAACATAACATTAAATATAGATAAGTTAAAAAAGAAAGAAAGAAAAATAATAGGAAAGACATTTGAATATTAAATATCGATAATTAAAAAGAAATATAAACGTATGAAAAGGTAAAAATAAAAAAAGAACTCACATACCTTAAATCCAAAAAGAAGAATGAGAATAAATGAGAGCTGCCAAAATGAAAACTAAGAGAAAAAAAAGAAAAAGAAAACAAAATAAAAAAGGCCTTCTCCCCAAAATAACCTATTGAAAACGGAATTACCTTAACCGAAGCAGTCTCATCAGAAAAAGAAGAAAAACAAAAGAATCACTAAAAAAAATTTAACACCACTTGTTAACATACAATAAATAAAGAAAAATACTACAAAAACACACACGCACACATGCGAGACGTCAAGGAAATAGAATTAAAAATGACAAAAGCGCGGGAAGCGGGTGGCGCGAAAACCATTACCTAATTTCAGTATGGCGAAGCTGACTTAATTAAGGGTGAATAGAAACATTAATTTAATTAATTAATTAACATACACAGAAATAAGATGGACAATATTGAAAAAGGAAGAGGTGTCTGCCGTGTGAAACTATTTTATATTACAGAAAGCAATTGGCATGTCTCCCGCAGAAATTTTTACTAGCCTTGTATGTTGGCTGAGATAGTTACTTCTAGCAAATGAAACAACTAGTGGTTGCAGGAAGCACTGTAAAAACTTAGTTTTTGAATACGGATTTTCAATGTGTCAAGCATATCCCAACTAATGAAAATTGTAAAGATTAACAGAACAAAAGAATCGCATTGACCAACAAATACACACACGCCCAAAATATATATATATATATATATATATATATATATATATATATATATATATATATATATATATGCACATTTCTTTAAAAACGACAGACAAGGTGCATTTATTTAGTTTTTTTATGCAATTTCTCATGCGATCTAATAATTTTTTTTTCTTTTCGGCTGATAAATTATATAAAACCTGTCCGAATGTTCTTTTTATCCTAGCGCTTTCGGCTATACATTTAGCCATTTTCAAGGACATTCGGCCAGTTTTTATATAATTTACCATCCGAAAAGAACAAAAAATTATTAGATCGCATTAGAAATTGTATAAAAAACGAAATAAAAGCACCATGTCTGTCGTTTTTAAAGAAATGTGCATGAAAGAAGGATCGCTGCATAAATACACACACACACACACACACACACACACACACACACACACACACATATACATATATATATATATATATATATATATATATATATATATATATATAGATAGATAGATAGATAGATATATAGTGGCTATCGACTCACAAAGCAAGTATGATCCTCACTGACATAGATAATTCAGCATTTAACCCCCGCTCCACACAAACAGACTGCATTTATTTGTTGAGTGAACGACAATGGCTCATAAATCCAGTCATTGATCTGCATTTCTTGTTACATATATGGCATGTCAAGTCACCTCCGGGTGGTGGAAGTTGACTTTAAACATCATCACTTCCAATGTGTCTTTTTATATGCCTTGTCAGGCCCGACAAAATACAATACATACATACAAACATATATATATATATATATATATATATATATATATATATATATATATATATATACATATATATATATATATAAGTGAAAATAGAAGTCAACGCTTAGAGGCGACAGTCTGTTTCATGCTAGTGCAATCGTCATTGTTGACTTCTATGTTCACTTTTATATTTACATACGCTCTATCTCTGATATTGAGCACTTTATCCCACAAATATAGCACACTTTAAGACTATATTTCTTCATATATATATATATATATGTGTGTATATATATATATATATATATATATATATATATATATATATATATATATATATATATATATATATATATATATATATATTCAGTAGTAAGGATACTAGTTTGTAACCATGGGTTTCACGATTTTGCAATCATGATCGCAAAAGCGTGAGACTCAGGGCCACAAACTCATAACCATTCTACTCAATATGTTCGCTCTATCACTGATATTGAACAATTTTCAGTAAGTACTGCTTACATATATATATATATATATATATATATATATATATATATATATATATATATATGTATACAGAAAATTTACTTTAAAGTAAACATCAATTGTTGATGTTGTTTCCCTGACTTCGAAGTTCCTTGGAAATATCTATTCTTTAAGGGGTTTGTTGTTCGAATCGAGTCTTTTTTAAAAATCCGTTGTGTACACGCGCACGTCCATAAGTTTTACGTTTTTTACACGCGCACTTTTATGAATTTCTACTTTTCTTTACGTGTTCATTCGTAAATGACATTTTCTCCAATTGTAATTTATTTTCAATTGTAAATATTTCATCTAAATTATCAATTTTTTTAAATTATAATTATTCATATATGTATGGCTTTTATTGAAGTTGTAATGTCATAATATATTATTAATTGAATTATAATATTTTTGTTGTATTTGTTGTATTATTTTATATTATTATTATTAAATTACCAAGTAAATATATGCTGAAATGTTCTATCGACACATTATCTCATTCTACTTATTTAATAATTTAATTTGATTATTATAATCTGTATTACATTAAAAATATTATATCCTTAAATCATATATATATATATATATATTACATGAATCATTCATACAAAAAGTAGATTAGTAAAGTTAATGATATAAAATCGCGAAAAACTTCTTCGCACAAACAACAGAACTGATCCGACGTGCACATTTTCGGGATAACAGCTGAGACATTACTCTATTTATTGAACAATGCCCTAATGATAAATCTTTTCATATAATAATTGTACTTATCCATCTCTTCATTAGTTCACACGACCGTTTCGTCCTACCAATATCTCTTAAATAATGGATTTATATAAACGATTCCCCTATCAGCTCGATGGCAGTGGCGGGCGAACTGTAATCATTTTTGTTTGAGCTTAAGAGAAATTGGTCTCAGTTTAACGTAAATTGTGTTAAGTGTTAAGCGTTGTCTCTTAATACTCTGTCTAGCATTTGGAATGCGTCTTTGGCCATCCCTGTGCGTCTTCGAATCTGAGCGTCGCACTTACCGTCCTCTGTCAGAACATTTCCCAGATATTTAAATTTCCGCACATGCTTGACCTGAAATTGCATTCCAGGCTCATCTTTTTGCTGATGACCATGCATTCTGTCTTCTTGTAGTTTATGCTTAGTACCTTCTTCTCGATGTCCTTCGCTAAATCTCCAGGTTGGTGCCTAGTATAGCATTATTTGACGAAGGTAAGCTTACTAATATTGCTCAAACGCTGGGGTTTTATTATACACCTGCTATATGAAAATACAGGCTTTTCACATGAAGGACTTTTATACACGAGTATATATGCTATATAAAAATATTCTTAATATATAATAATAAAATTGTATGAGAAAAATAATTAACCCATTATCTTCGGGTAAAATTTTGCAGGTTGGGGATGCTAAAATCAAGCACGTGAGGAAGTTTAATTATCTGGGAAGTATTTTGACGGAGGACAATAGTTGCAACGCTGAGATCCGAACACTGATTGGGAAGGATGTATTCAAAAAAGCTGGGCAGTGTACTGCGAGACAGGAGAATTTCTTTGGTAACAAATAAAATAGTACTGAGCTGCTACGTGAATGTTGGACGTTCTCCTCAAAGATGATGGAGAGACTCGAGGAATCGGAGATTGTGGTTCTACAGAAGGATGCTAAGGACACCATGGAACGAGCGTGAGAGCAAAGATGAGGTCTTGGAAAGGATACAAACAAGGACGAAGCTTATACTTAACATCTGGAAGAGACAGCTGAAATTTATGGGACACGTAATGAAAAAGGAAGGCCTGGAGAATCTGATACTCACAGGTCGAATAGAGTGAAAAAGAGACAAGAGAAAGCAATGCATGGTGGGTTTAAGTAAATGGATAGCAGAACGTAGTTTGGAGGAGTTGGCAGAGGCACTAACGTTATTGAGACACACAAGGGATAGGGAGAAGTGGAGGGCCATGATCACCTAACGTCCTGAAGGGACACGGCACATACAATGAAAAGAATATTAAGATTGTACAAAAAATATATCAGAATGGCGTAATAATTAATATAAAAGATGTTATTGAATTGTATGAAACATTAACGAAGTAAATGAGAACGCGACAAACACTCTTTGAAAAAGCGACGAGTAACATGAGGCTAGACATGCTAACCTATCCGTAGAAAATATTTATAATTTGGGTTCAGTTTGATGTAAAAAAAAACAGCCAAATTGGAATTGAAACCAGGTGTGGCTTGATTGGATAATTATTCTGGAATTTTTAAGCAATGACAAAAAAAATGTTCGCCTACTAAGTACTTGTGTTCGATCTGGTTGGAATTAGCGTTTTTGTTAAAAAGGGAAATGCTGACTGCAAAACAGATTGACCCTCTGTTACCATTACTGGTGCAGAAAGTCTTCAACCATACGACGGAAAAAGGGAATTGTCACTATATTTACTCTTACGGCTGCCACCAAAGAAGAACCCTAAAAATTTACCAGAATTCTATTTACTAAGAACGACTTTTCTAAACAAACCAGATTTTATCTCTTATTTGTGGACGCCTATTCCAAATCCCTATATATAAAGGAAAGAAACAATCAACTCCGAGGTAAGTTTTTACTGGGAAACCGAAACGGATATACCATACTTGGGCTACAGGCTGTCACCGCGGCAAAAAGTTTGACCGTCTGAGGCGTTCAAAATCCACACTTCCTCCTAGTACTACTGCTCCGGCAGAAAGGTTTCGACAACCCGGTCAAGTAAGGAAAATGCCACTACTACTACTAGAAATACTATTATAACGACTGCTCAAACTGAAGAAGAACACAAACAAGAACATTCGAGAACCATTTTTACTAAGAATTTATTTTCTAAACCTGTGAGAATTTATCTCATATTTGAGAAAGCCTGTTCCGAAACAATAAATAGTCTAAATGAGGTAAAGAAACAGCTTCGCAAGCGTTAGATCAGCGTATTCTAATCTTCTTGAACTTTCAAACTTTGATCTTCGACACTTTGAATCGTGAACGTTCCAAAGAAAGTAATAT
Source organism: Acanthosepion esculentum (assembly GCA_964036315.1). NCBI lineage: Eukaryota > Metazoa > Mollusca > Cephalopoda > Sepiida > Sepiidae > Acanthosepion > Acanthosepion esculentum. The sequence goes on along the minus strand of OZ038502.1, from coordinate 72,209,873 downwards.
TTTTCTTGCTAAGAAATTGAATTTGTAGGAAATTTTGTTCTAAAAGAAAATTGTTAAATTTCCTTTGACACGAAAAAAATATTTGCTTTTCATGAGTTATTGTGCTCTGAGAGAAAACATTTATATTTTGAAAGAACTGTTAACCTGTCTTGATTTTTTAATGCTCAAAAGGGAATTTTTCTGTTATATTGTAATTTGCAGATTTTTCGCAATGCAAAATCATCTTGTCATTTTGAGTAATATTTAACAAATATTTGCTTCCTTACAAATTTCATTTTCATAAGAATCTTCTTGTTCTTTTCCGTTGCACCTTCAAAAGTTCTTACAAAATTGAAGATAAGAAATTTAAATCCACTTCCTTTGAGATTTTCTGCTTCTCATTGTTTTTCTAATTTAGGACGCGCCAAAAATATCCCCACTATTGACAGTATCCTGCGAAGGAACATATTCTTTAGCCAATAGCAGAGAATACGAGTCAACAGTTAAGGATATGAATGTAATTATATATATATATATATATATATATATATATATATATATATATATATATATATATATATATATATATATATATATATTTAAGGATAGGAGTTTGTAACCCTGCGTTTCACGCTTTTGCGATCATCAGACAAACTGGTTATTTAAAAAAAACAGTTTGACGGATCACAAATTCATATCCATACAAATAAATATGTTAGCTCTATCACTGATATTGAGCACTTTCCAAGAAGTACCGCGCATATAATATATATATATATATATATATATATATATATATATATATATATATATATATATATATATATATATATGGGGGGAGTGTGTGTATGTGTGTGTGTAGAGAGGAAAAGATAGATGATAAAGTTATAACAATATGTTATACTATGGTTAAACGATATTTGTATCATTATATATATATATATATATATATATATATATATATATATATATATATGTGTGTGTGTGTGTGTGTGTGTGTGTGTGTGTGTGTGTGCTAGTGTGTGCGTGTTAGTGTGTGTGTGTATGTGTGTGTTTTATGGACTCTCCATTCGAATTGACGTATGAGGGCCAAACAGCCCAATTCTTAGAACCAGCTGCCAGACTACCCGCATATATCATATGGTTATAGTGGTGAAGGCATGTACATAACCAACCACATCATAGGCCTAAAGCACAGTGTGCCAGATTTGTCCTTCTCCCAGACCGTTCGACACCCCAAATCTCCTGCTATTTACATATAGCTAGTGGGGAGGGAGGAGAAAGAAGTAATGGGTTCATGCCTTTCTCAATATATATAGGTACAATGAAAAAGAACAGAGTACACTTCCAACGTCCGTAACATTTAAGTTAAAAAAAGAAGCTCAATACATAATAGAGCGATATTATTTATTTTAGGATAGTACAACAAAAACATGTAAGAATCGCTACACTGCTGTTCTAAAGAATAGTGGTTACAAGAGCGCTGAAATCAAGTATAGAAAACATGACGATAGTTGTCTTAAGGAAAGAAATAGAAATAGAAAGAAGAAGATCATTTGGTACAAAGCCGCATTTAACCAATTGGTCAGTATTAAGGTAGACTAGAAATTCCTTTATTTATTTAATAAATATTTCCATAACAGAAACCCTCTTAGAAAAATATTTAACAGAAACACATTAAAACTAAGTTATATCTGCACCAATAATTTTGAGAAGATTATAAACTTACAGAGTAATCAAATTTTAAACCAAATTAATAATCTGGATAATAATGCACGTTCAAAGATAAATATTATCAATGATACTACTCAATGTAATTGCAGAAGTTCCGACCAAGGCCAATTGCAAAACAAATGATTAACTAAATCTCTTGTTTACCTAAGTACTATTTATAAAATAGAGAATGCGACGGTTGAAAAATTTCAAATGTGTAGTACTAAGAATTCTTTTCAGACTAGGTTGTATCAACATATTTTGTCCTTCACTAATAATACTTATTTAAAAAAATCCATTGCTTTCTAAATATTTTTAAAGTTTAAAAGATGATAAGAAAACTGTTAAGGTGCAATGGAAATTTTTAAAAATGACAAGGACATGTAGACCTTTATTTGAACCCTGTTTTCTATGTTTACATGCACAATTGGAAATTATCAGGTTACGAGTTGCATTGAACATCAGCTGGAAGAAACATCCAACAAAGAAATGCCTACATGGATACATTCCCCCTATATCAGTTTCTCTCAGAGAGAGAGGCGGCTTCGGCTAGCTGGTCACTCCTGGAGAAGTAAGTCAGAACTTGTGAGTGTCACCCTCCTATGGGACCCATTGCGCGGCAAAAGGTCGGTTAAAAGACCCCATTAAAGCTACATTGATCAACTTGTAGATTACTCTGGATGCCATCGGGAGGATCTGCAGACAGCGATGTCTGACAGAGATGGTTGGAGGGAACGAGTCAAGAGTATCGGAGAAGAATTCTCGACTTGAAGACGATGAATCCCAGTGTAAAAGGGACATCTATTGTAGCCTTTTCGTCGTTCGTGTAATTCTATATACTATCTACCTCGTGTAAACCATACCTATATCTATCTTTTTACTCCAGTTTAAAGCTAATCTACGTTTACCATATTTTTTTTTCCTTTCATGTAAAGTGGATATATCTATACTTTCTGTAAATCCGTCTAAACCGTCCCTCTACTTACCCTTTCTGGATAATTTGCAGTGTTACACCCGCACTCATTAGACAACGGCCTTTTAGGTAACCAAGGCTGTATGCGCAATGCAAGGGTTCGTACGAAATTTGGAGCAGTTATCAAGGAAGTTAACAAGCATTCTCACAATTTGTCAGCAGCTAATGTAGAACCCCCCTCCTATAAATGGAAGAAGAATATGAAAGCAGATGAACGAAATTTGCAGATTGTTTCTTCTTTTATACAAAGACTTCCAACTGAATATTTCTGTGGAATTACATGCAGTTTTCAATAAATTCTGAAATTAAAAATAAAAGGTTAATTTGCAGCGTAACACCCGCGCTCAGTGAGCATTAAAATTTTCTAAAATACTTACATTTATGTGTAATTGTACATTGTCCATTCAAATCTAGATTGATAAATCTGATAAAATCTACTGTTTTGGAATTATCGACAGTAGAATTTCGGATTCATTCCCGTCGTTGGTGTCAGCCATTACTAGCGTTTTTTTTTTTTTGCATACATTCCCTGCGGAAGGTTAAACGCGGAAGACTACGGAAAGCCAAGCTCGAAACTGGTCTTTCTTGTCGAAATTTATCGTAATTACTGCGCACGAGAACTATTTACGGATACATGCTCGGTTTGCGCATGATACCTATACAGATAGCTATTCTGAAGCGAATGTATTCAAACAACGCACGTAATGACTGACCGCGACGCGAATGAATCCAAAATTTCACCGACGATAACTTTCCCTTTTTAATCCTCCTTTCGACTCAAATGTAAACTCGACATATGTCTACCTTTTGACTCTACTATAAACCGTATCTGTATCTACCATCTTCAGTTTAGTGTAAAATGAACCAATGTCTATCTTTTTCTCTCATGTAAACCTGACATTTGTCTGTTTCACAGCAGTGCAAACCAGACCTACATCTAGCTGTGTGAATCAGGTTGTAAATCGGTCCTATAACCTAACCTAACCTAACCTAACCGACACTTTGTCTACCTGTTTGACTTCAGTGTAAACCCGACATACTTTTTTTTAATATAGTGTAACCCTGACCGCTATCTGCCATTTTTACTTTTGTGCAAATCAAGCTAAGGTCTAACGTTTTACCTTCAGTTTTAACCAGACATTTGTCCACCTGTTTTACGTCAGTGTATGACAGACCTAGATCTACCATTTTGACTTTAGTGTAAATCGGACCAAGTTCTTGAGTGTAAACCGGAGGTATGTCTAACTAGTTTTTATTTGAATGTATATCTGAGTTATATTTCATTTCTTGACTTTAGTGTAAGCTGTACCTATATCCAGCTTTGCGATTTTCATGTAAACTTTATCAATGTCCACCAGTCTATTGATTCATTGATATTTTTGTCTTGAGAGACTCATATCCGATATTAAATGAGTCAACCGGTGTTTCTATGTCATTGAATTAACGACTGTAACTGAATTTATTTACCTATGCCCCCTGTTGATTCTGTAATGCGGCACAAATTTTAATTTTCTACCACTCCCGCCTCTGACAAAAATTTCCACAAATCCCAAATGCCTTTCGTCTTCCTTTTTGGTACCTAGGAAAGTCATGTTTCAACAATATGGAAAGACATTGTTTTCTTCAGTTTGCAGTAATTTTCTCGTCTGAATCAGATTTGGAGCTGTTGCTGAAAGTCCTCAGGTGATGTGGTTTGTGTTATTTGATAGTTATTTGTATGTGGTTATGTAGCGGGGTTCAATGTAAGAACTGCAGGTTTCATTCGCTCGAAACCATTTGGCTCGCATTCCGAGCCACCATCAATCACACCAGCCGCACACCTAAGCTTACAGCAGTTGGTATTCTTAAGCGGTCATCCATCAATATACTGACCAGTCTTAACTCTGTTTAACTTCAGTGATCGGACGACGATCGTATATTAGATTAATTATATATTAATTAATAAATATGTAAAATCTAATCAATTATAACATTATCACTGGGCTCCTATTCTTTTATATGTCGTGAGTTTTCAGAAGATTAGCGGCCATGTCTCTCCACGATTTTCTCGGCTTTGTAGCGCTTAAAAAATTTTCTATTTTTATTAGATCTACTAAATATTTTTCTGCAATCCATTTACTCAACCTCGTTTGATAAGTTATTGTTCTGCTGTCTTCCCTCTGATGAGTCTATCGTGGACTCTTCCACTTATTATAAAATTAGTAGGAAAATAAGCTTGGAGGGAACGGTATTATAAACTGTTCAACTGTCAAACTATCCGCCTCGAGCAGAGAGGAACCCGGACGAAGCTTTGCCGAATGGTAAAGTTTCGTTTGGAGAGGTAGACAGGCCCTGAACCCGTTTATACGGGTTCGAAGGGAATATTTTTGGACGAGCCTACGGTCTCGGAGAACTCACAAAAAAATCGGCCTTGTGCCACATACGATCCACGTGGGGGGGGCGTTAAATATAACGGTGATATAGACTAAACACTGGTCAAACGACACACATTTCCAAGTTGTGCAACCCATTTCTGTTGTATTTACTGTTCATTACACTATTTATCTGCAACCTCTTGTTATCAGAGCTCAGATTTTCCAGTATCTGTCTATATTTCTGGGATGAGGTATTATGTACACTATTTACATTATTCGGACAATTGTCCTTATCTGTGTCGCCATATTTATTACAACATTTCGACCGTTGTACGCTACGGCCTTCTTCAGTTGGTTGGAATGTCGAACTGAACCCTTTATTTCGCTCATTGGGGTTGACAGTTCTAGTTCCACGTTCCATGTTTAATGGAATTCAGTTATCAGTTATCTCCTCTTAATTCCCCTCTCCAAGTTCTCCACTACCTTAACTCACACACTTTGGGCCCTGTCACTGGATCTAATTAACGCCTTTATCCACTGTGCCATGTGTATTTGAGAAAACATGGCACAGTGGATGAATGTTCAATAAAGGGTTCAGTTCGACATTCCAACCACCTGAAGAAGGCTGCAGCGTACAACGGCCGAAACGTTGTAATAAATATGGCCACAAAGATGAGGACAATAGTTCGGATAATGTAAATAGTGCAATTTTTGTTATTCTGTTTTTTTCTCTCCTCATTATTACCGGTTCCAATATTGTATTCATACCTGTTCTTGGCTGGCCTGGGAGATTTTTGTGACCATCGTATGCCCTGATTCCTTAAGTTTTCGTATTGCGAACTGATTTTTTATGTCTGTTATATCATCCATACCCCACAGGAGGCGGTGGTCTAGAACAATCTACCCCCGTGAACTAAATAAAGATTTCTGTTCGAAATTCCAATACATACCATCTGAAGAAGGCTGGAGCGTACAACGGCCGAAACTTCGTGAATAAATAAAGATGAAGACAGCAGACCGAACAATGTATATAATGTAAAAAGATGTGTACAATAATCCAAATGTAAATAGTTTAAATAGCGGTAATCTCCACTGGTAAAGCAAATCGATTATAACATGCAGGTATAGCTTTTGTTTCGACCTGTTATTTATATCATAATAGACGTCGATGAAGGCAGTACTTTTTTATGTGACGTGTACGTAGACAATCATGGCTCTCCACTTACTCCTATTCCTTGTAGTTCATAATATGTTATGTTTTCCTTTGTTACTTTTCCCAGACGCTTTTCTGTCATCAACTTGCTTAAGCCCGCCAGGTATGTCATGCGTTGCTTTCGCGTGTCTCTTTTTCCCTCTGTTCGACCTGTGAGTATAAGATTCTCCAAGCCCTTCTTTCTCATTACGTGTCCCAGAAATTTCAGCTGGTGATAATTATAGGTTTCCTTCTTGTTTTCATCCTCTCCAAAACTTCCTCCTTGCTCACATGTTCGCTCCATGATATCCATAGCATAATTCTGTAGAAGCATACCTCCTTTGCCTCGCGTCTTTTCTCAATCACTGAGGAGACCGTCCAACATTAGCTGCCGTAAAGGAGGACAGATATCACGTAGCGGTTCGGTACTCTTTTCTTTGTTACCAACGAAAGCCTCCTGTTTCGTAATACTCTGCCTAGCTTTTGGAATGCGTCTTTTGGCCATCCCTATACGTCTTCGGATCTCAACGTCGCACTTACCGTTCTCCGTCAGATCACTTCCCAGATATTTAAATTAAACCTGCTTGATTTGATAGTGCCCCCCGAAATCGCATTTCGGACTCACCCTTTTACTGATAAGCATACATTCTGTCTTCTTGTAGTTTATGCTTAGTCCCTTCTCTAAAAGGTTTTGTAATTTCCTTTCCTTGTCTGCTATCGGCACTGTGTCATCTGCGTATCATGTATTGTTAAGATTGCTACCGCCAATGATAAATCCTGGTAGGATGTCCCGTTCTCTGAGAATTGCCTCGCTGTATAAGTTGAACAAGAAAACTCGTATACAACATGCTATAAGGCGTTTTGCGGCAGTTAAATGTGTGAAGACATGAATGACATAAATGAGAATTTTCTATCGCCAATTTCTTTTACCATGATAATAACGTCATGTCCTCTCCCAGGAGATCTTATCAAAATTATCTCAACCACCTTGATTTTTTTTGGCATTGTTAGCAAAGACATGTTACTTTTCTCTCTAAGAACCGTGTTTTTGGTTAACTCTCTTGAAAAGAAGTCAATCATTGGCTCAATTATGGGAAATTCTTGAAGAAGGAATGGTAAACAAAATTTTTGATTTAATATTTTCCATAATATTCTGAAAACGTCTTTTTAGTCATATATATTCTTAGCAATATGATTCAGTCAACAAATTATTTCCATTGAATTTCGAAATTTCTGCTATATTGTGTACTTCAATATAGAAGAACGATTCCGTTTATTTTATTTTAATTTTTTTTACGTTTTCAGATTTATATAATCGATGAGCTACTAAAAAAGGAAGCTGCAAGAATTGGTATTTTCGAAGAGAAAATCCTAGAGAGAATGAAGAGAAACATCTTCTTCCAAATACATAATTGTTTAATGCGTCGCATTTGTAACATGAATATACGCGCCCTAAAAACTCAGAAGAAAAAAAAAGATATTTCAAAGTGTATGATTAATATAGTATATGTGCATGAATATTTTTTTAGTTAAAACGTATGACATGCAGCATGTTCCTTCATTCACTTGGCACCGATACGAAGAAATAATTGAAGGAATTGAAAACCGCAATAATTCTCATCCTGGGTACGACGATAACCTACATCCGCGCCCTGATTAAGACGATAAAGTACATCCGCGCCCTGATAAAAACGATAAACGACTTCTGTGTCTTGGGTATGACTATAAACTACATCCAGCAAGTTGATCAGGAGGTTTTGAGGAACGTTGAACTACCTCTTATTTGCTGGTGTTTCCAGGTCCAGCCGGACCCGAGTGGTAGCATCTGTTAGGGTCCCAGCTATGGGCAAATAGTTAACCACCAAAGCCGTCCGCGTCCTGGGTAAGACGATAAAATACATCTGCCATCCTGGATAAGGGGATAAACTACATCCCCATCCCGGGTAAGATGATAAACTATTTCTAACAGCAAGATCTCTGATCAGGAGGTTGGAACTACCTCTAAATTACTGATGTTCTCAGTTCCACCCTGACTCGGGGCTCGGGTAGCACCTGCTAGGGTTCCAGCTATAGGCAAATAGTTAACTCCAAACTGGGGTCAAAACGTGTAAAAATAGATTGTATTACCTGCAATAAATTTATGTAAAACATTATTACCAGTAATGAATTTTTTAAGAAAAAATTATTATCAGCAATACATTCTTACCAGCAATAAAAAATATTGTTGGCTTTAAATAACCCATTGAGGTTGATATGCCGTAAAACAAAACAAGCCAAACTAATATATGCTGAGATAGATAGATAGATAGATAGATAGATAGATAGATAGATAGATACAAAATATTACCAGCAATAACAACCTTGTCGGTATTAAATAAAACATAGAGGTTGATATGCCGTAAAACAAACCAAACCAAACTAATATATGCTGAGATAATTATTCTTAGATTTAACTTGATGTAACCATAAGTTCTATTCTAATAGTTTGTCTTCTCACACTTCCGGTTTCTCGCTTTCCCGCCAACAACAATCTTCTAAAATTTAAATGCAACGTCAATCGGCATCTTAATACCAGTTCTCTTATTGTCCTTTCTGCTCACTAGTCTTCGCATTCTTTTTCACTGCCAGTAACCTATTACTTTTCTACAAATGAATACTTTCACATACTTTTTTTTTTTTTTTGGTTTCCTTCTTCGTATATTTTCTAATTTCTTTCTTTCATTAACGTTGCCATTGTTTATGCTTCTTCGAAAATCTTTCTTGCTTTCTTTCTTTCACTTTATTTTTCTTTCTTTCTTTCTTTGTTTCTTTCTCTTTTTCTTTCTTTCTCGTTTATGTTTCTAACTTTCTTCCGCGTTTCTTTCCCCTTTCTATTCAATTACTCTTTCTTGCTATTGAATTTCTTCCTTTCTTTCTTTTTCAATATTTTTTCAAGTACATATTTAGGTTTATTTTGTTTGCTTGTTTGTTTGTTTTGTATGTTTTTCTTTCTTTCTTTCTTTCTTTCTTTCTTCAAATTTACTTTTCTTCCTTCCAACTTTCTTTCTTTCTTTCTTTCTTTATTTACTTATTTCTTTCTTTCTTTTCCTTTATTTATTTAGTTATCCACTATTTATTTATTTTTCTTTCTTTCTCTTCAAAAATCTTTCATTTTTCCTTCGTTTCTTTCATTCTATTTTTCTTTGTTCCATATTTCCTTCTTGCTTTCTTTCGTTTTTGTCTTTCTTCCACATTACATTTCTTTCTTTCACCTTATTTAACTTTCCTCCAATTTTTTTTCTTTTATTCTTTCGTTCATTCGCCCTATTTTTCTTAGTCTCGCATTTTTTTCTTTCATTCTTTCTTTCTTTCTTTCACCTTATTTTTCTTTCTTTCTTCCTTTCTTTCTTTATTTCTTTCTTTCTTTCACCTTATTTTTTTTCTTTCTTTCTTTCTTTCTTTCACCTTATTTTTCTTTCTCTCTTTCTTTCTTTCTTTCTTGTCAAAATCGACCGGTCACTCAGTGCCCGACAATATGAACGCTTTTTTTATTGGAGTGGGGGGTAATCAATTTGATAGCCAATGGAATATTGAGGAGGTTGTATTGTTTATTATCGATTAATTACTATTGATTTTTTTGTCATTAACTACCATTTTCACATTCGATTGTCAACTCGCCGAACAGATGACTCAATTAAGTTGCGAACACTATTCAACAACAATATCATTTTGCACTGCACCAAGTGGGTCACCTATTAAAGGGCAGCTGCTTTATTTTCATAACTAGTAGGGTTATCCGTCAGAGCTCGGATTTTTGCGGAAAAAAAAGAATGAAGAAAATGTTTCTTTTACGAAAAAACAAAATGTTGAAAGGAATATGCATGGATTTTCGGAACGAAAAGTAATTTCTGACAAACTCTTTGTAATTATTTACTACAAAAGGCCGTCTAAATGTTGCAAATAGGATTGTTGAAGGTTAATATAAAAAAAACAGTTACAATTTTATACATATTATTAAGTTGTTGTTGTTTTTTTTTTCATATGCGACTAAGCTATTCTCTGGGAAATATATGTCTTTTTCTTGTATGTAGTGTTTTCCTTCAAAACGATCTTGACCCTCCATAATTTCCTGTCTTTTGTAGCTCTTAGTATATTTTCTCTTTCTGCCATTTCCACCAAACTTTCCTTTGTCATTCTTTCTATCGACCTTGCTAGGCAGGTTGTGTGTTACTTTTAAAAGTGTTAATGTATATTCCCTTGTTCTCAGGAAGTTGCGTACTAGACATTTGCATGATCGGAAAATTGCTTACCGTAAAATTGCGTCCCTGGAGATTTGCGTCCCTAGAAAAATGCGTCCTGGATAATTGCGTACCTCTGATAATTTTTTGAAGCTTTTAAAGAAATTACCATAACTTTTGAAAAAAGCATGCGTAGTAATCATTTTTTTCTTAAAAAAGGAATAAAAGGCATTAAATAAAAAACAAAAGTTTATTTTTGTTTAAAATACAATGACAATTCAAAATACAATGACAATTCAAAATACAATGACAATTCAAAATACAATGCCAATTTAAAATACAATAACAATTAAAATTACAATGAAAATTCAAAATACAATGACAATTCAAAATACAGTGACAATTCAAAATACAGTGACAATTCAAAATACAATGACAATTTAGAATACAATGACAATTCAAAATACAGTGACAATTTAAAATACAATGACAATTAAAATTACAATGAAAATTTAAAATACAATGACAATTCAAAATACAATGACAATTTAGAATACAATGACAATTCAAAATACAATGACAATTCAAAATACAATAACAATTAAAATTACAATGAAAATTCAAAATACAATGACAATTCAAAATACAGTGACAATTCAAAATACAGTGACAATTCAAAATACAATGACAATTTAGAATACAATGACAATTCAAAATACAGTGACAATTTAAAATACAATGACAATTAAAATTACAATGAAAATTTAAAATACAATGACAATTCAAAATACAATGACAATTTAGATTACAATGACAATTCAAAATACAATGACAATTTAAAATACAATGACAATTCAAAATACAATGACAATTTAAAATACAATGACAATTAAAATTACAATGAAAATTTAAAATACAATGACAATTCAAAATACAATGACAATTTAGAATACAATGACAATTCAAAATACAATGACAATTTAAAATACAATGACAATTAAAATTACAATGAAAATTTAAAATACAATGACAATTCAAAATACAATGACAATTTAGAATACAATGACCATTCAAAATACAATGAAAATTCAAAATACAATGACAATTCAAAATACAATGACAATTTAAAATACAATGACAGATTAATAGTTGCAAGATCGCTCATCGCAATTATGTTCTTCTTATGATAGTTGTAGCTGTAATTTTCCTCGTCCACAAATATTTTTCCACCAGTGTTTGATTTTCCTAACTTAGCTATGGGTTTTAAATAAAAATATAAAATCCAGAATCTATTACATGTTTGTGGTAGGCATTACTGAAGTGAACTGAAACTTCTAAGTTAATTTTCTTTTGCTTTAAAAAAGACAGTTATTTCTTTTTTTATTTATGGTAACTACTTTTCTGCTTAATTAGAGTAAGCAAATGTATTGGCGTGCAAATATCTATATTAAATATCTCAAAAAATAAAATGATAACTTCAAAAATTATCAGAGGTAGGCAATTATCCAGGGACGCATTTGTCTAGGGGTGCAAATATCTAGGAACGCAATTGTCTGGTACGCAGTTGTCTGGGACGCAAATTTCCAGTATGCAACTGTCCGTCCACCATATTCACTGTGTAGTATTCTTCTATGTGCAGTTCTCTTTCAGGAAATTGGCGATCATGGCTCTCCACAATTTCTTTTTCTTTTAAGCTCTTAATACATATTGTCATTTGGTGATCTTCCCTAAAGCTTGTACCGTCATCCATTTAATCATCGCTAGGTAAGTGATCCGTTATTTTCTTCTGTTTCTCTTACCCGCAACCTGTCTTGTCAGTACCAAATTCTCTAAGCCCACTTTCCTCAATATGCGCCCTAGAAATTTCAACTGTCTCTTCCTGATGTTAAGTATAACTTTCCTTTTTGGTTCCATTTTCTCTAAAACCTCGTCGTTGCTCATACGTTTGTTTCACAGTATCCTCAGGATCCTTCTGTAGAAATTTCAACTGTCTCTTCCTGATGTTAAGTATAAATGTTCTATTTTGATTCCATTTTCTCTAGAAGCTCACATGTTCGGTTCGTGGTATCTTCATTATCTTTCTGTAGAACCACATTTCTGCTGCTTCAAGTTTATTCTGCATCTGTGATCAGATTGTCCAGCGTTCGAACGTATATCTTAGGTAAGTTTAATAATTTTAATCGCGAAATTAACTTCTTTTTTTTTTAAGCTTATCACCCCAAGCAAGGCTGGAAGCCACTAGCACGCAAGGTGTTACAGAAGGTTTGGAGGAAGAGCAGAGAGGAGTGGTAAAGGAGAGGATATGGAGTAAGATAGTGGATCGATCAAGGCAGGGGGTTACAGAAGGTTAGGAGCGAGAGCAGATAGGAATGAAAGGTGAAAGGATGTGGAGAAGGGAAGTGGATAGATCAAGACAACTGGAGATGTCGATTGACGTTACACTTAAATAGTTGGAGATTGTATTTGTCAGGGAAACAGGAATAAGGAAGAGAGTTCCACAGGCGAGATATGCGAGACATGAAGCTATTGGAGTAGAAGAGACGTCTACATCTAACAGTTTCAAAGGTCAAGGGGTGGGAACCGGATGCCAGCTTCGTAGGACGTTTAAATTCATGAGGTCTAGGAACCAGCGAAAGCAGCTCCTCGGAGCAATTACCGGGAAAGTATTTGTAAAAAAGACAGAGCGAGGCAGCGTCGCGTCTGTGAGAGAACGACTGCAGACGAGATGACAGATGTGGGCCAATTACATTGCATATCCGTCTCTGGATCTTATCAAGAACCCTGAGGCAAACTCTAAATCTTTGAAAATTTGCCATCTATCTTGAGAGGGACAACGGTGGTGGATCACTTATATTTCCTGCTCTCATTGATTTAAATAAGTCTTGCTTCTTCCGGACCCGACTTTAATCCAGGCTTACGGCCATCTCACGTTAAAACACCGGTTCGTCAACGATCCTTGAGGTTAAACAACGTCGATCTTGGCCAGTACGGAGGTGAGTGCCCGCTTGGCGTATTACTAAGCAGGTATTCATTTATGTATAAGTGCTACAAGCTTGAATGTGCGGGTGGTGTAGATAGGAATTCTTAATCGGAGAAGGAAGTTCTAATTTCAGTTGGACTCGTTATATTCACTTAGGCGAAAACCATCCTTGAGAATGTAATTTATATTGGTGTAATCAGCGAAAAATAAAAGCGAGACATAAGTTTGTCTTGCAAGACAGTCACAAATTTTATATACGACGTGTATTCCAAGTGTTTTGAGAAATTTTTCTTGAGTGTCATTTATTAATGTCACTGAAGTACGAAACATTCAAAAGGACGATTCTCTAACTTCAACTCACTTAGTGTACCCCTCCAGCCATTTTAGTAAGGCCATATGGAATTCATTCAAAGTGAAGGTGTCCGCTACCCTTGTTAGAGCATCTCCATTTTCTCAATGTCTCCAAAACGATTGCACCCGAGGTTCACCTTCAGCTCGAAAACAACTAAACATCACGAATAGCTCGTTCTATACTGCATAGAAGGTGAGGGCAAGTTTAAATGCCCATCCCTGTCAGCACAAAATTTTATTGCACGGCGAGTCTACAAAATTGTCTTCACGTCCCGACTGTATTCTGTAAATTAGTCAGCTCTGTATTTCGTAAGGTGTATTCAATTTGCTGTTACAGCCGTCTTCTTCAATCTGGAAAGACAAAAATTGGCAGGTCAGCTTATTATATATATATATATATATATATATATATATATATATATATATATATATATATATATATATATATATATATATGAATGTAATGAGAACGAAAATAATATAGATATTCTAATGTTCACAACATTAATTCAAAAGAGGCCTCAGTACCGGTAATAGAGCAATAATTTTTTATTATATTTTTTTCATATAGACAAAAACTTTTTACTCACTACAAAGATGCAAATTCATTTCAGTGGATTTAACCACTATTGTTTTACTCCGTCACCTTTTTTGCCTTTATGTATTTTATCAAACAAATAGAAAAAAGGAAGTGACGTTTCACATGCGTCTTGCTTACAAAATTGTTCATAACCATTTTGTTTCTCACCAGTTGAAGTGAAATTCTAAATGCACTGAAACAAAGTTGCATCTTTGTAGTGACTAAAAATGTTTTTATCTATATGAAAAAATTATAACATATATACATACATATATATATATATATATATATATATATATATATATATATATATATATATATATATAGTTGTAGAGTGGATAAAAGAAACGACCCAATATACATAAGCGTGTATACGTGTGGTGGTGTGCATACGCAGGCAAGACAATAAATAATTGTCACATTTATGCATGAGGTGTAAACATAATAGTGCTCAATGCGGTTATACAGAGCAAACATATGTATTAATAAGTAGTTACACGTATATGTTCTAATTCATATATATATATATATATATATATATATATATATATATATATATATATATATATATATAAAGTCAACCTAATGAGCCAAACAAACCGACCAAGGTTTCACTGAGGCAGATCGTCAGGGAGTCAGCTGACACTGACGACCTGTTTAAGTGAAACCTTGGTAGTTTGCCTGACTCATTAGGTTTGACTAGGTTTGCTCTACGTTTGTATCGAGCTCTTTAGTTAGTTGTTTACTCGTATCGGTTTTTTTTTTCTTTTGGCCTTGAACCTGTATCTGTGCGATTATTTTCGACAGACTTTCTCATATCATATGGTTCAACCCACCGTACAGCAAAAACGTAAAAACAAACATAGGAAAAATATTCTTCAAGCTTTTACACAAACACTTCCCGGAATCAAGCACCCTACACAAAATATTCAACAAAAACACAGTAAAAATCAGCTACAGTTGCACCGAGAACATGGCACAAATAATAAAAAAGCACAACAGAAAAATTATTAACAAACCACACGAACAAATTAAACCCACGTGCAACTGCAGAATAAAAAACGAATGTCCCTTAAACGGTAATTGTTTACAAAACAACGTAATCTACCAAGCCACGACAAAATCAGCAGATAATGAAGAAAAAGTATATATAGGAGTAACCGAAGGACCATGGAAACAAAGAAATTATGTACACAAAATGTCTTTCACAAATAGTAAATATGCGAACAGCACAATGCTTTCTAAGTATATCTGGGAAATAAAAAACAAAACACACACCACACCAAAAATATCTTGGAAAATAAGGAAAAAATCATCAGCCTACAACAACCTATCAAAAACCTGCAAACTTTGCTTGGAGGAAAAAATAGCTATCATTACCTTCCCAGATGAAAATAAATTATTAAATAAAAGATCCGAGCTAATCTCAAAATGTAGACATGAAAACAAATTTTTACTACGTAACTTAAAATAGAAAAATAAATAAATATATAAACAAACAACAATAAAATAAGCAAAATAAATTACTCCAAACAAATCATAAAACCACACCTGTTAGAATAAACGAAACAAAATCAAAACAAAAGAACGGACGAAAGTTATAACTGTTATACAAATAAAAATAATAATAAAAAAACAAAAAAAAAAAAAACATTAATAAAAGATAATATACTACGTTACTTAAAAACCGAAAGCCAAAAAGATATAGTGTAACAAATAAATAACAAGTATAATAAATCATATCTAAATACATCCAAATATATAAATAAACTAACAACCGATTACGATAAACTAGCCGTTTAAAAAACAAAACAAAACAAAAACAAATAAAGATAACCAACCGAAATAGATAAATTAAAAACTGTTCCCACTTAAATAATAGTCAGAAAAAACCACAAATTCAACAAACAGATTTAATCAATGACAAATAAACAAATATATAAGATAAAAAATAAAAATGAAAATAAATAAAAACAAGCAAAACAATTTGACCCAAATAAATAAGCGAACAAGCGATTTCCGGTAATGACGGCCATTATAGACTACCAACAATAAGCTATATAAACAAATTTTTACTACGTTAACCAAAAACACCGATCTAAATAAAAGAATAAATAAATAAATATATAAGATAAAAAATAAAAATAAAATTAAAAAAACAAACAAAAAACAAGCAAAACAATTTGACATAAATAAATAAACAAATAAGCCACTTCCGGTAAAAGTAACCGCCAAAATAGACTACCCATAATGCACCACTGACCCTTATATAAATAGCCGAGAAAAATAACAGCACTAGTCGCCCGACGATTGCACTAGCATGAAACAGACTGTCGCCTCTAAGTGCTGACTTCCATGTCCACTTTTATATTTACACACGCTCTATCTCTGATATTGAGCACTTTACCCCATAAATATAGCACACTTTAAGACTATATTTCTGCATATATGTATATATATATATATATAGATATAGATAGATATACTAAAATTACAATTTATTATTAAAACTATTAATCTACAGCAGTTACAACTGCCTCTCGTCAAAATGAGTCTCACAACTTCTAGAATTAACATCGTAGGTTATGTCAAAAATAAGCATAGATTAAACATTTAACATTTATTTTTGGAAGTTGTCCATCTCAACGAGAGTGCAGTCGGGGCGTATTCTTGACTACAACCGAATGTGTGACATCTCTGACAAACATTCTCTAATGTAGATGAATTTAGACATTACATCGATGTTCAAAATATTTTCCATTTTCCTAATAATGTTTTCGATACCTTACGATTTAATTCCGATCCATGTGACATAATGAACGGTTGGGGAAACAAAATCGGCCCGAACACTTCGATGGAAATATAACCGAACTAAGATGAAGAAAAAAAAAGTAAAACTCTCAGATGTAGATAATATATTGTCTTCTGTTCGTAGCCATGGAAACATTTTTCATTGTCCGCCAGAAGTGAGAGTAAGTGGAAATGTTAATTGAATGATTGCAGACGATATACTTAAAACACGTCAAAAGAAATGGAAGAAAATATAAAATGAAGAAAATACAAAAAGAAGAAAACATATTTTTTCCTTAACCATTAAATAAATGCATCCTTGTCATTAGAATGCCAACAATTACCAATATGTCTTGCTCAGCTGAATATTGTAGCAGAAATGAAGGAAGACATTTTGTTTGTATTCATCTCAAAAACGAATACACGTTAAGGGCGTTTTTGGTTTATTATAATATTTAATTCGAGGTGAGAAAAATATACATTGACATGAATTCTAAATCAGCAATTTGAAAAGCTAAGTTTGGCACAGGGGCATAAATAAATCGCTGAGTTTCCAAATTGCTCAAATACAGATTTTTTTTTTCGATATTCAGTCTAATTTTGCCACTTGATTCTCATTACTATAAACGGGGGTAATAGCTAAAGTTGCTTCACCTGACATCACGGCCTTGTCTAAATAATGGAATTAATGTCTATCCGCCTAGAAATCGAAAGTCTTAAAGAAGAAAATGTGCCTTCTCAGTGACATTGAACTTTTTCTACACTTTCAAGCCAAGTGCCCGATTAAGCCAGGATATGACATTGCAGCAAAGTAATGATCAATTAGTCCACGTATGAAATGCGCGTCATATTTCGAAGAATTTTATATCAGGGAAAATATCCCTGATAATATGTGTTAATCCGGTAATTAGGATTTGTTCTTGTGCTTCCTGTGACAGAGATTTGATTTGCTTATTTCCTATATTTAAAAAAAAAATTCTTCAAAATATACAGTTTCATAATTTTCTTATATTTTCTTTTAAATACTTTAACTCGAAAACTTAAAAAACCAATGAGATTGAATAAACTTCTGACAGCAATTTTAATTGTCTTTTTTAAAAAATCTATTTTCTATTTGAACGTGTTCAAAATAATACTTCTGACCAATTCTTTCCAAATCTATTCTATCTTCAATAGCACAATACATTTGCCTCACCTATACCTAAATCCAGTTCTGCATTAAAGCCATATTTGGACGTTCCTTATCCCCTAACCCGAACTTTAACCGTCCGAAAGTTCTCTCCTATTATCTACTTCATATAAGTGAAAAAAACATTCTCTGATCATAAGTAAATATGCATGCAGACGATGATATTCTGTAAGCCCCCAGATCCAAAAGTTTAGACGACCTTTAGAGTCTCGCAACAGATCTATCATTTCATCTAGCTCGATGTGGGAAGAACTTCATTGTAAAATTGAATACCTGCAAAACTAATCTAATAACGTCCTATCATAACAGAGTAGGCACTTTCATGTCAGGATGAATGGGTGTAGCTCTTTGTCTATTGGGATTAAAGCTCATTCCAGACCCCGTGGAACTCGTGTATACGATCCGTTGCTAACAGCGCCTGGTATTCCCAAACAGTCACTGACCAATATCGACTTTACTAGCTTCGGTGATGTGGTTGTCAGCCACTTAACTAAGGATAGAGGCCAATAAAAGAACATTGAGAAAACATAAAATGATGACTGACGTTGCATTTCAATACTTGTATTATTTACAGTATTCAGACTGTTAACCTCATCTTCATTGCCATATTCACAACGTTTCGGCCGTTGTACGCTCCCTCCTTCTTCAGGTGACTGGAATTTCGAAACGAACTCTTTATTTCGTCGACCAGAGTAGATTGTTCTAGATTGTTCTAGTTCAACCTGCCAAGATTCTTCCAGATGTCTCAGTTATTTCCCTTTAACTCAATTCTCCAAGTTTTGGTTCACCACTGCTCTGGCCTGGTATTGGACTCACAGTTCTTTGTGTCTAGTCACTGGATCTAACCAACGACTTTATCCACTCGGCCTTGTGTCCTAAAGTTGTTGGTTAACGAAGAAACATTTATTCGATGGACGAAATAAAAGGATCGGTTCCAAATTCCCATCACTTGAAGAAGCTCGGAGCATGCAAAGCCCGAAACGTTGTGAATATGGCAATGAAGATGCGGATAACAGTCCGAATAATGTAAATAACTCAACTCCGAGATATAGATAGATATTGCATTTAAATCTTTGAAGACTAAAGTTGATTGGAACGCATGAAGCCGGAGGAGAGTTATGCAGGCAAGAAGTGCAAAAGAAGAAACTGCTAGCATAGAACTTACGGCTGCATTTAGCAATTTCAACGCTAACATTATGAGACGCATATGCCAATACATTTCTATTCGTAAAGTTGTGGTACCTTAGAGGAAAGTCATCAGAAAAATCCCTATGAAGATATTAATAGAAAAGGCATAGGGATGTTTCGTCACAGCGGTGAGAAAGGAACTGAAGCAGAGATACCAGGTCATGATTGATAATAATGCATACTGTTCTTTACATTTTATCAACAATAACGACAAATTGTATACTTATAAAAGTCTAAGACATATCGTTTTCAATTTCTACCTTTGTCATTTAAATATATCATGTTGTTTTCCGAGGAAAACTGTCAACATCATAACGATGCGATTCACATATATCTATTTCTTATTTGGCAGGCAAAAACGGCACATTTTAGCGTTGTTTTAGTTATCGCAAAAAAAAAATCTCATCAGAATATATCTGTAAACACATACCGGGTGTAATAGCAAAATTGTCCATTTGTTAGATTAACCTCTGAAACGTTGCATCTTAGAAATGATTAAAGATACCTTGCTGGAATTCTCCGAGGTTTTTATAAAACGATTGGGATCTACTTTGAGTAATAACAATGTAGAATTACCTTCCACGCTTATCAGAAGACTTGCAATGAAATCGATCATAAACGAAAATGAAATGTTCATCATTAATTAATCATAGCTAAGGATCGGAAACTCACAAAGGATTGAAATAAAGTTCATATATTAATATATTATTCCACGATCATTTTACAACTCATTCAAGATGATCTTCGCCCGCTCTAAACTTCTAACCTTCTGTCCTGGAGTAACAAGTTGCCTCAGAGTTTTCCAGTACGATTTCATTTTCAAGTTTTTTTTTCACTGCTCTTTGGACTGTCAAACCTGAAACTCTTCTTTCGCGTGCCAAACAGTCTATGGATTGAGTTGCATATTTTCTAATTGATCTCTTTACCTGTAAGTTGAAATGATGATTCCTCTTCCTGTCGCGACCTCCTGATACAGTTTTTTCTCTCTACCGTTCCCTCTTTTTTAAACTCACCCTTCTCTTGATGGTTCTTGAATGGATGTTGAATATATAAGCTCAATTGGGAAGACAATGAAGCTGATACAAAATGATTGTAACCTGTTTCCTTTCTAGCTTAATAATTCAAAGAGTTTTTAAGTGATTCTTACGACAACGGTATCAAGATGGCTAAACGTCTTATCTGAAAACCTAGAAAAATGAAACTCAAATACGAGGTTCATTCAATAAATAAGGTGAATTTTTCGGTATAAGGACTTCTAATACAGATAGAAGCTTACTTTTTTAAATTTTTTTTTTTTGTTTTACTTCTTTTTCACATGGATTTAATTTCTTTTGCAGATTAAAAAAAAAACTTTGAGAGTTTTGGCGATTAACAAAGATGGCCGACCAAGAAGCATGCTACAGGATTGAACAGCGGTCAGTTATCAAGTTTTTGGTTGCTGAAGGGTGCAAACCAGTTGAAATTCATAGGAGAATGTCAACTGTGTATGGTGCCACATGTTTCAGCCAAAAAATGTCTACAAGTGGGCTAAATTGTTTAAAGAAGGACGTAGCAGTGTTGAGGACGAAGACAGGCCTGGCAGCCCTACAGAATTGAGGTCTCCTGAGGTGATCGAATCAGTCAATGACCTCATTCAGTCTGAGAGAAGGGTGACAGAAGGGTGACATTGCAAGGACTTTGAGCTTATCTGTTGGGACAAACGCAGGGGTCATCAGTCAGAAGGAGTCATCTTGCATCATGATAATGCAAGGCCTCACACAGCAGCCCAAACGGTGCAGACCATCAACGAGCTGGCTGGGAACTGCTCCCTCATCCCCTTACAGTCCAAACCTTGCCTCTTCAGATTTTCACCTGTTTGGTCCATTGAAAGCGTTCACGAGAGACACGAAGTTTAAAAGTGACGATGAAGTCAAAAATGTTGTGAGCGACTGGCTGAGACATCAGTCCAAAGATTTTTACGCTGAGGGAATACGGAAGCTTGTGCACAGATGGGGAAAGTGCTGGGAGACTACGTTGACAAAAAAGCAAGCTTCTATCTGTATTAGAAATCCTCATACCGAAAAATTCACCTTATTTATTGAATGACCCTCATAGTTTGGTGGTTTGTTAAATATTAAGCATTTTGTGGGATAGATAATTATGCAGTTACACGATTTGGACAATTTTCCTGTTAAACCCGTTATAGCTGGCATAACAAGTGTGTTTATAAATATTGAAGCAGAAACATATCTTATTCATGATATCCTTTGTTTTGTTTCATCAGTTCCGTACTTTATAACTAGGGCACGCCATGTTACTTCCACGGAGTCGAATCAAACTCATTTCCTCCGTGTTTGAAATGTAAGGAGAAAGTAACATTCAGACAGTTTTTTTTTCGGCAATAGCTGTTACTTTATGTAACCAGCCTCAGTGTGGATTTCTATCTGAACACTACAACCTTCACCTCTTCAAATTAACTGACAGCCGTTATATATTCCACTTATCATCATAAATTACTCTTTCTAACATCACTCCGTCCTTAAATTAAATGTCGCTTGACTCATTCATGCATCTTCATATATGAATCTGCCTTGACTAAAAAAAAAAAATAGACAAATTCGACATACTGGTTGAGAGGTATCCATGGGTAGATGCTTCTAGCGAATATTTCTGCCGTGAAAAAAATAAGATCACTTTTTCAAGCCGGCAATTGATTTCCCATTAAATGCACGCAGAATTCACGTTAATTTTAGCCGCTGGTTGATTTTAGGCAATTTGACTTTTCCAGCTTGGATTCAAATGGTTACCAAGATCTTCTTTGAATAAAAGCATCCGACTTCCCCATAGATTATTGGAACAAATTCTGGATCAGAAACGTTCCTCATTTTTTTCTGGCGTTTTTTCTGCTTTCTTTGGTGCCACGGGGTTCTTGTGTTATAGTGAGTGAAAATTGTCAGTTCCATAGTGGACATTACACCGTCGCTCTGAATCTTGCCAAAATAATTGAAATTTGATGAATTGAGTTCTAATACCTGCATGTTATGTCGTATGCAGTCTTTATATCTCGCTTTCAGTTTATTATCTCAACTTTTATATGGGGATTGACAAATGTTATTCAAATGAGCGCCATCTCCTATCTATCCTCAATTTTATTGGCTGCTGTCTCGTTTTGGCGTCCATGGTCCATAAAATGACTTGAGGCCAGTATTCGATTTCATAGGTATAATGCATATATAGATAAACTGCGCAGACCGGATTCGGTTGAATGAATCTGCATGCCTTGCAAATCTCCTGTATACAACCATGTGATATTTGAGTCCAGATGATGATCTGCAAATATTGTTGCAAAAAGCACAGGTATTGTTGATAGGCCGATAAGGCAGGCTGGTATAGTTGGATTCCTTCTGGTTGTTTTTGATGACCTTTCAGATGGTTTATATAACCTGCCTTTGAATATAGGATGTGTTTACTCACATCAGATTTCCATGACTGTATATTAGCTTGCAAAACAAAATGAATGCGTCTTCATTGATCACGCTTGATCTGAGCTTCCACGAGACGTTCCTCCTCTAAAGTGCCTCCACAAGATTATTTACATAAATATATACGTACATGCATGGTAACGCAAAGGAAAGGAAACGTGGCATAAATTCGATCAATGAAAAGTCTTTTACATAGTTTTTAAAAATCGAAATAATTCTGTATATCTCCAGTTTCAAAATATCTAAGGAAGCTACATAAATAGAGAAAACGGCTACATTTATATAGGTTTACCTATTTATTCTTCATTGTATTACGTATGCTGTGTTGGGGTTCTTCAGGTTACATACATACATACATACATACATACATACATACACATATAGATATATATATATATATATATATATATATATATATATATATATATATATATATATATATATATAAAGACATTTATAATATGTTTAACATTCTTTTTATAGATACAAGTATTTAAGTAAATGCTCTGTTTATTATAAACAGTATTAAATAACATTTACCGGCGTGAATGTCCGAGAAACCTTCATAGAAAATTTTCGTTCTATGAACATTTCTCGGACATTCAGGCCGGTAAATGTTATTTAATACTGTTTATTATGAAACAGAGCATTTGCTTAAATACTTGTATCTATAAAAAGAACGTTAAACATATTATAAATGTCTTTAAATAAATTGTCGGACTATGTCCAATTCAAATATATATATATATATATATATATATATATATATATATATATATATATATATATATGTATGTATGTATTTGTGATTTAAATAGGTATCTATCTATCTCCCTGCATACATATGTATTTATATGTAGCGAGATATTCTTATACACACACACACATGCAATATATATATATATATATATATATATATATATATATATATATATATATATATATATATATATATATATATATATATATATATATATATGCAGACATGACAGAACTGAATAGACACCAAGATCAATTTTATTTCTGATTTTTTTAATAACCAATATAAATTAACTTAAATTTTTTTAATAACCAAGATAAATTAACTTAGATTATTTAATTAAAATTGCAGATAACAATACTGGAACATGCCACGAACCAAAGGAGCATCAGACCTATCCGAATTTCAATGAGGACGTATCGTGGGCCAACATGAAGGTCGTCTTAATCAAAGAAAAATATCTGAAAATCTTTCAATACTCCTTTCTACTGTTAATAGAGTGATTGTACAATTCACCAGAGAGGGCAAGAAGTGCACAAAACATCATCCAGGCCGCCCTGGGCCCTCTGAAAGAACCATGCGTCTTGTCGAAAGAAATGTTGAACAGGATCCACGTTGCAATGCCTCTGACATAGCAACACAAGTTGATGTCAGTCCCAGAAGAGCTGTCAGGTATCTTCACAAGCTGGGCTACTATAGCATAGCTGCGAGAAGGAAACCACTTCTCCGTCCAGCCTATATCAAACACAGAAAGGATTGGGCTCATAAGATGGTAGAGAGACCTACAACCTTTTGGACCACTGTCATTTTCTCTGATGAGTCAAGATTCGCATTATTTTCCGACAGTGGAAGAGTATGGGCATGGAGACTCTGTAGTCAAGAGTTTGAGTTAAAAAGACTGCAGCCAACGGGGAAACATGGGGGCCTTTCAGTAATGGTATGGGGTGCAATTTGGAGTGATGGTCGCTCAGAGCTTGTGGAGTGTGAAGGAAACATTAATTCAACCAAATATGTTTCTATATTAAAGAAATGGCTCCTTCCAATATTCTCAAGTAGTAGAATGAGCAAAGTTGACTCCCTATTTATGGACGATGGAGATCCATGTCACACTACTCAAGCAACGCAACATTGGTTGAGACAAAATGGGATCAATAAACTTCCCTGGCCAAGTCAGTCCCTGGATATTAACTCTATTGAATACCTTTGGGGCATATTAGATCGAAAACTCCGCAAAAAGAACAGGAAGCCATCTTCTAAGCCTGAACTTTTAGGATTATTGCGTGAAACATGGCAAGAAATCCCTCAAGATGATATTCGTGAACTCATCGCTAGCATGCCTAGAAGGGTCCTTGCATTAAGAAAAGCAAAAGGGATGTCAACCAAGTATTAGTTATTAAATTTATGACCATTTATAATTACTTCATTCGTATAAATTACTTGTTTAATAAAATAAACGGTTTCTGTGAGTGTCTATTCAATTCTGTCATGTCTGTGTATATATACTTATTGTTGTAAGTATATGCGTGTTTAAGTGTATATATATATATATATATATATATATATATATATATATATATATATATATATATTGGTGATGTGCCCGTAGATTTTTATTATTCTAACTATTCGATGATAGAGCTTTACTTTGATTGTGTTAACATCTAACAGGCTACTCCATATTCAATTATGAATGTTACAACACCCCACATATATATAAATATATACATAGATACATATATATATATATATATATATATATATATGTATGTGTGTGTATATGTATGTGTATGTATGTGTGTGTTTTTCGTAGGATGCATAATAGTATACGGAACAAAAGTGAATATATAAGGACAAATTTGTAAAGCTATAAAAGACGCATCGTGCCCAACAACTGCTGCATGCATGTTCTTCAGAATTAAAGACAAAAGGAATATGTGATGAAGACACGTTGGTTGTCTAAGGATAAATGCGTGTCATAAATCCGTTCTGACGACCAGAAAATGGTTGCTTGTTTGTTGTATATATATATATATATATATATATAGCATTTAATTTTAGCAATTTTTGTGCTCAATACAACCGTAGAGAATATTATCATTTTTTTAAAAATATATAATCATCGCAACACTGGAAGTCCCATGTTTGAAACCTGAAACTTTAATTCAAATTCAATAATTAAAATTAAACTTTGTTTTGTCTATTCCATATTTTTCATCATACCGTCGGATCTACATCCACATATTTGCTTACATACATATATATATATATATATATATATATATATATATATATATATATATATATATATATATATATATATATATATATATATATATATATATATATATATATATATATATATATATATATATATATATATATATATATATATATACCGAATTAGTCGGGTTTCGTTCCCAGGTTGAAGCAATCGGATGAGCTGTAATACAGTGGAATAGTCTGTTTGTGGATGACTATATATATATATATATATATATATATATATATATATATATATATATATATATATGTAATATTATATATATATATAATTTACTGTGCTTGTTAGTAAATACATATTCGCATATATAAGTAATTTTGGTTAACCTTAGCCATTTTCAAAGATTTGTTGAAAAAAGAATACTTGAGCTTTCTTTGTAAAGTAAATTTAAACACACTTGTGTGTGTGTGCGCGCACATTACAAAGAATTATCAGGAGTTCTTTTTTAACCAATCTTTGAAAATGGCTAATGGTAACAGATAGATAGATAATCAAATACCTTTGCTTGCACACACACCTAAATGGTATGGATATAATAGAAAAAAATGAATATAGAAATCTGTGAAAGGAAACCGTTTCATTTCTACTTTGCTATATCAAAGTATTATTTCCGTATTTTTTTAAAAAATTCTATTCTTTCCTTACTCCTACAATTCATATTTATGTTAACTCTTCCATTATTCATTTTTCTTTCTTTCGTTCTATAAAGTATTCTCGGCGTTTTCTCTTAATTCTGCCACATTGTTCGCAATTCTGCCGCGACAGCGTCTTCTTTTTCCACATTAACTGACGTCAAACACAGTAACTTTTATTGGCTTCTTTGTTTATAATATTGTGTACATCGGTCTTGCTGGCTCGTATTTTTTTCTCAATGTCCATTTTTTTTTTACAGTTCGATTAACGTGACCAATGGGTTCTCGATGGGAGAAATGGAAGAAATGTAGTGAACTGAACAATAAAAAATACAGAGATTAAATATATATATATATATATATATATATATATATATATATATATATATATATATATATATATATATATATGTATGTATGTATGTATGTATGAATAAAAAGAAAATCAAGAAAAAATAAATATGTTGCAATCACGCGAGAATCAACGAGAACATAATCACTTTTTTAATAATAAAAAAAGATGTATGCCTACAGGTGTCGTTCAAGATATTTGATATGTCTCAGAGATTGTATGCGTCCGCGCATGAGCGAAATGTATCTGTTTTTTTTGCGAGGGGGGTGCAAATGAGTGTCCACATTTCTAAACAGAGTAATATATATATATATATGTGTGTGTGTGTGTGTGTGTGTGTGTGTAAAGAGAGAGAGAGAAAAACAGAAAGAGATAGTGGGAAAACACAAGTATTAATATGTAATGAAAATGAGCTATATTTTGAGGTTCAATAGATGCATATTCAATCAGCACTGGAGATCTTATACTGTGTTCCATTCTAGGTGATTCTGATTGTTATTTATGGTGCTGTGTTCAACCAAAACTAATGCAAGTCTCAGTCGGACTGTATATGCAATGTATGCACAGCTGGTCACTCGTATTCGAGGACACCCGTCTACAACAGCGTCTAGCCAATCCCTATTGCAGATGCTTGCCCAGGCGCATTTGTAGTTTATTCTTCATCTATGCTGAGGAGACCTTAGTTACAGTTTCTGAGAAAGAGCGTGTTATCTAGCGTGATCATCAATTTGAACAAGGCCAGCACGCTCAAGCCCTCGGCCACGATGACTTGTGACTTCGTGTTATCATAGCTATTTAAGGCCCGTTGACGCGTAAACGGGTACCGTCTACCAAGTTTCATTCACAAGGCTTGGGTCAACTTGGTATTTTTTTCAGGCCCGCTGGGATCGACCCTTCCCGTTCGATCAGTCTCCTTCCTGACAAATCGACCACGGTGAGATACGAACCCGGGTGTCATGATCTGAATGCGAACGTTCTTACCACTCGGCCCATATTCATTGTAAAAATATATATAAAATGTATAGTATATCTTGTATAATGCAAGAAGATTTAATGTTAAATTTTCCCCAATAAAATTTCCAAGAGCCACTCAAACTAAAAAGTTACAGCCAAAAATGCAATGCTTAATATATTAATAAGTAAAGATTTTGAATATGTAGCGGGTATAATATGACTTGATGTTCTCAAGCTTGAAGTGTCCAGAAAAGCAACTACGCGGGAACATGTGCAAAAATGAAATAAAATCAGCAAATAAAATAATATTAACAAATAAAATAAAATAAAAATGAATATAACAAAAAAATAGTAAAATAAAATAAAAATGAATATAATAAAAAAAATAATAAAATAAAATAAAAATGAATAAAATAAAAAAATAATAAAATAAATTAAAAATGAATAAAATAATAAAATAAAATAAAAAAACAAATACACTTTGTTGTGATGCTAGTAATAAAGAGGACGGGAATTGTTTTGGTCATATGCTCAATTTTTATGACCCGAGTTCCAAAAAAGACAGAATTTCACACTCTCTTACCACTTTCCAAACGCATAGATTTCGGAGATGTTTCGCAAAACCTCCAACAATGGTAGTACAACCTTCATTTGGTCGTTCTTTCTCAGCGCAAAGCTAACTTGAGCTCGACCATTATAACCATTCTTATACTTACTTTAACTAACTTATGTCTGGACCAGAAAATAAAAACGACATAACCAAGAGATATTGGGAACTTTGTTTCCCTACAATTTCTATTTTTAAAAAAAAGCCAGCATTAATTTCATAAATCTGTTTAACGAAGTCGTAATTCTTGCGAAATACTGTCTGTCTGAAATTATTCTCACGCACATAGAAGGTGGAAGGAATGCAGACAATTTCACTCCGTGGTGGTGGCATGGCATATCTAATTAGTAAATGCCTGAAATGGTGGAAATGAAAATGCTGAGTATCAGAAATGTTGCCATGGATATAGAGGCGTGGTAAGCGACAGATGCATCTGCGTCAAAGAGTTTGCATCGAAGAAAATAATACGCCCACGCCACAATACAATTCGATAAATAAATACATAGATAAAGATCTGTAAAATATAGATAGATATGGATATTCTAACATAGTTCGCCATGTTACTAGCAATATATATATATATATATATGAACGTTCTAAAATATTGGCTGCGATGGATAAATTGCCTTCTAAATTGGGCAAAAATGAAAATAACAATGACATATCGTTTTAACAAATACATTTATCAAAATTACACAAGAATATCTTAATACTAGCAGCATGGCCCGGCGTTGCCCGTGCTTGATTCAA
>OZ038502.1:72168070-72175570 GCA_964036315.1 Acanthosepion esculentum | reverse complement strand
TGTTTTGATACTTTTTCAAAAATCATACTTCCCGGTGTAATAATTTCTTCAATTTAATTTAATTTTATAGGACATCATGGTAGGCAATATTTTTTTAAAGAGATATTTCCTTTTTCGTTTTAAAAAACGAACAATGAATTCTTACTCTTGAGCATGCGACATACAACTGGTCATGCGTAAATATTTTTTTAGGGATCCAAAATCTAACTTTTGAAATGTTTGGCCTTGTGTTTTTTTTCTTTTTTTTTTATAATCCTCAAAAACGCATGGTGAACTGGAAACTGGATTCTTGTATATAAAATCTTATAGAACAGATATGCAAAAAACAATATTTCATTTTTATTAAAATAGTATTCGTTATTTCTCTCATCAAAATGTGTTGTTTTTTTTTTAAATAGTGGGAATATTTTTATGTTAAATGATAAATATTAATGTTGTATTTTATCACATTTTTTTTTTAACATACAACGTGTAATTTCACGTGTTATACCCTGTCTTCATCAGCCGCCGACCAGGGGTGATATCACGGTTTCGGTGGCTATGGCGGGACCGCCACCCCGAGCGCCACCAGCAGCGTTTGCCACCAGGCAGGGTATGAAGATAAGTAATTAATCGTACCTATTTGTAAATTCTTGTAATAAAATAAATAAACGATTGTTCTTCGTTTCAGCTTCTATCCGTAATGAATGTTCCTGGACGCGTTTTGCCGTTATTGACGCGCTCGTAAAAACCGTTATAGACGACCACGCAAATATTTCACTTGCGCATGTTAGGTCGTGATGTTGCGCGCATTTTATTTGCTTGTTTTGATCTCGACCAAATCCAACCTGACGCCTGCTGAACTATTTTTTGAATGTGATGCGAAGCGCTCTTCAACAAACGGCCAGTGATGCCTATTTTTGAAAAGAAGGAAATGACCGAATGTCCCAGAAACCCACGACACCCAATCTCAATAGGCATATCTAATTAAGTCAATTTCGACTCGTGTATAAGTAGTTTCAGAAAATAGATAAAAGAGTGTCAAGCTCCACGGCAAGGCTGCAGCAGAAGTGGAGGCAACAGGAACATTAGGTTTAAGAAAATAACCTAGAAGATTAAAGTACTTCCTCGTGAATTTGGTACCATAATAATTGTGCATTCTATCCCTGTCTCAGTAATAAAGAACACAGTGACATATCTCGACATGGAAAGCAGAATAATAATATGACAAAAATAAACGCTCCAGTCCGATATACCCTGAAGCAAACTTCCTCGACAGACACCTGAAAACAAATTTGTGATAATGGCAACAAAGATGAAGACATTAGTCCGACTGTAAATAACATCAATACAGACACACAGCTTTTCTTCTAATAGATGGAAACTTATTTCTTGGTAAAACTATGGAAACGAAAAGTTAGTCTTCTCAAACCTCATTCATACATTGGTATCTCAAATGGACCCGTTATGATGAATGTACTAAGGAATGTTGTACAAGGTAACCAAAAAAGTTATGTCCATTTTTTGATTAGTCATTGAATGAAGTTGAAATATATACGAAATGCGTGT
Source organism: Acanthosepion esculentum (assembly GCA_964036315.1). NCBI lineage: Eukaryota > Metazoa > Mollusca > Cephalopoda > Sepiida > Sepiidae > Acanthosepion > Acanthosepion esculentum. The sequence continues at coordinate 72,174,022 of OZ038502.1, read as the reverse complement.
AGCAATTGTTTTCAAATTCGGACAGCCGGAAGTAGGAATATCAGACGTTACAGAAAACACCGTGCCCGGCCATCAGTTATAAGCTGGGCAGCTGTGAGAAGGATGGATGTGTCTAGAGATCTCGTTAGGGGCTGTTTGCTTTACGACTTCAAAGTGGGCGTATCAGCAGCTGCATCAAGTCGCCACATATGTCAAGCGTTTGGGGATAGTTCTGTGGATGAACGTACTGCGAGGCGTTGGTTTCGAAAATTCAAGTCGGGAGATTTGTCTCTCCATGATGAGCCTCGCAGTGGACGACCACAGGTCTTGAATGACGGAGTTCTGAAGGTGGCCATTGAAGAGGACAGTAGTCTCAAGTGTGGTGTACTTGTAAGACAGTTCAACGTTTCCGATGAAACAGACTTCACCTGCACCGCTTAGGTAAGACGTACAAAATGCGCAAGTAGGTTCCGCAAACGCTGTTGGAGGTCCACAAGAGACAACGAGGGACAGCCTGTGTATCGCTGATTTCTCACCACCGTACCACATCCTTATTCAATCGAGTGCTTACCAGTGAGGAAAAGTGGGTTCTGTACGAAACTCCCAAGCGTTCCAGACATTGGTTGTCTCATCGGGATGCTGTCCCTCACACCGCAAGACCGCCTATGCACCCACGAAAGATTATGCTTTATGTTTGGTGGACAGGTCGTCAAGTGGTTCATTATGAACTGCTACCAACGTGCCAAACGGTCACTGGAGACCTAAACTCGCAGCAATTGAAACGTGTGCAACAGGCCAGAAGGAGCCAGCACTGGTGAATCGCAAAGGTGTGCTTTTCCTCCATGACAACTCCAGGTCGCAAGTCGCGCGAGTGGTCAGGGATACCACACAGCAAGTTGGGTGGGAGACTTTGTGCCATCCACCTTATTCACCTGACCTTGATCCATCCGATTACCACCTCTTCCACTCCCTGGATAATCATCTTCGTGGGTAAACCTTCAACAATGAAGCAGACTTGCGCAAAGCCCTCACGGACTTCTTTGCGTCAAAACACCACCCCCGCGAGTTCTATCGCACGGGCATTGAACAGCTGGAGACACGTTTGCAGACGGTGCTGGATGCCGATGGCGATTACTTCGAAGACTAAATATAAGTTACACATACTGTGAATCGTTTTCTTTTTTTCCTTTAAAAACGGACATAACTTTTTTGGTTACTCGATGAAAGCCAACAACAGAAAAAGCAGTTTGTTTTGGTTTGTTTTACGGCATCTCAACCTCAATGGGTTATTTATTGCTGACAGGATTTTTATTGCTGGTAAAAACAAAAATTATCTATCTATCTATCTATCTATCTATCTATCTATCTCAGTATATATTGGTTTGGTTTGTTTGTTTTACGGCATATCAAGCTCAATGGTTTATTTAATGTCGACAAGATTTTTATTGGTGGTAATATTTTTTCAAAAAATGTATTACTGATAATATTTTTCTTTAAAAACTATCAGTGTGGACCTGGGAACACCAGCAATTAAGAATTGGTTCGCCGCTCATCAAAAAATCCTGAACAGAGGCGTTGCTGTTGGAGGTACTTTATCGTCTTACACGAGACGTCAAAGTTGTTTGGATTTCGCTCAAGTAAAGGGTATAATGATGGTATATTACGCGTTCGTAATATTTGCTAATTTTACAGCGATAAACGCTTAAAGGTTTTAAGCAGTTTTGACCATTATTTCTTTTCATTTTAACTGTAACACTTAAGTAAAAGAATAAAAATAATATTTATTAAGAATTTATTACAGGAAACATCAAGTTTAACGGAAACATTGTTGACAATTATGTATTTAGTTACATGGATAAAAATAATATAAATTTTGATGCTGTATTCGATTTGTTGTTAGGTATTTTTCATTTTCCCCTTTTTTATTGGCAGCATTTTAGAATACTTTCGCTGCAATGCTAAGTTTCCTAAGTTGAACAAACTGCAGCTATTTCGTTTAAGCTTTTGTTATCTCTCCTTTCCATTGTTGCTTTTAAATCGCTTTTCTGAAGGGAAATAACGAAATTCTGAAATTAGAATGATCTTATTTCATTTGAAAAATAAAGCCTTTAAAAAGGAATATTTTAAATTAATATACGACCAAAAATAAAATGTTTTTGTCAAAAAAACATAATGTTTCATTATAATTGTGTAAAAAGAATGTAATGATATTCCGCAGAAAAAAATTACGGTTTATGATACCAAATCTCATTGAAAGGTGACGAATTATAAACCTATATAAGCTTGAAATATTGTGTAATCGGCTCTATTTTTTTTGGGGGGGGGGTAAAATACTTGGATATGGTATAATGAATAATTTGCAGTGAAAAAGGCAATTTTCGATTATCTTTTCAATCAGCTTCTCCTCAGCCGAACGTGTCATATATATATATATATATATATATATATATATATATATATATATATATATATATGATATAGGAATCATATTTTTAAAAACTAAAAATATTATTATAATATAAGCTCTACTTCTGTATGGAGCACTGTCCTTTTGAAAATAAAGCTAAATATTAAGGAACACCGGATTATCTACCTAACGTGTTCTTTCCTATTTCACTGCACACCTGCATACATATATATATATATATATATATATATATATATATATATATATATATATATATATATATATATATATATATATATATATATATATATATATATATATATGTGTGTGTGTGTATTTAGGCAGCAATCCTTCTGTCAAGCACATTTCATTAAAAACGTATGACAAGGTGCTTTTATTTAGTTTTTTATATAATTTCTCGTGCGATCTAATAAAGTTTTTCTTTTCAGAGGATAAATTATATAAAAACTGTCCGAATGTTCTTTTTATCCGAGCGCTTTCGGCTATACATTTAGCCATTATCACGGATTATATTTCAACTGTTAGAATTAGAAATAGTTTGTTATGTGTATGTTTTATAAAGTGATTCATTTTTTTGTTTCAAAACACGGTCAAGATATATATATATGAAAAAATATATTCTTAAAGTGCGCTATATTTATGGCATAAAGTGCTCAATATCAGAGATAGAGCGTGTGTAAATATAAAAGTGAACATAGAAGTCAACACCTAGAGGCGACAGTCTGTTTCCTGCTAGATGCAATCATCGGGCCACGAGTGGTGTTAATTTTCTCGGCTACATAGCTTCTTGACTTCTATGTTCACTTTTATATATATATATATATATATATATATACACACACACACACACACACACACACACACACACACATATATATATATATATATATATATATATATATATATATATATATATATATATATATATATATATATCCAAGTATAGGATTGGTGTATACGGAATAAATTCCAATAAGCAACAAATACTATTCTTAAGAGTGTGCTCAATACAGAGTAGAACAAATATAACCATTTATTGGAAAATTATAACATAAATATGTTATAAAATGACTACAAAAACGCCATTTTGTTTCAACTCTTCTGGTGTCTCCTCCTCCTCCTACACACACACACACACACACACATATATATATATATATATATATATATATATATATATATATATATATATATGTACACACACTTATATATATATATAAATAAATATATATATATATATACATATATATATATATATATATATATATATATACATAAATATGCATATATATATATATATATATATATATATATATATATATATATATATATATATATATACATATATATCATGAAACAAATCTGGGACATTGTGTAAAATATTTAATACAAAACAATATGCCTGCTACGCTGATCTTACAGCTGCATAGGGCGTTTAAAACAGGAGTAAGGTTTTATCTTCTTTCTTTTTTCATTATTAGGATTGACATTCCGGTGCGTTCTAATGTCTCTTTCAAATCTATTCATTTAACGTCTCCGCCAAAACACTGAAAATGCATTTACTATTTATTTCTTATTTATTCATTTTTTGCTCAATACCAGAAGATAGGTTCGACTATCGTCTGGTTCACGCACCACACCGGTTTTTGAACAGGGTTAGAAGTTTGTTTCTTGTTTCCTGCTTAAGATTGGGTTTCCGGGTCCTTCTAAAGACAACGTCAAATCAATGCTTCTAGCGTCTCCGCCTAAACCCTGAACGTTTATTTACTATTTTTTTATTTATTGTTTCCTTGGTAGGAGCAGATAGGTTCGCCTATCGCCCAGTTCACTCTCTTTCCCAATCTTTTGAACACGAGTAGTGGTTAATCTCTTGTTTTCTGTTTACGATTGTGTTTCCAGTTAATTGTAAAGTTTTCGAATACTCTTTCACTCACTGTAACCCATTGCGTCTTAGTGGCATTATCGCGTTGCTTGTGGGCGAATTGATAAAAAAAAGCTGCCGCCCAATCTCCGAACACACTGAATGGCTACATTTGATAGACGAACTATATCGGTCCACAAAGTCGTACATGTCTGGCGAGGACCCCAATACAGAAACTTTCTAAACATCATCAGGTTTAGCACAAGGAGTAAATAAGAACACTAGTTTAATTAATTGCTGTCGAGGCTATTCCCTGCGTATACACAAGCACAGATGTGAAGAGATGGGCACCATATCACAAATTATTCCACTAATAGAAAACAGCGTTGCTGCTTCCCCTCCCGAGGCCAATGCACAGTGCACGATGTTGGTGCGGGTATGTCGATGACAGATATATTCATAGTTGGGACGAGAATGATATGAGAAAAAAATCAATATCCCCTAACAAGTACCTCAGGTAATATCACTCAAGATAAACGTTTCCAAAACGGAAGCTATGTCAGAAATTGGAATGAAAACCTAACCCTAATTTAAACTGTGAAAGGTAATCGCCATTATTAGCAACACTATCTCCGCCTATATCAGTTTTTGCGTTCATTTAACTGGATTTACTACAGACAGAATTCACGGTATTTGTTAATTTGTTTTATGATGGTATGTGGCCATTTGCTTATGCTTATGTACTTATACCGCCTACTTCGCTGCTCCCCGCTTGTTTTAATAGCAACCACTCTTTCTTGTCTATATTTTTTATGAATCTTTTTTGCTTAGCTTGATTAAACCATATAACTTAATAGTTTTACTAACGGGCGGATTGGGATCAATTCAATTGTGTCGAGAAGTGTTTGTGTCCTTATGGGATCTGTGAGGAATCTGTCTGGTCATGAATCGCATGATGCGATTCTGCAATGCTTTTAATCCTCTGAAGAAAGGTTTATAGTTCAGCATAAACAATACAGGCTGTAAAGCAGTACAGGGAGTATAATACACACACACACACACACACACACACACACATATATATATATATATATATGGTATAAAATGACAATTGGAAAAATCTTAGATTTTGCCGACGCGTTTCGTCTTCCGACTTTTTCAAGGCAAAAATGAAATCGAAATATCTCTGTTGTTACATTAAAATCCAAATTTAAAAACATAGACGCTTCTGTCCAAGCCTTTTTTTCTGGTTAATATATATACGGGGGTCATTCAATAAATAAGGTGAATGTTTCGGTATAAGGACTTCTAATACATATAGAACCTTACTTTTTTAAAAATTTTTCAACGTAGTCTACCAGCACTGTTACACACTTTTCCCATCTGTGCACAAGCTTCCGTATTCCCTCAGCGTAAAAATATTTGGACTGATGTCTCAGCCAGTCGCTCACAATACTTTTGACTTCATCGTCACTTTTAAACTTCGTGCCTCTCGTGAACGCTTTCAAGGGACCAAACAAGTGAATATCTGATGGGGCAATGTCTGGGCTGTAAGGGGGATGAGGGAGCAGTTCCCAGCCCAGCTCGTTGATGGTCTGCACCGTTTGGGCTGCTGTGTGAGGCCTTGCGTTGTCATGATTCAAGATGACTCCTTCTGACTGATGACCCCTGCGTTTGTCCCAAC
>OZ038502.1:72140570-72165570 GCA_964036315.1 Acanthosepion esculentum | reverse complement strand
ATGTAGAATTCATCGTCCTTCTCAACATCACGATCTCCACCTGCGTACGTTAATTTTGCTGAACTCACTATTAAGGTCAGTTTTGGGTAGCATTTTTTAAGATGGAATTGTGACCATTTGGTTAGGTTCTTATGCCATATTTGCTAGTTACACTTCTTTTGCTAAGAGCCATTCCTTCATACCTATAGTTTTAATGTAGCTTTCTTGCTTCGTTTGATGAAACCAAATAACTTAATGTTTCGCTCGAAGTAATTTCACACCTCAAAATGGTACAGAGGCAAAACATTAAGTTCGACTACCCTTCTTAATTAGTCTCGTATTATAGAGACTTTCATATGGATGACATTCATAGCGCGCCAAAGCCGTTCAGAAATATCTAAAATTGCCAGCTGTATACGACTGCTTTCTAAAGTCAATGGTTAAAAATGGCTTCCAGCGAGTGAAGCGTGTGGGTTTCTATGAGGACCACATCTCGTGGACTGGCACTACAGAATCACAAACAGATAACTATACCAAATAGCAGAAACCATATCACCTACGGATTTCAATAACAGTAAATACTAAAATAGTGAGCACATGTGACTCCAAGAGATAATAATGACAACATCAAGATGGTGATTTTCTACAAGGAAGGAATTTAATAATTGAGTGATTTGTTGTTGTTTTTTGTTTTTTTTACTTTTTATCAAACCTTTATGGTGTTGTTTAAAGTCGAAGAATAATTCGTATTGTTGGAGATTTCTTCAAGTACCCGGTTTTCCCAAACGGCGTCCATCTAAGTACTAACCGGTGATCGAACGAGAACCGGTGTTTTCAGGGTGATTTGAACAGAGACACACAAAGGTAGAAATTCCTATCAATGCTATAAAGAGCGTTAACAGCTATCGAACTTAACTCTATCTTAGTCACCACGGATTTCCGAAAATGGGTAGTCGCTTGGGTGTCTACAGACCCCCAATACAAAAATGATTATAGCGTTACAGTTACGTTAAATATGGTCGTACTAACGCTTGACATTGCATTCAAATTTTTGAAGAGCAATTTTGACTTAGAAACCTGGAGAGATTTACGCATGCGAAAAGTGCGTTAGAACAAACTGTTAACATAGAATTTACGGTTAGTTATTTCAATTATAAACAATAAAAAAAAACAGGAATTAAAAATACAGAAGATAACGATTGACATTGTATTTAAATTTTGAATTGGAAACTTGACAGGATAGCAAGAAGCCTGAAGAGAGTTACACAAGCGAGAAGTGAGAGAGAAAAACTGTTAGCATATAATTTACATTTAGCCATTTCAAGTATCAAATGATAAGATTCATAAAATTCATAAATTCTGGGAACCATGGAGGGAATTTCGTCGGAAAAATTAGTATGAAAATACTTATAGAAAAAGCACAGGGAAGCCGGATATAGGAAAGTCAATGAAGCCGAAATGCCAGGTCAGGACTAATAAAATTGCAGATTTGTCTTTGTATTTTATCAAGAATCTCTAAATTAATAATAGAAGCACCAAAACATATGTGGTGGCAATATTTAACGCGTAGACGAATGGTAGACGTATAAACATGTAAAATAGATTCTTGCTAGAAAACTGTCTAACGTGATAGAGTAAACGAATTTTCCTAGCAGCAGACCCAGCAATTGATTCGATATAATCTTTTCATTTTTACCATAAGTGACATATGGACGTGTGATTTCGTTTCACACGTGAGTAACCGATTTATTGATTGAATGGCTCCTTTTCTACGACGTATCAATACATTACAGGTTACATAAAGCCAGAAAAAAATTAGATTGAAAGAATTTAGTGATGGAGATATAATAATGTTTTGGTGATACAAATTTTGCTAATTAACCCATAGTTAGGGAAGAAGAGGCTGCTTCCTACATTTCCCAAGGGTATTTGCTCGTTAGCGAATATAACGAACCCAACGGGAATTGGAAATCGGATCTCAGATTAACAATTCCGAGCCATCCCACCGCACATCCCACCTGGTATTCACAAACGGTTACCCATCTACAGACTGGCCAGGCTACACGTTCCTTCAACCGTAGGCTAAATGTGAATATGATCTGAAAGCTGTTGCATAAACGAACATTTAGTAGAAACTAGTCCAAGAAGTAAAATAAGAATTTCAGAGAGAAGACGACGAATAATTCCAGCCAACCAAAAGAAATAAAACAAAAGAAATATTAGTCATTGTTGATAAAAATTGTCAATATTATTATTTTTTTTTATCTATTTGTGTTAGTTTTTTGAAACATAGTTTTTTTTTTTGTTTAAGATTCTAAATGATGCTCTGGGTGTAATTTCTGGCTTGTTGTTGTCTATCGACAATTCTTCAGGCGACAACGTTGCATCACAGATTAATTAAAAGACTTCAATTTTGTTTCAAAATGCCTGATGTAATTGATTTCATTTGTTAATTTTCTAATTTTTTAATGAAATATTTTTAGTATTTCGGGTCCTAATGTTTCATTAAAATGTAGGAAATATGAACGGAAACACGATATCTAAAAAAAATGTAGATAGCAGAAAAAAATTCTTCGACAATGGCTATTGCTAGGCGAATGTGCTTAAACATGGTAATATATATTTATAAAAATCAGCCGGAAGTTGGAAAATCATTTTATTGTTTCAATAATGTTGAACATTCGAATCCGAATTTTGGATAAAAAGAGAAATCCAAACCCGCGTTGGAATAGGAAAAATGCCTTCCAAAAGCTAATCAAAGTAAGAAAGTACAGGATAATCATGTTAGATACAAAGACTAGACTACTAAACTCATACAATATCAATCCTCTTGTGTGGCGCTGAATGCTGGAAATACACTCACAGATGGAAAAAAAAAAGAAACAGAAATGTGGTTCTATAGAATATCATGGACGTGGCGCTTAAGAAATACATAAGTCTTCAGGCAAATGTAAAATAAAAAAAGGAGCCTTACACTCGTAATGAGAAAGAGACTGCTGACATAAAATGGACACAAAATAAGGACGGAGATTTTGGAGAATTTAAAACTCACAAGATACACCGAAACAAAAACGCACAGGAAAGAGCAGCAGGTCACCTAGCTGTATGAATTGACGGCGGAACGGTGAATATGGTTAGAGGCCTGGCAAAGAAACAATAGTTGCTGGGGGCTAGAAGTGTAGGAAGTTGTGGAGAGCCTTGACCGCCTACATCTTGAAGGGAAAAGCTATATAGTAGACAAAGAATAAGCTTTTACTGGGAAATTTGAACTGCACATTTTAGTTACATGCGAAATCGCTACCGTTTTTGCCACCGGTCATTTCCCACAGCGATTCTGAAATAGACGTGTAGGGAGCAAATGAATACAAAAAAAAAAAAAAAAAAAAACGCAGATAAAGAATTGGGGTGGAGTGGGATGGGGGATAATAGACCTTATAAGGGAAGTAGAGAAAAAAACTTTTCTTAAAACCGGCTCTCCGGAGGAAAATTAGATTACAAGAAAGAAAAAATATATGAACGAAACGAATAATTGTAAGAAAGGCTAGATCGCCAAAAAAAGAACCATTGAGAGAGAGAGAGAGAGAGAGAGAGAGAGAGAGGGGGGGAGGGAGAAAAAGGGAGAGAGTGAGAGAGAGAATAAAGAAATCTCTGCTTAAGAAAAATGAAAAAAAACAATGAATTGCTGAATGAATGAGTAAATGAATGAGTAAATGAATGAGTAAATGAATGAAATTTTTGCATGGTCTAATGGAAATGAATATGGCTCTTAAAAGCTATCAACGAAGACAAAAAAAGTACAGAAAAAAATGGATATACACAGAGAGAGAGAGAGAGAGAGAGAGAGGTTCCTGAAAATAATGATGGGCCTGGAAGAATGGATGCGGGTAAAATAAGACGGAACCGGTAGAAAATGAAAAAATAGAAAAGAATGAATTGCAGGAGGAAGGAGAATGTGAACGACATCGAATCACGCTCCGCTGCACATGAATAAGGCTTTGAAGAGTCAAGGGAAAATAAATGGTCAGAGTGATCAGAGGTATGTGTGTGAGAAAATAGAAGGGTGGAAGTAAATTGAGGTGGGAGGTAATGATAAGGGTGGCGAAAGAAAAAGAAGCGAATAGATATAAATAAAGAATAAGAAAGAAAGAAAGAAAGAAAGAAAGAAAGAAAGAAAGAAAGAAAGAAAGAAAGAAAACAAACCTGAAAGCACTTGGAAAAAATAAAAGATTATTGGGGATAAGCAAAAGACGGAAATAAAATAAGAAAGAAAGAAAGAAAGCAAGAAAGAAAGAAAGAAAGAAAACGTGAAAGCATTTGGAAAAAATAAAATACTATTGAGAAGAAAGAAAGAAAGAAAGAAAGAAAGAAAACCTGAAAGCATTTGGATAAAATAAAATACTATTGGGAAGAAAGAAAGAAAGAAAGAAAGAAAGAAAGAAAGAAAGAAAGAAAGAAAGAAAACAAACCTGAAAGCATTTCGACAAAATAAAAGATTATTGGAGATAAGCAAAAGACGGAAATAAAATAAGAAAGAAAGAAAGAAAAAAGAAAACCTGAAAGCATTTGGAAAAAATAAAATATTATTGGTAAGAAAGAAAGAATGAATTAATGAAAGAAAGAAAGAAAGAAAGAAAGATAACAAACCTGAAAGCATTTTGAAAAAATAAAATATTATTGAAGATAGGGAAAACAGTGGAATAAAATTTAAAAAAGAAAGAAAGAAAGAAAGAAAATGTAGATGATTTTAGGAAATAAAGAAAGAAATGAAAAAGCCGGAAAGGAAGAGAAGATAGAGACAGAGATAGGAAGAAAGAAAATAATGATGAAAGGGAGAAGATAAGCAGAAAGAGAGTGAATGAAAGACAGAGAATGTAAACTTGAAAGAAAGAAAGATAATGAGATAGATAGAGAGAAAGAAAGAGAAAGTAATCATGAAAGAAAGAAAGATAATGAGATAGATAGAGAGAAAGAAAGAGAAAGTAATCATGAAAGAAAGAAAGATAATGAGATAGATAGAGAGAAAGAAAGAGAAAGTAATCATGAAAGGAAGGAAGATAATGAGATAGATAGAGAGAAAGAAAGAGAAAGTAATGATGAAAGGAAGGAAGATAATGAGATAGATAGAGAGAAAGAAAGAGAAAGTAATCATGAAAGGAAGGAAGATAATGAGATAGAGAGAAAGAAAGAGAAAGTAATCATGAAAGGAAGGAAGATGATGAGATAGATAGAGAGAAAGAAAGAGAAAGTAATCATGAAAGAAAGATAATGAGATAGATAGAGAGAAAGAAAGAGAAAGTAATCATGAAAGAAAGAAAGATAATGAGATAGATAGAGAGAAAGAAAGAGAAAGTAATCATGAAAGGAAGGAAGATAATGAGATAGATAGAGAGAAAGAAAGAGAAAGTAATCATGAAAGAAAGAAACATAATGAGATAGATAGAGAGAAAGAAAGAGAAAGTAATCATGAAAGGAAGGAAGATAATGAGATAGATAGAGAGAAAGAAAGAGAAAGTAATGATGAAAGGAAGGAAGATAATGAGATAGATAGAGAGAAAGAAAGAGAAAGTAATCATGAAAGGAAGGAAGATAATGAGATAGAGAGAAAGAAAGAGAAAGTAATCATGAAAGGAAGGAAATGATGAGATAGATAGAGAGAAAGAAAGAGAATGTAATCATGAAAGGAAGGAAGATAATGAGATAGATAGAGAGAAAGAAAGAGAAAGTAATCATGAAAGAAAGATAATGAGATAGATAGAGAGAAAGAAAGAGAAAGTAATCATGAAAGAAAGAAAGATAATGAGATAGATAGAGAGAAAGAAAGAGAAAGTAATCATGAAAGGAAGGAAGATAATGAGATAGATAGAGAGAAAGAAAGAGAAAGTAATCATGAAAGAAAGAAACATAATGAGATAGATAGAGAGAAAGAAAGAGAAAGTAATCATGAAAGGAAGGAAGATAATGAGATAGATAGAGAGAAAGAAAGAGAAAGTAATGATGAAAGGAAGGAAGATAATGAGATAGATAGAGAGAAAGAAAGAGAAAGTAATCATGAAAGGAAGGAAGATAATGAGATAGAGAGAAAGAAAGAGAAAGTAATCATGAAAGGAAGGAAGATGATGAGATAGATAGAGAGAAAGAAAGAGAATGTAATCATGAAAGGAAGGAAGATAATGAGATAGATAGAGAGAAAGAAAGAGAAAGTAATCATGAAAGGAAGGAAGATAATGAGATAGATAGAGAGAAAGAAAGAGAAAGTAATCATGAAAGGAAGGAAGATAATGAGATAGATAGAGAGAAAGAAAGAGAAAGTAATCATGAATGGAAGGAAGATAATGAGATAGATAGAGAGAAAGAAAGAGAAAGTAATCATGAAAGGAAGGAAGATAATGAGATAGATAGAGAGAAAGAAAGAGAAAGTAATCATGAAAGGAAGGAAGATAATGAGATAGATAGAGAGAAAGAAAGAGAAAGTAATCATGAAAGGAAGGAAGATAATGAGATAGATAAAGAGAAAGAAAGAGAAAGTAATCATGAAAGGAAGGAAGATAATGAGATAGATAGAGAGAAAGAAAGAGAAAGTAATCATGAAAGGAAGGAAGATAATGAGATAGATAGAGAGATGTGAAAGAAAGAAGAAAAACCGAGAAAGTAAGCTTAAAAGAAGTGTCCATTGCAGAAAGAAGGAAGATAAGCCGACAGATAAAGGGAGTAAAGAAGAAAAAGACATAAAATAGGCATAAACGAAGTGTAGAAAGGTTATAGATAGATAAATAGAGAGAGAGATAAACATATATATATATATATATATATAGATATAGAGAGAGAGAGTAATTAGTTAAAGAGGGAAGTACGGAGTGTAGAAAGAAAGAGTTAAGGTGACACATAGAAATCGTGAGAGAAAGTGAGAGAGAGAGAGAGAGTTAGAATAAAACCAATGTGTAGCTTGTAGAAAGAAGAAAAAAGTTGATAGATAGAGATAATGAATGAAAGAGAAGAAAAAGAGAAAATAAGTTTAAAGGGAAAGAATGGAGTTGAAAATGAGGAAAAAATAAGTAAATAGATAGTGTTGTGGTAGGATCCACCTAATCTGCATAGGTGACTACCGACTATATAAATAATGGTTGGTACCGGAAGACGAGGAGCGAATACAGAGATCCAGCTAGAGACTCTACCCGACTGCGACTTAGTCAACACATTCTCCAGGAACGGTCTTCCCAGAATATACAGAAGATGTAAATATTGTGTACACTTTCTTGTTATAATACATTCTTGTTCTAAGTACATTTTGTTTTGCATTATTATTCCATGCATTAGTCAAGATTCAACAATGAGTCAAGACTCAACAGATAGATAGATAGATAGATAGATAGATAGATAGATAGATAGATAGATAGAGTCAGTGAGTGAGTGAGAGAGAGAGAAAGTGTGAAAAATAATTTTAAAGGGAAAGATATATAAAGAAAGAGAAATAGAGAGAAAGATTGAATAACCTTAAAACTTATCACCTTATCTTTCTACACTCGTACAGGGTGTAGAAATAAGAAACATAAGAGAGAGGTGGGGAAGAAAAAGATTTACATGTAACTGTAGAGAGTAGAAAGAATAAATATACGAGGACAGATAGCTAGCTCTGCAAGCTAGCTAGCTAGATAGATAGAAAGATAATGAGCCGACTGACATAGATAGATAGATAGATAGATAGATAGATAGATAATGAGCAGACAGTCACAGATAGATGGAGAGAGAGTGAGTGAAAGAAAGTGCGATAAATAATGTTAAAAGGAAATAGTGAAGTGTAGCAGGAAGGTAGATAGGATTGCACGATGAGAAAATCCAAAATCATTTGATAGATTGGTGGAGAAAATGGAATTACGCCATGACGGAAGATGTATGCGACATCATGCAAAGCTAAAATGGATATAAAATTGCTCTTAAGTGTCTTAAAAGACGCATTAAAAATATAAAAAAAAAGAAAAGAACGGAGGCTGCAAAGGGCGAACAAAAAAAAGAAAGAGGACGACAAATGAAAAAAGTGAAGAAGTTTGGTGGGTAATAAATGTTGTTTATAAAATTAAAACTAGGTGAAGGGACATGAAAAACAAAAAAGAAATTAACGGAAGATATTGTGAGAAGAAAAAAAAAAGGAAAATGGAAGAAAAGAATAAAACAAAAATATATGATAAATAATGAAATAAAATGAAATGAAATAAAAGAAAGAATTAATGACAGTGAAAGAAAAGGAATTAGGATGAATGCAAAAGACGGTAGAAATGGAATCTTAAAATGTCAGCTTTTTATTGCGCAAACCAATTTTTCTTAATTCAATATAATAAAATCCACACGATGTCATAGAGTATATAAGGTTATGGAAAATATAAGAATATATGGTTTCGTTTATTTTCTTTTACGGCATATCAACCTCAGTGGGTTATTTCATGGCGACGAGATTTTTAGGATAGTTTCGTATCAATAGACATATTCTTTGTACGAATTCAGTTTGTAGGAGATAGGATTCACAGACGTATTTTTTTCTGGAGAGGGTTTTTGTCGAGAGTCGTATTGCTAGTAATATATTTTTCCCCCAAAAATAAATTACTTGTATTTTTACTATAAAAATCTATTTTCATACTTGTACTGATATATCATCAGTGACCTCCCCTTAAAAGCTAGAAAAAGTAAAAAGCACCCTGTTTTATCCTACAGTAAACGAGTAGTCTGAGTAAAGTGCAATAAAGCTTTGGTATAAGTTTATTCACTAGTTCTAGACCCAAATTAGGTGTTAACTATTGGCTCATAGCTGAGACTCTAACAGGTTCTACCATCCCAAGTCGTGGTGGACCTGGGAACAACAGCAATTAAGGGGTGTGTAAAGAAAACTCGGAGACTGGTTCGTCTTTATATGCCGTTATTGAACGTAACTGAAGTGTCTTTCCGCTTTGGCTACGACGCATGACAAATATGCTACAGAAGGCGCCATTCAAAATTACAAAACGGACAGTGGCACTCCGTGGTAGTTTCCTAACTGGATTCTGGATAGCTTATTCCATATGTGCTGCAGAGGAAGGTCATGAAATCAAGTCTGTGAGCCAATTCCTGGAAATTTTAGGTCCAGCTTCAAAAAGATCGACGCCATCGGCACTTCTACTCGTATTTTCGTTCACCTCCAACCAACGCTTGCAAAGGTTGTACCCAGCAAAAAATCTTCGTTCAATCTTTGACATCAAATTGGATTATGATATGACCAACATCAATGTCCTGGAAAACGCCGAACAGGCAAAGCATCGAATCGCTGTTAATTAAACACCGTCTTCGATGGTCAGAAGATGAAGCAAGAATGGAAGTGTCAAGGTTTCAAAGTCACGTCTTATTTAGTGACCTCACTTCATGAAAAAGGCCACGGATTTGCCCTCTTCGAATATACAAACACCAACTCAAGCAACACCGAAAGCCACTGGACGTCGTTTGAAACACAAGTACGAGATCGTACCAACAGGCGATGTTCCATCACCATCGGTACCCAAAACTTTGAAGCCTCGAGAAGAGAAAATAAGAAAAAAAAAAAAGAAGTCAAACGACAAGAGATGACTCGAAAAATATCGATCCCTTCCTCCACCATTATTACTATGCAATCACTGCCATCGGCCCTTCCGTGCAAGAATTGGTTTACTTAGCCATCAACGCCATCATCATAAAGGAAGCGATCAGAAAATAAGAATTTAAAATCTTGGATACGAGATAAAGCCGACGACTGTGGTACAGAACATTCTACACAAATATATATATAACACATATCAAACGGAATATTTAAACAATTAAAAATATATCCAAATTAATTGGTAACACCAATGTCTTATGTAGGACACATTGCAAAGAAAGACTCTGAATTAGTGAGGCTGTTGTAATAAAAGAGAAGCAGCCAACAACATATCATTCTCTATGCAGGACCGTATATATATATATATATATATATATATATATATATATATATATATATATATATATATATATATATATATATTTTAAGCGTATCACCCCAAGCAAGGCTGGAGGCCACTATCACGCATGGGGTTACAGAAGGGTTGGAGGAAGAGCAGATAGGAGTGGTAAAGGAGAGGATGTGGAGAAAGATAGTGGATCGATCAAGGCAAGGGGGTTACAGAAGATTTGGAGCGAGAGCAGATAGGAATGAAAGATGAAAGGATGTGGAGAAGTGAAGTGGATAGATCAAGGCAACTGGAGATGACGATTGACGCTACACTTAAACCATTGGAGATTGTATTTGTTAGGGAAACAGTAATAGGGAAGGGAGTTCCATAGGCGAGATGTGCGAGACATGAAGCTATTGGAGTAGAAGAGACGTCTACATCTAACAGTTTCAACGGTGAAGGGGTGGGAACGGGGTAAAGGAAACGTAAAAATTTCAGTTTGACTGTTTATATGATGTTTCCCTTATTGTGTTATTTTGTGTACATTATATACTAGTGAGCAAACCAAAATAAGCTGACTCATTTTATAGTACACCCATAGAAGGTTAACCAATCAGAAGACTAGAAATATCCGACCCGATGTGTATAAAGGCGGCCATTTTGTTTTATTTTCTTGTCGGAATATCCACTGCTAACCTGTCAGATGAAAAAACCTGAAGAACTACGTTTTCCTACTCTCTCCGAATATCCATTGCCAACCTCTGATATGGAAGACCTTAAGAATTCCTGAATAGCTGCTACTAGACATTGTTGTTGTTACATTGAACAAATTACTTCCTACGTCGGATTGCTACATTCAAACTACATTAAACATGTATTACATCCCTCACCTTCAACTAGAAATTTGTTCCATCAAACGCGCTGGAAATAATAATACAATAGTTGCGTAAATATACACAGAACCATCATTGAAAACGGATGTAGCAACATTCGAAAGTACTCAGGAAAAATGATATAAAATAATAATAAATATGAACTACCAAACCGTTTTTGCCATCGCTGAATCTTGTATATTTAGTACTAGATCCACAGTAAAAATGCTCCGTAGTGACCTATCTGATGTACCCAGCTCTTATACCAGCTTCCACGTGATTTTCATGAACTTTTCTTCATCCTCTCTTGATGGCTTCAGTGATTCACCTGGTGCAAACTGAGCGCTTTCTTTCCCGAATTGGTTTTGATGAGACTGTTTCGTTTCTTTCAACCTTTTCCCACACAATAAAAAAAGTTTGTTCTACAAAACGTACAACTGTTTTATCAGATCAGAATTCTTCATAGCAGCCATTAGCAGTGTGACAAATTGATCTCGTTTTGTTTCTGCTGCCATATTGAATTAAACTGCAACGTATAAAACAAAATGATGTTAGGAAGGTTTATGCTAACTTTAAAATTATTTTACGTATAAGTTTGTTTTAATCTATGTTTAGATAATGGATTTATTGAGTAAATATTAATGCCGCACCCATACACAAATATATATATATATATATATATATATATATATATATATATATATATATATATATATATATATATATATATATTTGAAGATATTTTTAAAGGTACAAAATTTTATTATGGCGATAAAGGTATTCAGCTTAATATTACTAGACATATTAAAACGCGCGAAGCAACCGGTTTCGCTCCCGCTCATCAGGCTTGCAACGGGAGATTATATTAAGCTGAATACCTTTATCGCCATAATATATATATATATATATATATATATATATATATATATATATATATATATGGGGTGTGTGAAAAAATTCCCCAGTTAACCTGTAAGAAGAGACAATATGTATAAAGGTAAAAGACAATAGGAAAACTGTAATTTTAGCCGACGGGTCTCGTCCAATGTGGACTTTTTCAAGGCAAAAACGAAATGAATTGATTGAAAACAAGTAACTATTAACAACAAAAACTGATAGACAAAAAATCTCCCGAATATGTTAACGAGGGCCTCAGAGACGGAGGCCTACATCAAGTGCTATGATAATGTAGTACTACCCTGGGTCAAGAGTGTGGCTGATGGTAAAATCTGTGTCTGGCAACAGGACTCTACCTCATGCCACCCATGCAGGAGAATTCAGTCACAGCTGTCAGACAGTGTGTGCGAACACATCACCCCTTATATCTTGCCACCTAACTCCCCAGACTGCAACATAATCACTCCATTTCATGTCAGTGGAAAAAACGAGACCAAGAACTTGCGATGATGATCAGCTAGAGGTTCGTCTCAGCCACGCAGCTGGAAAGAAAAAATAATTCTGTATGATGATCAAAAGTTATCAGTTTCTTTTTTAGATTCGTTAAAATATACAAGTCATTTCTTGCCCCGGTTAACAATTGATTGGAGGTTAGTTTCGAGCAACTGACGGTTTTACTTAGTGGAATCTGTAGGACTTAATGTAAGACAGGAATACATAGTTTTGTCACCAGCATAAATACTTATTTCGGGACTGATGAGATCGCGGAAGTCATTGATGAAGAAAAGGTAGGCACAGGAATGGTGCTCTGGGGAGCTCCTGCATTAATGCGAAATGATCTGGAAGAGCTGCCGTTCACCATGGCATTTATAAATGGATTTGTTTAGAACGACTGGATTAAGTCGAATATCTGGTCAAAGACGCCGTAGCCCTCGAGCTAGTGGAGAAGACCAGCATTCCAAAGCTTGTCAACCACCTTCGAGATTAAAAACCAAAGCACCAACCTCATCCTTCCCATCTAAAGCTTGAGAAATAATTCAGAAATAACCGTTAACACGTCGTCGGTTGACAAAGGACAAAAGGAAGCCATCTTTTTTATCTGAAAAAAAAAGGGCCTACGTAGGGAGTTGCTTAACTAATCTATATTAACATATATGTTAATAGAATATTTATTCAGAAGTATGGAGGACGGATTTTATCAAATATGTTTCGAGGCTTATATCTTTTCTCCTTCGTCTTCTATGGACCGTGTTCATTCTGGGAGTTGCTGATCATGGCTCTCCACAATTTCCTGTCCTTTCTAGTTCTTAATAACTTTTTGTCATATCCTCCTGCTCCGCCATCTATTCGCTCGACATCGTCATGTTCGTTATGCGTTTCTTTCCTTTGTCTTTATTACATTCAATCTGTCCTGCGAGTATCAAATTTTACAAAACTAATTACCTCGTTATATGCATCAGAATTTCAACTGTCGCTTCCTGATGTTAAATGTAAGTGCGCCGTTTTGTTACTATTGTCTCTAGAATTTCGTCGTTGCATCCTTTTTTTTTTTTTTTTTTTTGGCATTAATTTATAAAACTAAACGTATGCGGCACTTAGCTTATTTGCATAATAAAGTCTGCCGAAAAACCGAACGAATTCATTATCAATATTTTTTTTTTTAATAAGAAGAGATAAGCAGGAACGTGTTTTAATAGATTTGCTCATATAAATTTCAAACTCTCCTGACCGCTCGGCCAACATCGGTTGATTCACACTGAACATATTTTAAAAATAGTCCTGCATACAAAAACAAAAGCTTGCATAATGTACATACGGTTCTGGTTGATCGATAACGTTGATGATGATGATGATGATGATGATGATTGTGCTGTTGGTGGTGATGGTGATCAGGGTTGTGGCGGTGATGATGATGATAGTGGTGGTAGTGGGGGTGGTGATGATGATGATGATGGCTGGGGCGGTGTGGATGATCATGCTGGTGGTGGTGACGATGATCATGGTGGTGGTATTGGAGATGGCGGTGGCGGAGGTGATGATCATGGTGGTCGTCGTGGAGATAGCGGTGGCGGAGGTGATGATCATGGTGGTGATCGTGGAGATGGCGGTGGTGGAGGTGAATGATCATGGCGGTCGTGGCGCAGATGGTGGTGGTGATGATGATGATCATGGTGGTGGTTGTGGCGGTGTTGATGATCGTGGTGGTGGCAGGGATGATGATGATCGTGATGGTGGTGGTGGTGGTGGTGGTGGTGACTGTGCTGGTTGGGATGATGATGAGGTTGATGATGATGATGAGGTTGATGATGATGATGATGATGAGAAAAGAAAGAATTTAAATCAGAAAGAATGATAATGAATGCACAGTAAGAAAAAATAAGGAGGGGGGAGGGAAGATGTGGAAGGTGGGATATAGAAAGTCTATGACAGACCATAAAATCGACGTGAATGAGAAGAGAAAGAAGAATGCAATGATGGAAAAGAATGAAAGGCTGTGAAAAGGATACCTAAGTAAAAAAAAGAGTACGTATAGGAAAATATACAAATAAATAAAATCAAATACAGAATGTAAGAAATAAAAGAGCAAGAGTGAATATAAAAAAAAATCAGAGAATTAAGGAAGACAAATGGCGGCAAATTAGAGTAAAAAGGAAAGAAAGAATGAAGGAATGGGAAAAGAAAAAGAGAAATGCATGAAAATGCAAGGAAATGAATTTGAAAATGAAGAAAAAGTGAAAGAAAGCAAAAAGAAAAAACAAGACATCACAGAAATCTGAGAAGAAAATGAAACGAAAAACAAGAATTATTTTGAAAATCCGATACAGAAAGAAAGAAAGAAAGAAAGAATGAATGAATGAAAGAAAGAAAGAAAGAAAGAATGAATGAAAGAATGAATGAAAGAAAGAAAGAAAGAATGAATGAATGAAAGAAAGAAAGAAAGAATGAATGAAAGAAAGAAAGAAAGAAAGAATGAATGAAAGAATGAAAGAAATAAAGAATGAATGAATGAAAGAAAGAAAGAAAGAAAGAATGAATGAAAGAAAGAAAGAAAGAAAGAATGAATGAATGAATGAATGAACGAATGAAAGAAGCAAGAAAGAAAGAAAGAATGACTGAAAGAAAGATAGAAAGAAGAGAGAGAATGTAAAAAATGAAGGAAATAAGAAAGATAGAGGAAAATGAATTAGGGAAAACAAGTAACAACAAATGAAAAAAAATCAAAGGTGAATGTAAAACGAAAATGAAGAGTAAGTACGATGGAAGGCGAAGACTAAGAAAAGAAAGAAAGAACAAAGAAAGGAAGGAAGAAAAAGAAAGAAAGAAGGGATGAATTCAAAAAGGAAAAGAAGAGTAAGAATGATGAAAGGTAAAGAATTGGAAAAGAAAGAAAGAAAAAAGAAAGAAAGGACGAAAAAAGAAAAAAAGAGATGAATGTAAAAAGAAAAAGAAGGGAATGTAAGACGGAAGGTAATGGATTAAAAAGAAAAAAGAATGAAAGAATGGAGAAAAGAAACTTGGAAAAATTCAGATTAAAAATGTAGAAATACCGAAAGTATTAACAGACGGAAGGAGTGAAATATGACGACGGGCCGCCATTTTTTAAAAAAATATAGACAGACCGAATAATAAAGAGCAAAGAAAACGGCAAGTAAAAATATGTAATGAAATTCGTACAGAAAGCAAAGACAGACTTTGCAAAAAGTTTTAAAAAATGAATAAAATAATGGGAAATCAAAAATGGAGACGAAGACAAAAATAATATATGAAAACAAATACGAGAAAGAAAGACTGACAGAAGACAGAAGTAAATCAAACAAGATATGAACTATGTCCGAGAATGAAGAAGAAAAAATGAGCGACGTGAAGACATAAGGTATTAAATATGAAGCAGAGACTTAATAATATTGCTCTGTAAAATATTTCCACAGATGAAAGAGTAGAAAAGCTGGTCGAGAGAGAGGGGGGGAGAAAGAGAGAGAGAGAGAAAGAAAGAAAGAAAGAAAGAAAGAAAGAAAGAAAGAAAGAAAGAAAGAAAGAAAGAAAGAAAGAAAGAAAGCGAGGGAGAAATATTTAAAATAAAATGAAATAAAATAAAGCCAAATAAATTGATGGCGTAATTGAAAAACCAGTGAAGCTAACTAAAATGGGAATGAAGCATTTTTAGAACAAAATGCTCGCTCGGTCGACAGTTTGAATCATGTCCGCTTCGCGTTACTTTCACTTCCTGTTCCGGCGTTCTAAATCAGGAACGAATCAAATTCATTATTATTAAACCGAATCTGCGAACGCACGGGCGCATGGGCAAACTTGAGGAGATACCACACTGAGATATGTGTCCATATCCACAAAGTAGCAGACACTCATTCTAGAATGAGCAGATACGTGATGTAAATACGTAGAAATCGTAAAACGAGGCCACATCTACATACAGCAGGAATAATTCGCTTAATGCAACAGTTTGACAGTAATCGTTTTGGAGTTTATATTCGTTGGCAGGAGGTATTGTTGAGAGCTCGTTTTATTTCCTATTGTGCCATGTCACCTCAACTTCTGTTTGTTCATGGTAGTCCACAACTTCCAACATTTTGTGGTAATACGGAAATTGAGCATTCAACATAACCAATTATCACCATTCTAATATATATATATATATATATATTTATATATATATATACATATATATATATATATATATATATATATATAAGCATATATATATATATATGTGTGTGTGTGTGTATGTGTGTGTGTGTGTGTCGTTGTTTTAATCATTCATCACTAGGCCACTAGTACGTAGGTTATTAGAGGAAGGGAAAGGAAGAGACAAGACTGAGAATAGGGAGGGTTGAGGAAAGGACAAAAGAAGAACGGGATTGCCACAAGTAAGCAGTGGGGTACAGGGAATGAAAGTGTAAGAGAAGACTGAGAATAGGGAGTATGGAAGATAGGACAAAAAATTTGAGGGAATGCCACTAGTACGCAGTGGGTTACAGGGAGTGAAAGTGAAAGAGAAGACAGAGAATAGGGAGGATTGAGATAAAAAGACAAAAGATGAACGGGGATGCCACTAGAACGCAGGGGTTTACAGTGTGTTAAATTGAAAGAGACGACAGAGAATAGAGGAAAGGACAACAGAATAACGGAAATGCCACTAGTCTGCAGGGGGTTAGAGGAACTGAAACTGAAAGAGAAGACTGAGAATAGAGAGGATTGAGGAAAAGACAAAAGATGAACGGTATTCAAATATATAGAAGATGGCGATTGCCGTTGCATTTAATTTTTTGAAGCACATAGTTATCGGGGAAGTAATTAAACGGAAGGGATTTGCACAGGCGGGAAGTTTGAGAACATAAACATTTGGAGGTGAAGTGGCGGTTCCATTTTTTTAAAAATTGGCATCTCTCCAAGAAACGCAGAGCAACCACTTACAATAAAGCGGTTACAGGGTTTGGATGAATTAAGAACAGAATCATTAGTTTTGAGTATAAAGGGAAAAGAGGGGAGCAGATAGCGATTGACATTGCATTTAAACTTTTGCAGTTTAACGTTGGCTGGAAAGCATGGTGCCGAAAAGGGTTCCCACAGGCGAGAGGTGCGAAGAAAGAATCAGTCTGCACATAAGTTACAGCTAAACCTAACAATGTGAGGACTATAAATTGATGAGATCTTGTCGCCATTCTAATATTACTCTTAAATTCACTTTATTTATGTAACATAGCGAAGAGCTGATCTGTAAAATTAACATGAAAGTACGTATAAAAAATGGCAGAGAGAAGCAACCTTACAGAAGTAGGCAAGTGACTGAAGCCGAACTGCCAGCTCAGGGCCAATAATATTGCTTATTCTTCTATGGATCTTATCAAGGTAAACAGCAGTGGTACCCGACCATATATGGCAGCAATATTCTAAGCCCTGGACTTATAGATATGCAAAATAGTTTCAGGAGAGAAAAAATTTCGTGCCCGGCAGAGTGAACCTGCTTTGTTAGCACCTACCCTAACAATGGATTCAGCAAAGTCTTTTAATTCATATCAGCCGAATATTTTAGTCCGAGAAGGTTATGTTGATGGAAGGCAGAGAGGGGTCTCTCAGATGATTAATGGAGAGAATTTTTGTTTACGAGGCGTTAAAATTGACAAGCCGTCTTTTTTCCACAACGACAGTCTTGAGGTCGTTTTGGACAACAGCGTATTTGCTACTGCCCGTAACAAATGTAAGAGATAACTCGAAGGAGCTAAATCCCTGTTTGCTGAGAGAATGGGGTACCGCAAAACTTCTAAATTATTGTCTGTCGTGATTACTGACTTCTCTATAACAGGCTACTAAATATATATTTTTTTTTAAGCGTATCACCCCAAGCAAGGCCGGTGGCCACTATCACGCATGGGGTTACAGAAGGGTTGGAGGAAGAGCAGATAGGAGTGGTAAAGGAAGGGATGTGGAGAAAGAGAAGGACGGAGGGTCGATCGAGGCAGGGGGGTTACGGGAGATATAGAGCGAGAGCTGATAGGAATGAAAGATGTCAGGAAGTGGATAGATCAAGGCAATTGGATATGACGATTGACGCTGCACTTAAACCGTTGGAGGTTGTATTTGTCAGGGAAACAGTAATAGGGAAGGGAGTTCCATAGGCGAGATGTGCGAGACATGAAGCTATTGGAGTAGAAAAGACGTCTACAACTAACAGTTTCAACGGTGAAGGGGTGGGAACGGGATGCCAGCCTCGTAGGACGCTTAAATTCACGAGGCTTAGGGACAAGCGAAAGCAACTCCTCAGAGCAATTACCGTGGAAGTACTTGTAGAAAAGGCAGAGCGATGCAACATCGCGTCTGTGAGAGAGCGACTGCAGTCGAGATGACAGATCAGGGCCAATCACATTGCATATCCGTCTCTGGATCTTATCAAGAAATATGAGCAATATCTCTATTACTCCCTCTTCAATCGATATGGGGTGTTATCTTCCTCTACTTATAAAGCGCAAAGCTTTCCCCGTAATTCCTCCTCAAACTCTAATCTTGACTCAGCTGGATTATCCCTGCCTCACTTCCCACTTAGAACTGAGTCTCTCTTGTATAATATGATATAATCGTTTCCATGCTTTCTGCTATCATCTCTAATCTGGTTCCCCACAAATCATCTAGACCCGATGGTATCCCTGTAATAGTCATTAAGAAGTGTGCTCCAGGACTAGGGTTTGGCCTCACTAAACTGTATAATAAACGCCTCGCTGCCTTCTGCTTCCCTGCCTGCTGGAAATCATCGTCGGTTGTTCCAGTTTTTAAGAACTCTTGTCGCCCGTCCGACCTATCCATCTATCAGTCTGTTAGAGTTCTATCTCTTTTTGGGAAGCTCCTACAGGCCCTAATCAATGCTGAATTGGTTCATCTCTCTCTTTTGACCTTGTTTGACTGATCAGCCTTATTATCGAGGGAGGCGTAAATGGTAGTGTCGTCAGCGTAGATGCCAAGTTGAGAGCTGATGTCACCGGAGAGTTCGTGAATGAAGATTAAAAACAGAGTAGGACCAAGGATGGCGCCAGTGAAGACAGCTGCGTTAGTGCGAAAAAATGTAGCTGAGTGGCTCCTCAAAACAACTTTCATTTCACGACTTGATAGGAATGACTAGATCAGCTCAAAGATGTTCCCGGAGATACAGTAACGTTTCGGCTTGTGGAGAATTACTGAATAGAAGACCCTGTCAAAGAGTTTCTAGATGCCCAATGCTACAACCAGAGCTTTAACGTTTTTTTTATCTAGAGCATAATAGACTCTTTCTGTAAGTATCATTAACACATCAGCAGTTGACCTATGGAAACGAAAGTCGTATTGATTGTCTGAGAAACGGCCTGCGATGAAAGATGAACCATTTCAGAATTTATTAGGGCATGTAGGAGCTTCCCAAACAGAGGTAGAACTCTAATAGACTGATAGTTGGATAGGTCGGACGGTTCACCAGAGTTCTTAAAAACTGGAACAATTGGCGATGATTTCCAGCAGGCAGGAAAGCAGGAGGCAGCCAGGCATTTTATTTATACAGTTTAGTGAGAACAGAACCTGGTTCTGGAGCACATTTCTTAATGACTATTACAAGAATACCATCGGGTCTACATGATTTGTGGGGATTCAGGTTAGAATTATTAGCAGAAAGCCTGGAATCGGTTATATTAACAGAGACTCAGTTCTAAGTGCGAAGTGAGATAGGGATAATCAAGATGAGTCAAGATTAAAGTTTGATGAGGATTTACGGGGAAAGCTTTACGCTTTATCAGCAGAGCAAGATAACACCCCAAATCGATTGAAGAGGGAATAATAGAGACATTGCACTTACTTAGTACCCTATTACAGAGACGTCAGTAATCACGGCAGACAAATCTTTAGAGGTTTTGCGGTACCTCATTCTCTCATTAAACAGGGATTTAACTTCTTCTAGGACTCTCTTACATTTGTTACGGGCAGTAGCAAATACGCCCTTGTTATGACTAGAACTGCCACACTGGTATAGCCAGAAATAGTGGTCCCTGTGTGCTATCTCCGTCGAGCATGATAGTGTGGATCATGGAGAGGATTGCTGTTACACCATCAAGGGCTGAAAGGGTCCATGCCGGCTTTGAAACAAGAAGAAAGCTCAGTGGCGCAATTTTCACTTGGGGGGTTGAAAATATCAGTCCCTGGAGAGTCACAAAGAAAATCCCGGAATGAGTCCGAATAAACATGTTGGTAACGAAAAGAAGTCTTACGGATAGGAGTTCCTGATAAATGGATGCTCGGAAGGAGGTAACAATAGTTACCATAGAGGGATCCGTGTTACTCAGTGGGAGCTATATAACAGTAAACCGGTGGAACTAGATGGCAATCTAGTAGGACGCTTACATAAGAGGTAGTCGGGGCAGCAGGGAAAAAAGTTCGTCAGATCTGTTGCCATGAAAATATTTGTATAAAAGACAAAGTGTAGCCATGTCATGTCGGTGTGAAAACAACTAAAACCGAGGTGCCGTGTCAGGATACATAAACTCTTCAAGTTTGTTCCACAGTGTTTCCAATATCCCACGAGTGTTAAATTCTCTCCACTCTTTTTCTTTCTAATATAGACTGTTCTAAAAATTTGAATCGATTTTAAATGTGAATGAAGTTTAAGCGTCTAATGATTTTTTTTTCTTTTTCTTTCACATTTAACAATTTCAACCATGGAAAGTTTAACAATCAAACAACGTGTTAAAGTTATCGAAGCCTATTACGAAAATGGACGTTCAAAGAGAAATGGTCAGTTTCTGCTGAGAATCACTCCTCGAAAAAATTAAATCAGGAAGAATTATAGATTTCTATTTAAGAGAATTAAGTATTTGCAGACCCAAATATTTACGCAAAGAAGAAACACACATAGAAAACACATTCAAAAACCTACAATACCCACATATCATTTCATCCAGAACGAAAGAAGAAAGACATACAAAATTTACAACCGCATCAAAAGTATTCATCATAATAATAAATTATACTCATAATAAACGTAGTTCCAACAACTTGGACCGATTTTAAATGTGAATTAAGTTTAAACGTCTAATGATTTCTTTTTCTTTTTCTTTCAGATTTAACAACTTAAGTCTTTGGCAATTTCAACCATTGAAAGATTAACAATCAAACAACGTTGTAAAGTTATCGAAGCATATTACGAAAATGGACGTTCAAGCAGAATTGCATTTAGCGCATTTCGCGATTTTTTGGTCAAAATAATCGACCAACCAAGTCTGCATTTGGAAAAAAAAATATTCGTAAATTCAAACAATCTGGGTCGGTGGCAGATGTGAAAACTCCACTCCATGCTCGTTTACGCCGTTCAGCTGAAAACATTGCTGAAGTGCATGAGAATGTGGCCGAAAATCCGGACACCACTATTCGTCATTACTCGCAAGATTTGAACCTATTTACAGTGTTACATCGAATTTTGACAAAGGATTTGTCTCTACACGTTTACAAAATTCAATTGATACAAGAACTGAAACCTGCTCACCATTTGGAGCGCCGTACATTCGTCAGTTGGATGAACGAGACTCAGACAAGCCGATGAAGATTTTTCGCAAAAAATCCTCTTTAGTAATGAAACCTATTTTCATCTTGGAGGATTCGATAATGAACAGAATTGTCGCATTCGAGATGATGAAAATACCAGGAAGATTGTTGAAAAGTCACTGCATCCACAAATGGTCACTGTTTGGTGTGTATTTTTTGCTAGCGGAATCATTGCGCCGTATATTTATAAATTTGAACTGCCATTTCCGTAATAGGATTCGATAACTTTAACATGTTGTTTGATTGTTAATCTTTCCATGGTTGAAATAAGATTTTAAATCTGAAAGAAAAAGAAAAAAAGAAACATGAGACGCTTAAGTTTAATTCACATTTAAAATCGGTTCACGTTATTGGAAGACCCTATATTAGTCCTGGTTATGAATATAAACTACACCCGGCAGTAAGGTCTCAGC
Organism: Acanthosepion esculentum; assembly: GCA_964036315.1. Classification (NCBI taxonomy): domain Eukaryota; kingdom Metazoa; phylum Mollusca; class Cephalopoda; order Sepiida; family Sepiidae; genus Acanthosepion; species Acanthosepion esculentum. The sequence continues at coordinate 72,143,415 of OZ038502.1, read as the reverse complement.
TCGGAAGGTTTTGTGGAGCGTGGAACCACCTCTTATTTTCTTTTGTTCCTAGGTTCACCATCACCCGAATTGGTAGAATCTGCTAGGGTCCCACCAATTGCAAATAGTGCTTTGATTTTTCTTTGGTTGTTTAATAAGAAAGTACCAATATACATTACGGTAAAAATACCAGCAATACATTTTATAACAAAATGACAATAAATGCAACACTAGAAATATATAAAAATAAATATTTATCGTAAAATTACCAACAATAAGTTTTATCATCTACAAACTATATATCTAAAAAAAAAACACTTTTTCCCTGAAATTATAAAATTATGTACAATATATATGTAGCTGAATATATAACATTGCGTACAAAATATTTAGACTTCAGCATAAAATTACCCACAAAGGTGTTGATATGCCGCTAAAAAAATCATTCAACCAACCAATGTAGAGTCATTTCTTCAAAATATAGCTTATAAATACGCAAAGCATTTTTCTAAAAGAAGATTAAACAAATTACACTCACTTCCTCCTAAAAGCCACGAAGTAAAATATCTGGATCCTACAGTAGTTCTGGTGAGTGTCAAATAAGTTGTCTATTAGAACGTTCCAATTCCATATGAGTTCAGGAAACGATAAAAGATTAAAAGGGTTCAAGACGACAGAAGATGGCGATATACGGAAGGAAGTTCCACTGTCGGGAAGTGCGAGAATATAAACTGCTGAAGTAGAAGTGGGGGTTACATTTAACTATTTTAACAGTAAAAGGGGTGGGACCTAGTTGCCAATCTAATAGGAGGCATAAATTCATTTAGTCGGGACACAAAGGAAAAAAGCTCTAAAAGCATTTTGTCCTGAAAGTGTAAAATTATATACAAAATATTTGTAGCTGAAGGCAAACAATATTCAAAATATATTTAGGTGAAGCCATAAATTTGCTATAGGGGAAATTGTTCTGGGTATTATTCGCGAGTGGTATGTTTTAAAAATGTCAGCGTCCTGAATTGACTCACATTAACAACTTGAATTGATCTATTTCAGAGAATCAATGTCCGTATCTGCGAAGGATAATTTCGTATCTGAATGGCAAACGATGTTAAGTCGAAAGTATTAATGAATTTCGCTTATAATCCGACATTATTTATGATTATTCCAGCTTTGTTTGACCGGAATTCCTAAGTATACGATCGGCCAGGCACGTCAAATCCTGTGATGTTTCCTCAAAGTGGAAGTATATTTGAAGCCTCCCGGATGATGCAGATTTTTCTGACAAGATTCATATTGTACTTGGCTAACAAAATACTGTTCAATTAAAAAAAAAATACTGTATAATTAAAAATCAGAGTTTCGACTCGAATATGAGTAGCCTCCCAAAATAACGTTTACACAAAATAAATTTAAAATAATATTATGTAGAATTTAGTCTATTTCTTAACTATACCGGTTGTAACAGCAAAATTGTTCAAATTGTTTAACAGTAAAAATTGTCCAATTGCTAGATTACGATCTGAAAGGGTGTAGCTTAGGAATGTTTAAAGTTATCTTACTGACATTTTCAGAGATTTTTAGAACATTATTGAACTGGACTTTGAGCAATAAGCCTAATAATTACTCTCTAGGCTTAACAGGAAACATGTTCATCATTAATTAATCATAGCTGAGGATCAGAAGTTCATAAAGGATTGAAATCAAGTTCAAATGTATATATATATATATATATATATATATATATATGTGTGTGTGTGTGTGTGTGTGTGTGTGTGTGTGTGTGTGTGTAATGACTCCCCAACTTACGTATACACCTCCTCCAACCATCCACATCCAATCATCAAGCAGATACTCGCAGGCTATCTGGAAAATCATCAAACATACACGTTTTCAATAACAAGAAAACGCCATATGATGACTCACTCATTGCCAAACACTTATGATGTTAAAAGTGAATACACGATACACACCTCCACATCCGAAACACAAAATCAGAAAAAGAAACATTATCTGGTTTAACCCTCCATACACCAAAACCGTCAAAACAAACATAGAAAAGACATTCCTAAACGTAATAGAAAAGGATTTCCCTGCAACAAACGGCTTAGCAAAACTATTCAACAAAAATAACGTAAAAATTAGTTACAGCTGCACAAAAAATATAACATAAATAATGAAAAGCCACAACAAAAAGTAACAACCTGCAATAACGCAATCAAGAAATCTCAATGCAGCTGCAGAAATAAAACAACATTTCCACTCCAAGGAAACTGCCAACAAACGAATATAATATATAAATCCAAGGTAAGTGCAAACAATAGTACAATATACTAAATTGCTACCACTGAGAGACCATTAAAGAAAAGAAAACACTACGACGACCTTTCATTCTCCGACAGAAAATACTGAAACAGCACTACACTAGCCACAAACATATGGCATCTAAAAGACAGAAATATTACACCAAGAAAAACTGGGAAATATTGAAAAACGCACCTGCCTACAACATTAAAAAAGAAATGCCTACTTTGCGTACACGAAAAGGTACACATAATCTCTCACACCCAACAAAAGAAATTACTAAACATAAGATCAAAAATAATTTCTAATCGCAGATATCAAAACAAATAACTATTATCAGAATTTATAACAAACGGATAAAAAAAAAACAACCAAAACTGCTACATAAATTACTTTGTAGCCTGTGAACACGGAAAGAGAAACCACTAACACGATCAATTATTTTCTAAACTACCATCATGATAATTATAATTATTGTTATTACCATTCCTCCATCATTACTACAATTACTCCTACCATTTTACAATGACTATTAGCTGCTACAATTGTTAGTATCATCACCCGC
>OZ038502.1:72135570-72138070 GCA_964036315.1 Acanthosepion esculentum | reverse complement strand
TGGCTACAATTGAGTGAAGTTTATATTAGATTGTTTCAAAACTGAAGGAGATTTTAGGTTAAAATTTGTGTTGAAATCGATTTTTTGTTTTTCGCTAAAGGCAGTGGCGTATAAATAAAAAAATAGGTATCGTTGAGGTTGTCATGATGTAAGTAACTTACATATGAAATTTGAACGAAATCGGAGAAAAAAGTTGAATTTATATATTTTGATCGGCTTTATCGATTATTGATTGTTTAAAAATTATAGATTTTATACGCTAAGAACCCTATACCTTACATTGTATGTGCCAAGTTTGGTCAACATGGATTGGATGGATCTCGACAGAAAAGGTATCACACAGACAGACAGACAGGCACACAGACACACAGATGTCCTTTCTTTTAGATGGATAGATAGATAGATAGATATTCGTCGGCTTACGACATCGTTTGGTTCCGAAAAAGCCGTCGCATGACAGATTAGTCGTAAGTCGCACAATGTTAAATTACATATAGTATGGTGAGTTATAATGCTATTCCATGATTCTATAATAATAATAATGATTATAATAATTTTTTATTTAACTCTTCTCCTTTCTCCCACTCCTTTCATCTCCCCTTTTCTGTGGCTCCCTTTTTCCTCTCTCAGTCGTTACTTATTGTTTTCTTCTCCTCTCTTATTTTCTTTATCCTTTTAATGTCTATTATCGGAAGGAGATACGACTTTCATAAACTTAAATACTTTTGTCTGAATGGTCTGTTTTTTCTCTCATCATGAATTAAACGATATGGACTCATTGTAATATGTATTATCTTTTCAATCTTTGCAAATCATTCACCGTTTGTGTCCATATCTTCAAATTAGGAAAGGGCTTTATTGAGTTGCTTCTATCCGTTTTTGCAATTGGTCTTCACATCAGAATGGTACTTTCTCAATACCGGGGAGTGCTTTTACTGCAAATTAACCGCATTTTTATGTATATATAGGGACGGAATTGTTTTTAAATTTTCGAACATGGTCAGCAGGTTCCAGCTGTGTTCATAGCTGATATCATTGACAGATGGCATGTCCCTTTATTAGTATCGCTTCCATTATTTTTAACAATTTTACATGCCCAAAAAATTGTATAAAATTCTTAATCGCAACATCTTGTTCATCTTCAATGAAACGTGTATATATTTGGGTCACTAACACAAAAAAAAGAATGTCTCTTAATAATATGTGGAAATCTCCACCCTTTGCCTGATGACGGTCGTGAGACCGGAGACACGTGTAACAAAATTATGGAAAACAAAGCATAATATTTTTTTTAAATAATCCACATCACAATCAAATCCGTTTGCGGTTTGTCTTCTTTTTAATATACACACTTTTCTCTCGTTGGAACAACTAAAACCGCTAACTTTTCGGCATATATATATATATATATATATATATATATATATATATATATATATATATATATATATATATATATACTATTTATTATGTAATATTAATAAATTTACATTAATGGAAGAGAAATCTGAATTCCAATGTTTAAATGAAGACAGATTATTACCAAGAGACATGTAACCCCTAAATAAATAAATAAATACATACATATATATATATATATATATATATATATATATATATATACATATATATATATATACTATTTATTATGTAATATTAATAAATGTATATTAATGGAAGAGAAATCTGAATTCCAATGTTTAAATGAAGACAGATTATTACCAAGAGACATGTAACCCCTAAATAAATAAATAAATACATACATATATATATATATATATATATATATATATATATATATATATATATATACTATTTATTATGTAATATTAATAAATTTACATTAATGGAAGAGAAATCTGAATTCCAATGTTTAAATGAAGACAGATTATTACCAAGAGACATGTAACCCCTAAATAAATAAATAAATACATATATATATATATATATATATATATATATATATATATATATATACATATATATATATATACTATTTATTATGTAATATTAATAAATGTATATTAATGGAAGAGAAATCTGAATACCAATGTTTAAATGAAGACGGATTATTACCAAGAGACATGTAACCCGTAAATATAATTTTATCATTATTATTATTATTATTATTATTAGAAGAAGAAGAAGAAGAAGAAGAAGAAGAATAGGAGGAGGGGGAGGAGGAGGAGGAGAAAGGAGAAGTGTCATTGTGTTTTATTCAAAAAATATTATAAAATAAATTGTTGTCTTGTCTAGGCTGACAGACTCGAGTTTGTTAAGCGCAAATAGAAAGACAAACAAACGTAATAACGAGTAAACATTAAGATAGACGTATGTTATTAATAATGTATGTATGTTTGTATATATTAAGAACATTCGACAAGAAACCCACTTGAAAATGGCTAAAGAAGTGGCCGAAAGCGCTTGGAATATCGGACAAAGCGGACAATTCTTTGCACTCCCTGATTCCCCCCACAGGAAAAAAAAATGTAAGAATGCT
>OZ038502.1:72063070-72130570 GCA_964036315.1 Acanthosepion esculentum | reverse complement strand
AATCTTTGATAAAGTTACCCGCTCTCCAATAACTATCGTAATAAAGAGGCCCCTTAGAAAAATAAATGTTAATAAATCAGAAAATAAGTAGATTAATTCTTCGTTTCTGCAACTGTTAAAATAGACAATCAGTACCAACTTTTTTTTTACTCTATTCTCTCTTTTAACATAACAAGTGTTACAATGACAACTGGTATGAAGTTAACATTCTCGAAATTCCATTAAATTTCGAGTTCAAATACTAATGGGTCATAGTAGGTTATTGTCTCTTCTTTTCAGTCTATGTCTGTACGAAAACAAGTTGGTCCAATGATTAACGCTACTTTGTCTATTTTATCTCCTACCGTTTGTTGTGTTCCATTTCCTTATCGGTGTGTAGTGTAAAAGAATACAGATTCTTGAATGTTTCTGACGGAAGAATTTCCTCACATTTACGGTTGCAGTTTAAATTAATATCCATGGTGAAAATATCTTCGATTTCACAAGTCATAAACATCAGTATGTAATAAACACGTTTTCGTTGTCTAAGTGCAGAACGATAAGACGTATAATGAAACAGGGCAAGAATGTTAGATTATTATGTTTTCACATTATCTTTATAATAACCAATTATTGGATCATTACTCACGATTTAGAATAAGTGATACATCATAATCACTTCGCATAAGTGATACGTCATAATCACTTCGCATAAGTGATACGTCATAATCACTTCGCATAAGTGATACGTCATAATCACTTCGCATAAGTGATACGTCATAATCACTTCGCATAAGTGATACGTCATAATCACTTCGCATAAGTGATACATCATAATCATAACATTTTGCGATCTGTTTGCAGGAATTTAAAATTAGGTGATAGTTAAAAATTTTTACTTTGATAATAGTCTGTTGAGTTGATGAGCTATTGTTATTATTTTTATTTTCTTTGATATCTGGCGTTTACACATTTCTTTCCGGTCTCACCAAGGGACCTAAGGTTAGAATGGTGTCATGACACTTTTCACTTCCAAAAAAAAACAAATATATATTACATAGATAAAACCTTCGTAAAGTGTGGGTTGTAATTTTTTGTATCTCTTTGAGGCATGGACTTCCAGGGATCCATTCAATCAGCCTACTGGAATCCTTTCCGACCAGTCCAAGGGCTCCAACTACAACAGGGATTGATGATGTTCCCATGTGCCACATTTTTGAGATTTCTATTTCAAGGACCTTGTATTTTGACAGCTTTTCGAATATTTTCAAAGATACATTGCAGTCTGCAGGGACTGCCATATCAATAAGAAGGCACTTATTTTGTTTGTTGTCTTTAATAACAATGTCTGGAGGGTTGGCTTTGATTGTTCTGTCAGTGTGTCTTGTGTAGTCCCATAGAATTGTAACACCTCCTATCTCCGTAACCGGGTCAGGGTGGTGTTCGTACCAATTTCTTTCAGTTTCCTTCTCGTAGGAGTTGCAAATTTACCGGTGCAGATATTGGCCTACTCTGTCATGCCGGGTTTTATATTCAGTGGGTGTCAATATCGTGCAAACTGATACAAGATGATCAATGGTTTCTGGATATTTATCACAGAATCTGCATTTTGGGCTAACACAATATTTTAGTATATGTGCTTGATTTATTATTATTATTATTATTATTATTATTATTATTATTATTATTATTATTATTATTATTATTATTATTTCTTTTATTTTCTGATGTACGTTCATTTCTTTCCTGGTCCCGGCCAGAGACCTAAAGTTAGAAATGGCATCATGACATTTTCCACTGAGCAGTTTTGACAAAAGATCCACACATATGTTACACAGACAAAGCCCTTCGTAAGGTGTGGGTTGTACTTGTGAGAACAATTTTTTTTGTATTTCTTTAAGGCATGGGCTACTAAGAATCTCTTCAATGGTTCTATCGGAATCTTTTCTAAGCAATCGGAAGGCTCCATCTGCAATTGAAATTGTTGATGTTCTCATGTGCCATAGTTTTGAGATTTCGATTTCAAGCTAATTGTACTGTGATAGTTTGCAGTCTGCAGGGGTTGTCATATCAATAAGAAGGGAGATTTTGTCTTTGCGGTCTCTAATCACGATGTTTGGGCGATTGGCTTTGATTGTTCTGTTGGTGTGGATTGTAAAGTCCCATAAAATTGAATCCAGGGGTGTGGCACACTATCAAATGCTTTACGTAATCTATCCAAGTTGTTCTGAGAGTTCTACAATTTTCCTGCAATTTTTTCAGGATCATTTAATTTACTAGTACTTAATCTTTGCAACTATAAGAAACTCCTGGATATCCCTTCTGTTCCAGAGGAAGAATGTTGTTTTCATCGAAAAAAGTACAGTTCGTTAGGACAGACATTATCAATTTATATGTCGTAGCGAACTGTCATGGGCTTATAATTTTTTATGTAATCGATTTCATCCGTTTTTGTAGGAGACATGTAAAACTTTCAGTGGTGCATTCAGGAATTTGACTGGGTTTATTAATTAGCATTGATAATGTTTGTGCAGGAGTTTGTATATTGATGACAGATGAGAGAGTTAGTGTTGTCATCATGCAAATGGTTAAAGAAATAACAAAACAAATGTTGCAGATATATCATATATTAAACAGTAAGTACATCAGAAGAGTATTACATGACTAATGAGTATGTGTCGGTTGACCAGCGTTTAATCTATTAGACTGTTAATATTTAACAGCCGCCCCCGCCACGAGAGATGTATGTGGCACAAGGCCGAGTTTACCGTGGGTTCTCCGAGCCCGCAGGCTCGGCCAAAATTATTTCCATAGAACCCGCATAAACGGGTCCGGGCCTGTCTACCTCCCCGGCAAAGCCTCGTGCGGGTTCTGCGAACATCTGCGAACAGTCACATCCCGGTAGAAGAATCTATGCGACTGTTAATATTTCACAGCCACCCCCACGTGGAATATATGTGGCACAAGGCAGAGTTTCATCCTGGTTCCTCTCTGCTCGAGGTACAGAGTTCGACAGATGAACAATCTATTCGACTGTTATATTTAACAGCCCCACCACGAGGGATATATGTGGCAGAAGGCCGAGTTTACCGTGGGTTTTCCAAGCCCGTAGGCTCGGTCAAAATTATTCCCTTAGAACCCGTATAAATGGGTTCAGGGTATGTCTACCTCCCCCTGACGAAACTTTGTCCTTCGGCAAAGCCTCGTCCGGGTTCCTCTCTGCTCAAGGCAGAGAGTTCGACAGTTGAACCATCTGGTCGACCTTTAATATTTAACAGCCCCCCACCACTAGGGATGTATATGGCACAAGGCCGAGTTTACCGTTGGCTCTCCGAGCTCGTAGGCTAGGTCAAAAATATTCCCTTAGAACCCGTATAAACTGGTTCAGGGCCTGTCCACCTCCCTTGACGAAACATTGTCGTTCGGCAAAGCCTCATCCGGGTTCCTCTCTGCCCAAAGGCAGAAAGTTCGACAGTTACGAACAGTCTGGTCGACTGATCTCCCAAGGTATTCTCTCCTACGAATCTTATGGTAGCCGGAAGAGTTGCTGACTGCCGATTTCCATTTTTGGTATTTTGTTAGCGCTTCCCTGAGATTGTTCTTGGTTATATTACTCCATTCTGACACACATTTATCCTTCATTTTTTTCTCGTTTGATCCACTCTGCAGTGGGATAGTTTTTATTTGGGATGCTCCAAATATTCCTCCCAAAAGTTTTGCATTTCTCCAATAGGTAGTTGTTTTTGACTTCTATATCTGCTCTTCCAATTTGCCTGTAAAACATCTTGATGTCCGTTTCGAATATTTTATTTTGTCGATAGAACCTACAGCGTTTTTCATATCGTCTTGTTTTTTGTGATTTAATTGAAGTTCCCGTTTAAATATTTTCTTGATTGGGGAATTTCATTTACTGTTTTTATTTTATATTTCCGCGTGTTCTTCTTGCTTTTCCGTGTTAGAACATTTGTTTTTCTTGAAATCACATCTAGTATAGATAACGCACATCTGATTTCCTCAATTTCAATTCCTCACTTTGATTTGGTCTTTCAAGTGGGATCTTTTGTCTGTTTTTTTTTTATTTTTTTTATTTGTCTTAATATTAGTTTTTTTCAGTAGCTGCCACAGATGTTGCATATATAGCATTATTTAATTCTGTGATGTTTTCTAGCGGTCTGTACGTTAACAATGTTTACAATGCGTCGTTATGCTTGCGCAATATACTCATTTGACTTTGCCTAGGAATATTTGAAAGCCGTTCTCTTTCTGACATTAGAGTGCGAGTTATGTGGCTTTCAGCTTCAGTGAATTCAATACTGTTGTTTTCAAGGAATACTGCTCTAATGTCTTTTGATTCGTCTTCATCAGTGACAAAATCTGAATCAGAGCAATTGTTTATTGTTATGCATGTTCACCGTAGTCTTAATGTAGAATCCAACGTAAATAATTTTAAATGAAACAACACCAATATCTAGTAGCAGCTGTTCAATAATTCTTACGGTCTTCCATATCAGAGGTTGGTAGAGAATATTCGGAGAAAACAAAATGGCCGCATTTATACACGTCGGATTGAATATGCCAAGTGTTCTGATTGGTTAACCGTGGTAAACTATAAAATGAGTCAGCTCATTTTGGTTGGATCACTAGTTTCTCGGCTTCAAGGCTAAGATCACGGTGTAGTATCTGTTCTCAGATTACTCACTGGACGATCGCTTATGGGGCTGAGATTCGATCTCTGATACAGGCCGGTCGCAGGGATTCGTCCCTGCGCTGGTAGTATCGCAGCTACGTCTAGCTAAGACCAGCTAAAGACCAGCCAAGACTAGCTATGACCAACTAAAGACCAGCTTGGACAAGCTAAGACCCGCTAAAGCCAAAGTACTGCGGCCCGGGTGAAAAATCGGGTCCACTCCCCCTCCCTTCCCACATTAAAAACCGACCTTGTGTCACAACCTGGCCCTGTGGGAGGTCAAGTAGATACCTAGTATATAGATTATCCAAAAATTGTAACATTTATGTCGCAGCTAGATTCGTCCATGTTATTTCCTGAGAAATCATTATTTCGTATCTCATTTATTTTAGTTTGTATCTCATCTTCTCTCATATTTTCTATTTCCAATCTTGCCTCATCTTTGTTTGGGATAAGTCTGATTGTACTTTGTCTTATATTTAGTTTTATTTTATCTATTTCTGTGTTCGAGAGACTTTATTCCGCATGAATCTGAAACCTGGCTTCTCTTACGAATTTTTTGTTTTCTGCGAAAAAAAAAAAGAATATCTTTCTTCGTAAATTAAATAAAATCTTTACCCATTTTTCTTTTGTTACAAAAAAAAAACAATAATGTCGCTCGGTCTGTCTTTCGATACAGCTCTTTCTCGCCTTAAGTATTTCCCGTTTTTAATTTCTATGGTTAATTAGTTAGCCAATTACCATAGCTAAATAGTGTCACACACACACACACACATATATATATATATATATATTGTGTTTTATCCTTAACCGCCATGGGGGAATTTAATCCAAGATACCACCTCTAAGACGACTGTCGACTAAAACTAATGCGCTCCTGCTTCTTATAATACACGACTATTCTCCGCCAAATATCACCGCCATATTTTTAGGCCATGGGGAGTTTTATTTATGCATTGATTATTATTATTATTATTTCGATTTGTGCTTTAGTCACACAACCTAGCAAGTCTGCGGGAAGACCCAAGAAAGGTAGTGGTGTCTTGTTATGGTTACATTTCATAATTTGTTTTTCTAACTCCAGTAATATCAATTTACAGCGTTACATGGACAATGTTCTTCTTAGTGTATGGGCTATACTTATCATGACAATTTTTGTATTTTCCATAAGCTGGGATTTCCAGGTATTTTTTCAGTATGTTGTTCTGTTCCATGACTGGTACTATTCTTTCATTATTATTATTATTAGTATTATTATTATTATTATTATTATTATTATTATTATTGCTGTCGTTGTTGTCATTATTATTATATGATTAAGTGTTTAGTCGTATATACTGTGTGGTATCCAACGGTCTAGAGATATCATAGATCTGCGGCAAAAATGTTATGCCTCAGTTGCTGGTGGCGGCGTAGCATCTTTTATGGCTGTACAGCCCCGCGTGGGAGTTACATTCTCGCAGAATTTGCTAGACAATGTTGTATATAGTATCGGCTCCAGATTTCCCTTCAGGGTTTACTCCCGAAAACTTGCACATGATTTTGTATGGCCGGAAGGCATCACTGGTTTAAAATCAGTTTTCCTTCTCTTAGATGGACGACATTCCCCGTACACACACACACACACACACACACACACACACACACACACATATATATATAATTATATATATAAATAAATATACAGTGTAAACCGGATATAAGAGAGTTGTCGCGACCGGATAATAAGTCTCTTATATCCGGGTTTATCTTATATCCGGGTTTGGTCTATTATATATACATTAACACAGGCTCTAATTTGGGACCAGAGACAATCTCTCTTATATCCGGGTTTCTCTTATATCCGGGTCTCTTATATCCGGGTCTCTTATATCCGGGTTACACTGTATATATATATAAACACATACAAATAGGGTAGATATCGGAGTAAACAGATCGTTATAAAATGTAACATTTTAAGAATTATTATTATTAATAATTCAAATGATAACAATTGAAATAAAAAATAAGAAAAAAATAAAAATATAAAATCATCATTCCAATATATGAGAACGTTATTATTATTATTATTATTATTATTATAACAAGATTATTATTAATGTTTTTAAAATATTTGAACGATAAATAATAGAAAAGATTGACGACAAATAAACGAAAAAACATAACGTTATGACGCGAAACGCTTTTTTTTCCAAGAAATGTGAAAATATGACCTCGTTCATAAAAAAATGTTACATAGCAATTAATAAATAAGTAAAGGATAAAAGAATAAAATTATAAGCAAATGTTCTTAGAAATGTTTGAATTATAAATGATAGAGAAAGAAATTGACGATACTGAACCAATAGTGAAAGATAAACAAAACAAACATTACAATTTGAAATGCTTTTCCTACAATATCGAAAATTATGTGTTCTTTCATAAAAAAATGATAAATGTTACACTTAAATATTAAATTGTGTTATTATTATTTTTATTTTATCTTATTTTTTAAAAAGTTAAGGTTAAACATGTAAAAAACCCCGGGCAACTCGACGTAGAGCGTTTACCTTAAGGGGTAGTATATATGTATAGAAGAGAGAAATAACTCAAGACTTGAACAGGTTCAGATTGTAAAATTTTTATTATTATTATTATTATTATTATTATTATTATTATTATTATTATTATTATTATTATTCCTTTGATTTCTGATGTATACACAGTTCTTTCCGGGTCCCAACCAAAGACCTAAAGTCAGAGATGGCATCATGACATTTTTCTGTGAATATTATAAATTAAAAAAATAACAAAATGATCACACATAGATAAAACCCTCCGTAAGGGGTGGGCGGTACTTGTGAGTACAAGTCATTATTATTATTATTATTATTATTATTATTATTATTATTATTATTATTAATGCATTTGCTGCTTTAAACATGATATGTGATGTCCATCATTCAAATCTGTATGATAAAAAACACCTGTACATTTCCAACACCTTTTTCCAGTATCTTCGCAGACGCCCATCAAAGCATGTACAATATCATCAGAATTTCATTTCTTCAAATCTCAATTCCAAAGGTAATGCTTAGTTGCGAGTGCTCCTAATATCATGGGCTCGAATTTTTTATCATCATCATCATCATCATCATCAGCATCATCATCATCATCATTACTATTTATATTATCATTATCTGTGAAAAATATCCTGTTCATTTAATTATTTTATTATTTAGTTTATTCGGTCTCAAAATTATTCTTCCCTTAAATCACACTTTATATATATATATATATATATATATATATATATATATATATATATATATATATATATATATAAAGTGTGATTTATATATATATATATATATATTTTATATATATATTTTTTATATATATATATATATATATATATATATATATATATATATATACATATGTTTGTGTGTGTGTGTGTGTGTGTGTGTGTGTGTGTGTGTGTGTGTGTGTGTGTGTGTGTGTGTGTATATTACACTTCATTTTGTTTTCATTCAAAATCGATGGCTTTCAAATTTATTCCTTCATTCCGGTCGATCATGCGCCTACACGCAGACATCCGGGCACCAGCCATATGCATTTCTACTAGGCTTATTAGCGACATCAGATTAGTGTTCAATTAACGTCCTATTCAAAGGTTTCCTTTTGTAATATTCATATAATGTAACTGATGTCGCTGTTCTACCGAACGATGAACTTGCTGACGACGGCTGAGAACGATTCAATGTTTGTCATAAATATGTTAATGGGAATTACAGGTTTAGAATTAGATAAAAAGATAGATAGATAGATAGATAGATACAGACAGAGAGACGGAGAAATAAACAGAGACAGTGAAAGAAAAAATGAAAGAGATACAGGGGCAGGATATGAATAAAGTAAAAAGAGGAAGTAAAACACCACAGATAAACGGTGGGAGGAAGAAAGGTTGTTTTAATGTATGACTATCTATCTATCTATCTATCTATCTATCTATCTATCTAATCAAAGACGATTCCTATATATATATATATATATATATATATATATATATATATATATATATATATATATATATATATATATAAATATATATATATAGAGAGAGAGGTCCCTATATATATATAAATATATATATATATATAGGGACCTCTCTCCATATCTATCTTTGTATTTCGCACTGTCTATCAATTTAGAATTGTATTCCTATATATCTATCTATCTATCTATCTATCTATTACATCTATCTATCTATCTATCTATCTATCTGTCACAGTCTATGACTATCATTTTTATCTATCACGTGCCATATATATATATATATATATATATATATATATATATATATATATATATATATATATATATATATATATGTTTTGAAGAATGAAAAATATTAAAAAATTAATATCTTCAGACGCACAACGGTTGTATATTATTATTCTTTCGTTTTTATTGTTATTTCAGTTAGATTCCCCGACTAGTTTCGGCCAACATGGCCATCATCAGGGGAAACAATTCTTGGCTTGCTAGTAGCAGTAAACTACAGAAATGAATGTCTTGATGGAGAAAATGAACTTTTGTCTGTAGTTTTCATTTCTTTTTTTTTATTTCTTTATTTTTTTTAACATGAATTTTGGTCAGACTTGTGTTGGCCAAATACATACATATATATATATATATATATATATATATATATATATATATCAAAAGATTTATCTCGAATATTCACGCCGACAAACGAAATAAATATACTGTTTAATAAATAAACGGACTGTCTGCTCAAATATGAATGTCCAATAAAAATAACGTTTAAAATTCTGTGTCTATATATATATATATATATATATATATATATATATATATATATATATATATATATATATCATCATCATCATCATCAACATCCGATCCATATTTGATCTGCATTTATTTTTATTCGATATTCATATTAGCGTAGACATAAGTTTATTTATTGAAAAGTATATTTATTTATCTTCGTTTTTCGGCCTGAGTATTCGAGATAAGAGAAATCCGTCTCCTGTCATAGATTAGTCGAATTATCAGATCAGCTGAATTTCGTTACCAACGTAATTTTCGAATGAAGTCATGGATTTTCCATTTATTAATCCGACAGATTTTCATCACATTAAACCTCATTTGTAGTGAATGCTCATTTTTGAGTTGACACGCGCTTAAAGGCACAGTTTGCATCTTGCTTGTTCAGCACATCTTCTTCAGGTCCATTGACGGTTGATGGATACATAAATGTCAGATCTGACGGCGGTTTTTCCACTGACTAGAGGGACGCAGGTGCGAATCCTGTCGAAGATCGCATATTTTACTTTCATAAGATTTTCTCGAATATTCACAATGGTAGACAGATGTAAAGCTTAAGAAATAAAAGTAGCGTATATTCAGATACGGTTTTTGTGTGGTGATGTGCGTGTCGCTGCATATCTGACAAGTATCTTATTTTTTCTGGAAACACCTCATGTTTTTTTTTTTAGCCCTAGACTTCAGCCGATAGATAAATTCGACACTGGAAGTCCAATCAAGCAAAATATACTAATAATGACTTTGCAGGTTAATTTGCTGACAAGAAATGTGCTGTCATAATGGCTGCTCATTCTACTAATCGTTCGCTCAATGCTAGGCCCAAGAACCACTCAAGATAGACAGTTACTGAATGAGGCTGTTGTAAAGATATAATCATTTTTTTTTAAGCGTATCACCCCAAGCAAGGCTGGAGGCCACTATCACGCATGGGGTTACAGAAGGGATGGAGGAAGAGCAGATAGGAGTGGTAAAGGAGAGGATGTGGAGAGAGAGAAAGACGGAGGGTCGATCAAGGCAAGGGGGTTACAGAAGATTTGGAGCCAGAGCAGATAGGAATGAAAGATGAAAGGATGTGGAGAAGGGAAGTGGATAGATCAAGGCAACTGGAGATGACGATTGACGCTACACTTAAACCGTTGGAGATTGTATTTGTCAGGGAAACAGTAATAGGGAAGGGAGTTCCATAGGCGAGATGTGCGAGACATGAAGCTATTGGAGTAGAAGAGACGTCTACATCTAACAGTTTCAACGGTGAAGGGGTGAGAACGGGATGTCAGCCTCGTAGGACGCTTAAATTCACGAGGCCTAGGGACAAGCGAAAGCAACTCCTCGGAGCAATTACCGTGAAAGTACTTGTAGAAAAGGCAGAGCGATGCAACATCGCGTCTGTGAGAGAGCGACTGCAGACGAGATGACAGATCAGGGCCAATCACATTGCATATCCGTCTCTGGATCTTATCAATAATAAGCAGTAAGTGAAAATTAGAATATATACTCTTGATATGAAAAGGTTAAGATTGTAGTCATCGATAAGCATCGTCCACAGATTTTTTCCAGTAAGTATCGGTTCTGATAAAAGAAGCAGCCCGATTGGATCTTCCTTCTTACGAATGAACTACAAAGGGAATTAGGATGCTTCACTGTTGTGTAAATGTCATAGCGTGTCTTAGCTGTAAATGTTTCAACTTGGAATTGGTTGAACTAGAGAATGTAACCCGTCAGAACATTTTACAAGAGCCACGTGAGAAAATCCAAAGAAGAATCAGCAATATTATTGCTCCTGATCTGGCAGCTGGGCGTCAGTCGCTTAACCACTACCGTAAGGTCGCCTTTCTGGGCCATTTTTATAAATACTTTCATGGTAATTTTTAGTCGAATCCATTACATTCAATTACGTGCTAATACCGTTGGGAAAGGTATGAATCCTCTTCCTCTCCCACTCCCAGCTATGGGTAAATAGCAGGACGGACCGAGTTCTATAGTTTTGCATAGCAACTGGTATGCCACAGAAAGAAAAAGGAACCTACCCAGGGAGAAAAAAATCTGCCTCGGTAGTCATGTATCGAAAAATAAATTACCGCCCAAGCGTGTATCACTCATGGAACATGACTGACTGAAATTCATTTACGTGATAATACCCTTGAGAAAGGTATGAATCCTCTTCTCCCCAGCTACCTATGGGTAAATAGCAGGACAGACTGGGTTCTATAGCATTGGATGGCAATTCAACTGGTCTACCGCAGAAAAAATGGTAACCTACTACAGGAAAAAATCTATCTCGTCATTTATATATGGAAAGGCACATGATCGCCTAAGCGTGTATCACGCATGGCACATGAGTGACTGAAATTCACTTACGTGCTAATACCTTTGGGAAAGGTATGAATCCACTTCTTCCCCACACTCAGCTATGTGTAAATAGCAGGACACAACGGGTTCTATAGCCTTGGATGGCAACTGGTCTACCGCAGAAAGAAATGACAACTTATAGCGGGAAAAATCGGCTTCGTCAGTCATGTATCGAAAGATATATGATCGGCTACGCGTGTATCACGCATGGCACACAACTGACTAGACTGGTGTCGAGATCTCATCAATTTACAGTGGAGCTGGCTAGATGTTCTACGCTAGGGTTCTTTTCTCGCACTTCTCTTCTGTGGAATTTCCCTCCGGCTCCATGCATTCCAGCCCACTTTAATCCGCATAAAATGATATGCAATATCAATCCTTAACTGTTGTCATCTTTATTGCTCTTTTCTCTTTCTGCTCATAATGTTTCTCTTCCTAATTCCTTCACACTCAGTAACCCCTTGTTTCTTTGTGGCTTTACTGCCTTGCATGGGGTGATGCTGGTAGAATAAATAGCTCTTTCTGCTCATAATGTTTCTCTTCCTAATTCCTTCACACTCAGTAACCCCTTGTTTCTTTGTGGCTTTACTGCCTTGCATGGGGTGATGCTGATTGAATAAATAGCTCTTTCTGCTCATAATGTTTCTCTTCCTAATTCCTTCACACTCAGTAACCCCTTGTTTCTTTGTGGCTTTACTGCCTTGCATGGGGTGATGCTGATTGAATAAATAGCTCTTTCTGCACATAATGTTTCTCTTCCTAATTCCTTCACACTCAGTAATCCCTTGTTTCTTTGTGGCTTTACTGCCTTGCATGGGGTGATGCTGATTGAATAAATAGCTCTTTCTGCTCATAATGTTTCTCTTCCTAATTCCTTCACACTCAGTAACCCCTTGTTTCTTTGTGGCTTACTGCCTTGCATGGGGTGACACTGATTGAATAAATAGCTCTTTCTGCTCATAATGTTTCTCTTCCTAATTCCTTCACACTCAGTAACCCCTTGTTTCTTTGTGGCTTACTGCCTTGCATGGGGTGACACTGATTGAATAAATAGCTCTTTTTGCTCATAATGTTTCTCTTCCTAATTCCTTCACACTCAGTAACCCCTTGTTTCTTTGTGGCTTTACTGCCTTGCATGGGGTGACAGTGATTGAATAAATAGCTCTTTCTGCTCATAATGTTTCTCTTCCTAATTCCTTCAGACTCAGTAACCCCTTGTTTCTTTGTGGCTTTACTGCCTTGCATTGGGTGATACTGATTGAATAAATAGCTCTTTCTGCTCATAATGTTTCTCTTCCTAATTCCTTCAGACTCAGTAACCCCTTGTTTCTTTGTGGCTTTACTGCCTTGCATGGGGTGATGCTGATTGAATAAATAGCTCTTTCTGCTCATAATGTTTCTCTTCCTAATTCCTTCACACTCAGTAACCCCTTGTGTCTTTGTGGCTTACTGCCTTGCATGGGGTGACACTGATTGAATAAGTAGCTCTTTCTGCTCATAATGTTTCTCTTCCTAATTCCTTCACACTCAGTAACCCCTCGTTTCTTTGCGGCTTACTGCCTTGCATGGGGTGGCACTGATTGAATAAATAGCTCTTTTTGCTCATAATGTTTCTCTTCCTAATTCCTTCACACTCAGTAACCCCTTGTTTCTTTGTGGCTTTACTGCCTTGCATGGGGTGACAGTGATTGAATAAATAGCTCTTTCTGCTCATGTTTCTCTACCTAATTCCTTCAGACTCAGTAACCCCTTGTTTCTTTGTGGGTTTACTGCCTTGCATGGGGTGATACTGATTGAATAAATAGCTCTTTCTGCTCATAATGTTTCTCTTCCTAATTCCTTCAGACTCAGTAACCCCTTGTTTCTTTGTGGCTTTACTGCCTTGCATGGGGTGATGCTGATTGAA
The DNA here is from genome assembly GCA_964036315.1 of Acanthosepion esculentum. Classification (NCBI taxonomy): domain Eukaryota; kingdom Metazoa; phylum Mollusca; class Cephalopoda; order Sepiida; family Sepiidae; genus Acanthosepion; species Acanthosepion esculentum. The sequence goes on along the minus strand of OZ038502.1, from coordinate 72,116,813 downwards.
TAAATAGCTCTTTCTGCTCATAATGTTTCTCTTCCTAATTCCTTCACACTCAGTTTCCCCTTGTTTCTTTGTGGCTTTACTGCCTTGCATGGGGTGACAGTGATTGAATAAATAGCTCTTTCTGCTCATAATGTTTCTCTTCCTAATTCCTTCACACTCAGTAACCCCTTGTTTCTTAGTGGCTTTACTGCCTTGCATGGGGTGATGCTGATTGAATAAATAGCTCTTTCTGCTCATAATGTTCCTCTTCCTAATTCCTTCAGACTCAGTAACCCCTTGTTTCTTTGTGGCTTTACTGCCTTGCATGAGGTGATGCTGATTGAATAAATAGCTCTTTCTGCTCATAATGATTCTCTTCCTAATTCCTTCACACTCAGTAACCCCTTGTTTCTTTGTGGCTTACTGCCTTGCATGGGGTGACACTGATTGAATAAATAGCTCTTTCTGCTCATAATGTTTCTCTTCCTAATTCCTTCACACACAGTAACCCCTTGTTTCTTTGTGGCTTACTGCCTTGCATGGGGTGACACTGATTGAATAAATAGCTCTTTTTGCTCATAATGTTTCTCTTCCTAATTCCTTCACACTCAGTAACCCCTTGTTTCTTTGTGGCTTTACTGCCTTGCATGGGGTGACTCTGATTGAATAAATAGCTCTTTCTGCTCATAATGTTTCTCTTCCTAATTCCTTCACACTCAGTAACCCCTTGTTTCTTTGTGGCTTTACTGCCTTGCATGGGGTGATGCTGATTGAATAAATAGCTCTTTCTGCTCATAATGTTTCTCTTCCTAATTCCTTCACACTCAGTAACCCCTTGTTTCTTTGTGGCTTTACTGCCTTGCATGGGGTGATGCTGATTGAATAAATAGCTCTTTCTGCTCATAATGTTCCTCTTCCTAATTCCTTCAGACTCAGTAACCCCTTGTTTCTTTGTGGCTTTACTGCCTTGCATGGGGTGATGCTGATTGAATAAATAGCTCTTTCTGCTCATAATGATTCTCTTCCTAATTCCTTCACACTCAGTAACCCCTTGTTTCTTTGTGGCTTACTGCCTTGCATGGGGTGACACTGATTGAATAAATAGCTCTTTCTGCTCATAATGTTTCTCTTCCTAATTCCTTCACACACAGTAACCCCTTGTTTCTTTGTGGCTTACTGCCTTGCATGGGGTGACACTGATTGAATAAATAGCTCTTTTTGCTCATAATGTTTCTCTTCCTAATTCCTTCACACTCAGTAACCCCTTGTTTCTTTGTGGCTTTACTGCCTTGCATGGGGTGACTCTGATTGAATAAATAGCTCTTTCTGCTCATAATGTTTCTCTTCCTAATTCCTTCACACTCAGTAACCCCTTGTTTCTTTGTGGCTTTACTGCCTTGCATGGGGTGATGCTGATTGAATAAATAGCTCTTTCTGCTCATAATGTTTCTCTTCCTAATTCCTTCACACTCAGTAACCCCTTGTTTCTTTGTGGCTTTACTGCCTTGCATGGGGTGATGCTGATTGAATAAATAGCTCTTTCTGCTCATAATGTTCCTCTTCCTAATTCCTTCAGACTCAGTAACCCCTTGTTTCTTTGTGGCTTTACTGCCTTGCATGGGGTGATGCTGATTGAATAAATAGCTCTTTCTGCTCATAATGATTCTCTTCCTAATTCCTTCACACTCAGTAACCCCTTGTTTCTTTGTGGCTTACTGCCTTGCATGGGGTGACACTGATTGAATAAATAGCTCTTTCTGCTCATAATGTTTCTCTTCCTAATTCCTTCACACTCAGTAACCCCTTGTTTCTTTGTGGCTTACTGCCTTGCATGGGGTGACACTGATTGAATAAATAGCACTTTTTGCTCATAATGTTTCTCTTCCTAATTCCTTCACACTCAGTAACCCCTTGTTTCTTTGTGGCTTTACTGCCTTGCATGGGGTGACTCTGATTGAATAAATAGCTCTTTCTGCTCATAATGTTTCTCTTCCTAATTCCTTCACACTCAGTAACCCCTTGTTTCTTTGTGGCTTACTGCCTTGCATGGGGTGACACTGATTGAATAAATAGCTCTTTCTCCTCATAATGTTTCTCTTCCTAATTCCTTCAGACTCAGTAACCCCTTGTTTCTCTGTGGCTTTACTGCCTTGCATGGGGTGATACTGATTGAATAAATAGCTCTTTCTGCTCATAATGTTTCTCTTCCTAATTCCTTCACACTCAGTAACCCCTTGTTTCTTTGTGGCTTACTGCCTTGAATGGGGTGACACTGATTGAATAAATAGCTCTTTTTGCTCATAATGTTTCTCTTCCTAATTCCTTCACACTCAGTAACCCCTTGTTTCTTTGTGGCTTTACTGCCTTGCATGGGGTGACTCTGATTGAATAAATAGCTCTTTCTGCTCATAATGTTTCTCTTCCTAATTCCTTCACACTCAGTAACCCCTTGTTTCTTTGTGGCTTACTGCCTTGCATGGGGTGACACTGATTGAATAAATAGCTCTTTCTCCTCATAATGTTTCTCTTCCTAATTCCTTCAGACTCAGTAACCCCTTGTTTCTTTGTGGCTTTACTGCCTTGCATGGGGTGATACTGATTGAATAAATAGCTCTTTCTGCTCATAATGTTTCTCTTCCTAATTCCTTCACACTCAGTAACCCCTTGTTTCTTTGTGGCTTACTGCCTTGCATGGGGTGACACTGATTGAATAAATAGCTCTTTTTGCTCATAATGTTTCTCTTCCTAATTCCTTCACACTCAGTAACCCCTTGTTTCTTTGTGGCTTTACTGCCTTGCATGGAGTGATACTGATTGAATAAATAGCTCTTTCTGCTTATAATGTTTCTCTTCCTAATTCCTTCAGACTCATTAACCTTTTGTTTCTTTGTGGCTTTACTGCCTTGCATGGGGTGATACTGATTGAATAAATAGCTCTTTCTGCTCATAATGTTTCTCTTCCTAATTCCTTCACACTCAGTAACCCCTTGTTTCTTTGTGGCTTACTGCCTTGCATGGGGTGACAGTGATTGAATAAATAGCTCTTTTTGCTCATAATGTTTCTCTTCCTAATTCCTTCAGACTCAGTAACCCCTTGTTTCTTTGTGGCTTTACTGCCTTGCATGGGTGATACTGATTGAATAAATAGCTCTTTCTGCTCATAATGTTTCTCTTCCTAATTCCTTCAGACTCAGTAACCCCTTGTTTCTTTGTGGCTTTACTGCCTTGCATGGGGTGATACTGATTGAATAAATAGCTCTTTTTGCTCATAATGTTTCTCTTCCTAATTCCTTCACACTCAGTAACCCCTTGTTTCTTTGTGGCTTTACTGCCTTGCATGGGGTGATACTGATTGAATAAATAGCTCTTTCTGCTCATAATGTTTCTCTTCCTAATTCCTTCACACCCAGTAACCCCTTGTTTCTTTGTGGCTTTACTGCCTTGCATGGGGTGACAGTGATTGAATAAATAGCTCTTTCTGCTCATAATGTTTCTCTTCCTAATTCCTTCACACCCAGTAACCCCTTGTTTCTTTGTGGCTTTACTGCCTTGCATGGGGTGACAGTGATTGAATAAATAGCTCTTTCTGCTCATAATGTTTCTCTTCCTAATTCCTTCAGACTCAGTAACCCCTTGTTTCTTTGTGGCTTTACTGCCTTGCATGGGGTGATACTGATTGAATAAATAGCTCTTTCTGCTCATAATGTTTCTCTTCCAAATTCCTTCAGACTCAGTAACCCCTTGTTTCTTTGTGGCTTTACTGCCTTGCATGGGGTGATGCTGATTGAATAAATAGCTCTTTCTGCTCATAATGTTCCTCTTCCTAATTCCTTCAGACTCAGTAACCCCTTGTTTCTTTGTGGCTTTACTGCCTTGCATGGGGTGATGCTGATTGAATAAATAGCTCTTTCTGCTCATAATGATTCTCTTCCTAATTCCTTCACACTCAGTAACCCCTTGTTTCTTTGTGGCTTACTGCCTTGCATGGGGTGACACTGATTGAATAAATAGCTCTTTCTGCTCATAATGTTTCTCTTCCTAATTCCTTCACACACAGTAACCCCTTGTTTCTTTGTGGCTTACTGCCTTGCATGGGGTGACACTGATTGAATAAATAGCTCTTTTTGCTCATAATGTTTCTCTTCCTAATTCCTTCACACTCAGTAACCCCTTGTTTCTTTGTGGCTTTACTGCCTTGCATGGGGTGACTCTGATTGAATAAATAGCTCTTTCTGCTCATAATGTTTCTATTCCTAATTCCTTCACACTCAGTAACCCCTTGTTTCTTTGTGGCTTTACTGCCTTGCATGGGGTGATGCTGATTGAATAAATAGCTCTTTCTGCTCATAATGTTTCTCTTCCTAATTCCTTCACACTCAGTAACCCCTTGTTTCTTTGTGGCTTTACTGCCTTGCATGGGGTGATGCTGATTGAATAAATAGCTCTTTCTGCTCATAATGTTCCTCTTCCTAATTCCTTCAGACTCAGTAACCCCTTGTTTCTTTGTGGCTTTACTGCCTTGCATGGGGTGATGCTGATTGAATAAATAGCTCTTTCTGCTCATAATGATTCTCTTCCTAATTCCTTCACACTCAGTAACCCCTTGTTTCTTTGTGGCTTACTGCCTTGCATGGGGTGACACTGATTGAATAAATAGCTCTTTCTGCTCATAATGTTTCTCTTCCTAATTCCTTCACACTCAGTAACCCCTTGTTTCTTTGTGGCTTACTGCCTTGCATGGGGTGACACTGATTGAATAAATAGCTCTTTTTGCTCATAATGTTTCTCTTCCTAATTCCTTCACACTCAGTAACCCCTTGTTTCTTTGTGGCTTTACTGCCTTGCATGGGGTGACTCTGATTGAATAAATAGCTCTTTCTGCTCATAATGTTTCTCTTCCTAATTCCTTCACACTCAGTAACCCCTTGTTTCTTTGTGGCTTACTGCCTTGCATGGGGTGACACTGATTGAATAAATAGCTCTTTCTCCTCATAATGTTTCTCTTCCTAATTCCTTCAGACTCAGTAACCCCTTGTTTCTCTGTGGCTTTACTGCCTTGCATGGGGTGATACTGATTGAATAAATAGCTCTTTCTGCTCATAATGTTTCTCTTCCTAATTCCTTCACACTCAGTAACCCCTTGTTTCTTTGTGGCTTACTGCCTTGCATGGGGTGACACTGATTGAATAAATAGCTCTTTTTGCTCATAATGTTTCTCTTCCTAATTCCTTCACACTCAGTAACCCCTTGTTTCTTTGTGGCTTTACTGCCTTGCATGGGGTGACTCTGATTGAATAAATAGCTCTTTCTGCTCATAATGTTTCTCTTCCTAATTCCTTCACACTCAGTAACCCCTTGTTTCTTTGTGGCTTACTGCCTTGCATGGGGTGACACTGATTGAATAAATAGCTCTTTCTCCTCATAATGTTTCTCTTCCTAATTCCTTCAGACTCAGTAACCCCTTGTTTCTTTGTGGCTTTACTGCCTTGCATGGGGTGATACTGATTGAATAAATAGCTCTTTCTGCTCATAATGTTTCTCTTCCTAATTCCTTCACACTCAGTAACCCCTTGTTTCTTTGTGGCTTACTGCCTTGCATGGGGTGACACTGATTGAATAAATAGCTCTTTTTGCTCATAATGTTTCTCTTCCTAATTCCTTCACACTCAGTAACCCCTTGTTTCTTTGTGGCTTTACTGCCTTGCATGGAGTGATACTGATTGAATAAATAGCTCTTTCTGCTTATAATGTTTCTCTTCCTAATTCCTTCAGACTCATTAACCTTTTGTTTCTTTGTGGCTTTACTGCCTTGCATGGGGTGATACTGATTGAATAAATAGCTCTTTCTGCTCATAATGTTTCTCTTCCTAATTCCTTCACACTCAGTAACCCCTTGTTTCTTTGTGGCTTACTGCCTTGCATGGGGTGACAGTGATTGAATAAATAGCTCTTTTTGCTCATAATGTTTCTCTTCCTAATTCCTTCACACTCAGTAACCCCTTGTTTCTTTGTGGCTTTACTGCCTTGCATGGGGTGACAGTGATTGAATAAATAGCTCTTTCTGCTCATAATGTTTCTCTTCCTAATTCCTTCAGACTCAGTAACCCCTTGTTTCTTTGTGGCTTTACTGCCTTGCATGGGTGATACTGATTGAATAAATAGCTCTTTCTGCTCATAATGTTTCTCTTCCTAATTCCTTCAGACTCAGTAACCCCTTGTTTCTTTGTGGCTTTACTGCCTTGCATGGGGTGATACTGATTGAATAAATAGCTCTTTTTGCTCATAATGTTTCTCTTCCTAATTCCTTCACACTCAGTAACCCCTTGTTTCTTTGTGGCTTTACTGCCTTGCATGGGGTGATACTGATTGAATAAATAGCTCTTTCTGCTCATAATGTTTCTCTTCCTAATTCCTTCACACCCAGTAACCCCTTGTTTCTTTGTGGCTTTACTGCCTTGCATGGGGTGACACTGATTGAATAAATAGCTCTTTTTGCTCATAATGTTTCTCTTCCTAATTCCTTCACACTCAGTAACCCCTTGTTTCTTTGTGGCTTTACTGCCTTGCATGGGGTGACTCTGATTGAATAAATAGCTCTTTCTGCTCATAATGTTTCTCTTCCTAATTCCTTCACACTCAGTAACCCCTTGTTTCTTTGTGGCTTACTGCCTTGCATGGGGTGACACTGATTGAATAAATAGCTCTTTCTCCTCATAATGTTTCTCTTCCTAATTCCTTCAGACTCAGTAACCCCTTGTTTCTTTGTGGCTTTACTGCCTTGCATGGGGTGATACTGATTGAATAAATAGCTCTTTCTGCTCATAATGTTTCTCTTCCTAATTCCTTCACACACAGTAACCCCTTGTTTCTTTGTGGCTTACTGCCTTGCATGGGGTGACACTGATTGAATAAATAGCTCTTTTTGCTCATAATGTTTCTCTTCCTAATTCCTTCACACTCAGTAACCCCTTGTTTCTTTGTGGCTTTACTGCCTTGCATGGAGTGATACTGATTGAATAAATAGCTCTTTCTGCTTATAATGTTTCTCTTCCTAATTCCTTCAGACTCATTAACCTTTTGTTTCTTTGTGGCTTTACTGCCTTGCATGGGGTGATACTGATTGAATAAATAGCTCTTTCTGCTCATAATGTTTCTCTTCCTAATTCCTTCACACTCAGTAACCCCTTGTTTCTTTGTGGCTTACTGCCTTGCATGGGGTGACAGTGATTGAATAAATAGCTCTTTTTGCTCATAATGTTTCTCTTCCTAATTCCTTCACACTCAGTAACCCCTTGTTTCTTTGTGGCTTTACTGCCTTGCATGGGGTGACAGTGATTGAATAAATAGCTCTTTCAGCTCATAATGTTTCTCTTCCTAATTCCTTCAGACTCAGTAACCCCTTGTTTCTTTGTGGCTTTACTGCCTTGCATGGGTGATACTGATTGAATAAATAGCTCTTTCTGCTCATAATGTTTCTCTTCCTAATTCCTTCACACTCAGTAACCCCTTGTTTCTTTGTGGCTTTACTGCCTTGCATGGGGTGATACTGATTGAATAAATAGCTCTTTTTGCTCATAATGTTTCTCTTCCTAATTCCTTCACACTCAGTAACCCCTTGTTTCTTTGTGGCTTTACTGCCTTGCATGGGGTGATACTGATTGAATAAATAGCTCTTTCTGCTCATAATGTTTCTCTTCCTAATTCCTTCACACCCAGTAACCCCTTGTTTCTTTGTGGCTTTACTGCCTTGCATGGGGTGACACTGATTGAATAAATAGCTCTTTTTGCTCATAATGTTTCTCTTCCTAATTCCTTCACACTCAGTAACCCCTTGTTTCTTTGTGGCTTTACTGCCTTGCATGGGGTGACTCTGATTGAATAAATAGCTCTTTCTGCTCATAATGTTTCTCTTCCTAATTCCTTCACACTCAGTAACCCCTTGTTTCTTTGTGGCTTACTGCCTTGCATGGGGTGACACTGATTGAATAAATAGCTCTTTCTCCTCATAATGTTTCTCTTCCTAATTCCTTCAGACTCAGTAACCCCTTGTTTCTTTGTGGCTTTACTGCCTTGCATGGGGTGATACTGATTGAATAAATAGCTCTTTCTGCTCATAATGTTTCTCTTCCTAATTCCTTCACACTCAGTAACCCCTTGTTTCTTTGTGGCTTACTGCCTTGCATGGGGTGACACTGATTGAATAAATAGCTCTTTTTGCTCATAATGTTTCTCTTCCTAATTCCTTCACACTCAGTAACCCCTTGTTTCTTTGTGGCTTTACTGCCTTGCATGGAGTGATACTGATTGAATAAATAGCTCTTTCTGCTTATAATGTTTCTCTTCCTAATTCCTTCAGACTCATTAACCTTTTGTTTCTTTGTGGCTTTACTGCCTTGCATGGGGTGATACTGATTGAATAAATAGCTCTTTCTGCTCATAATGTTTCTCTTCCTAATTCCTTCACACTCAGTAACCCCTTGTTTCTTTGTGGCTTACTGCCTTGCATGGGGTGACAGTGATTGAATAAATAGCTCTTTTTGCTCATAATGTTTCTCTTCCTAATTCCTTCACACTCAGTAACCCCTTGTTTCTTTGTGGCTTTACTGCCTTGCATGGGGTGACAGTGATTGAATAAATAGCTCTTTCTGCTCATAATGTTTCTCTTCCTAATTCCTTCAGACTCAGTAACCCCTTGTTTCTTTGTGGCTTTACTGCCTTGCATGGGTGATACTGATTGAATAAATAGCTCTTTCTGCTCATAATGTTTCTCTTCCTAATTCCTTCAGACTCAGTAACCCCTTGTTTCTTTGTGGCTTTACTGCCTTGCATGGGGTGATACTGATTGAATAAATAGCTCTTTTTGCTCATAATGTTTCTCTTCCTAATTCCTTCACACTCAGTAACCCCTTGTTTCTTTGTGGCTTTACTGCCTTGCATGGGGTGATACTGATTGAATAAATAGCTCTTTCTGCTCATAATGTTTCTCTTCCTAATTCCTTCACACCCAGTAACCCCTTGTTTCTTTGTGGCTTTACTGCCTTTCATGGGGTGACAGTGATTGAATAAATAGCTCTTTCTGCTCATAATGTTTCTCTTCCTAATTCCTTCACACCCAGTAACCCCTTGTTTCTTTGTGGCTTTACTGCCTTGCATGGGGTGACAGTGATTGAATAAATAGCTCTTTCTGCTCATAATGTTTCTCTTCCTAATTCCTTCAGACTCAGTAACCCCTTGTTTCTTTGTGGCTTTACTGCCTTGCATGGGGTGATACTGATTGAATAAATAGCTCTTTCTGCTCATAATGTTTCTCTTCCAAATTCCTTCAGACTCAGTAACCCCTTGTTTCTTTGTGGCTTTACTGCCTTGCATGGGGTGATACTGATTGAATAAATAGCTCTTTCTGCTCATAATGTTTCTCTTCCTAATTCCTTCAGACTCAGTAACCCCTTGTTTCTTTGTGGCTTTACTGCATTGCATGGGGTGACCCTGATTGAATAAATAGCTTTTTCTGCTCATAATGTTTCTCTTCCTAATTCCTTCAGACTCAGTAACCCCTTGTTTCTTTGTGGCTTTACTGCCTTGCATGGGGTGATACTGATTGAATAAATAGCTCTTTCTGCTCATAATGTTTCTCTTCCTAATTCGTTCCTGGGTACGACGTTAAACTGCATCCAACAGCAATGCCTCTGATCAGGAGGTTTTGAGGAAGCGTGGAACCACCTCTTAATTGCTGGTGTTCCTAGGTCCACCCTGACCCGGGTTGGTAGAATGTCTTTTTCCTGAAAGAGACAGGATTTTACACAAAAATATAATATCTTATTCCAACTCTAACTATTCCACCAAGGTATCATCCGAATGTAGTAACTCTGATATAGCAACTCGAATACAACAACTATGTCAGAACAACTTCGACATAACTACCTTGATGAGCACAACAACTTGACATGTAGTATAACCTTGTTGCGCATAACAATCTAGATGTGTACAACAGCCTAAAGGTGCATAACAACTCAGGAGTACAACAACTTTAGAAGGCAAACCATATAAATAAAAGAAGAGAAAAAGAGAAAAAAAAACTTTTTCAGCATTAAATGACCCAACGAATGTCAATATACTGGTTAAACAAACAAACTATCTATCTAACCTTCACACTCATTAACCCCTTGTGTCTTTGTGGCTCTACTGCCTTGCATGGGGTGATACTGATAAATAGCCATTATCTTGTGACGTTTAATCTTTGGTGAGAGACTGTATAGAAATAAATGATTCATCACCTAAACGACATGGAATCAATTACGTTTTTTACGGCTATATCACTTTGAAACACCGGAATTAAGCAATGTCGAAACTGGTCAGTACCTAGAATGGGTGACCGCTTGGGAATTATAGGTGCTGTAAGCTTGGATGTGCAGATATTGCAATGGATATTGGCTCGGAATTGTTCATCGGAGAGCCGAGTTCTAGATCCTGTTGGGTTCATTATAATCACTTACGCGCAAATACACTTGGGAAAGGTATGAATCTATCTCTTCGCCCCCCGAGCTATGGGTTAATTATTAAAACTTGTATCACTAAATCATTATCGTCTCTCCACAATAAAAAATTCTCACAACGTAAAAATATTTTCTGGCTTTAAATAACATGAAAAGGGTAGAAATCGACACCATCAAGAAAAAAATTGTTATCAATGGAATATGAAGGTAATGTAGATAGTTTGCTACTGTGTATATATCACAGTGGGTCTTATCTCTAAAGGTCTGAATAGTTTGATAGGGCAACGCTGTTGCGTCTGTGATGAGGGACTGTAGAGAGAAAATGATTCATGTTGGAGTTTTTGGGCACTTTGGTATACTAGTGAGCCAGTCAAAATGAGCTAACTCATTTTATAGTTCACCAATAGAAGTGTTAACCAATCAGAAGGTTCAAAATATTCAATGCAATGTGTATAAAGGCGGCCATGTTTTTTACGGAATATTCACTGCCAGCCTTTGATATCGAAGACTGAAGAATTATGGAACAGCTGTTGGTGGTATTGCCGATAAAGTCAGATTCAGTAGAGTGTCTGACTCGTGAGTGTTAATCTTTAACGTTGTTTCATTGAACTGATTACGTACTGCGCAGATATAAGGCATGGAATCAATCACGTCTTCTGAGCATGAAACAATCAAAATATAAAGGTGTACGGAATGAGGTAGGGCAGGGAAGAAGAAGAGTGGGGAATGAAGTTGCGAAAGAAAGAAAAGCTTAGAATAACGAAACAAAAGAATAAAGAAATTACTAATATATTAATTCTTTTGTCATTTCATGTGGGGCTAAATAGAGCTTGGGTTCAATGTGCCGTTCATGATTTCTTTGAAAATAGACTCTTCACAAACAATCAAAGTAAGGGATCGAATATACACCTTGGTTCAATGAACTGTATTTCTACGCTTCTTTGGAGTAACGTCCATCACAGACAACTGATCAACAGTCGAGACAATAGTGTCTGGGCGTGATGAAAATGTGAAACACTCACGAATGACGCAGTTGACGAACTTGTTTGATTTTTGTTATTTTCGTTTATGATCGATTTCATGACGATTTTTGTGTTAAGCATGGAGAGTAATTATTAGGCTTATTGCTCAAAGTCCAGTTCAATAGTGTTCTAAAAATCTTTGAGAATTTCAGTAAAATAACTTTAAACATTCCTAAGATACACCCTTTCAGATCGTAATCTAGCAATTGGACAAGTTTTACTGTTAAACAATTTGAACAATTTTGCTGTTACAACCGGTATATTTAGGAAATAGACTAGATCCAACATATTGTTATTTTAAATATATTTTGTTTAAACGTTATTTTGGGAGGCTACTCATATTCGAGTAAAACCTCTGATTTTTAATTGAACAGTATTTTGTTAGTTACCTACAATATGAATCTTGTCAGAAAAATAAAATCATAGCTAATGTTTCTTTTTGTGATTTTGTGTTTCGGTTGTGGAGGTGTGTATTGTGTGTATTGCCTATTTTAGTGAGTCGTCATATAGCGTTTTCTTGTTATTGAAAATGTCTATGTTTGATGAGTTTTCAGTTTTTCTGCGGCTGTTTGATATGGGTATTTGCTTGATGATTGAATGTGGATGGTTGGGGGATGTGTGTACATAATTTTGGGTGTCATTATATATATATATATATATATATATATATATATATATATATATATATATATATATATATTTTGAAATTGATTTCAATCCTTCATGAACTTCCGATCCTTAGCTATGATTAATTTTATCTGCATCATCCGGGAGGCTTCAAATATGCTTCCTCTTTGAGGAACCGACACTGGATTTGACGTGCCTCATCGCTCGTATACTTAGGAATTCCGTTGAAACAAGGCTGGAATAATTATAAATAATGTCGGATAATAAGCGAGATCCATTAATACTTTCGAATTAACATTTCTTCAAACTCTTACACAACACTTCCCGGAATCAAGCACCCTACAGAAAATATTCAACAAAAACACATTAAAAATCAGCTCAGGTTGCACCGGGAACCTTGCACAAATAATAAAAAAGCACAACAGAAAAATCATCAACAAACCAGACGAACAAATTAAACCCACGTCTAACTGAAGAATAAAGAACGAACGCTAATTGTTTAGAAAAATAGTAATATCCCAAGCCACGATAAAATCACCAGATAATGAAGAAAAAGTATATATAGAAGTAACTGAAGGACCATGGAAACAGAGAAATTATGCACACAAAATATCTTTGACAAATAGTAAATATGCAAAGAACACAATGCTTTCTAAATATATCTACGTTTTCCAAAAAAGAAAAATTGAAAAAAATAAAATAAATAAAATGATATAAATAAATAAATAAACAAAATGACAATAAAATAATTAAAATAAATTAATCCAAACAATTACCAAATCACACCCGTTAGGATAGACGAAATAAAAAAAATCAATGAACGCAAATAAAGTAATTTATAAACAAATTGACAAACCATTATAACCAAAATATTAGTTAGACTATAAAAATCAAAGCAAAAATCGGACCAAAAAATAGCTATAACTGTTATATAACGATGAAAAAATACTACGTTACTTAAAAATCGAGTAAATAAAGATATACAGTATAATAAATAAATAATAAAAAAACAAGTAAAATAAATTAATCAAAATTCATCAAAATAAATAAACAAACTAACAAACGTATCCCTATAAATTAACAGTAAGAAAAAACAAATAAAGATAATCAATCCCAATAAATACGTAAAGTAATAAACAAATTAAAAACTGTTAGAATAAACTACAAAAATCAAACCCAAAAATTGAATAAATAGCTTTAATTAACTTCCTAAACCAAAACAAAACTATTAAATAAGCGATATAAACTAATTTTACTACGTTAATAAAAACACCGACTAAAATAAAAATAAAACAATAAATATATAAGATAAGAAATAAAAATAAAAATAAATAATGACAAGCAAAATAATTTAATCCATATAAATAAATAGATAAAAAAAATAAACGACTTCCGGCAAAATAACCGCCAAAATTGACTACCCACAATGCACCACTGAGCAGTATATACAAATAGCCGAAAAAAATAACAGCACACGTGGACTGACGATTTCGTCTAGCATGAAACAGATTTTCACCTCTAAGTGTTGACTTTAATGTTCACTTATATATATATATATATATATATATATATATATATATATATATATATATATATATATATATATATATATATGATGTTACAACAATAAAATGATATATACATATATACAATTTTAAATATATTTCGCTTTAAGACATTTCCATGTAATTCTTTTAAATTATACTATTACGTTTAAACGTAACAACACGAAATTGTGGCTAGGACATATCAAAATAAACTTTTCGAAATACTGCCAATAACCGAAAGAAATATATGCAAATTTGATAACTATTACGGGAGATATATAGGACCTTTCAGAGATTAACACGCCTGTTCTCGTTTTAGGAAAATTAATCGATTATTCTAATGTTTCAAATTTTCTAACAAGCGATTCGGATTTTTATTCGTAATTTTTATTGATTTACAGACGCGTTCGGATTCATAAAAACTAAAAAAAAATATAAGTTTCAGAGTTAATTATGCTTACAATTCCTGTTTAATTCAGATATAACGATTTTTATTTCATTTTCTTTTCAATCAATTTTTCTCCGATGCTGTTTTTTTCTTCTTTTTTTAAAATTAGTGTTTTGAAAGAAGCCGACAATAAACTTAAAACAGAATATATTACACTATTTTTGGTCAACCTTCAAAAATAAAATCCATTGCCTCACGCAAGGAAAAAAAAATCAATTCTAATATTTTTGCTAAGACGAAACTGTTCACTTAAAATAAGATGGAATAGACGTTATAATGTTTGTTTGTTTTTTTTGTTTTTCGTCTTCGTTTTTATCTAATTTTTAAAATCATTTCACCCCAAGCAAAGCAACGGGGGCACTAAAAAGCAAGTGGTTGCTGAGTGGGTGAGAATATGTTAAAAAAACACTATTAAAGAGTGAGGACTATAAAAGAATTAAGAAGACGTAAGATAATGACTGATGTTTTGCATTTACATTTTTTAAGATCAAAGTTGACTGATAAGCAAGAAATTCTCATTTTGAACTTGTAATTGCATAGAATAAACCAGAAATCAGCACCGAAACAAGCATTTTCTATTAACAATGAAAACCGGACACAAAATGATCTGAAAGCCATTAGAAAGGAATTAAGAAGAATTCAGAATTTTTTCAGCAAAAGGAACAGTCCATCATGCGACTTACAAATTGGAGATACCAAAATCGAGCAAGTATAAAAATTTAAATATATTAAAAGTATATAAACAGAGGAAGGAAAAATGCGACAACGAAATCCAAAGTTACCTTGAAATGGCGAAAGGGGATTTCAAAAGGCGAAGCAAAGAATTAAGAAACGGGTTAACTACGTTCGAAACAGAGAATTAATATAATAAGGAAAGAGCGCTTAGAAAATTTGATACTCACAATACATATTGAATGTTCTTGCCTTCGATACTTTTTTGTGAGGGGCGCATAATATAAATAACACTATTGTTCAAATAGTTTGGCAGAACCAGGTACAGTGTAACCCGGATATAAGAGACCCGGATATAAGAGAAACCAGGATATAAGAGAGATTTTCTCTGGTCCCAAATTAGAGCCATACTTACCTAAACAAAATAGACCAAACCCGGATATAAGAGATTTCTTATCCGGTCCCGACAACTCTCTTATATCCGGGTTACACTGTATTAGGAGAGATAGCTAAAATGACAAAAATGAGTAACAGCTACAAAGGAGAGGAAATTGTGGATATTCGTCATAGCCCACGTCCTGAATGGAAACGGTTCCTAGAAGAAATTCAAAAAGTCCCATCAACTGATTTTATATGCTAAAATTCAAGCTGGGGAAGAAGTACAAATAAACCATAATACACAATACGGCAATGGCAAAAAAACTTTTAAAAAAAGAAAGCAAAAAGCAAATGCGTTCAAATTACTATAAGTAATGGTTATCAGGGGAGGAAGTAAACAGAAGGGAGACCCACAAGTGGGGAGTGCGATAAAAAAAAACTGTTGGTGTAAAACTGGTGGTTACATTTAGCTATTTCAACAATAGAAAGGCGGGACCTAGTTGCCAATCTAGTAGCACGCTTAAATTAATCTAGTCAGGGTACCTGGAAAAGAATAACTCGTCAGAGAAGTTGCCATGAACATATTTGTGGAAAAGACAATGAATGCTCTGCCATTTTCGCAGTCAGATATTTCTCTCCCGTGTGCATTTTTAATATACCCCATAAGGTGTTACTTACATTGTGCATTTGAACATAATAATAATAATAATAATAGTAATAATAATTATAATTATTATTATTATTATTATTATTATTATTATTATTATTATTATTATTATGAATATGGCAAAAAAGATAAGATGTAAATAGTGTAAATAATTACAATAGCCCATCTCTGAAATATAGAGATATATCAAGCCAATTTCAGATTATAATATCTGAGGCGTGTGTATGTTTTTTTTTATTTTTAGGAATATCAAAAATAACATTTTTACTCGTTGCCCCTTAAGAAAGGGGGTAATGGCACTAGTATACAGGCGGTTACATGGAGAGAAAGTGAAAGAGAATCTGAGAATAGGGAGGATTAAGGAAATGACAAAAATGAACAGGGTTCAAGAAAACAGAATATGGTGGTTGACGTTGGAGTTAAATTTTTTGAAGACTGGTTATTAGGGGAGGAGGTAAACGGAAGAGAGTTCCACGAGAAGGAAGTGCGAGAAAAGAAACTGTTGGAGTAAAAGTGGCCAATCTAGTAGTGCTATAATAATAATAATAATAATAATAATAATAATAATAATAATAACACTGTTGTTCAAATAGTTTGGCAGAAGCAGGGATTAGGAGACATAGCAAAAATGACAAAAATTTGTAACAGCTACATAGGAGAGGAAATTGTGGATATTCGTCATAGCCCACGTCCTGAATGGAAACGGTTCCTAGAAGAAATTAAAAAAGTTACATCAACTGATTTTATATGCTAAATAAGATGCAGATTCTGTGATAAATATCCAGAAACCATTGATCATCTTGTATCAGGTTGCACGATATTGGCACCCACTGAATATAAAACCCGGCATGACAGAGTGGGCCAATATCTGCACTGGAAAATTTGGAACTCCTATGGGAAGGAAACTGAAAGAAACTGGTACGAACACCACCCTGATCCGGTTACAATTCTATGGGACTACACAATACACACTGACAGAACAATCAAATTAATAATAATAATAATAATAATAATAATAATAATAATAATAATAATAATAATAAAAAAGTCCATGAAAGTAGTAATCAACTTTATTTAGTAATAAAGGAAGTTCAAAACGGAGTTTCAAGTGGGTGAAGAAATACGGGTAAAACATAATACACCTGCTGAAGCATCAAAATACTTAAAAACGGAAGCAAAGGTAAATGCAACCGACCAGATACAGAAAGGATAGCAAGATAAACCGCTTTATGGTCAATACTCTGCTCGTATCAAGGGAATAGATGTAGACAAACCCCGTACCGATCAGTGGCTTCGTTGTGCAGGATTAAAAGCTAAAATCGAAGTTTTTATGCTTGCTGCACAGGAACAATGCTTACTAACTAGAAATTACCAAGCATACATACTGAAAAATTGTTAGCTCAAAATGCGGTTTCTGTGATAAACATCCAGAATCAATTGATCAGATTGCGTGGTATTCGCACCCACTGAATATATAACACGGCACGACAGAGTGGGCCAATATCTGCACTGGTAAATCTGCATCACTTACGGATAAGAAACTGCAAGAAATTGTCTAAGCATTACCCAGACACGGTTACGGAGATAGGACCAGTAACAATTTTATGGAACTTTTCAATACACAGAGACAGAATAAAGTTAGTCGCCCTGACATCATTATTAGAGACCGCAAAGACATCAAGGGTCACCACATTGATATGGCAATCCTTGCAGACGGCAATGTATCATTGAAGATCTTCAAAGAACTATCAAAATACAAGGAACTTGAAATGGAAATGTCAAAAATCTGGCGAATAAGGACATTGACAATTCCTGTTGTAGTTAGAGCCCTCGGATTGACTGGAAAAGATTCTAATAGACTTACATACCTTAAAGAAATACAAAAAATTGTGCTCACAAGTACAGCCCTCACCTTACGAAAAGTAATATGTAAAATATGTGTTTGTCTTTTTTTTTAAACTGCTCAGTGAAAAATGTCATGATGACATTTCTGATCTTAAGTCTCTGGTTGGGACCTGGAAAGAAATGACTATATACCAGAAACCAAAGGAAATGTATTAATAATAATAATAATAATAATAATAATAATAATAATAATAATAATAATAATTGTATTTAAATTTTTGAAGATTAAAGTTAACTGGAAAGCAAGAAGCTGGGAGAGAGTTCCATAAGCCTGAAGAACCATAAAAGAAATTATATAGAGCTTACGGTTAAAATTAGCTATTTCAACTGTAAAATGATAAGTGCTGCACTGTCTATATCTCTGAGATGAGGTATCATGATTACTTGCATTATGCACATTATTTGGGCTGTTATCCTCATTTTTATCCACATCTTCGTTGCCATATTCACAACGTTTCGGCCGTTGTACGTTCTGGCCATCTTCAGAAAATTCTAATCACCTCAAGAAGGCCAGAGCGTACAACAGCCGAAACGTTGTGAATATGGCTATGATGATGAGGTTAACAGTCAAAATAATCTTAATAATTCAAGTAGTACTTTACTTAAATTCATAAAGTCTAGGTACCATAGAGGAAAGCTCATCAGAACAATATCATGAAAGTATTTATAAAAAAAAAGGCAGAAGGGAGATTCGAAAGGTCGCTGGGAAAGTGACTGAAGCAGAGGTGCTAGATTAGGACCAATAACATTGCAGATTCTTTTTTTGAATTTTATCACGAATCTCTAAATATATAACAGGAACGACCACACCAGATGTGGCTGTAAAATTGTAGTCGGTTTCGTCGTTCTTTCACTAAAATTCCAGTTCAGAAATTGATGTCACACATTACTTCCACAACGAAGAAAGAACGAGTTCAAACTCAGATATCAGAGGCAGAAAGAAAATCTCGAAATCTCGATTCGCAGGTCCTGTGTCACAAATCACAATGCAGGTAACCAGTCATAAAAATAACACACTCGCCGTCGACCGTGGTAGCAAAATATACGAATTTCCTCCCCAATTCGTGAACACCAACTGCTTTTACCGACGAAGCATTTTTCCATTCGTCGACAGCAGGTGAAGAACAGACAATATTAGCATATAAGAAATACTTTTATGGTGACTTTTGTGACTGCCTTATTTCTAATTGGGGCATTCTGTCTTCAGGAATCATGCAGAATTCGTACCCTTTTTCTCCGTAGGTAACTTTCATTTTTCGCCACATTTTCCGCCGTAGAATACACACGACACGCTGTCGCTTGGTTTGACGAGATAGTTCGCCATTTTTTTTTTTTGGCTGCAAATATTCAAAGCAAAATTATAACCAATAATCCAGAAGTCATAGTGGGTGCAAACCGCCTGCATACGGATAGAGAAAAAAAAATTAAGTAGCTTCACAAAAATAGAAAGGAGAGCGAAACAAGAATGTGTTTTTTTATGAAATTTATTCAACCTTTACAACGGTGGTTTTCCTAAAATAGCTGGAGACCCGAACAAGATACATTGTAAGAAACGCAGATGACATTTTGTTGATGCTTAATATGAAAAGAAAACGAAAAGACCTCCTGGACAGGGTAGTAAAAAAGGACTGCATGTAAACAGAAATTACGATCGTAAACAAGATAAAAAGCACTAGATGTGAGTTACCAATTGGAGATGTCAACTTCAAGCAATAACAGAAGTTTGAATATCTGGGATGTGTTTTAATAGGGATAGAACATGTGGCAGCGAAATAGAGAAGACGAACTGGACTAACGAAGAGGCATTAACCCTTTGAGCCCTGACCACTGCTTTACCGATGGTAGAGAAAAATAACGTAATGCCCAGCCTCCGGTTGATCGGTGGGTAAACACTTGTAACTATTTTTATATCTACCGTGAAATATTACATACCAGTTATTTGCGAATTCAGTTTGATTTCTTAAGCCTTTGAGCCCTGACCACTGCTTTACCGATGGTAGAGAAAAATAACAAGGAAACTGCCCAGAAGAGATGCAGGAAATTTCGAAGTCGTTTTGAGCTTGTGGTTGAAGCCAATGGCGATTTTATCGACAAATTTATTCTTTAGTATTTCAGGATATTTTTGTGTAATATTGGCAAATATATCTGTTAAAATGAGACGTTAGTATTATTTTCATTTTAGCATAATTTAGACGACAATTTATCCATCGCACCTTGCGCGCGCACGCGCGCGCACACACACACATATATGCATATATATATATATATATATATATATATGAAGAAATATAGTCTTAAAGTGTGCTATATTTATGAGATAAAGTGCTCAATATCAGAGATAGAGCGTGTGTAAATATAAAAGTGAACATAGAATTTAACACTTAGAGGCGACAGTCTGTTTCATGCTAGAAGCAATCGTCAGGCAACCTGACGATTGCTTCTAGCATGAAACAGACTGTCGCTTCTAAGTGTTAACTTCTATGTTCACTTTTATATTTATATATATATATATGTGTGTGTGTGTGTGCGTGTGTGTGTATCTATCTATCTATCTATATATATATATATATATATATATATATATATACAAACACACATACATACACACACACACACACACACATATATATATATATATATATATTTATATTTATATATATTATATTTTTATATATACAGAATAATTACTTAACTGTTATTGTTCATAATTCTTCCGGAACGCAAGGGTCAAAGGTTAAAAAAAACAAAAAACTTGACTCCGATATTCATGACCTTCCGGCAGTTATACACCTCGACCTTCTTCTTTACCTTGGAATTTTTAAGCGAACGTTTTATTTATTCGACGGGGTTCGATTATTTTAATTCCACGTGTCATGCCTCTTTACTCAACCAAGACTTTTATGCACTAGACACATGACCCAACGTTGGTTGAGTAATCCAGATCAGGGATTTGATCGAAAGAGGAAAGACAAACTTGTAGACTTGAGTTACTAAAGCGAATTAAAGGAAACATTAAAAAAAATAGCATGGCGCGTAGAATTCGAACAACAATCTATTCCCCGTGGACTAAATAAAGGTTTCGGTTCGAAATTCCAACATATATCACCTGAAGAAGGCTCGATCCTAGAACGGCTGAAACGTCGTGAATATGGCAATAAAGATGAGGAAAATAGTCCGAACCATGTAAATTGTACAAACAAAGGAATGAGTGCTGAATATGTAATATCCATCATCATACATGGCAGTGAATGCTGGACACTCACCCCTCGGATGAAGAGAAAACTAAATGCAGCAGAAATGTGATGCTGTGAATTCTATAGAAGGATGATGTTTTAAAGAAAATGGAAAGAAAACGAATACTTATACTTGTAACCAAGAGGAGACAACTGAAATATTTGGGACACATAATGAGGAAAGAAGGCTTGGAAAACTAAAGAGAGAGAGAGAGGGGGGGGTATAGACGAAGGCAATGAACTACCCATCTTATGAGTTCATGTGACTGGATGGTGGAAAGGAGACCGGGAGGTTCAGCAAAGCGAGAGTAAAATGCTAAGGAGGACAAGTGAGAGGATGAGATCCATAATTACTCCTGCCCTAAAGTGACACAATAATAATAATAATAATAATAATAATAATAATAATAATAATAATAATGATAATAATAATAATAATAATAATAATAATGATAATAATAATAATAATAATGATAATAATAATAATAATAATAATAATGATAATGATAATAATAATAATAATAATAATGATAATAATAATAATAATAATGATAATAATAATAATAATGATAATAATAATAATAATAATAATAATGATAATAATAATAATAATAATAATAATAATAATAATAATGATAATAATAATAATAATAATAATAATAATAATAATGATAATAATAATAATAATAATAATAATAATAATAATAATAATAATAATAATGATAATAATAATAATCTCCGGTTACGGACATAGGACCTGTTACAATTCTATGGGACTACACAATACACACTGACAGAACAATCAAAGTCAACCGCCCAGACATTGTTATTAAAAACCACAAACAAAAAAGTGCCTCCTTATTGATATGGCAGTCCCTGCAGACTGCAATGTATCTGAAGATATTCAAAAAGCTGTCAAAATTACAAAGACCTTGAAATAGAAATCTAAAAAATGTGGCACATGGGAATATCAACAATCCCTGTTGTTGTTGGTGCTCTAGGATTGGTTGGAAAAGATTCCAGTTGACTAATTTGAAGGGATTCCATGCCTCAAAGAGACGCAAAAAATTGTTCTCACAAGTACAGCCCACACTTTACGTAGGGCTTTGTCCATATAATTTTTATTTTTTTTTGTCAGTGGAAAGTGTCATGATGCCATTTCTAACCTTAGATCTCTGGGCGGGACCCGGGAAGAAATGTGTACACGCCAGAAATCAAAGGAAATAATAATAATAATAATAATAATAATAATAATAATAATAATAATAATAATAATAATAAATCATTCACCGCCGGAATAGTTGGTTACCTGTGCCGATCCAGGAAATTTTTCTCCCATATATGGTCTGGGGCCCCTGCTGTTTGCCTCAGGGTTCTTGATAAGATCCAGAGACAGATATGCAATGTGATTGGCCCTGATCTGTCATCTCGTCTGCAGTCGCTCTCTCACAGACGCGATTTTGCATCACTCTGCCTTTTTTACAAGTACTTTCACGGTAATTGCTCCGAGGAGTGGCTTTCGCTTGTCCCTAGGCCTCGTGAATTTAAACGTCCTACGAGGCTGGCATCCCGTTCCCACCCCTACACCGTTGAAACTGTTAGATGTAGACGTCTTTTCTACTCCAATAGCTTCATGTCTCGCACATCTCGCCTATGGAACTCCCTTCCCTATTACTGTTTCCTTGACATATACAATTTCCAACGGTTTAAGTGTAGCGTCAATCGACATCTCCAGTTGCCTTGATCTATCCACTTCCCTTCTCCACATCCTTTCATCTTTCATCTTTCATTCCTATCTGCTCTCGCTCCAAATCTTCTGTAACCCCCTTGCCTTGATCGACACACTGTCTTTCTCTTTCTCCACATCCTCTCCGTTACCACTCCTATCTGCTCTTCCTCCAACCCTTCTGTAACCCCATGCGTGATAGTGGCCTCCAGCCGTGCTTGGGGTGATATGCTTAAAAAAAAAAATAATAATAATAATAATAATAATGACGAAACTGTTATATGTAAAAAATATATATATATATTTGAAGGAACCGCCGTTAAGAATTAACCAAAACGGAAAAATGAGGAAGACTGAGAATATTGATATGGATAAGAATACACCAAAACAATCACATTTCTATATTGGATCATATTGTTTAAATCTTGGATATTATGAGCGAAAAAGAATATGGCCCAAATGTCCGTCAAGTCTGAAAGAAAAAGAAAAACAATCATTAGACGCTTAAACTTAATTTACATATAAAATTTGTCCAAGTTATTGGAACAACTTGACAGAACAGTCATTAGGAGAGATAAGAAAAAGACACGCTTTACTAGGAGCTACAAAAAGAAATTGCGTAGAGCTATGATCGCCTACGTCCTGAAGGGACACGGCACAAAGAAGAAGAAGAAGAAGAAGAAGAAGAAGAAGAAGAAGAAGAAGAAGAAGAAGAGCGCCAAAAGAAATGTATAACATTATAGTCCTTTTGTGACAGGAGTTTTAAGTCTTTGCCATCATGCAACCCCGTGGACAGGCATGTGGCTATACTGTAGTTAAGAGTTTTAAAGCGAGAATACACAATATGTCGCGCTAATAAGTTGATCAAATACAATGCGCTCAGACAATTGTTTATGACGGTGATTGACGACACGTGAGTACAGCCATCGTCTGGGTCAAGCTGTGCTATGATTTTCAGCCACTTTTCAACGGTGCGACACGCTAAGATTGTCTCCTGAAGCCGATATTATTAAAAAGACACCGCTCTGTCAAATTACACATGTTGAGATCAAAATACAGAGACTCGTTTTGGAAACATTCTTAACATTAAACCGCGCTTTCATATACCGGAAATGAAAGCAATATTCAAAATAAAGAAACTATATACGAAAAGAGAAGAAAAAAAAATCCTGCAAGTAATTTAACATTTAAAAGGAAAGAAAATTAAACAGTTTTTTAAAGATGTACATTTGAGAAAGATACCATCATAAGGGAGAAAAGAAGACCATAACCTATTCAGGAATACAGAAAGCTGTGTTAATCTGTGTTTCGGTGGCGTATATATTTTAGCGAAATTTAATACAATAATTTAATATCATTTAAATTTTTTTTTTTTTTTATTAAATATATATATATATAAATATATATGTATTAATTATATATATATATATAAACATATATATATATATATATATATATATATATATATATATATATATAATTTGATTAGGTTGATTTGGCTGAAAAGCAATGATTTGTGGATTAAAGAATCAATAAGTCCGTTCGTTGAATGAAATATTTTTTTTTTGTTTTTATTTCCTCAAGTAAATGAAAAAGAAGAAGACCTACCATAAGATTGACGCATGTGACGGAAAGGCAAAACTAGCCTCTATATACCTTATATATCTATATAGAGAGTAGACAAGCAAATTAAGTCTGATTGACATTATAAAAGAAAGATCTACCTCTTGATTATTAATACTTTTCCTGTTATTAAAATCAAATCGTGGAATAAATTATGCGGAGAGGAGTCTTGTTAACAGGTCGAGATAAATGGCAGAACGGATCTGATTTTGCAATACCCGAAATCTGTAATGAAGCCAGGCTAACTTATTTTAAGTATCTCTATCTATAAAAGGCAGGATGTCTGTGTGTGTGTGTGTGTGTGTCTAACGAATGCACGGCCGCAATTTTCGACGAATTTGCACCAAAATTTACATGCACATGCTCCAAGTTAGCACCAAGGCCAAGACCGACATTGCATTTCCCAACTCCCATCGATAGTGGAAATAATCGATTTTTTCATGTTGCTACGGCAGTTTTCATGTAGTTTGAGGCCATTTTCTACTGGCCAGAGTGAGAGCCTATAGCTGGCTGTCACGAATAGGCAGGAAGATTCTATTGGCCAGCGTGACAGCCAATAGCTGACTGACACGAATGATAACTAGCATGGTAGCGTGTAAAAAAAATCGATAGCTGCATTCGTCACAACTGGGAAACATTTAAATCTCCATGGCACATTACTCCAATTGGCTTATTCGCTTGCTTAAACTCACCGTTGATTCTGATTCCGCAGAACTCGGTTGGGTGTGCATAAGTATTTGTTGTTAACATTCTTTTTATCAGTCGGTTTTTCCAGTTACGACGAGTCCTTTTTTTAAAGCTGATCGTTTTGTGTCTATTTTCTTTTTTTCTTTTTTCGTAACCGATTTAATGTTTAGTATAGAGCTTAGAAAAAATGCGCAGTGAGAGATACGCAAGAAGTAAGGCATGTAGAAACATCAGCACGGCAAAGGGCACTCCTTTAAAGGCAAGGAAGGGCAAAAATATTTTAAGTCAAGTGATAGCGATTGCTGTATGAGTCGTACAATTTTTTAATCAAGCACGGGCAACGCCGGGCCATGCTGCTAGTATATATATATATATATATATATATATATATATATTATGATTATTAATATTGTTTCAAATTATGTATGTATCGGTAGAAATTATTTCTTTTCAACTTTTTCCTTATTCATAATTATTTGCTTTTATACAGCTAACCACAAAATCAATTGTCGTATTATTACTTTCTGTTTTTGCTTATTTAAGTTTATATTTATCGACTTTGCCTTTTCTACTGTCGTTCATTTTTTTATCAATTGATAGTTGATAGTACTACCAAAAAATTAGCATAAATAATTTTATAGTGTATTAAATAATGAATTAATCTCCGCGTATTTTCGGCTTAAATCCCGACAGAAGACAACCTGGAAACATCCTTGATCCTAACAATGACATCGCCTGACAGAAAGACTTCAGAGACGTCATCATTACGCTCTCTGCCCCCGGAGGCGACGACTACTGGATGGACCATCGCTTGCTTATCTCCAAACTTAACATCCAAAATATGATGAAGCGTCAAACATTCAGCGACGCAGAAATTTGACACGCAAATATTGACTTTTCGAAACGTCGCCAAGGAATAAGCAGCGACAGGCGAGCGACATCTTGCGATACCAAACTATGTCCAACAAATCAAAGAAGAGTGGACATCCCTTCGGGAGACCATCCGAAAAACTGCGAAAGAATCCATCGGACACAGGGAAAGACGCCAGCAAGACTGGTCTGACCAGAACGATACTGAGATCTCGCAACAAACTGAAGCGAAACGGAACATCAAAATTTAATATGAACCCCACCCATCATCTCAAAGGGTGTAGGCCAAATCCTCAATATCAAGGCTTACTAACCATTGGGGCTAGGCCGGTGCATACTATGAGTTTGCTCTTGAAAAATGTTTTAAGACTACTAAATCGATACCTGCATCAGAGAGAAATTTTCCTTTCTCATATCTATCTCTATATCTGAGTGTGTGTGAGCGTATATATATATATATATATATATATATGTGTCTGTGTGTCTGTGTGTGTGTGTGTCTGTGTGTGTGTGTCAATATGGATGGGATTGCGACGAATGGTAAATATGTCAGAGGTTTGGAAACATTCATCTTAGATAAATTTTGTTGTTTTCTTACCGCTTCCTATGTGTGTCAGGCCATTATATATATATATATATATATATATATATATATATATATATATATATATATATATATATATATATATGAATATGAAGCGAAAACGATAATCTAAGTAGTTCTTTTTAATATAAAACATTAAGATAGATCCATAGAGTGATCAATGTATAGAATACAGAACAATATGATATATATCAAGGAAAAGCTTAACACATCACTTAAACACGATTAAAAATCATGATTTATTTCAAACAGTCTCATCAGACCGAATATATATATATATATATATATATATATATATATATATATGTGTGTGTGTGTGTGTGTGTGTGTGTGTGTGTGTGTGTGTGTGTGTGTGTGTGTGTAAATTTCGATTTGATTCCGACGAATCGTAAATATATCGGAGATATGGAAACATTTTTACTACTTACGTTTCACCGGTGAGACAGCCACGTCGGAAAAAATACATTATTACGCAATGACCAAGTCTACCTTAGCCAGAAGAAACTTGATTTCCAGAGAGCTGATTTTATAGAGCAAGTAGGGTTCTACCAAACCGAATATACCCGACGCCAACCAAAAAACATTAGTACAAAAGGATTATACGAATCTAAAGTTAAGCAACACACACATACTGCAGTTGTGTACCTTCGTGATCTAATTGTTAGCCTTTAAAATGCCATTTTGAATAAAAGACGAACATGCATTGAAAGGGCTATTTGTTCTGAGTCGTCTAGGACTTATATACGACGAAACTGTGTGATATGTGTATAAGCGTTCTGGGATTGCAAAGGAAATATTTGTCGCAAATTACTTCCACAACGCAGAGAATAAATCACTAAATTCAGACTCGAACATGGGGGGCAGAAAGAAATGCCTAAATCTCGATTCGCAGGTCCTATCTCACAAATCACAATGCCCGCAACCAGTCAGAAAAATAAGTCACTCTCCGACAAACGCGGTAGCCAAAATACCCGAATTCTCTCCCCGATTCGAGAACATCAACTCCATTTTTTCCATTCGTCGACAGCTGGGAGAGGACGCTCAATTTTTGCATATCAAAATACTTTTATAGTGACTCCTGCGACGGACATTTTTTTTTAATTTAAATATTCCGTCTTCAGTATGACATGCAGAATACGTGCCCCTTTTTTTTGGTAAGTAATTTTCATTTTCGCCGCATTTTCCGTCGTAGGATACACTCTACGCGCTGTCGCTTGGTTTGACGAGGTAAGTCGCCGTTTTCGTCGCTATAAGGTGATCATTGAGAAAAGATGAATAAAGGTAAAATAAAAACAAAACCGAGTTGGAAGTGTGTGTGTGTGTGTGTGTGTGTGTGTGTGTGTGTGTGTGTGTGTGTGTGTGTGTGTGTGTGTGTGGAGTTGCATGTGATTCCGATGAATTCCGGTAATTACATGAAATGGTTGGAAACATCCTACTTCGACATGTTTCGCCTATGGTCCGGCGGTATCAGAAAAAGTGATTTCATTAAGCAACGACCATATCAACATTAGCGAGACGAAATGTGGTTCGCAGAGAGCTGATTTTATACAGCAAGAACGATTCTGCCAAACCGAATATAAACGATGGCAGGGAAAATACATCGACACAAGAAGGAACATACGAACTAGGATGCTGTTCCGGATATAAAATCGATACTGCTATGAGTGGGTGAAAGTAATTCAGTGCCACAGGTTCAGCGACTAAAAACGACTCTCGAGAAGACCACGAAACATTCGAACTTACGGGTGACGAAAAAAAATTAGAAACCGTCTCCAAAAGTGTATGTCGATTAGAGTCTACCATGTGGAGGCTGTCATTTTTAAAACCAAATGAATAAACACAATAACCGTTTGTTTGCACACCAGTGATATTTTTTAATCGCAGTTGCTAAGGTCTTTTTGATAAAATTTAAAATACGGGAGGTATTTCTGCCTCCCTCAGTAAAATTTGACATCTTAAGAACACGTTATTGTCATATTTTAAATATGGATATATCTTATAAGTTGGAAATAATTCGTATGAATGTATCATTCTTCAAACATCTTTTGGTAAAATAGCAATTTTATACCGAAGAAAAAAAGTGAGTTGCATAATGAAATCTGACATCGTGTAATGAATGGCAAGTCGAAGTCTGTGACGTCATCATTTAGCACAGCAAAAGACAGAATAAAACGTGATTCTCACAACGATGTAAATCATTCAGATGTCTTACTTTCGAATGCCTTCCTTTTAGGTAAGCTGGATTTTTGATTTTTCATAATAAATTATTATGAATACTTAAAATTATGCCGCATAAAACTCGATTCAAAATTTCGATTCCAGTAACTTAAAGATTTTGATCGGAATTACAGAACTTTTAGTAATGTTTTGTTTTGTTTTACGGTATGTCAGTCACAATGGGTTATTTAATGCCGACAATTTTTATTATTGGTAATATTTTTCCTTCAAAAATTTATTTCTGGTAATATTTTTTCTTCAAAAATGTATCGCTGGTAATATTTTCTCGAAAGTGTATAGGTGATATTTTTTTTCAGAAATGTAAAGCTGGTAATTTTTTTTTCTCAAAAAATGTATAGCTGGGTTTTTTCTTTTTTCAAACAATGTTTGGTTTGGTTTGTTTTGTTTTACGGCATATCAACAACAATAAGTTATTTAATGCGAACAGATGTTTATTCTTGGCGATAATTGTTTTGTTTTTAGAAATATATTGCTGGTAATAATGTATTGCTGGCAATAATATTTTTTCAAAAAATTATTACAAAGTGTTTCTGGTGTTAAAAACTATTTTTACAATTTCATAGTGTTTTGATTTTTGGGGTTTAACTATTTACTCATAGCTGGGACACTAACAGGTGCTACCACCCCGGGTCAGGGTGGAACTGAGAACACCAGAAATTAAGAGGTGGTTCCACGCTCAAAACCGCATGACCAGAAGCCTTGCTTTTGGACGTAGTTTATCGTCTTACCCAGGACGCAGACGTAATGTATCGTCATACCCAGGACGGGTTTGTTTGGGATTTTCTTGGAATAGTTAGCAAAAATAAATTGTAAAATCAAAATTCAGGAACACAAATTTTTGCAAAATTAAATTTTAAAAACACACGCTAATTAATTAAGAAAATTAACACCATTTTAAAATTGTCACCCTGTGGCCGCGTTCATTTTACGCAGAGTCCAAGGATAAAAGCGCTTTCTCGTTGAGCAAATGAAAGAAAAAACATTATTCTGGGAGTAACAGTTCGAACAGTGATGTGGTCGATTTTTTAAGTCATTGCCTTCTTCAAGTAATGTTTATCTGGTAAACGGTAATCAATCTGATTACTATATTTATTCGTTAGATTTGCTCAATGTAAGGAGCAGAACTGTGGGTGATGTCGGGTGAAGTCGTCGTGTTAAACTGTCTTCTATACCCACACTTTCCTTTCATTATTTCATGCTTAAACGCAATCGCCAGGCCATGAGCAACATACGAAACTTTTGGCACAACTCCAAAAGAAAAGGGGAGTGGTTTGGCATCTATTATGCTACCATCTGGTTCGATTCACGAATCATCCATTCTAAAAATTGAAACAGCCACTATGTTAACTCACCCTTCACGATACGCTTCGAATATCCAACAAAATACTGCGTCTTTACAGGGAACCTAATAAGAGACCTATGATATATAATCTTCAGGCCATGTGTACTGTGTTATGGCTCAACAATTTTTTATACTCTTGTCAGTGATGCACTATGAATAGGAGGAATAATGTACTATCGTAATGGTTATTGGCTGGGCACTGTTTGAAAGAGGCTATTGTGTAGAAATAATTGTAGACACAAATGCAGTTTGGTAGCTATTTTATAGTAATTTTTTTTACTAATTATTTATTATTGATTATATTACTCTCTTTGATTGTTATTATTAAGGTTATATTTTTTATTATTAAGGTTATATTTTTTATTATTAAGGTTATATTTGTTTAGATGTTCATTCATAGCTTCTTAATGTGTTCATTATTTAATTTAATTTCTTTATGTAGATTTTTTTTTGTTTTGTTTAAGGTTTTAGTTTTTTTCCGGGCGTTGGTTATCTGATAATATTTAACAGCTCCCAGATGGGATTTATGTGGCACAAGGCCGAGTTTACCGTGGGTTCTCCAAGCCCGTAGGCCTGGCCAAAAATATTGTCGTAGAACCCGCATGAAGGGGTTCAGGGCCTGCCTACCTCCCCGGACGAAACTTTACCGTTCGGCAAAGCCTCGTCCGGGTTACTCTCTGCCAAAAGCAGAGAGTTCGACAGTTTAACAATATATGACACTGTTCCCGTTGGTTATTTGATATGTTTAGTTTAATGTATGGACATTGTATGAAGTATGTTATATTATCTGTCTTGTGTATCGTACATAGGTTTGCATATTTCTTGATGGTTATTTATTCAAATGTAAACAAATGACGTCATACATTATGAAATGAATGAAGTCAGACAATTATTTTTAAGATATTTTTTATATTCTTTATATAGATACAAATATTTAAGTAAATGCTCTATTTAAAAATAATTGTCGCAATTTTCCCATTTCATAATGTATATATATATATATATATATATATATATATATATATATATCAGTGAACATTAAAGTCAAAACTTCAGGCGACTGGCTGTTTGATGCTAGACGCGATCCTCAGTTCGCGAATGTTGGATTTTTCCTCGACGATTTATGTATATGGGTCAGTGGTCCTTAATATCAGCCAGAATAGATTACCCACATTGCACCACTGGCCTATATATATCAATAGTCGAGAGAAAATCAAATATTCGCGGCCTGACAATTGCGTCTTGTAGAAAACAACCTGTCGCCTCTGAGTGTTGACTTCTATGTTCATTTTATATTTATATTTACATACGCTCTATTTCTGATACTGAGCACTTTATCCCATAAATATAGCACACCTTAAAACTATATTTCTCCATATATATATATATATATATATATATATATATATATATATATATATATATATATATATATATATTCTAATTATTTTTTTAAAATATGAATATTTTTTTAAAAATAATTATAATCTTAAGCACTACGGATCGTATTGAGGAATATTTTTTTAAAATAAATATAAAAGTTAAGAACTTTGAATTATAAATCTCACTGTTATTTCTTCTTCTTCTTCTTCTTCTTCTTCTTCTTCTTCTTATTATTATTATTATTTTATATATATATATATATATATACATATATATATACATATACATATATATATATATACATATATATATATATACATATACATATACCTATATATATATATATATATATATATATATATATATATATATATATATATATATATATATATACATATGGGAAAATGATATATAAATTTTTTATATATCAAAATCAGTTTTGGAGGAGTAATGTATGTCCAAATGAAAAATTTTATCTGTCATGCGTTTCGTCCCTTAGGACTTCATCAGACTAGATTTTGTTTACGTTTATACAACTACACATGTATAGAAACAGGAGACGTTATGAATTTTAAATTTTTTTTAAATTATTTTTTTTTTAATTGTATTTAGGCTATATAACTGAGCCAATTTCATTTACTGTACATTCGTTTTCTTTTTGTCTCTATTGTTTTTCTAATTTTCCTTTTCTATTTTGTTTCTTTGTTATTAAACATCCCACATTGATAGCAGATGATCTGCTAAGAACGGTGAAGTAAGTTTGATCCGAAGTGGAAGTTGGTTGGATTAAAGAAACAAATTAGACACTGGTTTGAAGAAATGACCAAAGGTTTATTTTATATTTCACAATATGAAAATTTCTCGGGTGAGTCGTATAGTGTAGCGTTCTAATGTAAGCTGCACGAGGTGTGAAATGAGAGCGTGGGAAAGGAGCATTTTTAACCATGCTGACTGCTTCTTGGCTCCCAGTTTGGGCTTGTCGCGTTAATAGTTGAGTCTATTCTCTTTCTGTGTCCTTTTCGCAGCCTAATGGTTGGACGGGCAGTCAGCCGTGCTCTCGGGTAGCCCTATCGTTAATGCGTCACTGAATTTCTCTCTCTCTCTCTCTCTGATCTCTCTCTGCTCTCTCTACTTCGTCTAGCTTCTCTTAGTGCCTATATAAGGGAAACGCATGGACGTAGTTGTAGACATCTGCGGTAAACGAGAGTCGCGACGATAATGGCCAGCAAACTGGTATATTTGTGTTTATTTTAAAAATTGTTTTGACTACTGTGCTAGATGAAAATTGGTGTGTAGTTATAGATATATGTTTTCTAATAATTTTATAAATTTGGCTTTAATTTGTTATCTCTTACTATGTATAAATTGTTTTTCTTTTATTTTTATAAAATCCTGGATGTAAATTTACTGTGGATTACATTTCTAAGCATTTTCCTCTAGGGGAATTATTTTCTATTTTAATTAGAGTACTATTTTTATGTCAGAATTGTAGTCTGTCTCGTTACGATGAGCAACTAATGTGTTTAATGTGTTTTTTTTTTAAATGTCTCTTTTGTGTTCATATAATCTTTTATTTTAATGTCTTGGTGTTTTTCGCGAGTGATACAGTAAATTTCTACTTCAAGTTTTGGCTTGCTGTTTTGTTTTGTATTTCTTAAGTTTTTATTGTTTTTGTTGTTGTTGTGACAACTTTTATGTTGAGTTTAGATAAACTCATTTAGATTCTAGTTTTGATAGTATTAGTGGGTAATTTTTGATTCGTTCGGTTTGTAAGGTTATATACGCTAAACACATTAAAAACAATATTTTTTTCTAAATTTAAAGATACTAGCTTTTCTCGTTAATGCGCATGTGTAGTGGCTTCAACGTAAACAAAAATATTCTGTTGATTTTCTAAGAGATGAAACGTGTCACTTATGTGTGTGCATGTTTTTAAAAAAAATACATTTACCGACGGTTTTCATACTGTAAAAAGCTTATCAAGATAAATATAATATATTTTATTTTACCACATATAATTATACACATGAATCAGAATATCGTTAAGTCTTGAAAAGATTTTACAATTAGGAACGCTACAAATATTATTAAATATAATATATAAGTAATCGTAAACGCTTTTGAGATTGCGGCTATCGATATTTTTCCAAAATCTCAATATATACTACGTATTTTTTTTTAAATGTTTGCTTTTTTTAAATGAAGTGCTCATTAGCCAAGACAATATGGTGAACTCTCCCGTCGTATTCGACGTATGAGGGTCAAGCAGCTGAGTTCCTAAGAACCGACAGCCCACCACCAGCACATGAGATTTGATTATGGTGGTGAAGGATTTGTGCAGAACCAACCACACTTTTTGAAGAGCCGAATACAGTCCTCCGCAGGTTTTGAATTCAGAGTTGTCCTTCTCCTAGACCAGTTGTCATCCAAGGCTATAGAACACAATCCGTCCTTCAATTTACCCATAGCCGGAGGGAGAAGAATAAGATTAATGCCTTTCCCAAGGGTATTAGCTCGTAAGTGAATGTAATGATTCGACTGGAATTCGAACACGGCTCTCCATATATATATATATATATATATATATATATATATATATATATATATATATATATATATATATATATATATATATATATATATATACTGGACTCTCTCGTCGTATACGACGTATGAGTGCCAGCAGCTCATTTACTAGGAAACGACAGCCCAGACACCATCACATATAGTGGTGAAGGTTTTGTGCAGATCTAACCACACTTTCTGAAGGGACGAATACAGAGAGCTGGTGCATTACGTGCCACAAGCTGGTGCATTACGTGCCACAAGTTCCCCAGGTTCTGAATTCATAGTTGTCCTTCTCCGAGGCCAGTTACCATCCCAGGCTACAGAACCCAGTCTGTCCTCCTATTAAACCATAGCTGGATGGGTGCCGTTTTGGGTATGACGATAAGCTGTATCCGCGTGCTGGGTAAGACGATAAACCACGTCCAACAGCAAGGCCTCTGATCAGGAGGTTTTGAGGAGCTTGGAACCACCTCTTAATTGCTGGTGTTCCCAGGTCCACTCTGACCGCGGGTGGTAGCACCTGTTAGGTTCCCAGCTATGAGCAAATAGTTGACCCCAAAACCTGACTCAAAACGTTATGAAAGTGTAAAAATAGATATTAATGCAAGAAATACTTTTTAAAAAAATAATTGTATCAGCAATAAATATTTGAAAAAAGAAAATATTACCAGAAATCATCTGGACATTAAATAACATATTGAGGTTAATATGCCACAAAACAAAACAAACCAAACTATACATTTTTGAAAAAAATATTACCAGGTATACATTTCTGAGAAAATTACCATCTATAAATATTTTAAAAAAAAAGGAAATTTTATCGGCATTAAATAACCCATTGTGGTTGATATACCGTAACAAACAGACATGTCTGGAGAGAGAAGATGATGATTAATACCTTCACCAAGGCTATTAGCACGTAAGTGAATGTAATTGATTCAACTGGAATTCGAACAAAGCTCTCCATATATATATATATATATATATATATATATATATATATATATATATAGAGAGAGAGAGAGAGAGAGAGAGAGACAGAGACAGAGACAGAGACAGAGACAGAGTATATGACGGATGAGTGACAGCCCGACAGCCCAGACACCAGTACATGTAATGGTGAAGGCTTTGCGCAGAACCAACCAGACTTTCTGAAGGGCCGAATACAGAGACCCGGTGCACTACGTGCTACAAATTCCCCAAACGACCCTCCCCAGGTTTTGAATTCATAGTTGTCCTTCTCCTAGGCTAGTTACCATCCAAAGCTATAGAACTCAGTCTATCCCCCTATTAACACAGAGCCGGAGGGAGAAGTACGGAAGTGAATGTAATTGATTCGACTGGAATTCGAACCCAGCTCTGATTGTTTGCCATTCAACATGCATCACCGTAAACATTTAAACAAAATGAACGAAATCGTTTTAAACTATTATTTAAAATAAAATATATGAAACGAAAATAAAATAAAATAAATAATTACGTTGAGAATGATACCAAATAAATAAAAAACATAATATAATACTTCAACAACAATAATAACAACATTTACGCGCTTTCGTTTATTAGACGTGAAATTATATCACTTAGCCCCCTCCATACATTGCCTTGACTTATAGTTTATGAATATTTGTGTTCATAAATTTTTTAAAAATCAAGACTTAATGATAAATTTCCTTTTGTTTATAAATACACGTTGCAATATTAAATCCATACATTTGTATTAATAGTTCTTCAGGGGATGAAAGGCATTGATAAAGAAATGTTTTCCGTTTGCTTTTACACACACACACACACACACACACACACACACACACACATACACACACACACACACACACACACACACACACACACACACACACACATATATATATATTTATACATATATATATATTTCTATTATATTGTCACTTATAAGCACAGACAATCTTAACATTTTAAATTGTTAAGAAAATATTAAGATTCTCCGTGCTTATAAGTGAAGTAAATATCTTAATAGGTTATTACAAACATCGCGTGTGAATGGAACGGAGGAGGTATGGAATTTAAATTTAATTTTATAATAAAATTTGAAATTTTGGTTTCTCGTTTGAAAATGGTAATTCCTGTGAACGATGGAACCATCTTTTAAAATAGAAAAAAAATTATAATATTATGCTCTACTGTTTTTGTATCGAGCACTGTCTTTTAAAAATAAAAATAATTACTAAGAACAACACCGGATTGTAAATCTTACTGTTATTTCTTATTATTTTAATATATATATATATATATATATATATATATATATATATATATATATATATATATATATATATATATATATATATTGAGACATGGGGTATGGGTTTGTCGAAGGTTTTTAAGAAATAAGCATTAAAACTATTCGTACAAACTTAGATATATTAAACAATCTAGTGTAATAATTTTAAATCGCTCACAAGTAAAAAAAAAAAATTCAAATGAATAGAGCAATTTTGTCTTTAAAACTGATGAACTCTACAATATTTGTTTCGAAGTAGACAACACACTGATGATGACATTGTGCTCTATCGAAAGTACTCGGAATAAAATTGTATGTATCAATAGGGTAATATTCTCTCTTACTTTAAGAATGACACCAAAACGCTTGCCCATTAACATGAAAGGATCTAATTGAAAATAAGTAGACACAATTTGTCTAATTTTTCAAGGAAACATTTCTGAATGAAAACATGATGCCAATATATATATATATATATATATATATATATATATATATATATATATATATATAGGTAAAAATCGGTGGGTAAGTAATCCAAGTAGATACTAATAATATAAAATATTAAAACTGATCCAAAAAAGAGAGCTCAATATATTTATTATAGAGCATATATATGAATTCATTTAGTTATGTGCCATGAGTGATACACGCCTAGGTGATATTTATTCTTTGAAACAAAGTCCATCACTCTCGATGATCTTCTGCCAGCGATCTACCAGCATTCGAATCTGTCCCAGATTCCAGTCCGCTGGCTTTGAATAAAAAAAACCCTGTAAACACGCTTTCTTCATTTCATCAAAAATGTTGAATAGTTGATCGCGGAGGAAGTATGCCATTGAGCGTGATGGCCATAGCCACCCGGAGCAGCATTGGGACTGAATGGTGGATATGGAAGATTCTCAGTGCCGTCTATTTGCTTGAACTCCTTAGTCAACCTGGCAGTGTGTGGCCTCGCATTGTATGGACGTTTTTACGTCAGCTTATTTGAAATATTTTCCTTCTGAAAGACATTATTTCATGACGTAATCTAA
This sequence comes from Acanthosepion esculentum, assembly GCA_964036315.1. Classification (NCBI taxonomy): domain Eukaryota; kingdom Metazoa; phylum Mollusca; class Cephalopoda; order Sepiida; family Sepiidae; genus Acanthosepion; species Acanthosepion esculentum. Next base: position 72,079,504 of record OZ038502.1, on the reverse strand, counting down.
TTTGAAATCGTTCGTTTATTTGTCTCAGATAATTTTAAATATTCAAAAAATTTTCGATAGGGATACGAATGTCTGTAATCAGGTCCGCGGTTGAGCCTGGGTCTGTCGCTCGGGACGGGGAGATAAAAAAAATAGTTAAATATTCTTCTCTTGATGATAGATTTTTTTTTACTCCTGTGGCAGTGGAAACTTTTGGGGTTATTGGCCCTCGTTTGATGTTGTTCCTTCGGGGGGTTGGCGTGATGGCTTCTAGATTAAGGGACAAGCCTCGCGAAACGGAGTGGCTCTTGCAGCGTGTCTCACTGGCGATGGTGCGGGGTGAGACTTTCTCCATCATTGCGGCTGACAGAAGATAGCAAAAACAAAATTGTGCCTATAGTACTTTGTTCAAACTTTTTCAATAAATTGTAAACAATTGTAAGTAAATAAATGGTAAATATATAAAAAAAAATGTTTATATCAAGTTGTAGTTTACGGTGGAGAAATGGGTAGCAACTCGGACTGAGGAATCGGAAAGCCAAGTTCGAATTTCAGTCGAATCCATTACATTCATTTACGTGCTAATACCCTTGTGAAAGGTATGAATCATCTTCTTCTTCCCCCAGATATGGGTAAATAGCAGGACAGACCGGGTTTTATAGCCTTGCATACAGAAAAAAAAACTCGAACTCTCACATGTGGGTTCCAGACTTCCCACGAGCACTGCGACGGCCAGCGCCAGCCTGAGAGTAGGAGTTGCACCTCCAGTGCCAAGTAGCCACCGGCCAGTCGCCAGCCTGAGAGTAGGAGTTGCACCTCAGTGGTCTACGGCTTTACCAGTGGAAATTCTGACAGGAGGGACGGGCTACATTTAACAGCCCGGTGCAAAAGCAACAGGGAATCCATTGCTCTATTTACCTTCAATGTCACTGTGAACTGTGAAATAGAAATAGGGGAATAGTAACAACAGCGGCGAATAAGTGAATTATATATTACCATTGAATTCCAGTTGAATCCCCTTGGGAAAGGTATGAATCCTCTTCTCCCTCCAGCTATGGGTAAATAGCAGGACAGACTAGCTTCTATAGCTTTGGATGACAACTGGTCTAGGAGAAGGAAAACTGTGAATTTAAAAGCAGAGGAGGCTCGTTTGGTGACTTTGTTGTGCATAGTGCACCAGGTGTCTATATACGGTCCTTCAAAACCCGTGGTTGGTTCTGCACAAAGCCTTCACCACTAGAATAAAATCTTATGTACTCGTGTCTAGGTTGTCGGTTCCTAGGAACTGATCGGCTTGACCCTCATACGTCGAATACGATGGGTGAGTTAACCATGTTTTCTTCGCTATGGGTAAATAGCAGGACAGGCCGAGTTCTATAGCGTAGGATGGCAACTGGTCTACCGCAGAAAGAAATGGCAACCTACTGCGGGGAAAAATCTTCCTCGTCAGTCATATATCGAAAGATACATGATCGTTTAAGCGTGCATTACGCATGGCACATAACGAACTGCCTTGCGGACATATCCAAAAAGGCAAAAGCATATAGATAACAGAAAATCAGGAGTGTAGTATCGAAATCGGTTTGCCATCAACGCTGTCAAAATTTCAGCAATTGCAGCAGCCAAGCCGGCCCCAAATATGATAAAAATGTGCTCACGCTATTCCATAAAAGGTTCTAGCAATTTCTTTCAACCGGTAAAATATTTGTTTGTATCAAGAATCTATGCATGGAAGTTTGAATGCAGTTTATAAAAAATAAATACTAAGAAGAATGTAGAGGTGGAGTAATGGACAGCGGCTCGGATTGAGGAATCAAATTTGAATTCCAGTTGAATCCGTTCACTCACGTGCTAATACCCTTGGGAAAAATATGAATCCTCTTCTTCTTCCCACTCCCCAGCTATGGGTACATAGCAGGACAGACTTGGATAGCAACTGGTCTACCACAGAAAGAAATGGCAACTTACTGCGGGAAAAAATATGTCTCGTCAGCCATGTATAGAAAGATACATGATCTCGTAAGAGCGTACCACGCATGGCACATAACTGACTGAAATTTATTTACGTGCTAAAAAAACTTGAGAAACGTATGAATCATCTTCTTCACACCACAGCTATTGGTAAATAGCAGGACAGACAGGGTTCTGTAGCCTTGGATGGATGGCAACTGGTCTACCGCAGAAAGAAATGACAACAAACTGCCTCGTCATTTATGTATCGAAAGATACATGATCGCCTAAGCGTATATCACGCATGGCACATAACTGAGTAAAATTCACTTACATGCTTATGCCGTTGGGAAAGGTATGAATCCTTTTCTTCTCCTCCCAGCTATGGTTAATTACAGGACAGACCGGATTCTATAGCTTTGGATGGCAACTGGTCTACCGCAGAAAGAAATGGCAAACCGACTGCGGAAAAGAAATCTGCCTCGTCAGTCATGTATCGAATGATACATGATTTTCTTAAGCATGTATCACACGTGGCCCATAACTGACTGAAATTCCCTTACGTGCTAATACCCTTGGGAAAGGTACGAATCCTCATCTTCTCCCACTAGCTATGGGTAAATTGCAGGACAGACCGGGTCCTATGTTTGGATGGCAACTGGTCTACCGCAGAAAGAAATGGCAAACCGACTGCGGAAAAGAAATCTGCCTCGTCAGTCATGTATCGAATGATACATCATTTCCTAAGCGTGCATCACGCATGGCACATAACTGAGTGCCTTGCGGACATATTTCAAAATGGAAAAGTATATGGAAGTGTATTCAAACAGAAAATCCGGAGTGCACTACCAAAAGCTCATTGCTGTCAACGCTGACAAAATTTCAGCAATTCCTGCAGCCAAGACGGCCCCAAATATATTCCTTTCGATCTTGTTGACACAGGTCGGAGGGGATATATGTTGTCTGGGGAGCCATATAACATTGCCTAGAGAGTGCGCTCGTGAGGTCACTCCCGTATAATATCATGGGACAATATAATTGAATGCATTCTTTTTGGAGCGATTCTCGTATTTATGTTTAATATTTTACAGACATAATATCAAAATACGTGAATAATTTCTGGCGGGGCTGCTTCATTCCGAATATATCCGTATACTTTGAAGGTCAGCCAATTCCTGTTTATTATGCTATTCAAGAACCTCTTCAATATCTCAAGATTTATTTGTACAAAAATACAAATTGTGGCACAAGGCCAAAAAAGGGGGAGGGGTAGGCTGGTCTTAATTAACTATCCTATACCTAACTAATCAGATTCGCGACCCATTCATACATTACAATTGACACATTCACCACAAGAATTCGTCCGTCACCATTCAATCCTCCATACACCATAATACCACATCCTCACCGGGGGTGGGGGACCTACAAAAACGCGCCCCACACCATAAAAATTTGATGATAATAAAAATACATAAAAATCTAATCATGAACAGATGAAAGGATGAGGGAGATGAACCCCATAACAAAGTAATTTCAACAAATTTTTTGAACTAAACATAATTTATGTTAGTAGGGCCCGTCTAACCCTCAAAATAGAGAGGCCGCTGTATTCTGCCTAGAGGACAAAATCAAGAAGCATATATATAGGGTGTCCATAAAGTTCATGTGCACTTCAAAAGATGTACAACTTTATTTGTAGCGATAGAAATAATCTGTAAAAAATGTTATAAAGTTTAATGTACCTAGTTTTAAGTATAGCTAAAATAAATAATGTGATTTCAGGCATTACTGTAAATCAGTTGGCAAATGTTTTCCGTGAACTGCCAAATCGTATTACCCTTTGTATTGCTAATGATGGAGGACATGTGGAAACTTAAATAAAATTTCAATAAAACTTTTAAAAAAATATAGATTTACTTCTTTCTAATCCTTTTCACAAATCATTCCTATCGCAAGTACAAATAAAGTTATAGATTTTTTAAAGTACACACGAATTTTATGGACACACACACACGCGCGCGCGCGCGCGCGCACACACACACACACACACACACACACACACACACACACACGTGTTTATTGAAAACTAACTCCCTATTTTATGTATCCGTGATCAGCCAGAAATCCTGACAATTTTGTCTTGCGAAATTTTTCTTTGGGTCTGGATTAAAGGATCAAGTCTACTATACCAAACCAAGACGTTGGAAGAACTTGAAGGAGTTATGTCTTCCATAACACAAGAGTTCCTGGTAAAATCAGTTGACCCGGTTCCTGTGCAGTTCGAGAAGCGGGTAGCTAAATCTTGTTTCCATATCGAATTTTAAATAAAACCTCATGGTAAAAGCTTTCCTATCATATCCATTTCTTGTAACAATTATAGTTAATAAATTATATGTATTTTAAAATAGGGAGTTACTTACAATCACACACACACACACACACACACACACATATATATATATATATATATATATATATATATATATATGAAGAAATATAGTATTGAAGTGTGGTATATTTATGGGCTAAAGTGTTCAATATCAGAGCGTGTGTTAATATAAAAGTGAACATAGAAGTCAACACTTAGAGGCGACAGTCTGTTACATGCTAGATGCAATCGTCAGGCCACGAGTGCTGTTATTTTTCTCGGCTATTTATATATACGGGTCATTGGTGCATTGTGGGTAATCTATATTGGCGGTTATTTTACCGGAAGTCGTTTATTTGTTTATTTATATATTTGTGTCAAATTATTTTGCTTGTTTTTATTTATTTTTATTTTTTATCTTATATATTTATTTATTTATTTATTTTGATCGGTGTTTTTATTAACGTAGTAAAAATTTGTTTATATAGCTTATTGTGCTTGGTCTGTTTTGGCTGTTATTTTACCGGAAGTCGCTTATTTGTTTATTTATTTATTTGGGTCAAATTATTTTGCTTGTTTTTATTTATTTTTGTTTTTTATCTTATATATTTATTTTTCGGGAAGATAATTAAAGCTATTAGTTCAATTTTTGGGTTGATTGTTGTGGTTTGTTCTAACTATTATTTTGGCGGGAACAGGTTTTAATTTATTTATTTGGATTGATTATCTTCATTTGTTTATCGGTATCGGTTGTTAGTTTATTTATATATTTGTATGTATTTAGATCAATTTATTTTACTTGTTGTTACTTATATGTTACACTGTATATTTTCTCTTTTTGGTTTTCGATATTTAAGTAACGCAGTATATTATTTTTTTATTCATTTTTTTATCGTTACATAACAGTTATAGCTATTATTCATCCGATTTTTTGTTTCTATTTCGTCTTTTATAACAGGTGTGATTTGGTAATTTTGGACGAATTTATTTTGCTTATTTTATTGTCATTTTGTTTGTTTATGTATTTACTTATTTTTTCCGTTTTCGAATTTTAAGTTACGTAGTAAAAATTTGTTTTCACGTCTGCATTTTGAGATTAGTTCGGATCTTTTATTTAATAATTTATTTTGGTCTGAGAAGGTAATGATAGCTATTTTTTCCTCCAAGCAAAGTTTGCAAGTTTTTGATTGGTTGTTGTAGGCTGATGAGCTTTTCCTTATTTTCCAAGATATTTTTGGTGTGGTGTGCGTTTTGTTTTTTATTTCCCAGATATACTTAGGAAGCATAGTGCTGTTCGCATATTTACTATTTGTAAAAGATGTTTTGTGTACTTAATGTCTTTGTTTTAAGGGTCCTTCAGTTCAGTGTTCTGTGGTGAGTATGGGAGTGTTGCTGGAAATCCGCTATCTTTTAGGGCTGTTTCGTAGTCTTTCTTAGCTTTGTTAAATATAGATTCATTGAAGGAATTGTCGGAGTGCAAGCGGTTAATCGATTTTGGTATCTGTTTCATTATAGAAGGCGGGTGGTTGGAAAATGTGTGTATATAGAGTGGTTTATCATTAGGTTTTCTGTATGGTTTGTATGTGTCTTCTCTTAGGTTGAAAGTTACATCTAGAAAATCTACTTCGTTTAGGTTGGTTTTTATATCTATGTCGAATCCGTTATTTTTGAAAATCTTTATTATTGCTTTTCTAGTTTTGTCTGTGTTTTTTTTGTTGCAGTTTCTTAAGATTATGAAGCCGTCGTCCCTGTAGAGTCCTGTGTCATTTCTATCTATTATTTTGTTTAGTTCGTGTAGTAAGTAAATACCTACGATTTCGCATATCTTGGCACCGTCAAAGCGTCCCATTCTAGTGTCAAATATCCCATCTTTCTTTATCCATGCTTCTTCATGGTGAAATAGTAATGATTTACGAGAGTGTTTAATGATGTCGATTTCGTTTGGTTTTATTATTATTTGTTCCTGGGCTAAGTTGATGGCCTTATCTAGCATGCGTTCTGTTATGGATGGGTAATATTCTGTTATGCCTAATTGTAGGAAGTGTCAATTGTGTTTGTTATTTATGCTGTGGAACAAGTCAATAGTTGCTTTTGTGTTTTTTACTTCTAACTTCTTCCTAAGTTCAGAATTAATTCTTATATATATATATATATATATATATATATATATATATATATATATATATATATATATATAAGCGGATAAATTACTTTAAAGTAATTTATACGTATTATGATATCTCAGTTGCTTCAAAGGATAGAGGCGCCCAACACTGGGGAACAGCTGCCCGAGGCCGCGCCCTCCCATTGCACAAGAGGGAGGGATCGGTGCTCGCACCGAGGCCAGCGCAACGGATGGTTGCGGGGTCTGTGGGAAATTTTTGTCACTGTCCGGGTCCACGCGCTCGGGTCCCCACTTTAAAAAGACTTTGTATTACATCTCATTCTCGTGGGGCAATGATTAAACACCCTATATATATATATAAAAGTGAACATTGAAGTCAACACTTAGAGGCAACAGGCTATTTCATGCTAGCCGCAATCGTCAGGCCTAACAATTGCGTCTTACAATAAACAGCCTGTCGCCTCTCAGTGTTGACTTCAATATTCACTTTTACATTTAAACACGCTCTATCTCTGATATTGAGTACTTTATCCCATGAATATAGCACACCTTTAGACTATATTTCTTTATATATATATAATATATATATATATATATATATATATATATATATATATATATATATATATATATAAATGTATATATATTGTTAAATATAACATACAATGAATATCTGTTATGTCTGATCATAAGCCGTTCTAATTTTCGTATGTTTAATTTCAGGTGAAAATAAAACCAAAATTATTAAGTTGGTTCTTGATCTAAGCTTTCGGATCACAGGATCTATCTTCAGAGGGGTTATATGTACATTTTAACAAAGATATTCACCATCGAAGATAATATATTATGTTGACATAGAAGATTGCGTCTAGATATAGGGTTCTGTTGTTAATATACCCTCCTGGTATGACGTCATAGAACCGCATCGTGTACTTACGACCTGCGTCTCGTCGCATAACAATCTGGTGAACACCTTTGTTAAAATGTCCGTATAAACACTCTGAAGATTGCTCAAGACAGCCGAAAGATTAGATCAAGGACCAGATTTATAAAAAAAAAAATATCGAAATGTTGGACAGTTTTGTGTGGATTTTCACACGAAATTAAAGCAAACAAACTAACGCTAGAATAACTGTTATATCTAAAAATATATATTTTTATATAATGATCTGCTGCGCCAATAAACCATATATATATATATATATATATATATATATATATATATATATATATATATATATATATATATATATATATATATATAATTTCAAATGTTATTATAGAGGATAATTTATAGACGGCACGGAAGAAATAAATCCCACATATATTCTTCCCTGAAAAAAAAAACTCCTGCATAAAACTAATACATTAATGACAGCTAACAGTTTTCTTACGATTACTTCAAAAGTAATTTTAGTGGAAACCCGTGTTCGATTAGACGTCCTGTTTAATTTACACAGTATTTATTTTGTCTACCTGTCTGCATACCCAAGAAAAATTAGTAAAATATGCGCCCTCTTAAGCCTTCTCTAGTATGCTTTCCCTTTACACGAAATACTCTTTAAAATAAACTGAGCGTCTACTAAAATACGGTTATCCATTAAAAATAACGGATGAAGTAATATAAAATAGTAGGATTAAAAAAATAAAATCTATTAATTCTTTACATATATATATATATATATATATATATATATATATATATATATTTGTCTGTCTATACCTTACTTTTATAGATGAAATTAATTAAAATAAATTATTTTAATTAAACAGTATTACATTTAGCGGCCTGAATTTTCGAGAAATTTTCTTCTCCATTCTAGCCGGTAAATGTAATTAATCCTGTTAAATCTAGTTAAATTGTATCTATAAATATAAAGCATAAACAGAATATATATATATATATATATATATATATATATATATATATATATATATATATATATATATATATATATATATATATATATATATGTGTGTGTGTGTATATTTATTTAAAGACATTTATGATATGTTTAACGTTCTTTTTATAGATACAAGTATTTAAGCAAATGCTCTGTTTTATAATAAACAGTATTTGCTTAAATACTTGTATCTATAAAAAGAACGTTAAACATATCATAAATGTCTTTAAATAAATTGTCGGACTATATCCATTTCAAATATATATATATATTTAAATTAACGAAATATTTGGGGAATTTGAATAATCATTTATAAGAATTCAACGAGTCTAGAAACCACTGGATATACGTTTCGTCCTATTTGAGTCTCATCAACGGTGCGATTCCACTACCGAGAATCGAACCCGTTACGTTACAACGCAAGCGTCATCCCACTGGACCATAGACTAACTAGACTCTATATACTACCGCTGCCTACTAAATTGCATGGTGATACTCATTCAAGTATACGACCCAAACGAATCGTGCCCCAAGAGGCACATCTTCTATCTTCAAGTCGCTCCCTCCAGAGCACTACAGATAAGGATATACAACTGATAGAAATTGTGGTGTGGGGGTGGATAGTCATTTCCATAATACGTGTATGATTATTTAAATTCTGTTGAAGATTCTTTAGATAAATTGCTATGAATGATTATTATCACTCGTATATCCTTGCTTGTTCCAGCATCTTGAGGGAGCGTGTCTGTTTAAATATATATGTGTGTGTGTGTATGCGTATATATATATATATATATATATATATATATATATATATATATATATATGCACATTTCATTAAAAAGGACTGACAAGGTGGTTTTAGTTAGTTTTTTATATAATTTCTCGTGCGATCTCATAAAGTTTTTCTTTTCAGAGGAGAAATTATATAAAAACTGTCCGAATGTTCTTTTTATCCAAGCGCTTTCGGCTATGCATTTAGCCATTTTCAAGGATTATATTTCAACTGTTAGAATTAGAAATAGAAATAGAAATGTATAGCCGAAAGCGCTCGGATAAAAAGAACATTCGGACAGTTTTTATATAATTTATCCTCTGAAAAGAAAAACTTTATTAGATCGCACGAGAAATTATGTAAAAAACTAAATAAAAGCACCTTGTCAGTTGTTTTTAATGAAGTGTGCATGAAAGAAGGATTGCTGCCTAAATACACACACACACACACACACACACACACACACACACACACACACACATATATATATATATATATATATATATATATATATATATATATATATATATATATGTCGTGGGCTCACTCGTCGTTGCTCGCCAGCACCTTTTACGACGTAGGGGGGTCAGGCTACTCAGTTCCTAGGAACCGACAGCCAGGCTAGATGCAGACATGATTTGTTTATAGTGGGGAAGTTTTTGTGCAGAAACACCCACACTTTTTGAAAAGTCGAATGAAGAGACCTGGTGTACCACGTGCCACAAGATACCCAAATGTCCCTCCGCAGGTTTTGAATTCAGAGTTGTCCTTCTCGTAGCCCAGTTGCGATCCATATATATATATATATATATATATATATATATATATATATATATATATATATATATGAATGGAAATTAAGTCGGATTAAAATAAAATCTATTGATGTTTTATATATCTATATGTGTGAGTTAGTCCATACACACGCGCACACACACACACACACACACACACACACACACATATATATATATATATATATATATAAATAATTATATATTCGAAAATTATAACATAAATATGTTATAAAATCACTGCAAAAATAGCCATTTTGTTTCAACACCTCTGGTGTCTTATTAAGTGATGAGTCACTTGATGAGACACTAGATGTGTTGAAACATAATAACTATTTTTGTAGTGACTTTATAACATATTTATGTTAAAAAAATTCGAATATATAATTATATTTCCTCTTCTCTGTATTGAGCACTCTTTTAAGAATAGTAATTGTAGGTTATTGGAATTTATTCCGTATACACCAATCCTATCTTAGGGTATTGTTATGGTTCAGGATATGACTAAGGAAGAACAACACGAACACAAGAGTAGAAATAACGAAGATATATTACACGGAATAATAATACAAGATGTAGAAGGTGTTACTATGACTGTCAGTCTGGTTTGGAGTGAACTACTATCGACTAGACTCGATTCGTCTCTCTCTCTTGAGAGGCGTAGTATACATAGTGTTAGGAAGAGTTCATTCTGTAGTTATAGGTAAGGACCCATAACACCCCCTCCTAAGCTTTTACCTCGCAGGGGTCTTTAATATTTTTCCTCTTCGGATTAATCATCGAAGGCTCTGTAAATTTTCTGTTTCTGGTTGGTTTCCGCGGTTCCGAAATGGCTTGAGGCCTTTGCATATTGAATCTGTCAAATTTTGTGCCCATTACTTCCTATTCTTCCTGAGGTAGACCATTAGAATCCTCTAACAGCCTCTTTCTGATCTGATTTAAGTGTCTTATATGCGAGAACTTCGGACCCTGAATTAAGTAAATCACGTTCCAGATTCGTTTCTCTATTGTACCTGGCTCCCAATAGGATGTATTGTTTTTGAACATTAAAAAAAACTTTCTCCCCTGGGTAAAATTTTCTTTGTGGTACAAACGACGTTGGTGATTGCTTTGTCTGTTCTGGCAGTAATTTGTCGAATACCGATCTAATTTTTCGGGCGAACATTACTTCTGCCGGCGATAATGCCGATGGCGTACTACTGTTCGGTGTAATTCTATACACTTGCAAGAATAGTTGTAAAGCATTTTCTGTTGTTACGTCATAAGCTTTCCTTACTGCTCTTTTTAATGTATCTAAAAACCTCTCCGCTTGCCCGTTTGATCTTGGGTGATATGGCAGGGAATTGATGTGTTTCACCTGTAAAGTTTCACAAAATTCTTGAATATCCGCAGATGTAAATTGTGCCAATTATCGATGACTAAACAATCAACCACTCCGAAATGAGCAAACAGCTTGTGAAGGCAATTTATTGTAGTCTCAGAAGTAGGTTTTCTGCAACGAAATACTTCTGGCCATTTGCTGTAACTGTCTACTACAATCAAGTAGTAGAAACCCTCTAATGGACTTGCGAAATCTACATGGATTCTCCAGCACGGTTGATCTGTCTTAGGCCATGGCTTATGAGTGATTGGAGGTGCCTTGTCTGCTAAGGAACAGCCCTTGCATTTGTCCACCATATGTATAATATATTGATCCATGTTTGGCCAGTACACGTAACTTTGCATTAAGGATTTCATCCTGTTCTTTCCTGGGTGGCCCATGTGAAAATCCTTGAGGATTCGCCTTTGTAGCGTTTTCGGGGTTACTACTCTTTCATTATATAGCAGAACATTATCACATAACGAAAAACTGTCTGATATATGCTTATATTTTCCTACAATTTTTGTTTTCGTTTCCTTTATAAATTCGTCATTCACTGCTTCGATTCTTATTTCCTGTAATGTGATGGGGAGGTCTCTAATTGTACTACATAATGATGTTCTAATATCTTCCTCATATCGTAGAGCTGCAATTACGGAATCTACTAATGGCTTCGTTTTCTTTGGTATTACTCTCGAAAGACCATCTGCATAACAGATTTTGTTTGATGGAAGATACTTCAATTTAAAGTTATAGTTTAATAAAATCGTCCCACATCTTAGCAATCTATTAGCATTGTAGACAGGTAGACCTTTCTTTGACCTAAATATTGTCAATAACGACTTGTCTTCCGTCTGTAAGGTGAAAAATCTACCGTAAATATATCTGTGGAATCTCGTAATCGCAAAAAATAATTCCCAGCTTTTCTTTTTCAATTTGCGTGTAATTTTGTTCGGCTGGTAATAAGGTTCTTGACGCATGCGCGATGGGTTTCAGTGTCTCATCCGGCATTTTATGAAGTATACATGCCCCAACACCATAGGCACTCACGTCACTCGCGACATTCATATGACCATTCCTCAAATTTTCCTTCTTCAACAGTTTGTTTAGGGGTGCGCGTTGTTTTGGGCATGTTAGGAATACATTCTTGATAATAATTTACTAAGCCCAAGAAGCTTTGTAACTCTGGTAAATTTTTTGGAGCCGGCATTTTATTTTTATTGCCGTGGCTCTTTCTGGGTCTGGTCTTCTTACTTCTTCGTCAATAATATGGCCCAGATATTTTATCGCCTTCATAAAGTAGTCACATTTATTTTCCTTTAACTTAAAACCGTAATTTTGTATCTGCCTGAAAACCTCTTGAACGTGTTCGCAGTGTTGTTCATTATTTTTGCTATTTATCAGTATGTCATCAAGGTATGCGATCGTTAAATCCAGTCTGCCTAGCATAGTGTCCATCATAGTGTCCATTATTTGCTGAAATATCGCTGGCGCGACTTTGATTCCGAATGGTAATCTCTGGAACTTATATAACGCTTTATGTGTGTTTATTCACAACAACCACGAGCTTTCCTCATCTATTGTTACTTGTAGGTATACTTCGCTCAAGTCTATCTTTGAGAAAAACTTTCCTCCGTTCAATTTTGTGAAAACTTCCTCTGGACTAGGGAGAGGATAGTGATAATCCTTAATCGCTGCATTCAGTCTCGTCGAGAAATCAGCGCATACTCGTATCTCACCCGATTTCTTTTTCACGTAAACCGTAGGTGCGGCCCATTGACTATATTCCACCTTTGTCAATATACAGGTTTTCACGAGTCTATCCAACTCTTCGTCTATTTTTTCTAATGATGCGAAAGGTACGTTTCTTTCCTTCTTGAAAATGGGTTGTACATTTTCTTTTAGTTCGATTTTGGCCACCATATTTTTACACCTCCCGAGGCCGGCTGAAAATACGTCGGGGAAACTCTCCTTTAATTTCTCCTTCAATTTCTCTGTCTCGGTCGATAACCTTTCCACTTTTTGGCAGAACGTATTTATCGGTAAATCCCAGAGGTCAAATTTCTGCATCCAGTAAGTTCCAAATACATTTTCCGTATTTTTTAGAACATACATCTTTAATTTCTTTGTAATCCCGTTGAATGTCACATTTGTGATAATCTCCCCCTCAAATTTGATTTTTCTTACTGTTAGCAACCTGGCTGATTTATATGTTCTCAACATGGTCGGTTTGTTTAATTTCTTCCACTCTGTAAGCTAATAATGGTTAAATCTGATCCGGACTCTAATTTTAATCTGATTTTTTTGTTTAACATTTCTACTTGTACGTATTTTCGTATATTTATCCCGTCCGCTTGGTAAGTTCTCGTGACTCTTATTCGGCTTTTGTTTTCTTTCGAGCCTAGTCTGTCTTTCCTCATTTTTTGTTGCTACTCGAATTGCATTTTCATTAGTTCCAATATGGTTGCCTTAAAGTCTTCCATGTTTACACCGTAATTTTGTGTAACGATTTTTCCTTTTTTTCTCAGTGTAGACTTCAGGTTTTTGTCGCCTGTTGTTCTGGAACCTTAGTACGAAAAAATTTCCCTGCGTAGAATTCGATTCTGTTCTGGCTGACAGGTAAAGTTCGTGTCTTCGTTACCACTGTTAAGGTTGGTGTCCAAAAAATGTTTTCTTTTTTTTTATCTTCGCATGGAACTTCTTTTTTTTTTCTCAATACCTCCGTCACCTCTGTTATGGACGACTGATAGCAAAAAGATTTTTTTTAGATTCTCCGCTTATATTTCGTTTCTTCAATATTCTCGTCGCCACTGTTATGTCTCAGGTTAGGACCAAGGAAGAACAACAGGAACACAAGAGTAAAAATAACGAAGATATATTACACGGAATAATAATAGAATATGTGGAAGGTGTTAGTATGACTGTCAGTCTGATTTGGAGTGAACTAATATCGGCTAGACTCGATTTGTCCCTCTCTCTTGATAGGCGTAGTATACATAGTGTTAGGAAGAGTTCATTCTGTAGTTATAGGTAAGGACCCATAACAGGTATATATATATATATATATATATATATATATATATATATATATATATATATATAAACGGACACTATGTTTAGCGCCAAGTCCCGACATGCTGTTTCCTGCTTGACCACTGATTACAGTCCTGAAGATCCATATACTAGCGTTGCACCATAAGTCAGTCTGCCTCTCTTGATATTGAACTGACTGTTCACTTTTATATTTACATACGTTCTGTCTCTGATATTTGACCACGTTGTCGCATAAATATACCATAGCTTAAAACTATATTTTTATCATATATAAAAGTTTGTAAAAACAGCTATGCAGTAATCAATAACAAATGTGTGCACAACAATTATGGTATCGATTATAAAACATATCTATAGTAAATTACCAATAATAATATATCATTGTGTATATATATATATATATATATATATATATATATATATATATATATATATATATCAATCCACTAAATGTTAAACCAGTTTAGCCGCGCCATTCTCACTTTCCTCTTTCCCTTCAGGACATTCATTTTTATTATTGATTAAAAAATAAAATATATAATATATCTATTAAAATAGAAATTATAAAAAAAAAATATTAACACTGATTTTAAAGTCTGTAAATCGCGTATAAGCACTTCCCATTGCCCACTACAGTATTTATGATATGTGCGTAGAGTATTCTGAATAAAATAATTATTTTCCACCTTATCTTCCGGCGATATAGCCTCAAGCTTATCTTTAGCACTTGCAATGGGAATTTTCTTCTGAGCCATGGACAAAAATATATCTCAAATGAAATGTAACTGAAAGAACGTCAACGGCAGAGCACAGATGTAAACAATGCAAAATCGATGTTAGATCGGTAAACAACAGAGATTTGAAATAAGAATATCTGCTGAACATACTTTATTGGGCTATTTTTTGATTTGAATAATTTATTGAATAATTTATTATATATATATATATATATATATATATATATATATATATATATATATATATATATATATATATATATGTATGTATGTATAGTCAACTTGACAGTGGTCATCGAAGCGTGGGCCGAGCATTGCTTAGATACAGGGACAAACTGAAAAGTAACCTCTCAGCTGCGAATATGGACCATGCTACGTTTGAGGACATAGCAATTGATCGCAATGAGTGGAGGACTACTTGCTACAATGGCATCAAGAACAATGCAGCATCAAACATCACCAAGCTTCGTCACACTAGGGAAAGGACTAAAATATCTGCTGCTGTACCAGCCATACACTCCAACAATCCACACTCTCGCACAATCTGTAGACTTCTTTGCAAATCACTAGCAGGACTGAAATGTCACTTGCGACTTACACACAGGGTTGAATAAGCACAGTTGTCGGAACCTCATACGTTGAAACCGACGGGAGAGTCCATCATATATATATATATATATATATATATATATATATATATATATATATATATATATATATTTATAGAGAGATATGGAGAGAGAGATTTATATTATTTTATGATATATATATATATATATATATATATATATATATATATATATATATAGTATACACAATATTATTTTTGCCTTTATTTAAATATGACATTATGTATTTATTGTTATTTTAGTGTTTTGACGTTTCTATTATTTTTAAAGGCCGGTGTAAACCTGAGATTTATTTTTCCATATAAGATTTAAGAAAAGTTGACGTATCTTCGAAAATGACTTAACTCGCTATGACTTAAGCCGATCTATCATTGTATTAAATGTCTCTTAGATCCACTAATATGGTACTAGCAATACTGGTATAACATTTTTTTTTGCTTCAGTTTTCCTGTATGTGGTGAGTTTGCAGAATTCACTACCATATAGGATTACTATGGTTACATTTGTATATAGTACTCTTTTCCTTGTTTCGAACGAAATTTTCCTGGTCTCCATACTTAGCATTTGGAATACAACTTTCATTATTCCGATAATTTTCAATGAATATACTGGCATCCAATCAAAGACAGAAAGCAACTCTTGATGTTTTTCTTTTTCTAAATAAATCATTTGCGTATATATATTATTTAAATTTATTTAAAATATCCTTTTTGCACAAATATATTTCAGATTTCGCAACACACCGAAGTGTCTGTAAAC
>OZ038502.1:72030570-72058070 GCA_964036315.1 Acanthosepion esculentum | reverse complement strand
TTTTGAATATTGCATTTTAATGTGAAGTCAAGAAGTAATTACATTTATTACTGTAACTATTGCATTATAATATTAATTGGTAATTGTTTCAACTAGAAATATTTACATCGGTAATTACCATATGGAGACAGTTGTTAGACTACCACGATCCATGGAGCAAGCATAATAGCCTACTTACCAGTGCCGATTCATCACGTTGTTTAAAGCTAACTTTTAACTTATTAGATGAACCCGTACATTTTGGAGGTAATTTTAAATAATTAATGGCCGTACTTTACACGGAAATATACGTTATATATATATATATATATATATATATATATATATATATATATATATATATATATATATATATATATATATAAACTCTATAGTCTACATTTGACACTATCACTTGATATGAAAGCAGAAGTGTTGAAACGAAATGGCTATTTTTGTAGTGATTTTATAACATATTTATGTTATGTTTAATTTTCGAATAAATTTTACTTACTCCACTCTGTATTGAGCACTCTTATAAGAATAGTATTTTTTAGTTATTGGTACGTATTCCGTATACACCAATCCGATACTTGTATATATATATATATATATATATATATATATATATATATATATATATATATAGTTAGGTAAAAAAAATCCTTTGGTATATAACCGAAGTGGAAAAGACAGTGGAGATGGAAAAAATAGACATCCACTTTCGTTGTCTGCCAAAACAGCCAATTCCCCATCTGAGTTAAAAGGATTTGTTTGATCATATATATATATATATATATATATATATATATATATATATATATATATATATATATATATATAATTTGGGGTCAAACCCTCAGAACTAAACACCAATAGCACTTCTAAGAAAAAACACAAAATTCATAATCCTTCCCTTTAAACGACTATGAACCAAAATTGTAAATAAATTAGTTATCCTTAATATTAGGATATTTACCATCACGCCCAAGACTTATCAGATACATGGCTTACAATGCAAAAGAGTTAATGCCGAAGAGACATCACGAGATCTAAAAACCAGTATCTAAGAAAAGAGATTGGCGTTTCGACAATCATTCAAACTCTCTCGTAATATGCTGCAAAAAGAAAACTAACTATAACTTTTAATTTTACTAATAACACCCTATAATGTTCTTTTTTAAAAAAAATTAAGAACATAATTCATCACAGAGAAAGTAATTTGCAGGTATAATAATTAAAATATTACCAACTATAATCACACGTCAAAAACATTATACTAGCTCTTCAACATTTATTGAACCCATTCATAATGAAGCTAACGTATGTTTATCCAAAACAAACGGTATGAACATAAAAAGTTTCCAAACCATGATGCAAAAAACCTAACAATCGTAATGCCAACTGCACACACACATACATACACACAAACGCTTTTTAAATATACATTATCATTTGAATCCCATACAGAAAATTAGAATTGAATTTCCTCCATTTGATTGATAAACATTTTCCTTAATTTAACCCTCTTAGTAAAATATTTAACAGAAACACATTAAAACTAAGTTATAGCTGCACCAATAATCTCGAGAAAATTATAAAGTTACACAATAATACAATTTTAAGCCAAATTAATAATCTGGATCATAACTTTTCAAACATAAATATTATTAATGATACTAGTCAATGCAATTGTAGAAATTCTTGCCAAAGCCTGCTGGTAAACAAATGTTTAATTAAATTTCTGGTTTACCTTAGTACTACAATAGCGAATCCGACGGTTGGAAACTTCTCTATTCGTAGTACTAAGAATTATTTTAAGACTTGGTGCTATCAACATATCTTGTCCTTTACCAATACTACTTACAGAAATAATACATCACATTTTGGAGTTTAAAAGATGCTAGTAGGTCTCCTAAGGTGAAATGCAAATGGAATTTGTAGGTGAATTATCAATGCACATTTTGGACATTTCGTTTGGATGAAGAGGATTTTGCGTATGATACGTGCAGTTCCGCAGATAAAGAAAAAGAAAACTATTGTAGCTCTGAGATAGTGATGTGCCACAGATTTAACTCACATGTTTTTCCGTACCCTTCTTTATCATACGTAAATATCACAACACGGATAATCGTATTTTTAAGATTCCACATTTTTGCCACTGCGATTCACATGGCCTTATGATTTGACAATTGTTATTATCACAATTATCTTTCAAATGACCTTTCCTCTTTGGTAAAAACTGTTCATATGAATGCTTGTTAGGACTTAATAGACATTTCCTTGTATTATGATAGCTGTAATGAGAATGGTAAGTAGGAATGTGTTGTTTTTGGATAAGCAATACTGTGGTATGTGTTAGGGTAATTTACCCACGCACGCATAGACTCTCCCAATTATAAATAGGAGCAGGTACTGCCTTTTGGAGAGGGAAGTTTCCAGCAGTCAGTTCTGACGGTCGGACGAACATTCTTGCTGTAACACTCGTTTGTATATGTTTGTATTATTGTTTTTGTTAATATATTTGTTTAACCCAATTCCTGTTAATGTCATTATTTCTGGTCCTAACAAGGCCACAATAGATAGATAGATAGATAGATAGATAGATAGATATTTGAAACTGACTGAGATAGAGTTATGGTAATTTACCCACGCACGCATGGACTCTCCCAGTTATAAATAGGAGCAGGTACTGCCTTTTGGAGAGGGAAGTTTCCAGCAGTCAGTTCTGACGGTCGGACGAACATTCTTGCTGTAACACTCGTTTGTATATGTTTGTATTATTGTTTTTGTTAATATATTTGTTTAACCCAATTCCTGTTAATGTCATTATTTCTGGTCCTAAGAAGGCCACAATAGATAGATAGACAGACAGATAGATAGATAGATAGATAGATAGATAGATAGATAGATAGATAGATATTTGAAACTGACTGAGATAGAGTTATGGTAATTTACCCACGCACGCATGGACTCTCCCAGTTATAAATAGGAGCAGGTACTGCCTTTTGGAGAGGGAAGTTTCCAGCAGTCAGCTCTGACAGTCGGACGAACATTCTTGCTGTCACACTCGTTTGTATATGTTTGTATTAGTGTTTCTTTTAATATATTTTTTAACTCAATTCCACACTTATGTCATTATTTCTGACCCTAACAAAGCCACAATAGATAGATAGATATTTGCAACAGACTGAGATAGAGTTATGGTAATTTACCCACGCACGCATGGACTTTCCCAGTTATAAGTAGGAGCAGGTACTGCCTTTTGGAGAGGGAAGTTTCTAGCAGTCAGTTCTGACAGTCGGACCGAACATTCTTGCTGTAATATTGTCGTTTGTATATGCTTTTGTTACTGGTTTCTGTTAATATATTTGTTTAGCTCAATTCCTCTCTTTGTGTCTTTATTTCTGACGCTAACAAGGACACAACAGTATAATTGCGGCTAGGTAGAGTTAAGAAGAGACACATTGAACACAAGCCTTTCCCTATGTCTCATTTCAGCCTTGTGCCACATTTCACTATTTTTAAAATAAATATTGCTTTCGTCTTTGGTACGTAGACTTTACGAATTCAAGTGCTAGATGTGCATCAACTCCCATCATTTTACAGTTGCAATGGCTAGATGTAACCGCAAGTTCTATGCTAACAATTTCTTCTTTCTTCCTTCCCGTTTATAGAAAAATTCTTCCGGCCTCTTGTTTCTAGTGAACTTTGTGTCGATCATTACCTTATGTCTCCTTAAATCCTTTTCTTTTGTTGTTTTCGTTCACTGATAATATTTTCTTTTACTCATATTCTCTCTCACTGAGTAATCTATTGTGTCTTCGTGGTAGTATTGCCTTGCTTGGGGTGAAATGGTTCAAATATGTAATCGAATGTGCGCTAATCGATACTAAAAATAAATATACCCCTTTAACAAACCAGCATATTTTTGTGAGAAAAATAATTATAAAAACAACGCATTCAAAAACAAATAAAAGATACTGGTTAAGTCATTGCTTTTTAAAAATAATAAAAATATAATAACATCGAACTCTGAAGGTTGCTCCTTTTGGTGATGGATAGACTTGGGGGTCCACCGACCCTAAGAGCGGGTGTTCTAAACTGATAGTAGGGCTACCCTTGGCGGCAAGGTCGATGATGAGGATCCAGACTAAGCACAGCCATCCCCAAAGTCCTCAGCGGTTGAACCAGCGGATGACGCGGACTACGCATGATGGACATGCTACAGAAGGTGCAGTTCGGCAGCAATTCGTTGCAGTTTCATAACTGGATTCTGCATGCCACATTCCATAGAGGAACTTACTGAAATCTAGTGTGTGGGTCACATTCTGGAAAGTCGAGGTCTACCTTAAACAAATTCACGCCAGCAGCATTTTGTGCCCATCGGATTTTGTTTCACCGCCAACCAAATATTATTGGGATCAGGTTTTGATGAAACTGGTAGCTTCTAGTCCTGAATCTGCAGGTATGCGGCGGATTTAGTCATCAATGTCAACATCGTAAACGAAGCGATCAACAGAGAAGAAATTAAATTCTTGGATATGAGATAAAGCAGGGGACGACGATAAATAACAGCATCAACAATATTAATTCACTTTCGTTTAACAACATGTAAACATTACATCACATACCTTTTTCAAAAACATCGATTGATTTGTGGAGCTAAGACGGAAATAAAGACCAAGACAGTTGATCATCAAATGAGAAACAGAAATGGTTTCTTAGTCGGAGGATTCGTGCATACTTCTGATTAATCAATTAAACCTGTTAAAATAGATATTTAACATTTTTCGAAAAATGGTTCGCGTTTCCGCCGACAATTAAAAAAAAGCTTCGTGATCCCTTTGAAGAGTATATTGTTGACCATGTTCACCATAGTCTATGAATATAGAATCCAGCGCAGTTTGTAATCTGTTCAATGAAACAACGTTAAAGATTAACACTCACGAGTCAGACACTCTGCTGAATCTGACTATATCGCTAATACCACAAGCAGCTGTTCCGTAATTCTTCAGTCTTCGATATCAAAAGCTGGCAGTGAATATTCCGGAAAAAGCATGGCCACCTTTATACACTTCGTGTTGAATATTTTGAGCCTTCTGATTGGTTAACTCTTCTATTGGTGAACTATAAAATGAGTCACCTCATTTTGGCTGGCTCACTAGTACATCTAGGTACACAAAAACTCCACCCCACCCCATTTTGGTTACATTATAGAATCTTCTTTTGAAAATATTAGTAAAGTCAATATTCATATGGAACAAATACTTTAGTATTCATAAAATATATCTTTTTGTTTTGTAATTATTTTTTTTTTAAATTAATATCCACAAAAATTAGTTATATCATCTTGTCCACTGTTAAGTATTTCAGCTTAATAAACATTAATAACAATATTATAAATTTGGGTTGTATCACAACAAAAAAGTGTAAACAATTGATATTTTACCCATAGCTGGGACCCATTAAAACAGGCACTATCATTCCGGGTCAGAGTGATTCTGACAGTCATTCAGCGGAGGATTGGGCTAAAAGTAGGACTATTTACGTTTATACCCCGAAACTAAGGACTCACATTCATACCAAAAACTGACGTCTCTTAAGACAATAACTAATGGATGCAGTTTTACGTCCTACCCAGGACTAATAAGGACCTTATATGTCAGTACCAAACATGACAGGAATGAAAGCCCCTAATTTCAATTTTGTAATTGGCTTCGTAAACAAATCCGACACGTTATTTTCCAATTGAACATATTCAATTTGTACTGTTTTCTTTTGTACCTGATCCCTAACAAATTGATATTTAATATCAATATGCTTTGATCTTTGATGTATTATTGGATTTTTAGCCAAAGCAATACTGGCCTGATTGTCACAAGTAAATTGCTATAGGCTCACTTATTATCAGTGTTGTAATTGTTTTTATTAGAAATTTAAGAAAAATAGCCTCTTGTGTTGCTTGCGACAATGCAACATATTCCGCCTCACATGTTGAAATTGAAATCATTCCCTGTTTCTTAGATTTCCAGCCAATTATTGGATTATCTTTTGCCAATCTAAAACAATAGCCTGTGATACTTTTAGGATCTGGTGAATTTGCCCAATCAGCATCACAAAATCCTTCCAGTTGTAGTGTTTTTTTTATTGTCGAAATACTAGGCATTGATTCTTAGTTCCCTTTAAATAACGTAATACTTGCTTAGCTCTTGTTAAATGCACAGTCCTCGGTTTATTTAAGTTTTGAGACAACTTAGTAACCGTATAGCAGATGTCTGGCCTTGTTGATGTCATGACGTAAATAAGACTTCCAATCAATATTCTGTATTCTTTTTCTCACACGCCGCTATACCATCTTCATTATTCATAATTGTGTTTAAATCCATTTCACATGGAGTAGTTCGTGTTTTTCAATTTTGCATGCTGAATTTTGATAAGAGTTTGTCGATATATCTGGATTGATTCAATATAATAGTGTTGTCCTTAAATTCGAACTGTATACCAAGAAACCATGATAGTCGACCCAATCGGTCATTTTAAACCTTATATTTAAGGAATGTTTAATTTTTAATAGAGCAGCTTCACATTCTGAAGCAATTAACGTAACGTCGACCGAAATAATCAGAATTACTAATATTTAATTATTAAATGTCCTTGTGTACAGGCATGGGTCTACTGGGGAGGGTTCAAAATGTTGTTCAATTAAATAGGAATGTAGTAATCTATTCCACGTTCCTCCGCTTTGTTTGAGCCCATATAATGACTTTTTGAGTTTCCATACATGATTATCACCTTTTTCAAAACCTTCTGGTGGTTCTATGTATATTTCATAGTCAATCGGAGCATTTAAATACGCTACTTTAACATCCATAGGGTGTATATCCATACCATAATGTGCGACCATTTACATCAAAATGCTGATTGTTGTCATGTTTGTTGTTGGACTGAATGTTTCTACATAATCTTCCCCGTATATCTGCGAGAATCCTTTAGCTACAAAACGAGCCTTATACACTGGCGAGTCATCCTCAGTTCGCTTTATAGTATAAACCCAACGGCTGCCGATAATATTGTTATCATCCGGGGCCTTTTTCAATTCAAATGTATCATTTGATACTAAAGATTCCATTTCTATTTGCATGGTGGCTATCCATCGTTTGGAATTATCAAAATGTATGGCTTCTTGATAGTTCTTCGAGATACATTGCAGCGAATAGCAACAGTCAATGTCACAGATATTACATTGAGCCATTCCAAAATAGTCTGGTTTTCTCCTATTTCTGGTCGGTTAACGCGGAATTTGCCCCTCCTCTTTGGTTGTATCTTCTTTTAACTCAAGGTTTGCGTCTGATTTATCCTCGTCTATATCATATGGTATAACACCTTCTTTAATTGTGGATTTTGAACGGGTTTTCTATTTATAGGTTCTATCTCATAATTAGGCCATACTAGTTCTTGTTCGACCAGTTCATCGCAGTTAATGTTCTTTTCTTTGGGATCCTCCACCTGCTCAAAAGAATCTGTAAATCTGACGCATCTGATCTTCCTTATTATTTTACTTTGTGGGAAATAAATCATATAGGCCGGACTTGTTTTGTCATAGCCAATGAATATGCCTCTTTCACTTTTTGGATCTAGTTTTGTCCTGTGGTTGACATATGTGTAGCAAATTGTACCAAAATATACATACCACTTATGTTGGGTTTGTAGTTCGTATAAGCCTCGTAGGGAGTCTTTTTAATGTTACTATTATAGCAACGGTTTCTTATATATACGGCTGTATTTAATGCATAGACCCACAGATTTTTGGGTAAATTTGATTCTATTAGCAAACATCTAGCCATTTCGAAAAGAGTCGGCCAACTACGTTCAGCGATTAGTTCTGGTGCGGGGAATAAGGACAGGTTTTCTCATGTTTAATGCCTTCAGATATTAGGAGGTTTTCGTAATCATCAGAAGTAAATTCTCCACCATTATCTGTTCTAATTATTTTCAGTTTTCCATGAGGTGAATTATCAGATAAATACATTCTTGTAGCTTGTAAGGCATCAGATTTGTTTTTCAGAAAATATATCATAATAAGTCCTGAATATTCGTCAACAAATTTTAATAGGTGCCAATACCCATTGGTGAAATTGGACCCGCTAAGTCGCAATAAACTCTGAACAAGATGTCTGTTGATTTTGGGATTTGATCCCTATTTCTATATTTCGTCATTTTCCCTTTAATACATGTGTCACAATGTTGTAAGCCCTTTGGAGATGTCATTTTCTTTCCAGTGACATGTTCTTGCAATCTTTTAACATTATTTCAGTGGCTTAATATTTTATGCCAAGTCCTTAAGTCGTGTGTGACTGTTTTCACAGATTTAATACTTTTCAAATAATATAAACGTCCATTTTGTTGTATATTAAATTCAGTTCCGTCTGGGGATATTAACTTTGAATTGTCTCGGTGAAAATTAACTTTAACACAAGTTTTAACAGCAGACTGAACCGAAAAAAAAATACCGTCAGCCAACTCAATAAAGTTGGAATCTGGCTCGAAGTTGGGGTCAAAATTAATAAATTTTGTTTCATCAGTAATTACATGATTTGTCGCACCCGTGTCGACTAGGTAAGAATTATAACTATTGAGTATAGTATCCAACCCAAACGAAAAAGCATATGTTCCCTCATTCGAAAAAGCTTTTACAATTTTACAAAAATCACTCCTTGTATGAAATTGCCATTTCGCACCTACATGCCCGGCTCTTCCACAACGAAAGCAGATGATATTTGATTTTCTATTATTATTGTTCCTGTTGTTGTTGTTGTTGTTGTAATAGTTGTTTTTAATCCCCTTTTTTAATATCATAATTCCTAGTCTGGTAGGTTTGAGGGACTGGTTTTCTGAATTTTTTAAATGACGTTCTCAGTTGCATTACGTTATTTCCTTGATTTGGGGGATTACACATTTTTTCAATTTCTTCATAACTACGTAACGCAATTTTAAACTGAGTGAAAGTTATTTTTTTATCTTTTTGAGTTATGACTGTCGTGAATGGTTTGAATGTTGCTGGTAATCCCTTTAAAACCATGGCTATTAGCAGCCCATCTGAGATAGTCTCACCTGCCATTTTTAAGGCCTTAGTGACAGTCTCAGCTCGTATAATATAATCTGTTACGGATTCATTTTCTTGTCTCCTTAACGAGGTTAGTTCAGTATATAAAGCAATAATTTTGGGTTTACCTTTTGACAAGTAATGTTCACACAATATTCTTAAAGCTTGGCGACCGTCGTCCCTGGCTTCTTTCATTATTAAAGACAAACTCTTGTCATCCAGGCATTGTATTAATTCGGCGAACACGGTCGCATTTCTTTCCATAAAATCATCATCTTCTTTCTGGTCATCTTGGCAAAGAATGATGTCATGAAGTTTTTGTATTCTAAGGTAGCCTAGGAATTTCACTTCCCACAATTCGTATTTTGACTCGTCTCCGTCAAAATACAGTCGTAATCTGGGATCATAACCTTTGTTGACCATGTTCACCATAGTTTATGAATATTGAATCCAGCGCAGTACGTAATCTGATGAATGAAACAACGTTAAAGATTAACACTCCCGAGTCAGACATTCTACTGAATCTGACTATATCGCCAATACCACCTGCAGCTCTTCCGTAATTCTTCAGTCTTCCATATCAAAAGCTGGCAGTGAATATTCCGGAAAAAACGCCTTTATACACGTAGTAATGAATATTTTGAGCCTTCTGTTTGGTTTCTATTGGTAAACTATAAAATGAATCAGCTCATTTTGGCTGGCTCACTACTACACCAAGCTACCAAAAAAATCCAACATATATAAGCAAAGCTTCCAGACCAAAATAAGGCAATAAGGAGAAATAGAAACAACAGAGCACGACGGAGGCTTTAACGAGATTCCTTTACTCATTTACCCATCTTCCTTACGAAGCTACGTGACACACTCTTCCTCACCAAGCTACGTGGCATTTACACTCGTCCTCCACCAAACGACGTGACGCTTACCATCTTCCACATCAAACTACGTGACACTTACACTCTTCCTTACCAAGCTAAGTGACACGTACTCTCTTCCTTGTCAAGCTACGTGACACGTACACCCTTCTTTACCAAGCTACGTGACGCGCTCTTTCTCACCAAGTTACTTGGCATTTACACTCGTCCCCACCAAACGACGTGATGATTACCATCTTCCACATCAAACTAAGTGACACTAACGCTCTTCATTACCAAGCTAAGTGACACGTACTGTCTTCCTTGCCAAGCTACGTGACACTTCCACTCTTCCACACCAAGATACGTGAGACTTACACTTTTCTGAACACTTCTCCCTTGCCTTTTATTTTCACACACTGGGAAATCTCATCTGTTTTCGTCTTAACAAACAACTACAAACGAGGATATTTAACACAAGTCATTTAAGGAACACACATACATGCTGAGAAGAATTTAGTTGTAAAAACACGAAAATAAAAATATTTTATATTTCTATATATAAAAACTTATATTTTTCTTTGTTGTGGGTTGATTCAAATTCGCAACCGATTTTTTTAATATTTAAAAAGATTTAAATTAGGACGCAAAATCTTTCACAAAGGTATTTTTTCTGTTTGCATAAATACAGTTGTTTTAATCAATAAAATCGAAGGATGTGCATTTTATAAAGTTTCTCAAGGAACGTAACGCGTTGGCATATATAGGTTTCCATTATTGTCCTATTTTATTAATATATATATATATATATATATATATATATATATATATATATATATATATATATATAAATATACTATTATTTATTATGAGATTATCCGTTTTAACTTTGTTCATATTAAATGATAAATTTTATCTAGTTATATTTTCTACAGGTTCAGTATGTCAATATATATTTTAATATTTCATGATATTTAACAGCATTTAATTTCTGTATAATATGTATCGTTATTAATCTTAACTTCAGAAGCTGGATTTATATTAAAATTATTATTCTGTAAGCGAAGACAAATTTGATTGTCAATCTTATAATTATGGTAAACATTGTTAATAACTTGTTTAGCAGTCATGGACATTCGTACCCCCAAAAACGGAGTGTCTAAAGAACATTTTTTCCCAAGACACCATCATTATTCTAAAAAAACGTTGCCGAAGAGTAAAGGTTTTAAAAAGCGATGATTACAATTTTAATAAAACCTAAGCATATGATGAAGTGAATCTATAATTTCTATAATTATACAACTTATAAATTTGCACTTTAAAATTTACTGCAAAAATATTAAACACTATTTACTTATTGGATTATTTATACACAAGGACATGTTTTCAAGTTCTAAAAACTAATATAATTTTATTGAAAATAGTGCAATTTAATATTTACCAAATTGTAACGAAATAATATGAAAACGATTTTTATTCATAAATTTGTATACATTTACTAAATCAACAATTGGCAAATAGCTGATGTTTTGATATCCATTTTCTATAAACAATATATTAAATAAATAGTGTAAATAAATAATCTAATAAATAAATAATGTTTATTAATTTTGTTTTTGATATTCAAGAGCAAAGTAAATGTATAAATTCACTTTCATGTGTTTAGGCTTTATTACAATTCTAATAATCGCTTTTTAAAACAATAAAATTATTTGAATGCGAAATTATTCTCCTCATCTAAAACAATTTATCTTAAGGAATTAAAAATCGATTGTCGGCCAGGCCCAATATTTTCTGCGTTCCTTCCAGAACGTTTTGTTAATTCACGCCAAATAATTTAAAGTTACTTATCGCAAATATTAATCCCCCCCCCCAGAAATTATAAATTTTATATCAAAGTTTCTTTGTTTTTTTATTAAATTTTTGCTCTCTTTTGAAATTCTAAATTTTAAATAAAAATTTGTTCAGCTTGGCTAGCAACAACTCCAAAAACATTACCAAAAATTAGCGAGATATTAATATCACGTAAGAGCCGATGTTATTTGAGGTACTTACAAGGATTTTCCTTACAATTTAAACAAAAAAAAACTCTGTTTTGGGCTTGTTGATGGGGGTGAGAGCAAACGTAGACACCGCACATAAAAATAACTTAAACGAGTGACCTACATTTGGGGTGATCGCAAAGTTGAAATCAACTTGAGTCCAATGGAAGAGTCTTGCTCTGGAAGAATTTGGTGTGAATTTTCGTAAATATAAATTCACTTTATTTTGTGGTGAATTAATACTTTGGGGTAAATTAACAGAAAAAGTTCCTTTCTACCGAGATAATACAATATCAGGGTGAAAATGCTTCACCAACACCGAAATAATTCCTTGCACACAACCCAACATAAATTTACATAGACGGCGATCTCGTCGAATCAGTACTTTAAAGCATTGACTGACGGCTGAACGCGTTATCATTACTCAAACGTTACTATTTCGTAATCATTCTCGCTAAGTTGCATACAGAGAGCCGAACATAATTCTTGATAATAGCGAACACTGCAATCATCAAAGGGTCTCTGATTTGAAATGTCTTCCATATGTCCCTCGCGTGATAAGGGCATTGTCTAAACTCGACTAGGCATCGATATTTCGGTAAAATATGGATATGTCTTTTATGGATATTGCCTCATATCAGAAGATGGCATGTTGATAATTTGCAGACAGAAGAGAAGGACAAGTCGTTTAGTAACGTTCAATAAGGAATTTTAAGCACAGAAGGATTCTGAGGATGTCATGGAAGGAGAGAGTGAGTAACGATGAGGTATTGGAGAGGTTGCAAACAAGGAGGAGGTTTATACATAACATCAGGATGTTAAGTGCCAGAACCCTAGACGTAATGGTATGGCCAAGGATACATTCCAAAATCTGGGCAGAGTATTACCAGACAGGAGGAGATGTCACCCTTGAAGATGAAGATCGAACTGGACGTCCAGTTGAGTTTGATGAAAAGCAGCCCTTGGAGAAAATCCTGCTTTATCAGTTGAGAAATTGGCAGTGATTCTCAGTTCAAACCATACAACTCTTCATCGTTATCTTCAACAACTTGGAAAAGTTCCTTGAACTTGGAAAATCGGTGCCTCATGAATTGTCTGAAAACAACCTCAAATCCCGAGTTGACATCTGCTCTTCTCTCCATTCTCGCCAACTTTTTTCACCTTTTTTGGATAGACTTGTGACTGGCGACAAAAAATGGATCTTTTATCGAAATGTTAAGCGTCGTATACAGTGGCTTGGTAAAGGGGAAGGACCCCAGCCACAGCCGAGAAGGGAACTTCATGGGCAAAAGGTTCTTCTTCCAATCTGGTGGGATTGCCAAGGTATAATCCACTTTGAATTCTTACCACCTAATGTAACAATTAATGCTCAAATATACTGTAGCAATTAGAGTGTTTGAACCAAGCTTTGAGGAAAAAAGTCCTGCTCTAGTGAATCGAAAACGGGTGATGTTTCATCAGGACAAGACGCGACCACACACAGCAAGAATCACGTCACAAAAGATCGACCTTATTCTGCCGACCTTGCTCCTTCAGACTACCATTTGTTTCGTAGCTTACAGGATAATTTGGAAGAAACAGTTTTTGTAACACATGAAGAGGATAAAACTGACATTTGTGAGTTCTTCGAATCAAAGCCAAAAGAATCTTACAGTAATGGAATTAGTAAGCTTGTTAATAGATGGAAGGAAGTCATAGATAATCAGGGGAAATACATTGTTGATTGAATCTCTAATTTAATGTAACATTTGGTCACTTGTTTCCTTTATTCAAAATTCGGACAGAACTTATGGGATGACCTGATATATATATATATATATATATATATATATATATATATATATATGAATTTGCTTGATGGTGTATCATATGTTTAAATTATTATTGTAGCAAATATCTATCTATCAATCTCGCTAATTCAATCGGCTCTCTCTCTCTCTCTCTCTCTCTCTCTCTCTATATATATATATATATATATATATATATATATATATATATATACATAGATGAATTTGCTTAATGGTGTATCATATATTTAAATTACGATGTAGCAAATATAATCTATCTATCTATCTATCTATCTATCTATCTGTCTCGCTAATTCAATCTCTGTCTATCTATCTATCGCAGCCTATTCCTATCTTTCATCTCTTTCATCTATCTCAGCCTGCTCTCAACTCTCCGTCTATATATATATATATATATATATATATATCCCTCTGTATATATATATATATATCTTCCACTATATATATATATATATATATATATATATATATATATATATATATATATATATATATATATATATATATATACAGAGAGAGAGTTGAGAGCAGGCTGAGATAGATGAAAGAGATGAAAGATAGGAATAGGCTGCGATAGATAGATAGACAGAGAGTGAATTAGCGAGAGAGACAGACAGATAGATAGATAGATAGATAGATATATAGATTATATTTGCTACATCCTAATTTAAGTATATGATACACCATTAAGCAAATTCATATATATATATATATATATATATATATATATATATATATATATATATATATATATATACATACCATGCAGTTCCTTTTCATTAATATTGAAACGTGACAGTATTTTGTGTTAAATTTTTATTGGCTTGATATTCACGCTCATCTACACAATTATATATCAATCTGTCACCATTTTCTTGTTTCAAGAGTCAAACAAAGATTTGTCAAAAAGTTCCACATTTGTTGCTGTGGTGCATATGATTAGTAAAACTGGCGTGAGGAAGATAATTTATTTCCACAGCTGGGACAAGTACCGGATGGGTTGCCCGAAAAATTAGCACCTTTCCATCGCTGTCGCCTTTCTTCCATCCTGAGTACCCGCATTGCATTCATGTGCACGGGATCAACTGAAAAAAATGTGACGCCGAGAACTGTCTGCAATTACTTCGAAATCCCCACCGTTCAATTTGACTCTTGTCTGACATACAATACAATATTAAAATTGGGTTTAAAACAAACCATATATTTCATGATGCAACCTACGAAACTCAGACACCATAATCAATGAAGTACGAAGATTTACATACTTAGGAATTGTTTTAACAGAGGACGAAAAATGTGAATAGCAAAAGTGTCCAAAAGCTAAACAAAGTATACAATAACAAGAAGATTTCGTTAGAACGACAGAAATCAGTTATCTCCTGTTAATTCTCCTGACTCAAGGACACATGGTACAGTGGATAAAGGAGTTGGTTACATCCAGTGACCGAACACAAAGAGTGCGAGTTCAATACCCGGTTAAGCAGTGGACAACTTGGACAGAGGAATTAACATGAGGTAACTGATAAATGACATCCATTAAAATGTGGTACGTGAAACTAGGACAGTCTACCCCAGTGAGCGAAATAAAGGGTTCAGTTCGACATTCCAACCACCTGAAGAAGGTCGGAGCGTACAATGGCTGAAACGTTGTAAAAAATATGGTGACAAAGACGAGGACAATAGCCCGAATAATGTAAATAGTGTACAAAAATCGGCCTTCAAAGATACCTGGAAACGACAGAAGACTGGATGATGATCTGTGTCAAAGAACATCAAAGAAGTAAGATACATTATCCAGTAATAAGGGAAGCTAACAATTTTAATTTGGAATTTCAAATGACTGAAGAAATTTAAGTAAAACTTAATGCATTTGCTGCAGCTGCAAAAATAGTAAAAATGATGCGAAGACAAATGCAATCGATTAGATGCAATGACAGGATAAACCCCGTAGATTTCAGTGGCTACGTAGTGCAGGGTTAGAACCTGAAGCCGAAAGTTTCAGTCTTGCTGCACAGGACCAATGCTTGCTAACTACAAATTACCAAGCAGACATACTGAAAAATTGTTAGCTCAAAATTCCGTTTCTGCGATAAATATCCAGAAACAATTGATCATCTTGTATCAGGTTGCACGGTACTGTAACCACTGAATGCAACACCCGGCATGACAGAGTGGTCAATATCTGCATTGGATAATCTGCAACTTTTACGGAAAAGAAACTGCAAGAAATTGGTAGGAACGGCACCAATACGGATATAGGTCCTGTAAAAAATTCCTGGTACATTGCAATGCACGCAGACAGAACAATCACAGCTAATCGACCAGACATTGTGACCAAGGACAGCAAAACCAATCTTTGAAGATTTTCAGAAAACTATCAAAATATATGGAACTTGAAATCGAAATCTCAAAAATGTGGCAAATGAGGATATCAACAACTCTGTTTGTATTTGGAGCCCTCGGGTTGATTGGAAAAAATTTCAATAGACTCATTTAAGGGATTCTTGGTAGCCCATGCCTTAAAGAAATACAAAAAATTGTACTCACAAGTACAGCCCTCACTTTACGGGGGGAATTTATGTAAAATGTGTGTGATATTAGGTGTTTGTTTTTTTTCCCCACAAAGATATGACGAGTAGAAAATGTCATGATGCCATTTCTGACCTGAGGTCTCTAGTTGGGACCCGAAAGAATATACATCAGAAATCAAAGAAAGAAGAAGAAGAAGAAGAAGAAGAAGAAGAAGAAGAAGAAGAAGAAGAAGAAGAAGAAGAAGAAACAGAACAATAATCGTCTAGACATCGTGATCAAAGATAATAAAAACAGAATGTGCTTTCTTATTGCAATGGTAGATCCAGCGGATTGTGATGTATCTTCTTTGAAGATCTTCTTTGAAGATCTTCTTTGAAGAACAATCAAAGCTAATCGCCTAGACATTATGAACAGAGACAGCAAAAACACAATGTGCCATCTTATTGACATGGGAGTCCCTTCAGACTGTAAAGAATCAGGAAGGTTTTAACGATGCAATTCCTTTATTGAGAACAATCAAACACTTGCGAAGGACATACCGTGAAAAAGTGCGGGGTAGTAGCTTAGTATACAAACGGTCGATGGATGCAAGCGGGGACGCGGACAGACAATTCTAAACAGGATGGTGTGGTTATACAATTACAGTCATGTACACCCAGGAAACGTCGTGACATTAGCATAACGGGTACCTCGGCTAGTATTGTATAAAACCTTTATGTCGTCTATCCTAGGAACTTTCTTTCTTTTCAGCTTTTTAGTTGTATAAGCTTGAATTCTGTCGATCTAGAGCACGCCAGAGCTAACGAGGTTCCCTCTGCCCAGTTGAGTTGGGAGTGCAGGGTTCGACTCATCCTGGAGAGATCAGATCTTTCTTTGATAAATTTTCTTAAATATTCAAGCAGAATAAATGAAAATACATAAATATAATGTTTAATAAATAAACGGTGCGTCTATTCAAATATGGGTATCCATTAAAATAACATTTCAAGGGATAAAATCGATCGGATTAATGATTAAAAAATCTATTGATTCCTCAAGGACACATGGCACAGTGGATAAAGGCGTCGGTTAGATCCAGTGACAGACCCAAAGACTGTGAGTTCAATACCCGGTTAAGGCAGTGGAGAACTTTCAGAGGGAAAATCGGCAGGAGATAACTGATAACTGACATCCATCAAACATGGCACGTGGAACTATAACAGTCTACCCCAGTGATCGAAATAAAGGGTTCAGTTCGAAATTCCAACCACCTGAAGAAGGACGGAGCGTACAACGGCCGAAACGTTGTGACAAATATGGCGACAAAGATGAGGACAATAGTCCGACTAATGTAAATACTGTACATAATACCTCATCTCAGAAATATAGACAGATTCTTTTTATTTATATAAATAGCCGAGAAAAATAACAGCACTCGTGGCCTGACGATTGCATCTAGCATGAAACAGACTATCGCCTGTAAGTGTTGACTTCTATGTTCACTTTTATATTTATATATATATATATATATATATATATATATATATATATAGAGAGAGAGAGAGAGAGAGAGAGAGATAGATAGATAGATAGATAGATAGATAGATAGATAGATAGATAGATAGATGAAATAGTGTTTTAAGATATGCCATATTTATAGGTTAAAGGTTGCAATATCAGGGAGTGAGCGTATATAAAAGTTGACACTGAGGTCACCACCTCGCAACGATAGTCTCATTCATTTTTTAGTAAATCACTAAATCATTCCATGATGTATCCAGTTTTATATTTGTATTTAATAAAGTAAATATCCCGCTCAGTATGACAAACGTGCTTGTCAGCTATCTGATGCTAAACAGTTAGTTATGTCCGTTAACGAAGGAAATGTAATACATTACCGTACATGATCGGGAGTAGTTACGGAGCATTATACTTTCTTTTTTTTAAGTTTATCACCCCAAGCAAGGCTGGAGGCCACTAGCACGCAAGGGGTTACAGAAGGTTTGGAGGAAGAGCAGATAGGAGTGGTAAAGGAGAGGATGTGGAGAAAGACAGTGGATCGATCAAGGCAAGGGGATTACAGAAGATTTGGAGCGAGAGCAGATAGGAATGAAAGGTGAAAGGATGTGGAGAAGGGAAGTGGACAGATCAAGGCAACTGGAGATATCGATTGACGTTACACTTAAATAGTTGGAGATTGTATTTGCCAGGGAAACAGGAATAAGGAAGGGAGTTCCACGGGCGAGATGTGCGAGACATGAAGCTATTGGAGTAGAAGATACGTCTAGTTTTCGAAGATGAGTCAACCAAGTAGAATTAGGAATTACATCTAAATTCCCAGGGAAACCTTCAAATGGAGACCGACTGAGCGAACTGCGTTACTTCATCACAATGTGTCTCTAACTGGGTTACTACTGCAACCATATGCTCTGCTTTTTGTCATCGACCACATTCCTTCCCGATGTTATCCGCTCTAAACACGGTATTTATTCTAATGACACGACAATTTACTCCTGTCTTAATAGTATGCCCGATTGGTCTGGTAAAGTAAAACTGTCAGCTGAATTCCAAAAGGAGTTGTTAGCTGGGGCAAGAAATGGCTTGTAAACCATACCGCCTCCAAAACGACACGAAGAACTAGTTTTGCCTTTCATCAGGATGGCTGATGCTAACGATCAGATTAGCGACTCTTTGCACCTTACTGGTTTCACGTTTTCCTCCGATATGAAGCGGAATGGTTATATTGAATCGATTATATAGTCTACTGCTACGAAATTTGATTCCCTGTGTCGACAGTTTTTTCACGCCAGAATACATTTTGCCTGTTTATAAATCCAGAATTTTATATTACTTTCGTACCCTAGCTGGTGTTCCTGCTATATATCTGAGATTCTTGATGAAATCTAAAGGAGGATCTGCAATATTATTGGTCATGACCTGACATTTCAGTTTCAGTCATTTTCTAACCGTCGTTACGTAACTTTATTGTGCCTTTTCTATTATTATTTTCATGGTAATTATTCTGATAAGCGATATTCTTTGGTACAGAGATGTTATGACTTAAGCGCAGTACTAAATTGGCAGTTTGCTTTGCTTTGTTTTGTTTTACGACATATCAACCACAATGGTTTATTTAACGCCGACAATATTTATTGCTAGTAATATTTTCCATCAAAAATTTATTTCTGGTATTATATTTTTCTTCAAAAATATAGATCTGGTAATATTTTTTCTCCAAAAATATATCGCTGGTAATATGTTTTCAAAAAATGTATAGCTGGTAATATTTTTTTCAAAAATGTATAGCTGGTAATATTTTTTTTCAAAAATGTATAGCTGGTAATATTTTTTTCAAAAATGTATAGCAGGTAATACTTTATTTGAAAAATGTATAGCTGGTAATATTTTTTCAAAAAATGTATAGCTGGTAATATTTTTTTCAAAAATGTATAGCTGGTAATATTTTTTTCAAAAATGTATAGCTGGTAATATTTTTTTTCAAAAATGTATAGCTGGTAATATTTTTTTTCAAAAATGTATAGCTGGTAATATTTTTTCAAAAAATGTATAGCTGGTAATATTTTTTCAAAAAATGTATAGCTGGTAATATTTTTTCAAAAAATGTATAGCTGGTAATTTTTTTTTCAAAAACATATTGCTGGTAATATTTTTTCAAAAAATGTATAGCTGGAAATATTTTTTCAAAAATGTATTGCTGGTAATAAAAGTTTATTGCTGTTATTAAAACCAATATTTACACTTCTATAGTGTTCTGACCCCAGTTTGGAGGTTAACCCTCTTCCCATAGTCTGGACCCCAACATGTTCCACCACCGCGGGTCAGAGCGGAGCCAGGAACACTAGCAACCAAGCGGTGGTTTCAAGATCCTCAAAACCTCCTGATCAGAGGCCTTGCTGTTGGACATATTTAATCGTCTTACCGAGGACGCGTATCTAGTTTATCGTCATATTCCCGAGGAGGCAGTTTGGTCTCATCATTTTACAATTGAAATGGCTAGATGCAACCGTAAGTTCTATCCTACGAGTTTCTTCTCCTACGCTTCTCACTGGAGAAATTATCTTGAGGAAGTGATATCTAGATTTTTATAACTTTCCCATTGCAGTGACCTGTCTTCGTCCTGTTCTTTCTATTATTTTTCTGGCGTTTGTTCTAATGACCCCTCCTTCTTGGTATCTTGTCCGCATGAATTTAAAATTGTAGCAGACTAACAACTACGGCTAATCGTTTTCCTGTTAAAAAAATAGCTTGATGTAACCATAAGATTTACTCTTAAACTTTCTCTTCCGGCATCATGCCTTCCTGGCCTCCTCGATCTTCCAAGGTTTTAACTGCATCTCAGTCTTCATCTTCTGTCATCCTGAAACATTTTCTTTTATTGTCGTTGCTCCCCACGGACGTTTTATCGTCTTCTTTAACTGTTAGCAACCCCTTGGTGGTTTCGATGATTGTGTGTTGTCACACAAGCAGCGATTGTCTCCCTTTCATTGAGATATTTCCGCGGCTGACGTGACGGCCGGCGAATGACGAATAGAGCGATGAAGCTTAGCTGCGATGTAGAGCCAAGAGAAGAAAGACGTCCACAAGGGTAGGTCTCAAAGAAACCGCCATAACTATAACTTTGCAATAGACCCAATACTTAAATTATCCTTCTTTCGAAGCTTAATAATCTGCTGACGAATTGGTAACGGAGTAAGTGGCATTATATTAACAAAGTACACTGCAGATATTTTTACTAATGTTTAGTAAACGAACCGTCACGGAAACAAATTAAAAAAATTAGAGTTCGCCAGTAAAATATACTAAAACACGAAGTAAAAGCATCCGTTCTGATCATTTTGGCCGCTATGGGTTTTGCAGTAAATCACTAAATCATCCATAACTTTTGTATTATCCTCTCGAATTACACCAAAATCTCACACAATAACAAATAATATCGTATTTATTGTTTGTGAAAATTATAGAATATACAACAGTTTTTATCAAAAATTATACCTACTTTTCTAACGAAAACAATGCCGTTCTGAACATTTTGGCCGCAACTGTATCTAATTTTGTGTACGATGTAGCATTAAAAAACTCTCCCAGTAAACAAACATTCTTTTTCTATTCAGCTATTCCGTTACGCCCGTGAAGTAGATGCTATTATATCAAGGATATAAGAATGCCCATAACGGGGGAAATTCAAATGTGAGTATAGGTTTTCTTCCATAGCAAACTCCCGTTATATATGTATCAAACAATGTAAGGAAATTTGCTTAAAATGACACTTGGACCGTTATTGATATAGTGTTTTCAAACAGAGTGTGAAAATTAAACCCATGCTCTATCGTATTAGGTGCTTACCTAATAAGATCCGTTTCCCCAGAGCAGTAGTTAACAAAAACATCACGAAGACCAGTCCGTTAGATGAGACCGTTTAAACAGCGTTGGCTGCCAGATTAACATGACCTTCTTACAGACGGCGACGAGAGAAGCGTAGAAACACTGTCTCTCTCTTCCTACGTCGACTTTCTTCCAGATCAAGTTAAACTGCTCAAATATCGACAAAGGAACGAAGACTTCTAAGATATTTATAGCTTTCATTATTTACTCCGATAGTTCTACCCACATCGCCACCTGAGAACATTCAAAAGTTTAAAGCCGAATTCAAACGCATATATATTCATAAGAGGGGGAAAAAGATAGGGAAAACCAGAATTTAGAATATGAAAGACAGAACGCAATGATTTAAAGATATATGTATTTCATTAAGTAAAACTTTGAAAATCCACTGAACTTTGTATTTAACGGCCTGAACGCTCGAGAAAACTTTACAACGGGAATCAAATCTTCATCAGGAATGGGAACGATTATTTGATCTGATGTGCTGTTAACAGCCTAGCCACAAAGAAACGTCTGATTAGCAAAGTCTGAATTCCTGGTTGAATTGTTAACAGCACCTCAGATTAAATGATGGTTCCCATTAGGGATAAAGGTTCGATTTCTGTCAGAGAAGCAAGTATTTATCAAACATTTACGTAAGTAAATTACAGCTATAATAATAACGTATACACGGACTATATATATATATATATATATATATATATATATATTTGAATTGGACAGAGTCCGACAATTTATTTAAATAATTTTTTATATGTTTAACGTTCTTTTTATAGATACAAGTATTTAAGCAAATGCTCTGTTTATAATAAACAGTATTAAATAACATTTACCGGCCTGAATGTCCGAGAAATTATCATAGAAAATTTTCGTCCTCCGTCAGGATTCGAACCTGCATCCTATACGGAACCGTCATTTCGCGTGATGTGTCTTAACCGTTCGGCCACAAGACAAGTCCGATTTTACTATCTTTAAACTTAAATCTTCCATGAATCTCTTCTATTCATATCTGCTCTTAGCGTATCAAATGTAAATAAATTACGTCATACATTTTTGAATTGGACAGAGTCAGACAATTTATTTAAAGACATTTTTTATATGTTTACTTAAATACATGTATCTCTAAAAAGAACGTTAAACATATCAAAAATTCTCTCTCTCTCTCTCTCTCTCTCTCTCTCTCTCTCTCTATATATATATATATATATATATATATATATATATATATATATATATGTGTGTGTGTGTGTGTGTGTATATAATGAAATGGACACAGTCCGACAATTACTTTAAAAGATTTTTATGTTTATACGTTCTTTTTATAGGATACAAGTTCAATTATTGTCGGAGGACGCATATTTTATATGAAAATTTCTCGGACATTCAGCCCGGTAAATGTCGTTAATACTGTTTCTTATAAACAGAGTATTTACTTAAATATTTGTATCTATAAAAAGAACGTATAAACATTAAAAAAAGTCTTTATATATATATATATATATATATATATATATATATATATATATATATAAAGACTTTTTATATATAAAGATATATATATATATATATAGAAAAGATATATATATATATATATATAGAAGAGAGAGAGAGAGAGATGTGTGAGCTGTTTGGGTAAATGGCTTGGTAGTTGGAAGTGTGTTTGGGAGAAGAATAACATGTCTGCTTCAAAGATAATAAAATTTTGAATATGTTGCCCAAGAAAGGTTGAAGGGAGGCACGGTGGAGTCATCGATAGCGGCTCGGAATGAGATATCGCTGAGCGGAGTACGAATTCCAGTCAAATCCATTATAGTAGTTACGTGCTAATACCATTGGGAAAGACATGAATCCTCTTCTCACTCCTTAATGTGATTAAATAGCAATACAGAGTGGGTTCTGTAGCCTTGGATGGCAACTGATCTACCGCAGAAATAAATGGTAAGAAGAAAATCTGCATCGTCAGTCAAATATCTAAAAATACATGATCGCCTAAGCGGGTATCACGGATGGCACATAACTCTGTTACAATTATATATTTAAACAATCCAATAATTTTTAGCTAATATTTAATAAAATATAGATAGTAGATAAATAAAGACAACAAATGTATGTATTGAACAACAAATTTAAAAGTGACAAAGACATCAACATTTGTGTTTGTGTGTGAACGTAAATACTTTATATTTTGGTGAATGTCCTTTCGTACGTGTATGTGAGTTTCATGGGGTTTTCCGACAAATGGGTGAAAACGGAGATCTCTGTGAGAGATCACATTTTTAAATGTGTGCGCTGAAATCCAAAGTCAAAGGAGAGCGAGGTGAGAAATCGTCCGGTATTTGTAGTGTAGGGAGAGCGTGCCTTAGAGAAAAATTAGGAAATTAAATTCAAAGAAAGAAAAGCAAGTCCTGTATTGAAAGAATGTGCTCCATTGAAGAAAGAACATCATGTCCTCTACTGAAAGAAGGAAAGTCCTCCATTGAAAGAAAGAAAAGCAAGTCCTCTATTGAAAAGAAGTCCTCCATTGAAAGAAAGAATATCAAGTCCTGTACTGAAAGAAAGAAAAGCAAGTCCTCTATTGAAAGAAAGAAAAGTCCTCCATTGAAAGAAAGAAAAGCAAGTCCTCTATTGAAAAGAATTCCTCCATTGAAAGAAAGAATATCAAGTCCTGTACTGAAAGAAAGAAAAGCAAGTCCTCTATTGAAAGAAAGAAAGTCCTCCATTGAAAGAAAGAAAAGCAAGTACTCTATTGAAAAGAAGTCCTCCATTGAAAGAAAGAATATCAAGTCCTGTACTGAAAGAATATCAAGTCCTGTACTGAGAGAAAGAAAAGCAAGTCCTCTACTGAAAGAAAGAAAGTCCTCCATTCAAAGAAAGAAAAACAAGTCATCTATTGAAAGAAAGAAAGCGAGTCATCTATTCAAAGAAAGAAAAATGAGAATGAAATGATGTCAGTTGGACAAAGAAATAAAGAAATAATGAAAATCGTGTATTGAATGAAGAAAAATGAACAGATGGCAAAGGAAATGGCACTAGAACAAAGAAAAAGAAAGGAAAATGTAAAGAACGAAAGAAAATGTTTCATCGAAAGAAAGAAAAAAAAGAAAAAAACAGTAGAATGATAAATAAATAAAGAACGAATGAATAAGAAAGAAAGAAAGAAAAATATTCTAGTGAAGAAAATTAAAAAACGCAAAGAAAGAAAATAAATATTTAACTGAAAGAAAGAAAAAAGGCAATGTTGCAAATAAAGAAAGAAATAAAGGAAGCAAAATGAAAGAAAGAGTAAAATATTTAACTGAAAAGGGGAAAAGGAGACGTAATAAAATGTTAGAATGATAAAAAAAAATAAAGGAAATCAGAAAGAAAAAAAAAGGAAAATCTATGAAAAGAATGAGTAAAGGCTGAATAGGTGGGTGTTGGATATTGTCTTATCAAAAGCGACCGACAATAAGAGCTCGATTAAGG
Source organism: Acanthosepion esculentum (assembly GCA_964036315.1). NCBI lineage: Eukaryota > Metazoa > Mollusca > Cephalopoda > Sepiida > Sepiidae > Acanthosepion > Acanthosepion esculentum. The sequence goes on along the minus strand of OZ038502.1, from coordinate 72,032,902 downwards.
AAATTGCCGCTGTGCTAACGAGATCGTCTCAAAATGGAAGCAGAATGTGTGGGTTTGGTTTGCACAAAGAGAGAATGATTCAAACCAAACAGTATTATACCTCTTTCTTTGTTCTTCCGTTGACAGTTTCTTTCTTTCATTCTTTTTTTATTTATTTCTTTTTTTCTTTCTTGCCATATCTCACGAAATCAGTCGCTTTTGTAAGTATTAACATTTTACTAACCTCCGCTACTCAAGTATGCATAGTGATTTCCTCACTTCATAGCGATTCCAATGCACGATGATCTATCTATCTATCTATCTATCTGTTCCTATCTGCCATCTTACTCAGTCTGTTCTCATCTATTCCAATCTGTTCATTATCTTTCTCTCTAATTCTTTTGCACCTGACTACTTACTGATCCACAACACAAACACACACACACACTTACACACGCACACAAACATACACAAACAGACACACACACACAAACACACGCACACACACACACACACGCACACACACACACACACATATATATATATATATATATATATATATATATATATATATATATATATATATATATATTGAATACATTAAAAACATTGTTTGCTAATTTTTACCAAAATCGGTTCATACTCATGAATAAACTTCCCTGTATTGATTTTAAAGGATGAGAGAAATGTGCTGTAGCTGTTTAAATTTCTTTTATTTTCATTTCCCAAGTACTTTCGATCTTTTTCCAAGATCATCTTCAGTGGTGAAAGTAATACAAAACTATATGTTGTTCATTAATATAAATATTTATACAAAGTTGTGCGTTGTTATACATTACCGTAATTTTTTCATTATGCTTTTAAATGGAAAACGGTTGACAATGTGCTGAGCGTTCAATAGAACCTGAAAAAAATTCCATTATGGAATTTTTTCTCTCTGTAATCTTATAATATCATGATCACGGGCTCATTAAAACGTGAAAAAAACTGTTCCTTTACAGTCATTTAAGAACATTACTGCAGCATTCATAGCTGATTCTGTTCACTGCTGGTTTTAATTTTTAAAATATAAATTGCTTCTAGTATCTGTAATCTAATTTTGTTGTGTTCATGGTGTATGATAGTTGTGTTGTCGATTAGTAATTTTTTATATTGTGAATGAGGACAGGAATGTTGTTGTAGGTGTCACGCAATGGACAAATGGTCTGACATGTGTAATGTAAGGCTTCTTGTTAGTGTATTTGTCGTATACCCAACACATGTTTTTCTTTTTTTTGTCGGAGATACATTCTTCCAAGGGACATTTGAATTGGTATATAATGTTGGTATTACGTAATACATCAGTTAGTGGGGAGTAGTTATTGAGAATAATTAAATTGGTTGTATTGTATTTTTATAATATATGATTTATTTCATTTTTTTATTAGAATCCATGGAAAATATGTTAGTATAAATATGATTCTTTACGATTTTTTCTTCTTTTTGTTTTTAGTTAACATGCATCTGGTTACAGTATATTAGTTTGATATATTTAGTGTCATTTGGAGAAGTATTATATTCTATTTGAAGTGTGTTGAGGTTTTTATATATCATCTTATTTGTTCTTCTTCAATGAGAGTCTGCTTAATAGTTTCAGTTCGTTACAGAAAATCTCTTTTGTGGAGGAATTAATCTGTGGTCGGTTAATTAAATTCTGTATAAGTGCTATTTTGTAGTAATCTGGACAATCACTCTTATAGTTGAGAGTGCAAAAGTTTTTGCTCGTTTGTTTTTTATACGGAGAGGTAGTATGAGGGGTCCTCCCATTTTTTTCACAAATGGACTCACCCAAGGTATACGTATACTACTGCTAGTGAATACTCGATGATCGAACAAGACAGAACAAGCGAACGAACGAGAACGAACGAACGACAAACGAGAGCGTACGAAGGTAGCGGGCAGGCGTCACAGTGAGCAAGCACGTAGACTCAGTAAGAAGTCATACAGCGATACGTTCATACCAAAGGCAATATATATATATTTCTACTAACCCACATTCCTGGAACTACTAACCTGTATTACGAGTTTGTATTATTACGTTAATACATTTATTTTCCTATATTCATTCTTGGCGCTTGTTATTATTGGTACCGGTTTTCATCCCGGAATCCAGAACATAGTAAATGTGTTGTTATTTATGTGAATTAAAATGTCAAGGAAAGGGATTTTATAGTGATCTTTGTTATGTTCGTATGTGAACATCAGTGGGATATTTTGGAGAAAGAATTTTTTTTTAGTTCCATTATTTCATTTATGATTTAAAATAAGTATATCATCTACATATCTTAGGTAGATGGAGGGATTCTTGGTAGTA
>OZ038502.1:71938070-72023070 GCA_964036315.1 Acanthosepion esculentum | reverse complement strand
CTGTGTGAGTTCTCGGCGAAAGAAGGATAAGTGGATTGTGTTATCATCTAACATGATATCTTGCGAGTATAGAACTCTAATCTTAGCTTTCTGCATGTTTTCTCATGGAAGTGCAAATCGTAGCTGCATCGCCATGACAATGCACCTGGTCACAATGCCCTGAGCCTCTAGGAGATACTGGACGAAAAGAACGTCGCCGTACAGGAAAAATCCCTCGGTTTCACCTGAGCTTGCACCGTGTGATGTTTTTCTTTTCTTCATGCTCATGAAGATCATCAAGGGGCCCATTTTGAAGGCATGGAGGTCAACAAATTGGAGCTGAGCGGTGTCCAATACTAAAAATCTTGTCGGCATTAAATGACTCATTGAGGTTGATATGCCATAAATCAAAATAAACTAATTCAAAGAATACATATTCTGTTCATACGAAGCTATCCTAAAATCATGTCGGCAGTAAATGCCGTAAATCAAAATAAACCAAATCAAAAAATACATATTCTATTCATACGTATCTATGCTAAAAATGTTGTCGGCATTAAATAACCCATTGAGGTTGATATGCCGTAAATCAAAATAAACCAAATCAAAGAATACATATTCTATTCATACGAACCTATACTAAAAAATATTGTCGGCATTAAATAACCTATTGAGGTTAATATGCCGTAAAACAAAACAAACCAAACTAAACCAAGGAATGATTTTCTTAATTTTTACACCTCCATAACGGCTGATATAACCCTTTCTAAGTTCCATCAGCATGTCTGGTGCTAGATTCCATGAGATTGACTCGTTGCGCCTTCTGAGTTTTATGTTATCCACTGACTTCAAGTGGTAAGATTATATCAAATCGATTGCTAGGTTTGCTGCTTGTAAGCTTGGTTCATTGTGTCGCGCTAGACAATGTTTTTATTACACAATCTCTCTTACATATCTACAAGTCAACAATTCGTCCCTGCTTAGAATATCGCTGGCACATACGGTCGCAGTGATTCTATTATATATTTAGAGATTCTTGATAAAATCATATAAATAATCTGCAATGATATACATCCTGACCTGGCATCTCGGTTTCAGCCACATTCTCACCGCCTTAATGTATCTTCCGTATGCTTTATTATAAATACTTTGATGATAAATGTTCTGAACATAGCATTTACTCAAATACGACTGTAGACTAAAAATAACTTTTAAGTAATAATATATATATATATATATATATATATATATATGTATGTATATATATATATATATATATATATATATATATATATATATATGACGTCACACACTACGAAATGTATAATGTCCGACAAATATTTTAATATAGTTTTTATTGTTATACGTTATTTATATAAACACAAATATTTAAGTAAATTCTCTGTCTATAATAAACGGTATTAACAACATTTACCGGCCTGAACGTCCGAGAAGTTTTCATCGAAAATATGCGTCCTCCGACAGGAATTGAACCTGTATCCTACACGGAAGCGTCATATAGCTTGACGTGCCCGGACACCACGTGGTTGTGTAATGGTTAGCAAGCTTGCCTCGCGAGAACAATTACGACTGAATAGTGAGTTCGAAGCTCACTGGGCTCCCTCACATTTGGCCTCGTGCCACATCTAAGCTACGCTTGGACAATAACAATAGCTTGATGTACTATACAATTTTAGCTACAGATGATAGCAAGGTCGATTTTACTGCTTTGAAACTACAATTTTCTATGATTTCCCTTGAATCCCCAACAGAATATATATATATATATATATATATATATATATATATATATATATATATATATATATATATATGACAATGAACAAGATTAGATTGCGTGAGAACCACTCAAAATAGAGGATTGCATAATAAGAAGAACAGTTTATGCGCATGTTTCATTCAGGCAAAAGGCACAAATCAGGGGTCTGGGGAAGCTGGAAGCTAATTCATTTTAAAGGGAAGAAGTTTTATAAAATCAAACTAGAATATTAAACTTAAGACATTAATTTGTACTTATAAGAAGAATGAAATATTAATTTAAATTAAGAGTAAAAAGAAGTCAAAAATAAATTTAAAATATATAGATAAAAGGATGCAAGGTGCTAATGGAAAGAGATTTGGTCAGATACTAAAATAGGGGAAAATTTATGAAATATAATGTCGTGTGAAGCGGTTATAGCGTGGGGGGGATAAAATATAGAAATTAGAATTATGTACAGGGGAGTGAATATAATGAAAATGTTGTAGGTGATAAACCCATATTATTGAAATTTAAATTTGTTTTTATGTCAACATTTTAGAACTACTTCATTCCGCTGATTCAATAGTTGGCTTGGATTATTGTATTTTATTATCCTAATCTTTTCTTCTAAACATGAGTCACACCTATCTCTAAGACTCATAGGAGCACGTGCGCAACCTATAATTTTCCAAATTGATATATATATATATATATATATATATATATATATATATATATGTGTGTGTGTGTGTGTGTGTGTGTGTGTGTGTGTGTGTGTGTGTGTTTGTGTGTGTGTGTGTGCATGTGTGTGTGTGTGTTTATACACGTACTGAGAAATCGGAGAACCGAGTTCGAATTCCAGTGGAGATAATTATATTCTCTTACGTGCTAATACCCTTGAGAAAGGTATTAATCTATATCTTCTCCATCCACCTCTGCCCTATACCCTTCGTTGGCAACGGGCCAAGGAGAAGGACAACTCTAAATTCAAAACCTGTGGAGGGTCGTTTTAGCATCTTTGTGGGACGATGTACATGTAGTTTGTTCTGCACAAGCCTTCGCCACTAATCAAAATCTTATAGGCGTGTAGTCTGGTTGTTTGGTCCTAAGAACTGACTTGCTGAACCCTCATACATCGAAAATAGAGACAGGAGCGTTTATGATAGACGGATAGATAGAAAGAAGTGGGCAAACAAGAATAAAAATGGAAATTTTGGCTGAGTTGATCGATTATCTCTGGGCAGAATGTGTATAAAGGATCTGAAAGAAGAGAGTCCTTGAGGTTTGTGGGTTGTAGGGGGGCCGCAAGGTGTCCAACTTATCACACGCTTGATTTAACCAATGATCGCGAGGCTCGTAACCATCACTTAGATCCACATGGAAGCAGAGTAAAAGGTTGGGACTAAGTGGATGCGGAAACCAGTGAATAATTATATAGAACCAAGCGTTTGAGTGACCAGTGGGGCCAGCAATCAGGTGATTATACGGCAGGAAATGAATGTTTCAAAGAGAGAGAAGGACTAATAGAAAGAAGGAAGGAAAAAGGAGGTTATATATATATATATATATATATATATATATATATATATATATATATATATATATATATATATATATGATAACGCAGAGTGAGAGCGTATAGTAATAAAACAGTGCTCGACGTAAAATAAACATAAATTCTATATAAGTATATAGTATTATCAATATATATATATATATATATATATATATATATATATATATATATTAATTAACTCTTTAACTAACATTATTTCTTCGTTAAGTAATAACAATCCACCTAGTTTGAGAAAATAAAAACTACGATACCAACTCAAACACGTGTTCCCATTAAAGATAACGTTTATAATAATAATAATAATAATAATAATAATAATAATAATAATATATATATATATATATATATATATATATATATATATATATATATATATATATATATATATTTATTTTTTTAAAAGTGTGCTCGATACAAACCGTAGAACAAAATATGATTATTTTCTTTTTTTTAAATTTATATCCATCGCGACACAGAAAATTTTCTGTTTCGCGATGGAATCATAGTTTTAAAAATACCCTTGGGTAAGTCATGAAAGCATCTCTTCACCCACACCTTTGAATAAATAGTAAGACAAACGGGGCCCTATAGCTTTGGGTAGCATCCGGTCTAGGAGAAGGACAACTCTAAATTCAGAAACTGAGCATTATCGTGTGGGACCTTTGTCGCACGATGCGTCCAGTTCTCTGCGTTCTAAGAATAATTCGGCTTCTGAACCGTCATACATAGACTAAAAAACAACGGTGAAATATTATGCTTTATTTTCCATAATTTTGCTACACGTGTTTCCGGTTCTGAGAACGTAATCAGGCAAAGGGTGGAGATTTACACATATTATTAAGATACATTCTTTTTTTTTGTGTTATTGACCAAATATATACAAGTTTCATTGAAGATGAACAAGATGTTGCGATTAAGAATTTTATAAAATTATGTTTTTCGATGTTAAGTATTTTCGATATGAGGCATTCTCTTTTTTTGTGTTAGTGACCCAAATGTCTTTCTTGAACTGGCAATGAAATGTTCTGCGTGAAGGCTTATAAAACAATTAATTTTGGTTCGAGAAATGATGGAGTAGTTATCGGCATGCTTATCTTTTAATGAACCCTGTGTGTTCTTAGATCTATTTCCCTTTTCGTGTGTTTTTGTCAGCATGCGTGTATATATGTGTATATCCCCTCTCCATACATACACACTGTCTCACTACGAGGAATTAGTGAACACATTTGTGCACACACAAACGAACACACACATACCGTCCCATTTATATATTATATATATATATATATATATATATATATATATATATATATATATATATATATATATATATATATATATATATGATAAGATAAAGAATTTGTTAAAGCTTCGTCAGCGATTGGAATATGGATTTTTTGCTTGCCATCGGTCAATCATGAATCTCTTGCATCTTAGTCTGCCTGCATCTCTATTACGATTCCATCTGTTCCTGCTATTTTGTTTGTGTTCAATTTGGTCGCTGCTGATTCCACTTCAAATTTTAATATTTCTTGTCCGTCGATATATTGCCGTTTGTTCTCTTCCGTTTCATCCTTGAAGTATTTCTTCCTTCTCTAATATCAGTTTCCTTCATTGAATTTTATGCATCCTTTTCATGAGCATGTCGTTTGTCCATTTAGCTCTATATTTTTAAACATATCTGATTTAGTATCTGTCTATATTTCTGAGATGAGGTATTATGTACACTATTTACATTATTTGGACTATTGTCCTCATCTTTGTCGCCATATTCATTATAACGTTTCGGCCTTTCAGTATCTGTCTATATTTCTGAGATGAGGTATTATGCACACTATTTACCTTATTCGGACTATTGTCCTCATCTTTGTCGCCATATTTATTACAAGGTTTCGGCCTTTGTACGCTCGGGCCTTCTTCAGTAGCTGTCTATATTTCTGAGATGAGGTATTATGTACACTATTTACCTTATATTTATTATTATACGTTGAATTTCTCTTTCATCTCCGGACTCCAAAAACATTTCGACACCCGGCCGAGAGAAGACGAGCGAAGTTACAACATTATGGAATCGACCCCGTCAACAAAGAGACCACCAAAACGAAGGGGATATACAACATAAATAATGTAAATAATTGCAATTCCTCATCCCAGAAACCCAGGCATAAATCGGTTTAAATAGAATCTAGTTAAATGACTTTTTATGCACCACGCGTTTATACATGTCTGTACTTTACAATGGTCAAGAGATAATGACAATTGAAATAAAACGGTTTAAAGATTTTGTGTTGCATTCTTATACGGCATATCAACACATTAATGGATTATTTAATGACGACAGGTTCGTAGGAATAGAATATGTATTTTTGATTTGGTTTATTTTGATTTACGGCATATCAACCTCAATGGGTTATTTAATGGCGACTAGATTTTTAGTATAGGTTCGTATGAATAGAAAATGTATTTTTGATTTCGTTTATTTTGATTTACGGCATATCAACCTCAATGGGTTATTGTAACCCGAAAAGATTTTTATTTTAAAAAAAGTGTATCAGTGGTCACATTATTTTCAAAAACTGATTGCTGGTTGTATTATTTTTTCAAAAATGTATTGTGGGTATTTTATTTATTATGAAAGCTTATTTTTACGCATTTATAGTGTTTTGACCTCTGTTTGGGGGTCAATTATTTGTCCATAGTTGGGAACCTAACAAGTGCTACCACCCCGCGATAGGGTTGGACCTGGGAACACTAGCAATTATGAGGTGATTTCACGCTCCTCAAAACCACCTGATCAGAGGTGTTGCTCTAAAAAAAACGGTTTAAATAAAACTGTCCTAGACTGCAAACAACTGAAAATAAGTTCGTTTGTTCCTATATTTCATCTTTTTTACTCTCTTTATAATCTCTCTTGGCTTTGCTTTTTGGATAATTAGATTTTCTACAGAGAGCTGAAGATGTCCAACTAGACAATCCGTAAATCAAGCGAATTTGATTTAAGCGTCTTTCGTTATTATCCCATAGTCCCATCAAGATTCTAAATCTACTCATTAATCCTTCTAAATACTTTCCGAAAGCAAAGGAAAGTATTAAGAAACAGGAAAACTTTGTTAGAAATAAAGACTGCTGAGCCGTTATGCAAAATATCAGTCCTGCAAAATGGCATAGCGGCTCGGATTGAGGAATCGGAAAGCCGAGTTCGAATTCCAGTCGAATCAGTTATATTCATTTACGTGCTAATACCATTGTGAAAGGTATGAATCCTCTTCTTCTTCCCCCAGATATGGGTAAATAGCAGGACAGACCGGGTTTTATAGCCTTGGATGCAGAAAAAAAGCTCGAACTCTCACATGTGGGTTCCAGACTTCACACGAGCACTACGACGGCCAGCCTCGTTCAACGGTATCCATCTGTCGGTTAAAATGTATGAAGGTGTCGGAAGAGTTTCCCGACCCGAGCGATGAAGGGGAAAGCCTCTTCTTCTCCACCCGCCAGCTACGGGTAAATAGCAGGACAGACCGGGTTCTATATGGATGGCAACTGGTCTACGGTAGAACGAAATGATAACCTACTGCGGGAAAAAAAATCTGCCTCGTCAGTCATATATCGAAAGATACGTGATCGCCAACGCGTGTATCACGCATGGCACATAACTGATTATACGGCAGTACAGGCTAACCCATCTTCTCACGGATGAAGAAGCCTTCAGATAATAGCAATACGGTTCTACAGAAGGATGATGAGAATACTATCAACTAGATTCGCGAAGAATGACAGATTGGTGTATTTGTTGTCGAGGGCTTATCAAGCTATCAGGTTATTTAAAGGCAGAAATATTTTTCGATTGTAAGATTTTTTTTCTTTAGATAATAATTGTCCAGCAATACAAGACGTACAGATTAACCCATAGATGGGGGAGAATAGGTGGATTAACCTTTCCCAAGGTTTTTTGCGCGTAAGTGAATATAATGAACCCGAATGGAATTGGAACCCACCTCTCCGATTAATATTTCCGAGGCATTATCTATTATACCACCTGGCACATCCAAGAAACTTGAAGCAACAGAGATGTGTTTCTGCGGAAAGATCCTGAGATTACTACTGAAATGAGAGCAATGACGAAGAAAATGGGTACTTAAGGTTAACACTAGAAAGAGAGAGTTTAAATTTCTAGGGGACATAGAGGATGTAGTGAAATCAAGGGGGATCAGATGTAAATAGCAATCAACCAATCGAATGAGCTTGTGGAAATAGGTTTTCAGAACAGGAATTAGGAGAGACAAAATTTACTAAGTGCTAGACAGGGCAAGAATTGCGGAGAGCCAATATAAGATACGGAGATGCCACTGTGTTGGTGGAAGACAGAGAAGGAAACCTACAGGTCCTACACAAGGTGGTAAAGAAAAGCCAGAAGAAAGGACTAAGCATCAATTGTAAGACGACAGAACGTTGTCAGAAAAAAAGGTACAGCCGAACATGCAAACTTAAAATTGGACAAATCAAAATCAAGCTGTTATGGTAATTTACCCACGCACGCATGGACTCTTCCAGTTATAAATAGGAGCAGGTACTGCCTTTTGGAGAGCGAAATTTTCAGCAGTGAGCTCTGACAGTCGAACCTAACATTCTTACTGTAACACCCTCGTTTATACATGTTTGTATTACTGTTTCTGTTAATATATTTGATTAATTGAATTCCTTTCTTTGTGTCTTTATTTGTGGGCTTAACAAGGCCACAACAAATAGATAGATAGATAGATAGATAGATAGATAGATAGATAGATAGATAGATAGATAGATATTTGAAACAGATTGACATAATGTTATCGTAATTTACCCACGCACGCATGAACTCTCCCAGCTTTAAATAGGAGCAGGTACTGCCTTTAGGAGAGGGAGGTTTCAGCAGTCAGTTCTGACAGTCGGACCGAACATTCTTGCTGTAACACTCTCGTTTGTATATGTTTGTATTACTGCTTCTGTTTATATATTTGTTTAACTCACTTCCTCTCTTTGTGTCTTTACTTTTGGCACTAAAAAGGCCACAACACAAGTAATTTTTAGAAAAATTAATTATGAAGAGGTGTTTTAAAAAGAGATGGGAAGTGTGACACCAGAACACGAAAGCACATTGAGATAGAGAAACATGCCTTCCAAAAGCTGAGCAAAGTATTATGAAACAGGATATGTTTGATAAAAACAAAGAAAACATTACCGAACTTTTATGCAATATCATTCCTCCTATATGACAGACGAATGCTGGACAATCGCTTCACAGATAAAGCTGAGAACAACAGAAATGGGGATCTGCAGGAGGATGCTGAGCATACCATTGACTGAACATGGGAGCAACGAGGAAGATTTGGGGAAAATAGAAATATAAAAATACGATTATACATGAAATAAGAAAGACGAAATTGAAATGTCTGCGGAAAGAAGGCTTAGCGAATTTGACACTCATGGATATATTGACGGCAAGAGAGACGCGGGAAAGCAGCAAATTAACTGTATCCCGAACATGCGAAATTGTTGCCAGGACAATGAATAGGGAAGATAACTTATTAAGAGCTACACATGACAGGAAGCTGTGGAGAGCCATGATCGGCCAGATCCTTAACGGATATGGTACCTAGAAAAATAAACTCGATAATGGGAAAAGTGTATGAGTATTTAATTGAGTTGCTGTCATATTATCTGTACTGTAAGCCAGCATTTACTACTTGTGTGAGCACATAAGTTGCTGCTGATGATGATAATAATAATAATAATAATAATAATAATAATAATAATAATAATAATATTTAAAATGATAATAATGCTTTCAGGTGTTGCCAGACCCTGAATATCGCAGTGGAAATGTGCTACACGCTTTTCTCGCCAACCGCTTTTTCGTAATTAAGCTAGAGCCGTTAACAAGGTGATCAGTTAAACCCGATTTTTTCTTCGTCGCTATTCCCTTCCGATTACGATATATCAAGTCAATCGCTGACCAATCCGGGTCCATTTCCTCATTGCCGGAAATCAACCGTCTCACATCCAACTATTTTACCCCAACCCGTAATCCTCACATAGCCCAGAACCTTCGGAAAATCTTCCGCTGCCTTGTAACGATTCCAAGCATTCATTTATCATCCCAGCTCTCGAATAATTACATTTTTATTTTTAATTTATTTGATAGGTTTCGCTGTTCTTATTCTTCTGCGCCTGCTTTTTTTGTGGATTCATCTTGATTCGATTTGGAGCAGAGTATTGGCCATGATCGTCCACGTCCCAAACGGGTTATGTCACATAGAAAAGGAATACAGATTTTCTGAGCTAGGCGAGGACATATCTGGGAGTATTAAATAAAAATTACTGATAGTGATATTTATTTTAAAATCAAAATAATAGAAAATATGTGGATATCAAAAACACGCATATATATATATATATATATATATATATATATATATATATATATATATATATATATGAAGAAATATAGTCTTAAAGTGTGCTATATTTATGGGATAAAGTGCTCAATATCAGAGATAGAGCGTGTGTAAATATAAAAGTGAACATAGAAGTCAACACTTAGAGGCGACAGTCTGTTTCATGCTAGTGCAATATATATATATATATATATATTGACATTGATGTCAATACAGAGAGCCTTGAAGATTTCTTTCAAGCATGAAACAGATTATCGTCGACATTTATATTTTACCTACACATATAAACTATATATATATATATATATATATATATATATATATATATATATATATATATATATATATATATATATATGACACGATAAAGAATAATATGAAAACGTTTATCAATCTAAAATGTTTCACTTTTATAAAGGCTTCATCGGAGTTCTTATTTTTAATTTTATGCATTTATAAGATTTCGAGAAAAGGTAGAATTTCGTCAATTATATCTATCTATCTATCTATATATATATATATATATATATATATATATATATATATATATATATATATATATATATATATATATATATATATATCAAGAGAGAGAGGGAGGAGAGGGGTAGAGGGGGATGAGAGAGTGAGAGAGAGATTTGTATATTATATATACCGTAAATCCACTGACAAAAACGAACTAATGAAATGCTATGCCCACTAGTGTAAAAGTATTTATGTACGGATTAATACATTCATTTTAGCTCATTGTTTCACATGGACATGAGGCTATTAAATTCGAATTTTCTACGAGTATTTTGCGAACGGGTTTGGTCGATTTCCGTCTGTGTCTAAATTAAGCTATTTTCGGAGAGATGCAACGCGAGTCTCCTTGATGGGCATGTAGTGGCATGTCCAATATAAGTATTCATAGTTGATATTATTTAGTGTTGGCTTGTTTGTAAAATGCTGAGCTTGTTTGGAAAATAATAAAAACATTCTTATTAATACAGTTACACATATATAGAAAAAATTGAATATCCAGTTAGAACGTATCCTATATAATGGCGAAGAGAATAGTCAATCAGCGCACGGAAATATAGAACAATTAGACTATTTTTTTACAGACACTACGATCCAACATCTAACAAGAACACAAGTAAAATTGAACAGAATGCTTAATCGCAGTAGGTTTTCAGTCGTCGTTAATGAAACATATTGTTGTGGGGCTCTCCCCAATTTACACAAGATGGACTCGTCTAACGTAATAAGTGGAGATACGTGAAGTACACAGGGTGTTCACAAAGAGATAAGGTTGAGATAAATTGAGTCCACAGAGAGAGAGAGAGAGATAATTATGGCTCTTCTTACAGAGACTTGTACATATACTTTCTACTAACCCGTATTCCTGGACTACTAATCTTCATTTCAAGTTTGTATTCTTACGTTCAATACACTTATTTTCCTATTTCGATTTCTGGCGTTATTTATTTATTCGTGCAGGATTCCATCCCCGGAATCCACAACACACATTAATGTTCTGTCTCCTTGAAGCCTGTTATTTTATTTCCCTCTAATTATAACTTATGTTTTACTCAGGCACTTTTACTCTCAGTAACCTCTTGCATCTTAGTGGCTTTATTTCCTTATTTAGTGGCGAAATCATTAAAAATATTAATTATGAAAATAAATATGGCAATGACAATTGAAATCGGAATATTAGCCGCTTAGTAAAAAATCAATATCTTCGACAAGTTTTCCAAGAAATCGAACTCATGATAAACCTTTACAAATCAGAAAATAAGACGTGTAATTGGAATGAAAGCATTGATGGCGTATACACTGAAGCTTTTTCAATGTGGAATTAGTAAATACTAAACAATTCAAATACCTCGACTAATGGATCAATTATAACAAATTTAGCCTGGTAGAAAAAAGAAATTGAACATAGAATATGTTTTGCTAGAGGTAGTTTCGCCCAACCTCGTATATTCCTACAAAACCAAGACATCAACCTGAAAACTCGAGTTACGTTCTTAAATAGCCTCATTGAATCGAGAACATTTATATGGATGTCATGTTTGACACCAGACACGTTTAGGTAAATATAAACTTTCAGTTGTTATAAAACCGGTTTCTGGGATCAATTCAAGTGACGCCTGAGGGTGGTGCCAACAGACCATCCTTCTTTGAACATTGTGGACGTGCCCTACAGAATCAGAACTTTACCAAATAACCAAAGGAAAACATCACTCGAGAACTAACAGCAGCTGAAACAACATAAATGCACAGCATATGTAACTCGAAGAAAAACTAATGATGTTCAAGATGTTGACCATGAATGCTACTTCAAATAAAAGGTTAGGAAGGAAAACGCCATTACTACTACAAAAAGCTACTGCTATTGAGAAACAAATTTCCCTGAAACGAGTTTGTAAATTTGAAATCAAAATGGCTGCTCTGTTAATGAATACCAGTTATGTCCTTGTAAGATAACGGTTAATATTACTGGAGAGTGTGTGGTCATGGTTAAATGTAAAATAAACGAGAGAACTGCATTAAAAACAGGATTGACAAAGTTTGCAATAAACTATGAACAGAAAAGAACAGGGCAGAAATAATATAAAGCAATCAAACAATATACGCATGCCACATTAACAGTAATAAGGCAAAGCAACATTATGAAAAAAATTCACAAACTAAGAATTGGGATTGACCCACATGAAGAAATTCTCATGAACGAACGCAGCGTTCTGACTTCAAGACAAGACAGACCGGGACTGCGTCAGATGACACCGATAATTGGCTTATCTTATTGTCTAGGAAGGAATCCCAACATACATTTGTGTGCTTCTGCCTATAAACTTTGGAGGGGAGAGTATTTTGCAATAATTCCAAATCTGACTGGAACCAACACTTAAAATTGTAAGGAAACTTTCCCCATTCATTGAACTCGCATTATGTCGTTTGACATTTATGAAAATCTCTCTCTTTATTTAATTCCTTTGTAAGGAAAATGGCTTTCTCAAATCCAGACATTGTTAATGCTCTTTCAAGTAATGATGAGAGTTTCCTTCCTTGCCTTTTGTTTGTGATAGAGCGGAAGTCAAGCATTTTGATTATGTCATTATTCTGTATTCTATTTATATGTGCTTGGCATTTTAGTTATTGCATCTAAGGAAATACTGAAAAGAAACAATTTATTAGACTAACAGCATAACAGCATAAACGTAGAAGCATTATTACACGCAACACCTGTATATGATTGCCCAAGATGCACCATATATATATATATATATATATATATATATATATATATATATATATATATATATATATATATATATATATACATACATACATATAAACATACATATATACATATATGTGTGCGTATGTGTCTATATATATATATATGTGTGTGTGCATTCGTATGTGTGTATATATATGTGTGTGTGTGTGTGTGTGTGTGTGTGTGTGTGTGTGTGTGTGTGTGTGTGTGTGTGTGTGTGTAAGTCACGATTCACAAGCGTGCAATATGTCAGAAATCGGAAGTTTAAATAAACACGGCGGAAGTGCACGCTATTTCACGCATGCGCTTTGCTCTTTCCGAGCGCCTTAACCAAAGATGGCTTCTCTTCATGCTTCTACAAGCAAAAGTAACTGTGATAGTCATGCCCCCGCGCTCTCGCAATGAAAATCGATGCCGAAGGCGACGTCCCGGACGCATGTGCTTTACTCTGCGCATCTGGTTACGCTTCGCTGGGCGGGCTGGAAGTGCAGGAAGTTTATTTATGGACAATGTGTCCGTACCTTGAGACTGGTGGCAAAACGAACAGCCTAGGCCGGGACAAGGGTGAGAGAACGCAGTTTTATGGCGGCGTAGCGTTTCTCGGTGATAAATGATCGTTGACCAACGGTCAGCGCCAGTCGAGAGAAGTCGTTGCTTGTTCTGAGTCAGCGAATGTGCTGCTGGCTCTTTGCGTTTAATTAATATTATATATGAATTTATAATCAACTGTTTTTCGCATTTACTTTTCATAAATATCAATAGAAAACATTATTCTGTTCTTGGTAAATTTCACACTTTTTATTAAATTTTGGAGTAATGGATAGATGCTCGGATTAAGGAATCGGCGAACCGAGTTCGAATTCCAGTCGAATCCATTACATTCACTTACGCGCTAATACCCTTGGGAAAGGTATGAATCCTATTTTTCTCCCCACCCTCAGCTATGGGTAAATAGCAGATGGCAACTAGTCTACCGCAGAAAGAAATGGCAACGTACTGCAGGAAAATAATTTGCCTCGTCAATCATGTATCGAAAGATACATGATCGCCTAAGCGTTTATCACGCATGGCACATAACTGACTGAAATTCACTTACGTGCTGATACCCTTGTGAAAGGTATGAATCCTCCTCTTCTCCTACCAGCTATGGATAAATAGAAGGACAAACTGGGTTCTATAGCCATGGATGGCAACTAGTCTACCACAGAAAGAAATGGCATCCTACTGCGGGGAAAAAAACTCTGCGTCGTCAGTCATGTATCGAAATATATATGATGGCCTAATCGTGTATCATGCAGGGCACAGAACTGAGTGAAATTCACTTACGTGCTAATAACTTTGGGAAAGGTACGAATCCTCTTCTCCCCTCCCCCAGATATGGGTAAATAGCAGGATAGACCGGGGGTTCTATATCCTGGGATTGAAACTGGTCTACCGCAGAAAAATGGCAACCTACTGCGTGTGAAAAAATCTGTATCGTCAGTCATGTATCGAAAGATACATGATCACCTAAGAGTGTATCAGGCATGACACATAACTGACTGTCCTCCACACCCAGCTATGGGGAAATAGCAGGACAGACCGTATTCTATAGCCTTGGATGGCAACTGATCTACCTCAGAAAGAAATGGCAACCTTATGCGTGAAACAAATCTGCCTCGTCAGTCATGTATCGAAAGATGCATAATCGCCTAAGTATGTATCACGTATGGCACGAAAGACACTGAAATTCACTTCTGTGATAATACCATTGGGAAAGGTATGAATCATCTTCTCTCCCCAGCTATGGGTAAATAGCAAGACAGACCGGGTTCTATAGCCTTGGATAGCAAGTGGTCTACCGCAGAAAGAAATGGCAAACTACCGCGTGAAAAATCTGCAGGTATCGAAAGATACATGATCGCCTAAGCGTGTATCGTGCAAGGCACATAACTGACTGAATAATTATTTACAAAAATGTATTGCTGGCAATAATATATTGTTGGTAATAATTATTGCTCAGAAATATTTTTGCTGGTATTAAGACCTGTTTTTACACTTTCATAGTATTTTGACCCCAGTTTTGGGGGTTAACTATTTGCCCATATCTGGTACCCTAACAGCATAACCCATTCACATACACAAACACGCGCGTATATGATGTTGTTTTTTTTTAAAGTAATTAGGCTTTTTACGATATAAAAACTTAATTATTTAATTGTCAACTGTCAAAGTTCTAATCACCTTTTTTTTTTCATTGACTGAAACGAAAGAAAGTTGATTTTTTTCCCGAAAATATTTTCAATTAATTAGCATCTGTATGTCTCGGCAATGTTAGCACTACGGTTTTTTTTCCTTCGTGAGGATGGGTTGATCAAAGAGTAGTACCTGTTCGTCACTTCTCTGTCGTGGTTCTGAATTCGGGCAGTTTGGCGAAAGCTTTTTAGGAATGTCTAATTTCAAAGATACCTAACCTTCGATAGCACTTCCAGCATTGCACTAAAAATGGAACAGCTGGAGAAATGCCGACGTCACCTTGACTGTTCGAAGAAAATTGAAAATATTTGTTCTGTGCTCGTGTTTACACCCATGGACACCCCACCTTAAAAACAAGATGTGTCCTATCCCATGACTATAAGCGAGTCGAGTAAATAATGTTAATTTTTTATCGAGTTAGGATCAGAGTGCAGTATCTGTACTTAACCTCTCTGCCATGTCTCTGTCGATAGAATATTTCACAGAAAACTTTTTGAGGAATGACTGGTTTCGGCGATTCTAACTCTGGCGAATATATATGTCTATATGAAACACGAGAAGACAGATATATATGAACAGATGTAGATAGATAGATAGATAGATAAATAGATAGATAGATAAATAGATAGATATGCAGCGACTGAAATATATAAAAATAGAGATTGATAAATAAATACTGATTATAGGTAAATAAGCATAGATGTAATGTACAGAGTTGAGAGAGAGAAAGAGAGCGAAATCAGACAGAAAGACAAACACTTAGTGAGGGAGAGGGGAGACTGTCCGTGAGAGACACTCGCAGAGCGAGATAGACAGATATATATATATATATATATATATATATATATATATATATATATATATATATATATATAAAGATATAGATGGATCGATTGGTAGGTACATGTAGATAGAAGACAAAAATTCTGGGAGATAAAAACATAGATAGATAGATAGATAGAGAGAGAGAGGGGGGAGAGAGAGTAAGAGAGAGATTAAAGTGAGAGAAAGTCATAGAGGCAAACAGATAGATAGATTGATAGATAGATAGATAGATAGATAGATAGATAGATAGATAGATAGATAAATAGAGTAGCAGGTAGGTTTATGGAGAGAGACATGATGTCAGAGAATCAAACAGCTCTAGAGTATAAGAGAATGAGAGTAAGTAAAATATAATGTACAGGAGAGAGAGAGAGAGAGAGAGAGAGAGAGAGAGAGAGAGAGAGAGAGAGAGAGAGAGAGAGATTGAGTGAGAGTGAGGGAGACAGAGATAGAATGCGATGAGAAAAATAAAACAAAATGTCTCCCCTAAGCACATTCGGTCATCGAGGCACCATATTTATTGCAACCATATCAGCTGTTGTGCGTATGATTTTGAAATCAAAGCATGGTTTCAGTCTGTATTGGTATTTAACCCATACCTGGGGGAAATGTATTCATGCTTTTTTACTCAGGGGAAGTGAACGAAATATAATCACCCTGGAAGTGAACTCACTTTCCACGCCTCAGAGACAGACAAAGATATAGCATGATATATATATATATATATATATATATATATATATATATATATATATATATATATATATATATATATATATGCGTGTGTGTGTGTGTCTGTGTGTGTCTGTATATATATATATATATATATATATATATATATAGAGAGAGAGAGAGAGAGAGAGAGAGAGAGGGGGGGATAATGAACAGACTGAGATAGATAGATAGATAGATAGGAATACAATGTGATAGATAGATAGATAGATAGATAGATAGATAGATAGATAGGAATACAATGTGATAGATAGATAGATAGATAGATAGATAGATAGATAGATAGGAATACAATGAGATAGATAGAGAGATAGAGAGAGAGATAGAGAGAGAGAGAGAAAAGGCGAAGATCGGTAGATAGATAGATAGATAGATAGATAGAGAGAGAGAGAGAGATGGCGAAGATAGGTAGATAGATAGATAGATATACAGATAGATAGATAGATAGATAGACAGACAGACAGACAGATAGATAGATAGATAGATAGATAGATAGATAGATAGAGAGAGAGAGAGAGAGAGAGAGAGAGAGAGAGCCATTCATCCAAAGTGTATATGTATATAGTTTGCTAATAAGTGTGATCTTTATTCCATTAATTAATTTTATCAATGAACAGATGATACATATAAATTTTACATATTTTATGGTTCGTGGTTCACTCCATCAATTTATCAACATATTCTCCACACTCGGTCTAAAGAGTTCGCAATTTTCCTGCAAAGATTACCGAGCTTATTAAATTTACGATTCAATATTTAAGACGACAGCCAAATCTAGCATTAGATTCTATACTTTTTCATTTTTCATTCCGGACACTTTATTAAATGAATATATTACATCTATTGATTTTAGGCTTCCCAGGTATGAAATGAGGGAACGCTTCTTGCAAACAGGCGACAGAAATCATTTGCCAAATGTCCACGTCACTTATTTTGAAATGTATGTCGTTCCGCAGCCGTTTCCACAACCGATTTTATTGTGCGCAGATTCAAACAGAACTTTACTGACGTCAACCGTTTAAGATAAAAATCATCATCATCATACTCATCGTCATCATACTCATCATCATCATAGTCTGCGAAGCCGAGAACCAAAGGCAGTGTCTGGGTTTAAACCTGGAGTAGTGTTAGTTCATGCGAAGTGTGCCTTTGGCAAGTAAAAATGTCGAAATTAAACATAAGGGCATATATATATATATATATATATATATATATATATATATATATATATATATATATATATATATATATATATATTAAATATCTGGGAATTGTTTTAGAAGGGGACGGGAAGCTGATTTGAAGCAGACATTTGCTTTAGAATTCAGAGTAGTCCTGTTCGTACACCAGTTACTCTACCAAGACTATATAGCCCAGTTCGCCCTATTATTTCCAACGTTTAGAATTCAGCGTCGTCCTCCTCTTTAACCAGATACTCTATCGAGCCTCTGTAGCCTAGTTTGCCCAATTATTTCCAACGTTTAGAATTCAGGGTTGTCCTCCTATTAAACCACTTACTCTATCAAGGCTAAATTGCCCAGTTTGCCCTATTATTTCCAATGTTTAGAATTCAGATTTGCCCTCCTATTAAACCACTTACTCTATCAAAGCTAAATAGCCCAGTTTGCCCTATTATTATCAACGTTTAGAATTCAGATACTCTATCAAGTCTAAGTAGCATAGTTTTCCCAAATATTCCTAAATTTTATAATTCGGAGTTGTCCTGACCACATCACTGGGTTTAAAGCTGAAGAGGTGTTAGTTCCCAGGCCAACACAGACCCTGAGAACCGTTGCTGCAAATCGACCTTACCGGCGTAGAAACGAGTCCATCCTTCAACGTAAAGAGAATCGGCTACATGCGGTCATGATGGCCGGACTCACCCAACCACGTCCACCACACACACTCTTCTGTGACAGCTGCTCACGTCTCTTCACAGCCATCTCCGCCACCCGCCACCAGAGTGGAGGAAGGGGATAAAGAAAGAGAGGGTGCCGATTCCAATGCTTGGATGCGAGCGGCGTACCAACAACGACATCTTAGGCGAGTCGTTCTGACAGAGCCGTTCCGTCTCGAGGCAGAGGCCGAAATCAAACAAGAAGCACGGATTTCTTTTTTTTTTAATACCGGGGAAACGTTTTAGCAAAGTAGAGAAATATGAAAGCGAATTGGAATAGCAAATGCTGCTTCACAAAAGAGCTAAGCGAAGTATTAAAAATATCGTTAAAGCCTGTTGAAATGTTTTGTAATATCAATTATTCTATAGGGCAGTGAATGCTTGAGAATTTTCTCGGAGATTAACCAGAGTCATAAGAAACAGAATCGTGGTTCTTCAGAAAACTGGTGAACATCCGGTAAATTTGCTTTCCAACCCCCAAGCAAAATGTCTATTAATATTTTTCGAAATCGTCATATTTCCGTATAAATGTACACGCTGAACTCGAACTAACAATTACAATTATGATAAAACATACCGTTTTTGGAGTTATCGACAAGAAAAAATCGGATTTAATTTCGGTTATTCGCCAACCATTACTGGCTTTGTGTAATTAGATTCACTCCGGATCATTTTCCTTGCGCAAGCATAAATTTTGCCCTAATTACTGTTTATCTGCTGTCAAAACCGGCAACTTACTACGCACTTACGTTGTGTCGAAATGTCGAAAGCAATGACAATCATCTCTGTGTCACAACGGGATGTGCCACAAGGAGGATTGGGATGACCGAATCAATAAGTGCCGAAAAAGCGGGATACAGCATTAGTAGTATCTCAGTCTGTACATATCTATCTATCTATCTATCTATCTATCTATCTATCTATCTATCTATATATATATATATATATATATATATATATATATATATATATAAATGTGAACATAGAAGTCAACACTTAGAGGCGACAGTCTGTTTCATGCTAGCTGTTTCATGTGGCCCGATGATTGCATCTAGCATGAAACAGACTGTCGCCTCTAAGTGTTGACTTCTATATTCACTTTTATATCTACACACACTCTATCTCTGATATTGAGAACTTTATCCCATAAATATAGCACACTTTAAGACTATATTTCTTCATATATATATATATATATATATATGTGTGTGTGTGTGTGTCTCTCTCTCTCTCCCTCTCTCTCTCTCTCTCTCTCTCTCTCTCTCTCTGTGTTTTAACCTAGGGAAGGTTACTAAATAGAATAATCAAACGAGGGTTGGTAATGAACAATAATACTTAGGACAAGAACAACATATATAAGATTTGCCAGAGGTGCGTAGAAGTAGTAGTCAACTGCTAGAAATTGAATTCCACAATGAATCATAATTGTATACCTGCATACAATATTTACTACAATATTTATGTGAATGGGGACATACCCATTATTGTCCGTAGGTATGACACAACAATGGATGAATCCAGTGAGGATTGCATTCAATAATCACTCGTAATTGTCCTAGTCGAGGTGCCTCCCACCTAATAAATGGATGGTAGAAGAGGAAATAGAATGGAGAGAAAAACGAAAAACGCGGCTAAGAACTACAAAAGATGGCAAGCTGTGAAGAGCCATTACCGCATTTACTGAAGTTACACGCCACAGAGAAGAAAATAATAATAATATTTTTCATCAGAATCTATTGTCCTTACATTTGTTGTTTTTGTTATCACTATGTTTGAGTCGTTCTTTCCTCCGGCCATCAACAGCTGTATATCTATCAGTAAGTTATCCAGAACGATATACCGTGTGTAACAGCAAAATTATCCAAATCGTGTAAAAGCAAAATTGGCCATTTCTTAGATTAAGCTCTGAACAGTATCTTAGAATTAAGTACCTTAGAATTGATTAAAGATAACTTACTGGAATTCTCCGAGGTTTTTATAACATTATTGGACTCTACTTTGAGCAATAAGAATCTATAATTACTCTTCAAGCTTAACAGAAGAATCCTGATGAATTCGATCAGAAACAAAAATGACATGTTCATCATTAATTAATCGTAGAAAAGGATCGGAAGCTCATGAAGGATTGAAATGAAGTTCAAATATATATATATATATATATATTAAGCCAGGATAATTTTCCAACTTATTCAAGATGATCTTCGCGCTTTCTAACCTTCTAACTTACTTTCTTCGGATAACAAGGTGCCTCTCAGGTTTCACGTACGATTTCATTTTCAAGTCATTTTCACTGCTATTTGGACTCTCATGGCTGAAACACCTCCTTCACGTTTCAAACCATCTTATGGGTTGAGTTGGAGTTTTTCTAATTGATCTATTAAAGCTCCCAGATTAAATGGTGATCTCTCTTGCTATTTTGACCTCCTGATCAAGTTTTCCTCTCTACTGTTCTCTCTTTTGTAAAGCATTCACCATTCTCCTGAAAGTGCTTGATTTAACCTTAAAGATGAAAGTCAGAGCATGAATATTGGTACCATTAATGAAGGCCTGAATGTTTTTTTCCGCTTACTATTGCTTAGGTGAGAAGACAGTGCAGCTGATGCAAAAAGATTCTAATCTGTTCTATTTCTCTTTGAACAACTTAAAGGTTTTTTTCAATGATTCTTACGAGAAATGGGGTCAAGATGGCTAAACGTCTTATGTGAAAACCTGTAGGAAAGTCGGATGGCACAACGGTCGAAACGTAGTGATAACAATGAAAGATGAGGTCAGTAGTGCTCTCTGGCCTTCATTGGGTGTATATCAATCTGGGTAACCTACGGTATCATACCCAGATCTATATATACCTGAGGAAAGACGTGTGGGTACAGCGTCCGGGACGTCGTGATTACAACAACAAAGATAAATACTATATTCCGAATATAAAAAAAATGTTTCTTTAGAAACAAAGAAAAGAATACTGAGCTGTTACGTGACATCTGTCCTTCTTGACGGCAGCGAATGTTGGACGATTTCCTCAAAGATGAAGAAGAGACTCGAGGCAGCGGAGATGTGGTTCTACAGAAAAATGCTAAGGATAACATAGACCTGTTGACCATGTTCACCATATTCTATGAATATAGAATCCAGCGCAGTACGTAATCTGTTCAATAAAACAACGTTAAAGATTAACACTCACGAGTCAGACTCTCTACTGAATCTGACTATATCGCCAATACCACTAGCAGCTGTTCCGTAATTCTTTCGTCTTCGATATCAAAGACTGGCAGTGAATATTCCAGAAAGAACATGGCCGCATTTATACACGTCGCATTGAATACTTTGAGCCTTCTGATCGGTTACATGTTCTATTGGTGAACTATAAAATGAGTCAGCTCATTTTGGCTGGCTCACTAGTCCAACATTGTACCCAAAAACTCCAACAGGACTGAGCATGCGAGAAACGATGAGGTCTTAGAGAGGATGCAAACAAGGAGGAGGCTTATACTTAACATCAGGAAGAGGCAGCTGAAATTTCTGGGACACGTAATGAGGAAGGAAGGCCTGATGAATCTGATACTCCCGAGTCGAATAGAGGGCAAGAGAGACAAGGGAATACAACCCGGGACATACCTGACAGGTTAAAGCAAGTGGATGACAGAACATGGTCTGGGGAAGGAAGTAGAGGGAAGGCACTTATTGAGAGATGCAAGGTATAGAGGGAGATGGAGAGCCGCGATCGCCTACGTCCTGAAAGGACATGGCACATAAAAAGAACGAAATAATGATAATACTTATGGAAAATAATATCTAGAGAATTTTCATCTGTCATTCGTTTTTAGTTATGCGATAGAAGAATTTTTTTTTAAGGTTTATCAACATTTTGTTAGTTTTAAATCCTAAACATGGTTTGGATTTTAAGAATAATTCTGTTTTATCGAAGACATATTGCGTTAACATTTTTTCAAGTATAATTATTTTTCCAAATATAAGTACTACAGTTTAACCCACAGATGAGACAGGAGATAATTTCGTATGTATCCCAAAGTTATCTGCTGGTAAATAAATGTGACTAATTTATGACAACAAAATACATCCGGAAGCAAGATTGGCAGTTTTCAGGTGAGTGGGATCACCTCTTAATTGATACTGCTCCCAGATCCGCCCTGGCCCCGGGTCGTAGCACCTGTTAGTATCCCAGCTGTGGACAAATAATGAATAACACATAGAGGCTTATATGCCGCAAAGCGAAATCAGCCAACGAAACATGAAAGATCTTTTTCATGGCATTAATCCATATAATATCCTAGAATTTCTTAAAGGAACCAAACGTATTCCAAAATATAACTTCAACAAAACTATCACATAAAATCCGCCTCTAGTAATTATGTCCACACAAACATGTATATGCACAAAAGCTGTGTATTATCTACCTTGTATTCAACTGTGAAAGCAGAATAACGTATCAAATATTTTTATGACCTCAAAGCTCCCAAGTAAAAAAAAAAACAAATGTCAGTATTAAATGGCCCATAAGGATTTGATATGTCATTAAACAAGCAAATCAAATCCAAGCACAGAAGAAAATTAAATTCCGGCATTAAATGACCCATAAAGTGTTGATATGCCGTTAAACAAACAAAACAAAGTAATCACTGTAACGAACACACCTGTACATCAATAATGTTCGGTTCCGGTTTAAACAAGCATTCCCTGAGGAGATAGGTTAATTACAGGTAAATATATGTGAAACATAAGTTATTTACGTTTTCCTAAATAAACATTAGAGAGGAAAATTGTTTGTAACATGGCTTGCTTTCTCGTCTCTTTCGCTGCAAGACAGGGATTTGGTTTCTTTTTCTTTCTTTTTTTACCTGCCTTTTGTTGACTTTTCCTTTGATATAATTGGTCCTGAGTTGCAGTGATAAGAGATTTTTTTTTTCATTTTGAGATGTCTTTTGTGTAAACACTTTCATAGATGTTTATCTTCGACAGATTTTATCTGCCTTTTAAATCATACATGGAGTTTTTCTTTCGTCTTCTGGTGTTGTTATTAACCGGTCTCATGTTTTCAGTCCTTTTATCACTTTTTATAATGTTATGGTCGGCTCTCTGATACGTTGCTCGCATCACGTAAATTCTGTTTTAGCTATCTTAGCGGAGCCTTAGATGTTTACACGTCTTTCTTCTTCATTTCTTTTCGCATCAGGTGAGATCGTCATTATTATTATTATTATTATTATTATTATTATTATTGTTACAACACTTACAGAAAGGCGTGATTGAAAAAAAAAGAAAGAAAAACAATAGACAAAGTGCTTTACAATATTCAGTAAAATTTCAACAGTATGTCTTTCTTCTTTAAGCTATGCTTAAAAATGTATATAATTATAATAATACAAGGTGACCCCCACAAAAAAAATAACGGGAACTTTTTAACAATCCAATAAAACCAAGAGTGATGGAAGAAAAATATTTAAATCATAGTAATTGAAACCTTAAAACATGCCATTTAAGAAACAATGATGGAATTTTCATTTTTTTAAAATTACGTCCTGTAGATGGCGTCCTCCTGTACGAATGCATTCTTGAAATCTGCTGTAGAGATTCCTCATTGACTGCTGCAACATCTCAGCTGGGATACTGTGAATTTCATTGTCGTTACTAAAATGGCAAAATGTTTACTTGCTCAATGTCACTGTCTTGCAGTGTTGCCACTTGCTCATGTCTGGCAATACGCTCTTCAAAAATTCCCGTTTTTTGAGGTCACCCTATATATAAAAAAATATCTGTACAAACCTCACTTATGAGAAAAACGGCATGCGAAAATGCGACAAAGGAAAGGAAACGCAGCCAGTGTGAATGGAAGACAACTGTAGTGTGAGTAACATGATAGGGAGCGTACTCAACTTACAAACATTATTATTATTATTATAGTTCTTTCATTTCTTACATAGTGAGCACTTCTTTTACGCTTTCTCACTACCTCATATACACAACTGGCTAATTCTGATTTCGAGTAAAGATCTTTAATATCTTGCTGTCCCCTGGACACAACAATACTGACATTCTCCTCCTCCTTGTCACACAGCCTGGACTTGTCCGAATGAACTAGGTGACATAATAACTTCAAGTGTGAATTAGTAATCAGGGCGCAGACTTATATAATAATTCTGCTCGTTCCTCTCTTCCTTAGATGACGCGTACGTCACGCCCTGCCATCACCTTAGATAAACAATAGTCCATATGTGTTTGCTTTGATTGCAAGGTTAGACAGAAGAATGAATATATATATATATATATATATATATATATATATATATATATATATAGATAGATAGATAGATAGATAGATATAGATATATAGATATAGATATAGATATATAGATACAGATATAAATATATAGATATAGATATAGATATATAGATATAGATATATATATATATATATACAGGGTGTCCATAAAGTTCGTGTGCACTTTAAAAAATTTATAACTTTATTTGAATTTGCGATAGAAATAATTTGTAAAAAGTATTAGAAAGAAGTAAATCTATATTTTTTAAGGTTTTATTGAAATTTTATTTAAGTTTCCACATGTCCTCCATCATTAGCAATATAAAGGGTAATACGATTTTGCAGTTCAGGGAAAACATTTGACAACTGATTTACAGTAATGCCTGAAATCACATTAGTTATTTTTAGCTATACTTAAAACTAGGTACATTAAACTTTATAACATTTTTTACAGATTATTTCTATCGCAAATTCAAATAAAGTTATAAATTTTTTGAAGTGCACACGAACTTTATGGACACCATGTATATTGACAGCTCACGTGTCCTAGGAATGACGATAAACTACAACCGGCAGTAAGACCTCAGTTTGGTTGGTTTTGATGGGCGTACATCAACACTAAATTGCTGTTGTACCCAGATACACACTGACCCGAGGTGGTAGCATCTGTTAGAGCCCCAGCTATGGATAAATAGTGAACCCAAAACTGTGGTCAAAACACTATGAAAGTATAAGTATATATTTTTATGGTAAACTCTTTTTACAGATTATTTCTATCGCAAATTCAAATAAAGTTATTAATGTTTACAAGTGCATACGAACTTTATGGACACCCTGTATATGAAAGATGAGGTTTAGTTTTAGGGAAAGGAAAGGAAAAGAAAGAAACAGAGAGTATAGAGGAAGCGGTAACACTGTCATGTGATTAAAATCTCCGCGGTCGTTGAACGCGGGGGGGGGACTTGTCCATCTTTAAACTTTTTATTTGTATCCTTTTACTTGTTGAAATAATAACCTTATATTTATGACAGATAGCAATATTTGGTTAATTTTAAGTTCAAATATTGAACGAGGTAATAAGAGAATGCCCCGCCGGTATTTTATAGAACTCACAAGGATCTTATTTAGTCATTAATTTAATTTCAGAATTATGATTCATCAGAAAATTCAAAGAGTAAAATTTTCACGGGCACTGATAATTATTATTAAGCTTACTATTAGGAGTAGTGCTATTAGTAGCAGTAGTACCCTATTAGCAAACTAAAAAATGTCATTAAAATCTCTACCTTTGAAATAAAGTTCTAAACATATTAATAATGGCTATAAAATTCGCGTTGGGGAGAAATATTGACTGAATAATATTAAACAATCATCGTTTCTAAAATTAAAAAAAAAATTGTCCATTTTCAATGACCCTTTGATTTTTTTTTACTTTCCCCACGAGTAATGACTGCTCCTTCTTCACTCTCAAATCTATCATTTTCCTTTCGTTCATCTTAGAATATATCTCTCTTTCATCGAGCTTTTCTTTTTTTCGATGTCTTTAATTTTTAATTTTGCTCCATATTTCCTCTTTCCTTTTCAATATTTTCTTTCTTTTTTCATTCCTTTTGCAAGACCCCCTTCCTTCGTTGTCTCTGCTTTTATATTTCTTCAATCTTTCCTTCTTTGTTATTAGATTTTTTTTTCTTTTTGTTATTTTTCCAATATAATATTTTTCTTCCGTAAATTTCATTAGTTTTCTTCATTTTTTGTTTGTTTGCTTGTTTGTTTGTTTCTTTCTTTCATTCTTTTTTTCTTTCTTTCTTTCTTTCTTTCTTTCTTTCTTTCTTTCTTTCTTGTAATTACTTTTTTAATTTATCCCATTCTTTTACTTTTCATTCTTTCTCATATTCATTCAATCCCTCTATCATTGCTTTCCTTCACCGTAGCCTTTATTTTCTCTTTCATTCTTCTAAAAGCATTTTCCATTTTCTAAATTTTCTTTTCTTTCTTTATTTCTATTCCTTTTTACCTCGATATCCTTTGTCGCTTCTTTCCTTCATTTATAATTACATTTGTTCTTTTATCTTTACCTTTTTTCTTTTCATTCTCTCTCTCTCTTTCTTTACTCACGTTCTGGCTTCATTTTTATCTCTTGTTTTCCTTTCTCTCTCTCTTTCTTTCTTTCTTTCTTTCTGTCTGTCTTTCTTTCTTTCTGTCTGTCTTTCTTTCTTTCTTTTTTTCCTTCTGTTTTTCTTTCTTTCTTTCTTTTTTTCTTTCTGTCTTTCTTTCTGTCTTTCTTTCTGTCTTTCTTTCTGTCTGTCTTTCTTTCTGTCTTTCTTTCTGTCTTTCTTTCTGTCTGTCTTTCTTTCTGTCTTTCTGTCTTTCTTTCTTTCTGTCTTTCTTTCTTTCTTTCTTTCTTTCTGTCTGTCTTTCTTTCTGTCTTTCTTTCTGTCTGTCTTTCTTTCTGTCTTTCTTTCTTTCTTTCTTTCTTTCTTTCTGTCTGTCTTTCTTTCTTTCTGCCTTTCTTTCTTTCTTTCTTTCTGTCTTTCTTTCTTTCTTATCAAAAGAACTTCAGAATATATCATCGAGAACAAAATAAGAACAAATAAAAAAAAGTTAAACTATACTCTTTCTTTTCTTTTTCTTTCTTGTCTCTCAACTTTCTAATTCATTTTCCTTTACTCTTTTCACTTTTACAATCTGTCTCTATTGAATCTTTCTTTTACTCTCTTTCTTCCCGCCTTTCTTTCTTTTTTTCACTTTTTCTTGTCTCTCAATTTTTCTCATTTTCTTTCCCTGTTTCTCTTCTGATTTCTTTATTTCACCTTTTTTTACTCTCTTTTCTTGATTGTACTTTCTTTTTATTTTCTCTCTCCCTCTTTCTTTCTTTCTTTCTTTCACTGATTTTAGTCTCTCACACGTCTTCATTTTCTTTCCGCCTTTCTCTCTCACTTTAGCAATCTTTCCTTATTTAATCCTTCTTTTGCTCTCTTTCTTAATTTTACACTCTTTCTTTGTTTGTTTGTTTCTTTCTTTATTTATTTATTTATTTCTTCCATCCTTCCTTCCTTTCTTTCTTTCTTTCTTCCTTTCTTTCTTTCTTTCTTTCTTTCTTCCTTCCTTCCTTTCTTTCTTTCTTTCTTTCTTCCTTTCTTTCTTTCTTTCTTTCTTCCTTCCTTCCTTTCTTTCTTTCTTTCTTTCTTCCTTCCTTCCTTCCTTTCTTTCTTTCTTTCTTTCTTTCTTTCTTTCTTTCTTTCTTCCTTCCTTTCTTTCTTTCTTTCTTTCTTCCTTTCTTTCTTTCTTTCTTTCTTTCTTTCTTTCTTTCTTTCTTTCTTCCTTCCTTTCTTTCTTTCTTTCTTTCTTCCTTTCTTTCTTTCTTTCTTTCTTTCTTTCTTTCACTAATTCTTTTTTCACCCTGTCTTGTCTCTCAATTATCCTCATTTTCTTTCCTCCTTTCTCTTCTCCCTTAGGCAACCTTTCTCTAATTAATATTTCTTTTACACTTTCTTGATCGTACAGTCTTTCTTTCTTTCTTTCTTTCTTTCTTCTCAACTTTCTTTATTTTCTTTCCTCCTTTCAACCTTCCTCTATTTAATCTTTCTTTTACTCTCTTTTTTCCTGATTGTACTCTCTTTCTTTCATTCTTTCTTTCTCCCTTCCTGCCTAGTCCATATTTACTTCCTTTCTTTCGTCATTTCTTTCCTACATCTCTCTATTTATTCATCCATTCCCATATTACCTCTCTCCCCCAATCTCCCTTCTTCCGCCCCGCCCCCGACACTTTTCAAATCTCACTCTTTCTTTCCTGCAACATTTTTTTCTCTTTCCCTATTCCCGCTTCTCACACTAATCATTCCTTTTATGAAAATTCATTTATTCACCCACTCACGACTCTTTGTCTTTTCATTCTTCCTTTGCCAGCACTTAATTAACCACTGTTGTTAAACATTTAATTGGCTGTTCAGAAATGCGAATATTACATTGACTCTTCCATTGGAGAAAGATAAAGTGAATTCGAGCTGGTAAATGGGTAGCAGGTTGAGGAAGACGAAAGATGATTAAAGGTGGTAAGGTGGGGGATGTTTATGTCAAGGCCATATCTGTACTTTCATGTGTTTTATGTTACAAACAACAAAATCGATTATTTAAAAATCGATTAGGGCAGATTAAATTTTTGTCTTCGATTTATGACGACCATCGAACAAACACAGTTAGAGACACACTAACTCGTGTAAATCTACGGTCAGTCGGTGAGGGGGGTCGTTATCAGCCTCCTGTCAACAAGGGCTAACTGGGTTCCATAACCTCATTTGCAAGATGTGATGTAATTCGCCATTTTTGTGGGATCATATCTCTCCTATAACTTTGTAGCTTTTAGCAATATTTGCCTTTTTTTACTACCCTCCCACTCGAAAAAATAGGGCTTTTTACTGCACATCTACACCCAAAAAATATCTTTTTACACCCAAAAACTGACTATTTACTTCCTTACCCCTCCAAAAATATATCTTTTTATACTACCCAACCACTCCAAAAACTGACTTTTTATTTCCTCACCACTCCAAAAATATATCTTTTTACCATACTTCACGACTTCCTGATGGTTTGGTAAATATCTATGTAGGAGATAATTGTAATAAAGTTATAAGACAAAGAAAATGTTAACGCCTTCATATATATATATATATATATATATATGTATATATATGTATATATATATATATATATATATATATAGCTCAAAATCCGTGGTTAAGTAATGCAAGTGAATCCTAATAATATAAAATATAAAAACTGATGTACAAAAGAGACCTCAATTTTTTTATAGAGCATATAAATTAATTACATAAAAATGAAAGTCAAATGTACGAGGAGCGAAATAGCCATATAAATGGGGTACAACTGAATTTCTTTTGTATGTAATTCATATATATATATGTACGTGTGTGTCTGTGTATATATATATATATATATATATATATATATATATATATATATATATATATATATATATATATATATATATATATATACACACACACACACACACACACACATATATATATATATTTTACGACATTTTTATGTTTATACATAATTGTCGGACTTTGTCCATCTCATAATATATATATATATATATATATATATATATATATATATATATATATATATATATATATATATATATATTAATTAGCCCGTAATATCAAATATGCCAGTAATATCAAATATTTTAAGCGTTTTCATATTTCATTGAATCTTAGTTATTTTCGTATTAGTGTTATTTACGAAGACGCTTGTTGAGGTAATGGTATAAAAGTATCAATATTTTTTAAATTTATTATAGTTAGCACACTTATTTTCCGATAATGATGTGTATTGGCGTCTATATTTCAAATACATAAAACAATTCACGGAAAATTACATTATTCATCGAAAAAATATTTTTTTCGTATGACATTACTGTCCATAATATATTATATTCATCAAAGCAATGGCAAGTATTTTTTTATTTTAAGAAACATATCAGATTTCCTGTAATTGAGTGTCCTATTTGACCAATACAAATTTGAGAACCTAAATTATTGGAGGATTTGTACTTATGACTAATATAAACTTTAAACGCAGCCAAAAAAGAATTTCTTGAAACTTCATAAAATGGAATCATTGGAGCGTAACAAATGTAAAAACAAAAATCTCTCTCTATAAAAGGCAGGATGTGTGTGTGTGTGTGTGTGTGTGTGTGTGTGTGTGTGTGTGTGTGTGTGTGTGTGTGTGTGTGACGAATGCACGGCAGCAATTTTCGACGGATTTGAACCAAAATTAACATGCACATGCTCCAAGTTAGCTGGAATCCAAGACCGACTTTGCATTTCCCAACTTCCATCGGTAGTGGAAATAATCGATTTTTTCATGCTGCTACGGGAGTTTTCATGTAGTTTGCGGCCATTTTCTACTGGCCAGAGTAAGAGCCTATAGCTGGCTGCCACGAATAGGCAGGAAGATTCTATTGTTCAGCGTGAGCGCCAAAAGCTGACTGACACGAATGTTAACTAGCATGGTAGCATGCAAAAAAATCGATAGCTGCATTCGTCACAAGTGGGAAAAAATTAAATCTACATGGCACTTTACACCAATTGGCTCATTCGCTTGCTTAAACTCAACGTTGATTCTGATTCCGCAGAACTGGGTTGGGTGCGAAAAAGTATTTGTTGTTAACATTCTTTTTTCATTCGGTTTTTCCAGTTACTAGTCCTTTTTTAAAGCTGATCGTTTTGTGTTCATTTTGTTTAGTTCTTTTTTCGTAACAGATTTAATGTTTAGTATAGAGTTTAGAAAAATTCGCTGTGTGAGATAGGCAATAAGTAAGGCATGTAGCAACATCAGCACGGCAAAGGGAATTTCTTTAAAGGAAAGGAAGGGCAAAAATATTTTAAGTCAAGTGATAGCGATTGCTGTATGAGTTGTCCAATTTTTGAATCAAGCACGGGCAACGCCGGGCCATGCTGCTAGTGTTGTATAAAAAGAAAAACTTCAAAAATAATTTTCTTAATTTCCGAATAAATTCTGAATTTCAAGCGCAAATTAACTTACATGCTGAATACAGTCTAAATGCTTATTTTGCATAATTTATTAACTACGCAGTAATCTTAAAATTAAAAAAAAATTCCATTCTAATATTTTATTGACTTTTAGTTACTTTGGAATTATAGTCTTACTTACGTAGACGCTTGTTGAGAAAGTTATCATAGCATTTTAAATTTACTCTGATAATGTTGTTTGTACTTTCTTTTTATGTGCAATGTCCTTTTATGACGTAAGCGATCATGGCTCTCCACTTCCCCCCTATCCATTGAGTCTCTCAAAAGGTTCTTTCTCTCTGCTTCCCCCCCGGACCACGTTCTGTCATCCACTTGCTTTTTGTCGTCTAGTTATGTCACGCATTGTTTTCCCTTATCTCTGTTTACCTCTCTTCGACCCGTGTGTATTAGATTTTCCAGGCCCTACTTCCTCATTATGTGTCTCAGAAACCTCAGCTGTCCCTTCCTGATGTTAAGTATAAGCCTCCTCCAGGTTGCATCCTCTCTAGGAACTCATCGTTGCTCACACGCACAGTCCAAGATATCCTTAGCATCTTTGTGCAGGACCACATCTCTGTCGCCTCGAGTCTCTTCTTCATCTTTGAGGAAATTGTCCAACATTCAACGGAAGGCTATTTTAGAGTTGCGACGGATGGACGGACGGAAGACCGTCTTTCTTTTTATGTGTCCTTGTCCTTTCAGGACGTAGAAAATCATGGCTCTCCACACCCTCTATTCCTTGCAGCTCTCAACAAGTTCCTTCCCTTTGCTTCATCTCCCAGACCACGTTCTGTCATCCACTTGCTTAAGTCCGCCAGTTATGCCACGCGTTATTTTCATTTGTCTCTATTCGAACCGTGAGTATCAGATACTCCATGCCCACTTTCCTCATTACGTGTCCCAGAAACTTCAGCTGCCTCTTCCTGATATTAAGTATAAGCCTCCACTTTGTTTGCAACCTCTCTAAGATCTTATCGTTGCTCATACGTTCGGTCCATGATATCCATAGCATTTTTCTGTAGAACCACATCACTGTCGCCTCGAGTCTCTTCTTCATCCATTAGGAAATCGTCCAACATTCGATGCCGTAAACACGAACAGATGTCACGTAACAGTCCCTTATTCTTTTCTTCGTTACCAAAGAAATCCTATTCTCTCGCAATACTCTGCCCCGCGTTTGGAATGCGTCCTTGTCTATCCCAATACGTTTACGAATCTCAGTGTCTCATTTACCGTCCTCTGTCAAGACGCTTCCCAGATATTTAAACTTCCCCGTCTGCTTGCTTCTAGCGTTCCTGACCTTCAAATCGGATTTCGGGCTTATGCTCTTATTGACGACCATGCACTCCATCTTCTTGTAGTTTATGATTAGTCCCTTCTTCTCACTCTCCTTCGATACATTCTGCAGATTTTGTTTATAGGCGTCCGTATTCTCAAAAATCGGCACATTTATACGTACAGAAAATATGTAAGAATTCCTTTTTAAAATACAGTGGGAGACAAAAAAATTAAAGATTTAAACTTTCTAAATTAATATAATTAAAATGAAATTGAAATGAAAAAAGTTCTTGTAAAAATTAAGTATTCATCGAAAAATGTTTTTCCCTACGACAGTAGTGTCCATAATATATTTAAGTAATTAAATACTTTATGGCATTTTTATTTCATGAATCAGAGCAAATTTTCTGCAACTGGATTTGATGATTTACCGAAATTCCCCATGTGTAATACGCATTTATTTCTAAAAAAAAATAAGCAAAATCGGGGGTGCGTATCATGCACAGATACAAAAGAACTTAAAAAAATTGCCGTAAAATAAAATAATTATCATAAAACTAAATTAGAACATTATTATTCTATGTTAAAACCAATTTTTTTGAAAAAGAGTACGAAACGCTATCCGTAATGAAATTGGAGAGGTACAATTTATAGGTTTCAATTACCAAACAAGGGGTGCGTATCATGCATGAGTAGAAGCATTTTCCAACACTTTCAGCAGAATTTTTGGTGTGCGTATTATGTAGAAGGCGTATTATACATGGGGAATTATGGTAAATTCTCTGAGTATTTTCCTTATAATAGATATAAAAATTAAGATTTATATAACCATTTCGCGAAATTTTATAAAAGTAAATTCGTGGGTTGGAGCAAGATGGAAAAAAATATTTTTAGCAAAATTTTCTGAAGAAGAAATATTTTAAAAAAATAATTTTATTCCTGTGTAAATAAATCCTGTAAGTGTCATTAAAATCCGACAATTGTCTGATTTTTGCAAGAATTTCCTAATCAAGGTGTTTCCAACACACAAAAAAAGTTCAAATTTCCTGTAGTATGTAAAATATGCCAGAAATATAATAATGTTAACCCAAATTACTAAAAAGAATTAAAAAACATTTTTACATAAAAAATATCATTTAGTCGTTCCTTTTAATAATAACGATTTTTACGATTAAACTTTGTTTTTTATTAAGCTTGGGGCATTAGTGAATCTAGCAATTTTAATGATTAAAAACTTATGTAGGTAACTTTAGAGGTGCCAAGATAAGTTTTAAATGAATCGAAGCTATATTATAAAAAAATAGTTGCTAGTTTTCTTGTTAACGTAAAATTACTAAATAAATTTAAATACCTACATTAAATTTTAATAAAAATTATCTAGGTAACTTTAGATCACTTTTTAAATGAATCGAACCTATATAATAAAAATAGTTGCTAGTTTACATTTTTACTTAGCATTATTAAATAAATTTAAATATTTAAATAATCCTTAAGAATTTGGAATGCATAAATAGATAAAAAAAATACTTTCATAATCACAAAATATAAACTTAGCCGGTTACTCTATATGTGAACTGTTCAACAAGAAAATTCTGCAGTAAAATAGAACTTATCTCGTAGCATAAAGGTCGCCAGACATTCAATATATAATCGTACAAAAACCAGAATCAGCAATAAAAGAAACTTGCGAATTGTGTAAATACCTATTTCATTTCTAAATCTATCCGACACTATGAGGAAAGCTTTAAGTCTTTTGAATGGGAAAGTTTTTGATATTAGTCGCACGGACAATAAAAAAATTAACGCTTCATAAGAAAATATGTAGAGTCCAATAATACGGTTTAATACGGCTGGAAGCCAAGCGGCCAGAATTCTGCTTTTTCTCTGAGTTACTTTGACCTTCCTGTCTTTTGTTTTTGCTTTCATGTTTCTAGCTCAAAAGAAATGGAACAGGAAAGCAATTAATTCATTGCTTTTGTCTTCTTTTCTCGCTAAGGAAACAGCAGCTTACTCGACGTACACTTCTTAAATGGTATCGCTTATTATAATTACGTACAATTCTTAAAGACGATCGCTTATTTTATCTTATTTAAAAACTATTTATACTAGAAAAAATCTAATCCATGAGTTGCATACATAGATAGACCCATCATCCCTAGTATATATATATAAATATATATATATATATATATATATATATATATATATATATATATATATATATATATATATATATATATGATATGAGGATGATGAGGGACAGTTCCGTCGATTTCGATGTACGAGTATTCGACACCCTCACTCAGGTTTTATGCCCACATCTTGTGCAACAGCGAAGACCTCGGGGCATAGCATGAGGAATATTTGCTGACGCTTTTCTGTTGTCTTTTCGTCTCTCTCAACATATATATGTCTGTGTGTGTGTGTGTGTGTGTGTGTCTCTCTCTCTCTCTCTCTCTCTCTCTCTCTCTATATATATATATATATATATATATATATATATGTCAATTTCCTAGAGGATAGAATCCAGGTAGAACTCAATGTCCAGGACAGAGCAAGAATATAATATAAAAGCCTAAAACACTTATATTCCATGGTTATAATTTATTACATTGGAATCATAGAAAATATTCGTCTTCCGTCAGGATTCGAACCTGTATCCTATACGGAACCTTCATATAGCCTGACGTGCCCTTTTTATGAAAATTTCTCGGACATTCCGGCCGGTAAATGTTATTTAATACTGTTTATTATAAACAGATCATTATTTAAATACTTGTATCTATAAAAAAGAATGTTAAACATAAACATGTCTTTAAATAATTGTCGGACTTTGTCCATTTCATAATGTGTGACGTCATTTGTTTACATTTGATACGACATGAGCAGTTATGAATGTACGTGAGAGATTCATGGAAGATTGAATTTTATAAGCAGTAAATTCGACCTTGCCAACCGAACGATCCTCAGTGGCCGAATCGGTTAAGGCACGTCAGGCTATATGACGGTTCCGTATAGGATACAGGTTCGAATCCTGTCGGAGGACGAATATTTTCTATGAAAATTTCTCAGACATTCAGGCCGGAAAATGTTATTTAATACTGTTTATTATAAACAGAGCATTTGCTTAAATACTTGTATCTATAAAAAGAATGTTAACATAAAAATGTCTTTAAATATCTATCTATAACACTACCCTAACTTAAATAGTCAAGTCCAATCTCAAATCATCACTTCACATTCATAATACATACATGCATACATAGATATATATGGGTGTTTCATTAATGCGGATTATATATAAGGGTGTTTCATTAAGACGGATCAAAGTCAGCAGTAAATAAATCAGTGTTATTGGTGAAAATTTATTTATTTCTCTATTGGATCATGTTATTTAAGTCATGTGGGAAAAATAATATCGCCCAAATTTGAAAGAAAAAGAGAGAAATTCTGAGACGCTTAAATTTAATTCACATTTAAAATCGGTCCAAGTTATTGAACACCGTATATATATATATATATATATATATATATATATATATATATATATATATATATATATATATATAGTGAGAGAGAGAGACACACGCTCACACACACACACACACATATATATATATATATATATATATATATATATATATATATATATATATATATATATGTAGACAAATGAGAGAAAGAACAGATGGAGTAAAAATTCACTGCTCGTAGCATTTATACAAATTAAAAGTAGCGCAATATATTTTTGTTAAATTTTTATTATAAGTTATTATAATAAAAACATTTTGAAATCACTACAGAAATTTTTCATGTTTCAATACTATGTATTCCTTCTGGCGAGGTTAAGTAAATGTTGGTTTTACCATTGCTTGCAGAAATACAATCATATTATTGAAACATGAAAACTTTTGTGCAGCGATTTTAAAATGTTTTATTATAATCTCTCATCATAAAAATATAAAAATAATATATATATATATATAAAAATATGTATATATATGTTGGTGTGTGTGTGTGTATTGTTAAATATAACAAACAACTAATATCTATTTCATTTGATCATGAGCCGTTCTAAGCTTCGTATAGTAGTTTTAGTTTACCTGTCACCTTTCTGAACTTAGTTTCATTAAACAACATTTCTTAGAAAAATGTAACCATGTACATAATATTAGATATAAATTAGTTGATAAAACAACAAAAGTCACACATACAAAAAAAAAACACTAAAGATATTGGAGGCCATCTACAATAAAAGAAAGCAATAAAAAAAAGAAAATTACATTTCAAACCATTCACAATATGTTACAATGCATCTAAACAGAAGGATCTGTTGATAACAATTCTTTCTTTTTTCTACTTTGAGCAATAACAATGCATAATCACTCTCCACGCTTAACAGAAGAATCGTGATGAAATCGATCATAAACGAAAATGACATGCTCGTCATTAATTAATAATAGCTAATGATCGGAAGCTCATGAAGGCTTGGAATGAAGTTCATATATATATATATATATATATATATATATATATATATATATATATATATTGTTATAGGTCCTTATCTATAACTACTAACCCTATGTATACTACGCCTGACAATAGAGAGGAATGAATCGAGTCAAGCCGATAGCAGTTCACTCCAAACCAGACTGACAGTCATACTAACACCTTCCACATCATGTATGATTATTCCGTGTAATATATCTTCGCTATTTCTACTCTTGTGTTCGTGTTGTTCTTCCTTGGTCCTAACCTGGACCATAACACACACACACACACACACACACACACACACACACACACACACATATATATATATATATATATATATATTATTTCGATTTGTCCAATATTATCTTCGCCCTCTATAACCTTCTAACTTTCTGTCCCAGAGTAAAAATCTGACGTCCGATCTCATTTCTAAGTTTTTTTACTGCTCTTTGGACTGTCATAGGTGAAACACCGCTCTCGCGTGCCAAACGTCTTATGGATTGAGTTGGATAATTTCTAATTGATTTATTTAGCTCTATGTTGAAATGACGACCCCTCTTCATCTTGTGACTTTTTTATCCAGTATTCCTCTCTACCACTCCCGCTTTTTTAACCCAGTTATCGTTCTTTTGATGGACTTTCAAGATGGAAGCCGGAGTATTGATACTATTACCGGAAGGTCTGACTGATCTTTTTCTCTCTCACCATTGCTTATTTGGGAAGATATAGTGGAGATGGCAAAAAACGAATTTAACTTGTTTTCTTTCTAGTTGAATACCTCAAAGGGTTTTTCAGTGATTCTAATGAAAAATCGTGTCAAGATTGTCGAAACGTCTTATCTGAAATCCCGGAATAATGAAACTCCATTAGTTTAGTTGTTTTTTTTTTATTAGCTATTAAATATTGTGTGGGATTGATAATTATCGCATGCTGTTACAAGATTCGGACAATTTTGCTGTTACAAGATTCGGACAATTTTGCTGTTAAAAGATTCGGACAATTTTGCTGTTACAAGATTCGGACAATTTTGCTGTTACAAGATTCGGACAATTTTGCTGTTAAAAAGATTCGGACAATTTTGCTGTTAAAAAGATTCGGACAATTTTGCTGTTAAAAGATTCGGACAATTTTGCTGTTAAAAAGATTCGGACAATTTTGCTGTTAAAAGATTCGGACAATTTTGCTGTTAAAATATTCGGACAATTTTGCTGTTAAAATATTCGGACAATTTTGCTGTTAAAAGATTCGGACAATTTTGCTGTTACAACAGATATTTCAAGATATTATTAGACATTAATATTGACAAATTGTATTAAATGATCACTTATCCAATTCATAGTCAGAGTTTCGTAGAGAGTAGCGCCAATTGTTCGTTTATAGTTTACAGCTGATCTTGTTTATTGATACGACAATGGAAAAGAAGATTGCGATTGGTTTGTTTTATACAAGTTATTTGTGTCAGGAACGTACAACGTTTCCGTACATTGTCTGAGTTGGTGCACTAAACTTTTTTTTATGTATTGAAGTCTATGCTTTTAAATGAATCCTTTTCAATCATCCCATTAATGTTCAAAGAAACCGTTATCATTTCATCCTGCTGAAGATCAGTTTAGCTGATTTCTATACAAAAAAAAATGAGAGAAAAATCATTTGCGACTATTTCCAGACTTAATGTTTGTGTAAAGTTTTCATATTTTAATTATGTGAAAAGCAAAAAGCCTATGCCAGAAATGTTTCTTAATATCGATTATTACGAATAATTTGTATCCTGAAAAATCCAAAAATTCATCGTTCCAAAGAAGTGCGTACTATGAATGATAGATAACAAGTAGAAAGGAAGAAGTGCGTATTATGTATGATTGAGAACAAGAAAAGATGAAGAAGTGTGTACTTCGTACGATAGATAACGAGGAGAGACGAAAAATTACATAATATATAGGATAGATAACAAAGAGAGGGAAAGAAGTGGGTACTACGTATGACAGATGACAAGGAG
Source organism: Acanthosepion esculentum (assembly GCA_964036315.1). Lineage (NCBI taxonomy): Eukaryota > Metazoa > Mollusca > Cephalopoda > Sepiida > Sepiidae > Acanthosepion > Acanthosepion esculentum. The sequence goes on along the minus strand of OZ038502.1, from coordinate 71,983,751 downwards.
AAATGAAGAAATGCGTACTCTATAGGACAGATAAAAAGGAGAGAGGAAGAAGTGTGAAATATGTAGGATAGGTAACAAGGAGAAAGGAAAAATGTATGTACTCTGTAGGTTAGATAACAAAGAGAGAGAAAGAAGTGGGTACTACGTATGACAGATGACAAGGAGAGATGAAGAAGTGCGTACTCTATAGGACAGATAAAAAGGAGAGAGGAAGAAGTGCGTGCTATGTAGGGCAGATAAAAAGCAGAGAAGTGCAAAATCTGTAGGGTAGGTAACAAGGAGTCAGAAAAAACGCGTACTCTGTACGATAGATAAAAAAGAGAGATGAAGACGTTTATACTTTGTACGATAGATAACGACGAGAGTGGAAGAAGTGGGTACAACATATAACGGATAACAAGGAGGGTTGAAGTGCATACTATGCATGATAAATAACAAGGAGAGATGAAGAAATGCGTACTCTGTAGGAAATATAAAAAGAGAGTAAGAAGTGCCTGCTTTATAGGATATATAACAAGAGAGAGAAAGAAGAGCGTACTCTGTAGGACAGATAACAAGGAGAGATAAAATGCGTACTTTGTAGGATAGATAAGAAGGAGCCAGGAAGAAGTGCGTACTCTGTAGGATAGATAACGGTCGACTCAGATCTTGAAGAGTTTAAGCTTGAAGTGTTGATGGTAACTGCTAGTATGTTTAGGAAAAATGAGATGTGCGATATAGATTTAAGAAGGACTGGTAGTAAGAGATTATAGGGGTAAGAAGGATAGGTACGATTGACCCATGATGATTTAGTGTTGTAAACTCGGTGCATAAGTTCGGGAGATTGTTCCGCCATGAAAAAGTTCCGTGGAAGCAGCTGTCGGAACATGTGATTTGACATGTACGTGCCATGGTAGTTCTTAGCCGTGAAGGTCTAAACGGGTTTGTCTAAGGACTGTAGCTCGTCTGAATTTCTGACATGAAAAGAGCTATAAAGTAGATATGGCCTAGCGTTGTTTCGTCTGTGGGAAACGGACTGTAGTGTGGAAGAAATTGATTGGAAATCATCCATGTAAACAAAACAGACTATCATCAATTTCTTGTTCGTGTATTGCTTAATATATTGTGTAATTGTCATCTTCGATAATGGCTTATGTAAGCCGAAAGCATAGATTGGATTAAAAAATATGTATCAATATTGTGATTTTCTTTCTTCGTTTAATGATAATGTTATTAAGCTTATCAGACGATATGAAAAGAACTTACAAAAAATAAATAGACATCACTTGTCTATATTATTTAATGAAACATGTACGAATGAAAAAATGCTGCCTAAATACACACAATACACACACACACACACACACACACACACACATATATATATATATATATATATATATATATATATATATTTGTTAAACGCGGAGCACGCTTAAATTGATGGAGCCGATAAATTCAACAGAACTATTTCCATGTAAATATTGTTATTAAAAAACAGACATAATACAAATAAAGTGAGAAAGTGACTGCAGTCGAGATACCAGATCAGGATCGATTATATTGCAGACGCTTCTTTGAAGTTTTCTCAAGAATCGCGAGATATACAGCAGGGGCAAGACACCGGATATGGCAGCAGTATTCAATGCGCTTATAAATCGTACATTTATAAATGTGCAAGATGGATTCTGACGAGAAAAATAAAAATTCTGCCAAGATAGAGTAAGCAGTTGATTCAGTATAATCGCTTCAGATGCAGGTTCCAACTAAGGTCATAATGCTGCTAGTATCTAGGAGTGTACAAGGAGTGAAAGAGAAAGAGAAGACTGTAGTGAACCGAAGTTAGGAAAGCACAATAAAGAACAAGGTCCATTCAGGAAGAGAGGGAGGCCATTGATTTCGCTGTAATCTAAACTCTCATTTTTTTTAAAACCAACTCATGCGCAGGAGTTTGTTTTTGTTGAGATGACCAACAGCCTTTTGGATCATAGTACCCAGAATTTAGCTGATGAAACTAAAGAAGCAGATACTCGATATAATCAATCACACGCATTCTTAAATACGGGGTAGTCAGCTGATAGCATTCATAGACTTGGGGTGACTTTCTCCTACAGGCAGCGGCAAATCAATTTTACTAGTTGCAGATCCATATATCTACACAATAGAAAAAGTAACAAAATCAATGCGTGAATAACTGATCTTGTTGAGAGATAAGCTTTCATTTATTGATTGATTGATTGTTTTCCACGTCTTATCAACACTTTACAGGTTATTTAAAGCCTGAAATTATTTATAGATTATGAGAATGGTCGAAGATCGATAATTGGCATTTACAAGGGATTTACGTGGAAAATAGATTTAGAAGGAAACAGTCTTATTTATAAGTATTATTTCTTCACATAACTCTGTTTGAACAGTAAAGAGACTGGATGCGCTGTCTGATAGATGTAAGCAAATCTTATATATATATATATATATATATATATATATATATATATAATAAAAAGCTCAAACATTAAATTTATTGTTTGAGCCTTTTTTATTATATTATTACTTTATTGTTTGAGCCTTTTTTATTATATTATTACTCTGTCCTGGACAGTGAGTTCTACCTGGATTCTAACCTATTGGAAATTTTTATATATATATATATATATATATATATATATATATATATATATATGTGTGTGTGTGTGTGTGTGTGTGTGTGTGTGTGTATATATATGAAGAAATATAGTCTTAAGGTGTGCTATATTTATGGGATAAAGTGCTCAATATCAGAGATGGAGCGTGTGTAAATATAAAAGTGAACATAGAAATCAACACGTAGAGGCGACAGTCTGTTTCATGCTAGTGCAAGAGTTGCCTGACGATTGCACTAGCAAGAAACAGACTGTCGCCTCTAAGTGTTGACTTCTATGTTCACTTTTATATTTATATATATATATATATATATATATATATATATATATATATATATATATATATATATATATATATAATAAAAAGAAAGAACAGTAATATATAAAATCCGGTGTTCTTATAGATATTTTTATTTTTACACAATAGTGCTCAATGTAAATTTACAGAGCATTAATATTATAAATTAATTGATTTAAAATATGGTTTTTATATACAGAGTGATTGAAATGTAACTCCCCATTTATTTTCAAATGCATATAGTTTATTGAATAACTATAATTTTTACAAGAAATGGATATGAGAGGAAAGCGTTTAGCATCAGGTTTTATTTAAAAGTCGGTATGGGCACTTGATTTCGCTACCAGCTTCTCGAGCCGCCCAGGAATCACCTCAACGGATTTCACCAGGAAGTCTTGGAGGATGGAAGACATGTATTCGTCCTTCAAGTTCTTCCAAGGTCTTCGTTTGGTATACTTCGCTTACTCCTTTAACCAGCACCAAAGAAAAAAGTCTTGGAGTATTATTTCAGGACACCTGGCATAAAATTTGTAGTTTCTTTTCAATCACCCTCTATATATACACTACAATTCAATAGTTTCACACGACCCTACGTATTTCTTTTTTTAATTTGGACCCAAAATTAGCTGTTTTGTACGTTAAATGAGAGAAAATTATTATACATTGTTAAAAAAATGTGAGACATGATTTTTTTATGAGAAATCTTATTATGACAAAAAGAAAAAAAAAACATTTTGATTAAATTTTGCTCACGTCAAAATATTCCCCTTAGCCTTGATTAATGTTGTTTTTTTGGCAATCGTTGCAAAATCTTCTCAAAATATGAAGCTTCATCCCATTCTGGTTTCAGTGACTCTAAGAGCTTTCTCTTCCTTCTGTTATGTTTATCCCATGCAAATTCTGGTGGGATAGATTCAAACTTTTGAACTGTAGTGTGTGCATTTATATATATATATATATATATATATATATATATATATATATATATATATATATATATATATATATATATATTATAATATTTTTAAAAAAATATGATTCCTTCGCTACATAAGAGTTCTCATGTTTCAAAAGCGGGAGCCGAGACCCCTAATATAATTTTTGAAATTAAGTTGAATTAAGGTGTCTGGTCACGCTTCCTCGTCAAGCGAGAATTTGGGAATTTATTCCCAAATTCTCGCTCTTATGTAACGAAGGAATCATATTTTTAAAAAAAATATTATAATATAAGCTCTACTTCTGTATGGAGCACTGTCTTTTTAAAAATAAATGCAAAAATACTAAGGAACTCCTGATTATTTACCTAACGTGTTCTTTCCTATTTTTCTGCATACATATATATATATATATATATATATATATATATATATATATATATATATATATATATATATATATATATATATATATATATATATATATATATATATATATATAAATTACTTTAGAAACATTTTTAGTGGATATTCACATTTGAGTAGACGCTCAGTTTAATTTAAACAATATTTTAATCTGCGTGCTGGCCTGAAAATTAGGGAAATTTTATTAACGATAAATCGCCCTCTGGCAGGATTCGAACCTGCGTCAACCTTTATACAAGAAATTATCATTCAATCCAACGTGTTTTAACCGACCGACTAATAAGATCTTCACAAGAAGGCGAGGTCTTATTTGCCTGTAAAGCACACTCATTCGCTCAGGTTTTCTCAAATGCCATAACACCTCAGTTCATCCAGAACGTAAATTAATAAGGTGTAAATAATAAAAGTATAATCCACTAGTATTTTTAGAAATTGCTCGCTCTATCTATCTATATCTATATCTATATCTATATCTATACATATATATATATATATATATATATATATATATATATATATATATATATATATATATATATATATATATATATATATATATATATATAGGGTGCGATGGATAAATTGTCGTTTAATGCAAAATGCATCTGCAGTGTGCGACTGATAAACTCTCGTCTAATTTACGCAAAATACGTCTACATGGTGTGATGGATAAATTGTCGTCTAAATTACGCAAAATGCATCTACAGGGTACGATATATAAATTTTCGTCTGAATGATGCAAAAATGAAAATAACACTGACATCTCATTTTAAAAGATATACTTACCAAAGTTGCACAAAATAATCTTAAAAAACTAAAGTGTAAATTTATTCAATAAAAACGCCATTGGCTTCAAACATGTCCTCCAGAAGATTTCGGAATCTCCTATTTCTCTTCTTGGCAGTCTCCTTGTTTAAGTTGGTGAATGCTGCCATAATCCTTGTCTTTATCTCATCTTTTGTGTTACAAGGAATTTTGTTGGTCTCTCATGTACCTGCGCCCTAAACATAATAATCAAGGTAGTTGCAGTCTGGGGAGTTAGATAGGCAGATGTAAGGAGTGGTGTTGCCGTAAAAATTGTCTGACAGCCATGACTAAATTCTACTACGTTTGTGAAATGGTGGAGAATCCTGTTGCCAGACGTATGGTTTTCCAGCAACCACCCTCTTGACCCAGGGTTGCGGTACCCTCCCAAGGAACTTGATGTAGGCCTCTGCGTTGTGTTTGATATCCTTTGGGAAGATGAATGTAAGCATAACAGCTTCACTTCAAGCACCTACATAGTCACCATTAGACTCATCCAACTCTTTCCGAATTCTCTGTACCATTTTCAAATTGGCCCCCAAACACACGGAAATATTCGTATTAAAGTTTCGTGCGCGAATGCCATGCAATACAGCATATATATTTTCCTAATATCTGGCGAAGTGAATTGTATCATGTTGCTCTTTTTCGTAGAGACGGTAGCCAACAGACCCTATTATTATCTCTCTATATTTCTGAGATGAGGTATTATGTACATTATTCACATTATTCGGACTATTGTCAATAATGTAAATAATAGACCCTATTATACTGTATATATGTATTATATTGTGCTGTCGACAAAATCACAAACAAACAACGCATATGCGAAATCCATCGCATATATATATATATATATATATATATATATATATATATATATATATATATATATATATAGATATATAGATATATATATAGATATATATATATATTAATACATGTTTCATTAAATAATATAGATAAGTGTTGTCTATATATTTTATGTAAGTTCTTTTCATATAGTCTGATAAGCTTAATAACATTATAATTAAACAATGAAAGAAAATCACAATATTGATACATATTTTTTAATCCAATCTAAGCTTTCGGCTTACATAAGCCATTATCAAAGTTGACAATTACACAATATATTTATGCAATACACGAACAAGAAATTGATGATAGTCTTATTTGTTTACATGGATGATTTCCAAGCAACGATAAACACGTGCATATAAAACGCTGAAAGCGAAAATCGCACAAACAGCTCATGACGTCACACATGACCAGGCGAGAGTGAATCCGATGAGTATTGAGTATGGAAAGCCGTTGGTATGAACCAATGACTTCTGTTACTAATTATAGGCATTTAAGGATATTTTTGGAGATTTCATAGTTTATTTTGTTCAGGTTAGGTTTCAACTGTTTTATGTATATAGCTTCAAGAATTTTTTTTTAATGAAAAAATGCTGCCTAAATACACACAATATATATATATATATATATATATATATATATATATATATATATATATATATATATATATATATATGTATATATATATATATATATATATATATATATATATATATATATATATATATTTCAAACATGTAGTGTTGAATGTTAAAGACAACATAGTCTTACATATTTTCTTTTGAATTTTCTCATATTCTCTAATGAGACTTTTTATTTGAAAATAGTTCCGAAATATGTATTTTCCATACGATGACCTAGCGCTTTCGAACATCATTGTTCATCTTCAGGGTCAATATTTTAGTCAAAAAATTATTTAATTTATTTATTATTTAAAAAATTAGTCAAAAAAAAAAAAAATTTTTTGACTAAAATATTGACCCTGAAGATGAACAATGATGTTCGAAAGCGCTAGGTCATCGTATGGAAAATACATATTTCAGAACTATTTTCAAATAAAAAGTCTCATTAGAGAATATGAGAAAATTCAAAAGAAAATATGTAAGACTATGTTGTCTTTAACATTCAACACTACATGTTTGAAAGAAAAGTTGCTGCCAAATTACACACATATATATATATACATATATATATATATATATATATATATATATATATATATATATATATATAGTTTTGTATTAGTTATCAATTCTTCTATAATATATATTTCGTTATATGTTTTATTGTAATTTTTTGGTGTGAGAAAATACGCTTTTTGGGGGGGGATTTCATGAACGTAGAAATTGTTCAAACGATTGTTCCTTCCAAGCGTTTTCGTCTAATCTCATCGCAATTTGGATGGATTTTGGCTGTGTTAATATAAATTCTGTTCAAATACTATTGTAAAAAGTCTGGCGGCTGCGGGTAGATAAACATATTCTTAATATACGAATACTTGCAATATATACATAAATCCACACGCGTTTACATGCGTGCAGAAATAGATAGATAGATAGATAGATAGATAGATAGATAGATAGATAGATAGATAGTTGTTCCTATTTGTGATTGACTCCTGGAAAGGTCACGAAGTCTTCGGAGGTCAGATTCATTTCGGCGTTTGGCAAATTTGCCAAATGACCCGATTCCAATATCGAATCATATTAAGTTTCCCGCTGCACAGATCTTTCCCGCGCGTGATTGTTCGGGGTGGATGGGTACCGCTGATTCTAATTACACCACAATAGAAACCAAAACCCTCCCTGGGAAACCTACACACTCCTCGCACCCACCCTCTTCTCATTAATCATGGGCCGCTTGGTTGAGGACTATCGATCTGGACATAATTGTATCCACTATTTCTGATCTCCTTGACATCCAACTTCTCTCTCCCCTTCATTTTTGCTTCAATTTCATATTTGCCTCTCTTTCTCTCTACTTATCTATCTATCTGTCTATCTCTAACTTTCCCAGCTATTTTTTCTCTGTATCACTTTCTCTTTCGTTTTCTCTTTCTTGCTCTGTCTCGTCTCTGTAGACGAATCTATTATTCATCACACTGTTTGTATTTCGATTACCTTAATGGCCCCCACCATATATATATATATATATATATATATATATATATATATATATATATATATATATATATATATATATATATATACATGTGTGTGTTTGTGTGTGTGTGCAAATATATAGAAAAATAGGAAAGAACACGTTAGGTAAATAATCCGAAGTTCTTTAGTATCTTTATTTTATTTTTAAAAAAACAGTGTTCAATACAAAAGCAGAGCTTAAATTATAATTATTTTTTTCAAAAATATGATTCCTTCGCTACATAGGAACTAAATTTATGACTCGGATAAAATTTCACTTGAGGATGAAACAGAGCTTGATACTTTAATTCAATTTAATTTCAATAATTATGTTGAAGTTTTTGGCTCTTGTTTTTAAAACATGAGAACTCTTATGTAGTGAATGAATCATATTTTTTTAAAAATAATTATAATATATATATATATATATATATATATATATATATATATATATATATATATATATATTTAAAGACATTTATATTATGTTTAACGTTCTTTTTATAGATACAAGTATTTAAGCAAATGCTCTGTTTTATAATAAACAGTATTAAATAACATTATAAAACAGAGCATTTGCTTAAATACTTGTATCAATAAAAAGAACGTTAAACATAATATAAATGTCTTTAAATAAATTGTCGGACTATGTCCAATTCTAATATATATATATATATATATATATATATATATATATATATATATATATATATATATAATGTGAAATGCTAAGTTTTGCACTAATACTTTTTTTTTAACTCATTTTGAAAAAAACACCATACTTAATTACCTCCCCTTAAACGGTTTCAGCGGTAACGCACTGACACAGCGTTCCTCACTCGACTTTAAGAAATTTAACTTTCAGACAACACAAGAATTTTGTCTTTGTCAATAATGAACACTACAATATTTATCTTGTAATAAACAATTCGCTGATGATGATATTGCTATGTGGAAAGTACTTAATAACCCCAAATAGCTTATCCACGAATATGAAAGGATCCTATTGAAAGTAGTAGACAGAAGGTGTCTAAATTATTCAACGAATGATATATATATATATATATATATATATATATATATATATATATATATATATATATATATATATATATATATATTGTCATCCACAGACAGACTGTTTCGCTGTATCACAGCTCATCAGTGTGGCTAGACGTCCGGTTGCCTCTGGCTAGAATCGAAAACCGGCTGAATTCGCGTCAATCGGAAATTTTACCCTGAAGCCGTTGGCGCACGGCAGAGAAGAAGGTGAATTTAAGCGTATTTATTTTTAGATAAACACACAGTGACTGAGAGAACTCGATTCGATTTACCGAAGAGTCTTGCATTATTAACCGTAATAGTCACTGTTTACAAACCCACACATCCTCCCCAGAGAGCTCAAAAATATATATATGTGTGTGTGTGTGTGTGTGTGTGTGTGTGTATCAAACTGTAGGAGAACGAACAGTAGGATTATGGCGTGCAAAACATTAATTTAAAAATAGTGCTCAATACATAATGTAGAGACGAAAATATTTATTTATCTTATGCAGGGTTACATTAGAACATGCACATATCCACTACAAAATTGTACATTTTAAAAAAAAACAAAACTTTTTTTAGACGTCTCATCAGGTGGGGAGTAACACGGTAATTCCCCACCTGATGAGGTGTCTAAAAAAGTTCGTTTCCCTTTTTTTGAGGCTGAAACAAAAATGTACAGTTTTGTAGTGATATGTGCATGTTCTAATGTAGCACTGCATTTGTGCATTTCCCACAGTTGCCTGACTATTTCTTCATTATTTTTTCTAACAGTTTCGTGCGATTTTCAGAATTTTTCTTAATATATTTTTTAGATATCATCTTTTTTCCGGTTAAGATATTTGGACTGGATTAACAATCCACCAATTTTTTTATTTACAAGGCACAAGAGCCACTCAACGTAGAGGGTTACTGAATTAAATTGCCATATGTAAATAACAGTTGACCCACGAATAAAAGAGATTAAGATTAAAAGCGGTTAAAATATTTGGATAGCATTGATAATCTATCAATTTTTCATTTACAAGACTCAAAAGCCACTCAACGTAGAAGATTACTGAGTTAGGTAGCCATATGTAGACAACAGTTGACCCTCGACTTAAAGAGGTTAAAATTAAAAGAGGTTAAGATATTTGGACTGGCTTGAAAATCCATCAGTTTTTTCATTCACAAGGCACAAGAGTCACTCAACTTAGAGGGTTATTGAATTAGGTTGCTAAATATATATTACAGTTGACTCTCGATTATACGAGGTTAAGATTTGTATTGAAGTATCTACTCGGGGATATTTTCAACAAAGTAGCAGCTCTTTGGAAGAATCTCACCAAGGAATACAAAGGGAATTAAGAGAATTCGACCTCTTGTATAAGTGGCATGATGTATATTGGATGTAAAGGTCTGAACTGGTGGAACTAAGAGATATAGCTTGTCAGATGTTCTGCCATTGAAATAACTCTAGAATAGCAAGAGCATTGCGATGTTTTGTTTGTAGGGTGGGAAATAACTCAACGCCAGCAGGGTCACACGTAGATGGGGACGATAAAAACACCATATCCTACCAGCATGGACACTCACAGGTAGGGCCGTATTAACATTTAGGCTAGTGTGATTTTAATTTTCTAGACGTTATAAACTCTAAATAGTTTCACAAAGCTTTAAGTGCATCTCAAGTGATTAGCAAGGTCGTTAGCCATTACTACTGCATTGTGAGTTCGACCATGACTGCTGGTTCATATTAATTTACAGTACGTAATGTCCCAAATAAAAGCTAAGTTTAGAACATATTACGGAGAATGCAGTGCAGAGTAACTATTAGGAAACGTGCCTAGATTGCCCTTGCATTGTGTATCAAGTTTGAGTCTCACTATGTGTCCTATACAAAATTCTCTATAAAATTACTCACAAATGTTGACCTAAGTAAACCTAAACTTTTCGGCAAAACGTAATGGTTAACGAGTTCTGTCTGTTATGACCATTACTATTATGTAGTGATTTCGACCCTCTCTAGATTGTCCGCAGGGCCGGATTTTCCTGTCTGAATTTATGGCATATGGAGGTATCATTATTTACGTTATTTATATTCGGACTATTGTCCTCATCTTTGGTGTTGTTATCGTGACGTTTCGGGCGTTGCGCCCTCCGTTCTTCATCAGATGTATATGGATCTACAGGGAACTCGGAACTGAAACATTTATTCATTTGACGAATTAGACGATATCTCTAGATATTGGTAGTGGAACTAGAACAGTCTACACCCGAGGGTTAAATAAAGGGTTCAGTTCGGAATTATATATATATATATATATATATAGGAATTTGTGAGTGAGCGGCGCTATATTGAGTTTGATTTGCTACCTCTTCGTCAACGAGGCCCGTTGGAACAGTTGGTATGATGTTTGCTTCACAACCTAACTTTCAGGGTATCAATTCTCGGTAGTGGATGCGCACTGCTGATGAGTCCCAAATATAGGACGAAACGGCCGTCCAGTGCTTTCTCCATTCTGTAGCGGTTTCAAACTCGATGAATCATTAAATATATATATATATATATATATATACTGAGGATGGCTGAAGAATGCAAAGGCCAAGATGCTGTGCTAACAACAAAGATGGGACAATAATCTGAATATAAATAATTTTCTATTCTTATACTGATGGTTATAAAAAAATTCTTTTTTATTACGGTTGTACTGAAAGTTGCGCTAATTTGAACTATAACAAATAAGAAGATAGTGCTATCCATTAAATAATATTTCTATATAAAAGAAATTTGCTATTCTTGTTTATTTAAAGAATTTGCAACAATTTTACTTTAAGCTATGTAAATGTCGCTAAAATATATCACGCGTAAAAATATTCAATACAGATGGGGGCGAGTGATGGGGTGTCTCCATTTACGGGGAAAACATAATTCCATAAGACTAGGCGTCGCAAAAGGTCATAAGCCAATCCTGCTCACAGGGATGTGACGGCCTGAAAACTGCACACGAAATTCAAAGACAAATTCTTAAAAAAGAAACGTCAAGTGAGATTGCAATCTGTATTTGGCCGAAATAGAGGAATATTCACGATAGCGATCACTTTCAAGCAGCTGTTAATATCTGGATGTATTCCCAGGCAGCCATTATTTGGCCATGTGTCCTATTATTGAAAGAACAGTCTTGATAGAACATGTACGATATTCTCTGAGCCATGTCTTCGATGTAGGTCTTGATCATAGTATTCAACGTCTCGATGTAGGCTGTGGCACAAAACTTCATCGATTTGCTGATGATTCCTTAGATATGCTATTATACAGACTCGTGCCACGGGGGTTTATTTTTTGAAAGAGCAGTGTACCAGTAGGATATATACGTTCTTCTATGCGACATCACGTTGCGTTTCTAGATCATAGTGTCCAACACCTCAGGGTAAGTTGTGGCATTGAACCTCATCGATTTGATGGTGATAATCTGACTATTCTGAACGAATTCAGTTCTCTGTATGACATCTGAGCGCAGATTACACATCACCTACAACCGCCTCCAGCTCTTTTCTGACCTTGAACACTAAAGATCTAGCCACTTTCAGAATTCTGGTTATTTTACAGTCGCTTTGGCTGGCGGCCAGTTCAACGAGAACTCCTTGCTTTTAAATTAACTGTGTCATAGCGCAAGCTGCCATTTAAATGTACACGACAAGTGAAAGGCAATTTTAAAATTAGGGTCATGGCGCATAAATTTATATGAGGTCGTCACCCATTTCTTAACCTCTAAATAGGTGTTTTCAAATACATGGTTAACACGTTATTTTCTCCTGTAACCTCTTTTTATCTTTATTTTGCCTGGGGGATTAATAAATAATTTAGAGAAATTAAAATTTCTCGCATCTTTCCATGTTATCAGCCTATCACCCAGTAAGTCAGTATTCTTTATATAAATTTCGTCTGCGGCTTTCTCTTACTTTAATAAATATTCATACTTAGCAGCCCCAGCGCTTCGTCCCTGTGCTGGTGGTATCACGGCTATGACTAGCTTTGACCGGCTTTTGCCTGGACCAGCTATGACAAGCCAAGACCAGCTATGACTAGCTCTGACCAGCTCTGACCAGCTTGGACAAGCTATGACCAGCTAAGACCAGCGGCCTGAGTGAAAACACTCGGGTCCCCACGTTAAAAAGCGACCTTGTGTCACAACCTGACTCAGTGGGGGGGGGGGGGTAAGTAAATACCTACTTTAATAAATATTTTTATTTAGAGATTCTGGAAAAAATGAAAAAAAAAAAAGAATCTGGCGTCTCGGCTTTCCCATCGCCGTAAAGTTACTTCCCTGTGCCTTTTCTATAAATAATTCCATGTTAATTATTCGGATGGGCTCTTCGCTATCGCACCTACACTTTATGAATTTAAGCGAGGTTCTGGATTGACAACAAGTCCTATATCAATTTAAAGTTAAATTGGCTAAATGTAACCCTAAGTTCTATGCTATCAGTTTCTTTTCTTGCACGTCTCGCTTGTGGAAACACTCATCCGCCTCCATGCTTGCGAGCCAACTTTGATCTTCAAACATTTAAATGCATTGTCAATCGTTATTTGCTGTCTTGCTGATCTCACTTCTGTTGTTCGCTCTTGATCATGAAGTTCAACGTCTCGATGTAGACTGTGACACCAAACTTCATCGATTTGCTGATAATGATTTAGATATTGTCTCATGCAGACAGTATCGTGCCACGGGGGTTTATTTTTTATTTTTCGTACCAGTAGGATTTTTACGATCTTCTATGTGACATCACGATGCGGTTCTAGACCTTCGTGTCCAACACCTCGGGGTAAGTTGTGGCATTGAACCTCATCATATCATTATAATATGGCACAAATAGCTATATTATGGAAAAAGAAATTTTCGACTCTATACGCATTTTTATGTATTTATTGTTATTTTTTTAAAAACTTTTATCAAAAACGACATTCTTGTACATGTAGTCATGGATAATATTAAACATTAATTATTATTTTTTTAAAATTAATAACTATTTGTGCTCTGTTGTTGACATTAATAGCTATCTGCTGATACGTCAAAATTTCTGTGTAATGCAATACTAAAAATAAATAACACTTAGGTATAAAGTAATAATCAAAATTTAAATTTCATCTCTCTGATAAATGTGGCGATCTGTAAATAGAGGGAAGTGTGATCGGCAAGACACTAGAAAACGATTGAGATTGCATTTAAATTTTTGAAGATCAAAATTGACTAGCAACATTATAAATTGTCTGTTTGAAGAAAGTTCAACAATAAGAGCTTGGAATGTCAAAATTCAGAGTGTTGGGATTCGATACAATAACATAAAATTTTTACGGGGGTACGCGTAATTCAGCCGTTTAGAATAATCAAATGATTTTTATTGAAAGAATAAAATTCAGTAGAAAAGACAAATAAACATTAATTTAATATAACGACAAGAATACAAGCAATTGCTCATAGATTGGAAAGTAATGTGTGTTTGTTTGGGTTAATAAAATTCTGAAATAAAATATAAATTCTCTTTTTGTACGTATGTGAGAAACAATGAAATGTTGTTATATGTTTGTGTGTGTGACAAAATCAAAACTTCTGTGCGTGTTTCATAATAAAGAGGATTCAAGAGCTAGAATTTATTTCTTAATGTGGTCGGTGTTACTGTATTCTAAAGCAGTCACTTTGAAGTTTGTCAGCGCTGTCGCTTTTAGTATGAGGTCGTGAAGTTCACAAGCGAGAGTAGAGAGGACCTTAATGACAGCTGTGCGTAGCCTGTTCGGGTCCGTATTTCGTGTTTTATACACTTTCTCACAAAAACATCGGCTCCACCCTCCACTTTCTACACGATAATAAACTTACATCTTTCTATATGTGACTTGTTTATATCTTTCTTGTCCCCACTCTCTATATATGACTTCTGGCAAACACACAAGATAAAAAATTAACATAGATATATTTAGTAATAATATATATATATATATATATATATATATATATATATATATATATATATATATATATATATATATATATTATAAGGAATTATAATAAAAACATTTTTATAATAAGAGATTATGATAAAACATTTTTATATTCAAAAATGTTTTTATTATGATCTCTCATAATAAAAATATAATAATAATATATTTCTATAAATTTTCTTGAGAACGTTTTTAAAATAAATGTTGCTAATAGCGTTTTTTACTACATCTGTTTATCGCACTTGTGTGTATATATCTATCTATCTATCTATCTATCTATATATATATATATATATATATATATATATATATATATATATATATATATATATATATATATATATATATATAATTTGTTTGTTTCTCTGAATATAATCAATAATCCAAAAATCTATTACTTATGGGATCTACATCCTCCTATTATTTTATTACCATATATATATATATATATATATATATATATATATATATATATATATATATATATATATATATATATATATATATATATATTGGCTCCTGAAAAATTAATTTCGGTTGAGCTCTGTTGGTTTGAGGTGTGAGTTTGTAAACAGTGACTATTTAAACTAATATAGCATGACCCTTAGATAGAATTGAGTCACTGTCAGTCACTGTGTGTTTATCTAAATCTAAAAAATAAACACGCTAAAAAATTCCCTTCCGTGAGCCTATGGCTTAGTGATAGAAGTTCCGACTGACGCCAATTCAGTCGGGTTTCGATCCTAGCTAGAGGCAACCGGACGGCTAGAAACACTTATGAGCTCCGAAACAGTCTGTCTTTGGATGATATATATATATATATATTGCCGGGAAAACAAAGAACTTTTTCCTAATAGGCATTATGAAAAATAAAAAATAAGAGATGAAAACACTAACAAAACAGACCAACCGGTTTCGTTCCCTAGCTTATCAAGGTCAACGGGGAACATAATAATTTATTTTATATAATAAATAGCTTTTACTCTCACAGACAATCTTCATACAATTAAAACATTAAAAAATGAATAATTTGCATGAGGGAATAAAAAATAACCGAATATCGCAAATACCCGCAAAAATATATAGCAGGAAGGTAGGGATGGAAGAAGAGGGGGGATAGATTAACGAACACTAGGGCGTAATAACATGAAGACGAAGGAGACTGTCTCTTTGTAAGCAAAGAGACAGTCCCCTTGATCGTATATACAGAGACTCAAGTGCTCGTAAGTGAAAAAGGGAGTGCGAACTGGCCAGCGCAGTGAACATGTTCGAACTAAAATTAATAGCACAATCCCTGCTATTTATGAGATGTTCAGTAATAGCTGAACCGGAAGTATTCACCAGCTGGCTCTTACGGGCTTCCGGATTCAGAACACTTAATGGGACATGCTGTCTAATCCTACAATCCAATCGCTGGGTCGTTCTTCCTATGTAGTTGCTACTACAACCACAATTGAATGAATATATCACCGAGGAGACATGATGGGGAGGAAGACGATCCTTGCGCATAGATGGAAAGGCAGCACGAGTCGCAAAATGAATTCTGAGTTGAGCCGCAAAATAACACATTTGGACAGCAGACGAGATACGCTTAGCCAGCAGCTCACCCCGTGAACCAATAAAGGGAAGACGTAGGTAAACAGGACATTTTTGTACTCCATCTTGTTTATCCTTCCGAAATTTTTATGATTTTATCTCGCATGACATTATGTAGATTATCACTCGGATAACCATTTTTTAAGATGGTGCAACGGATAAAATCAAATTCCTCATCCAAATACTGTTCACTACAGATCATCAAGGCCCTGTGAGTTACGGTCCTGATGAGATTGATTTTGCGTTTTTGGGGACAAAATGAATTCCAACGAGTATACAAACCGGAAAACGTTGGTTTGCGAAACACAGAGGTAAGAAATTGAAAAGGAGCCCGATGCACAAGGACATCGAGAAAAGAGATACAAGAATTAGACTCCTTTTCAGTGGTGAAATTCAAAGATGGATGAAGTTGATTTATTACTGATAGGAAGGAATCAGCTTCGGGTTCATTATTAAAGAGACAGAATGTATCGTCAACATACCGCCGGTACATAGACGGGGCATTGTCATGGGTGAGGAGGGACACCTCATAAAAACCCACAAAAATGTTGACCAAAGCGGGAGCCAGAGGGGAGCCCATCGCGACAACCATCAATTTGTCTGTACATAAAGTTATTGAAGCTAAACTCTACAGACATAGTCGCAAATTGCATCACCTCAATGAAGACATTTTCGGGGATATCCGGAGGAGACAAGTGACTACGATATAACATGTCGCAGCAGATTTGGATAGTTTCCATTACTGGAACGCAATTGAACAGAGAACACACGTCGAGTGAACACATAAATTCATTTTTAGAAGGAGTTTCCTGTATAATCTTAACAAATGAGAAAGAATCCTTAATAGTATATATATATATATATATATATATATATATATATATATATATATATATATATATATATATATATATATATATATAACGTTGGATGTTGGTCATTTTTTTTAAAAGAGCCTTTTAAATTTTTGTCTTTCCTTGATTTCCATATTTTGCTACCTCGTCTTTATAAAAGATCGTTTTTCATTCTTCTTTTATTTTCTCTTTTTTATATAGAATATTTCATATTTGTTTTAATTTGTTCCTACGGATTAAGGCCGATAACTTTTATTCCATTTTTATAAGGTTTTAATTTTTTTGTCTTTCTCTATCGATTACTGTCGTCAATTACTTGATTATTTGTTTCAGTTTTTTTTTCTATCTTTCTCCGTCTTTCATTCGCCCCTTCGTTCTTTCCTATTTATTTATATTTTTTTTATTTTCTTTTTATTGTCTTTTTTACTTCAACAATTAATTCTTTATTTTTAAGCAGATTATTTTTTATTTATTTAATGGCGATTTTTTTACCTCTACTTATTTGTTCGGTCTTTCCTATTAATTACTAAAATATTTATTTATTTTTATTTCTTTAATTAATATTTATTTTCTCAAGTTTCTGTTCATTCTCTCAAATAAACTTAGAAGGAAAATTCATTCTTTCTCTCTTTCTCCTAATTATTTTGTTTTCCTGTTCTTTCTTTCTTCCTTTCCCTTTTCTTCATTTCTTTTTCTTTCTTTCTTTTTCCCAATTACTACTTTTTTTCTCCGTTGATTTTACTTTATTTATTTGGTTATCTCTTTGTATATTTATTTATATATTTACTTTGTATCTATTTCTCTTTGTTCTTTTTGTTCACATTTTATACAATGCATTTTTCCACATTTTTCATTATTCTTTCTCCTTACTTAGAAAGTAAGACTGCTCTTTCTTTATATTTCATCCTCTAATTCTGATAAAAGATGACAATAGAGTCTTTTCTCAGTTTTCTTTTACTCTCTTTCTTTCTCTATCTCATTTCTTATTCACTTCATTTTAAACAAGTTATTTTTCATTCAGTAATCTCTTTCGTCGTTTCGCCCTGTTTTCTCTGAATTTTTTTTGTAATTTATTTATTTTTAATTTTCAGTCCTGCACTTTTTGTCTCCATTTGCGACCGCTTTTCGTTTCTTTCTTCTTTTTCTTTTCTTTCTTCTTTTTCATTTCTTTTCTTTCTTCTTTTTTGTTTCTCTCTTCTTTTTCTTTTCTTTCTTCTTTTTTGTTTCTCTCTTCTTTTTCTTTTCTTTCTTCTTTTTTGTTTCTCTCTTCTTTTTCGTTCCTCTCTTCATTTTCGTTTCTTTCTTATTTTATTTTCTTTCTTCTTTTTCTTTTCTTTCTTCTTTTTCATTTATTTCTCCTTTGTTATTTCTTTCTTTTGTTTATGCCTTTAAGTCTTTCATTTATATTCAGTCAGATTTTAAGTTTTATTCGTTTTTCCGCCATTATTTCATTCTTTTTGCCTATATCTTTAAATGAGCAAATATTTCTTTCTTTTTGAACATATTAATTGATTTCGTTTGACTTACTTGTTTTTGCTTTCAGACTTGTTTATTATTACTTTTTATTGAGTTTTTTTTTTTAGTTTTATTGTAAGCACTTTATATCTAACATTATTTCTTTGCATTTGTTAATCGTTCATCTCTGTCGTCTGCTTTACTCATTTAAAAGTTTCTTATTCTTTCTCATTTTTCTTTTTCACTTTCTCGTGCTCTTTCGTATTCGAATTCTTTTTCCTTCTTACTGTTTTCCTTCTTTTCTAATTATGTATCTTTCATTATCTTTCATTTTTTTCGTTTTTTTTTTCGCTTTTGTTATATTCACTCCCATTTTCCTTTTACATTTCCACCTTCAACGCAATTAAGTTTTTTCTTCGTATTTTCCTGTTTCATTAACCATTTTTAATTCACAATTTCCTTTCATCTAAAAGTTAATAATAATAATAATAATAATAATAATAAATGCTATCATTATTATGATATTTAAATATTCATATATTTTTTTCATTCATAGACTAATTAGAAATTATTGTTAACATTTGATTACATCCAACAAAGGAGTCCGCTCGTTGCAGTTGGTGTTTTTAAAATGCATTTCAGAAAGAGGTAACAGACGCTCACCTGCGTTCGGATTTGAGATAGAACGAGGAAGAAAACGAAATTGTTGAGAGACAGAGGAAAGGGGGAAAAAGAAGGAAAATGAAAGATGAGTGAATGTGAAAGAAGGAGGGAAAAACCTGATTCATGGAGTAGGAAATAAGAAAAGCATTCCAATTTAGTCGGCGAAATTAGTGAAGAACTAAAAAAAATATAGGCAGTGAAAACAGACAGAAAAAAGCTTTTCAAGATTTGTGCAGATCTTGGAAATCGTGTTGAGTGAACACAGGAAAATAAGCCACGAGGTAATAAACGACAGACGCACCAAATAAAGTGCAAAAGGAAAGTGACAATTATCACAGTAGAATTAGTGACATGGTTAAAATTATTGCCCACAGTAACAAAATAATAATAATACCACTAA
This sequence comes from Acanthosepion esculentum, assembly GCA_964036315.1. Lineage (NCBI taxonomy): Eukaryota > Metazoa > Mollusca > Cephalopoda > Sepiida > Sepiidae > Acanthosepion > Acanthosepion esculentum. The sequence goes on along the minus strand of OZ038502.1, from coordinate 71,963,679 downwards.
TAATAATAATAATAATAGCAACAACAACGAAAAGAAAAAGGGAAAAAGAAGGAAAATAGACACTCTAAAAACAGTAATAATGATAAAAAAGAAACAAGGCAAACGTGAAGTCAAGAAAGAAGAAGAAGAAAAAGTGAAGTGGTGAAGAAGAAGAAGAAGAAAAAGAAGAAGAAAAAGTGAAGTGGTGAAGAAGAAGAAGAAGAAAAAGTGAAGTGGTGAAGAAGAAGAAGAAGAAGAAGTGAAGTGGTGAAAAAGAAAAAAAAGAAAAGAAGAAGAAGAAGAAAAAGAAGAAGAAGAATGAAAAATAAAGAAATAAAAACAGAAGCTCGGAAATAAAAACAAAAAGTCGACAAAGAAGAAGGCGAAGAAGAAGAAGTCGAAGAAAAAGAAGCCGAAGAAGAATAAACAGAAATTTGAAACCAACAAAGAAGAAAAAGAAGAAACAAAAAAGTGAAGTGAAGAAGAAGAAGAAGCAGAAAGCGTGAAGTAGAAGAAAAAAGACAAACAAATAAAAAGTGAAGTCGAGAAAGAAGAAGTAGAAAATGAAAAAAACAGAGAAACAGTGAAGCGAAGAAAGAAGAAGGAGGAACAAAGAGAAAGTGAATTCGAAAAAGTAGAAGAAGAAATAAGAAGAAACAAAGAAAATTGAAGCGAAGAAAGAAGTAAAAGAAAAATAAGAAAAAATAAGAAACAAAGAAATAGTGAAACGAAGGAAGAAGAAGAAAAAAGACGAAGAAGAAGTGAAGTCCAGGAAGAAGTAAAGGAAGAAAAAAAAAGAAATAATGAATCGAGGAAGAAGAAGAAGAAGAAGAAACAATGAAGTGAAGCCGAGAAAGAAAAAAGGAGAAGAAAAAATAGAGAAAAAGTGAAGCAGAGAAAGATGAAGAAGAAAAAGAAGAAGAAACATAGAAATAGTGAAACGGAGAAAGAAGAAGAAAGAAAGAAAAAGTGAATTCGCGAAAGTAGAAGAAAAAAGAAAAAACAATGAAACAGTGAATCGAAGAAGAGGGAGAAATGAAAAAAAAAAGAAATAAGAGAAAACAACGGCGGTTCGAAAGAGAAAGTAAACGAAGAAGAAAAAAGTAGAAACAGTAATTGTTAAAGGAGGAGAAGGGGCAGTCACCGCTGCTATGAAAAGCATTTGAAAACATGGATGCAATTTCTGAACATGTGGGAAAATTCAATTCAAATGTTATGCAGTGTATTAAAAAACAGGACAATTTTTGTCATAAACCAAGTAAAGATTGATGACCTTTTACTAAATATCAGTTGGCGGCTTCTAGTCTAAGCCCTTCCTCTTCATCTTCCTTTTCTTGTTCCTGTAGCATAAAGAAATAAACAATAATGGCAAAGAAACTCTGTCTAGAATAAGTCCAATGAGGCGAAGAAACCATTCTTAGAGTTCGAAACGCTGAAGTCTACAAAGGCACTAAGTAGAAAAGAAATAGCAGGATGTAAAACATGCCATTCGCAGGAACGTACAAAGTCAATGAAAGAAAGGTAAGCATCAAAAAAGAAGTTATCAAGGTATGACATATTCACTGTCTAAGTGTTTGTTCTCGAAGTTAAAAACAGTAATCTCCGTCTATTTATATAAAAAGGTAAACGTGAAGCGAAATTAAAAGGTGAATATTGATCATCGCCAATACGACATCCGTGAATCGTGTAAAAAGTCGTATTACACGGTTTTATGTGAGAATGCAGGTAAACATTGTCGAGCTTACGGCCATTGCACTTTGAAATACCTATTCTCGACAGATCACCGAAGTTAAGCACCGGCGAGTCAGCGAGGTAATTCTGAGAGAGTTGGAAATCGTACCGGGATCAAGCATTGGCGGCCACAATCTAACCAACATAAGATACGCAGATGGCACAGTACTGATAGCAGACACGGAAAAGAAACTACTAAAACCTCCTACAGAATGTTGCGAAGGAGAGCGTGAAGACGGAATAAGCATAAACTACTCGAAGACAAATGCATGCTCATCAGTAAAAGGACGAGCCCGAATCCGATTTGCAGGTCGGGAACACTAAAATCAAGCATATGCGGAAGTTTCAATATCTGGGGAATGTTTTGACGGGGGATGGTATGTGCAACGCTGAGATCCGAAGACGTATTGGGATGGCCGAGGGCGCATTACAAAAGCTGGGTAAAGTATTGCGAGACAGGAGGATCTCTTTGGTGACAAAGTAAGTACTGAGCTGCTACGTGACGTTTGTCCTCTTATACGGCAACGAATTTTATACGGTCACCTCAAGGATGAAGACGAGTCGAGGCAACGGGGATATGGTTCTACAGAAGGATGTTAAATATATTAGGTTGGTGCAAAAATAATGTCGTTTTTTGACGTTCAACTTCATGTGAGAAAACGACATTATTTTTGCACCAACCTAATAATATGGACGGAGCGTGTCAGCAACGATGAAGTTTTAGAGAGGATCCGAAAAAGGTGGAAGCATATACTTAACATCAGGAAGAGGCAGATGAAATTTCTGGGAGACGTAATGAGAAAGGAGGGCTTGGAGAATCTAATACTTCCAGGTCGAATAGAGGGGAAAAGAGACAAGGAAATAAATGCATGACATACCTGGCGAGCTTAAGCAAGTGGATGACAGAACATGGTATGGGGGAAATGGCAGAGGGACAAAAGTTACAGAGACCTACAAGGGAAGTGGAGCGACATGATCGCTTACGTCCCGAAAGGAAACGGCACATAAAAAGAAAGACGTGTCTGGTTGGTAAATCTAAGTGTAGCTGCTTGGTGGTGTAGAACTCTGACACCACGCATTGGTTCTGCGTGATATAATAATGTCCCACTTCTCCAAATGAACGATAAGGTTAATGATATGGGAAGCTTTACGTTCAATGATGGAGTTTTGCAGTCTGATGAAATAAATAAATAAAGAAATAAATAAATAAATATAGAATGTCTAATAAAAAGAGTTACTTGAAAAAAAAAACAAAGAAAGAGAAATAAAATGACGGAGGACTACGAAAATATAAAATAAATAAAGAAAGAAAGAATAAAGGCAAAAAGAAGGTTACTTAAAATAAAATAAAAATAAAATAAAATGTCGGAGGAAAAGGGAGACTAAGAAAGAAAAGAATGTAGTACGTTTAAAAATAGTTTCACATAAAAAGATGGTAAACTGACGGAAGACGAAGCAAATGTAAAAAAAAACGAAAGAAAGAAAATAAAATAAAAATGTTTACTTATAATAAAAAAAAAAATAAGACAAAGGAGGGAACATGTCGGATGACCAGAGCGAATAAGACAGAAAGAAAGAAAGAAAGAAAAAAAGAAAGAAAGAAAGAAAAAAAGAAAGCAAGAAAGAAAAAAGAAAGATAAAAAGAAAGAAAGAAAAAAGAAAGAAAGAAAGAAAAAAGAAAGATAAAAAGAAAGAAAGAAAGAAAGAAAGAAAAAAGAAAGAAAGAAAAAAGAAAGAAAGATAAAAAGAAAGAAAGAAAGAAAAAAGAAAGAAAGATAGAAAGAAACAAAGAAAGAAAGAAAGAAAAAAGAAAGAAAGAAAAAAGACAAAGAAAAAAGAAAGAAAGAAAAAAGAAAGAAAGAAAGAATGGGAAGCAACAAAAATAAACAATTAATTAAATAAATAAATAAAACACATCGAAAATGAAAGAAAGAAAGAAAGCAAGAGTAGCAGGAAACAAAGAAATAGTAATTCAAAAGAACAAAACAAATGAAGGGAAGTAAGGAATAGAGAAATAAAGTAGGAAATAAAGAAGGAAACAATAATGACGCAAAGAAAGAAAGAAATGAAGGAAGAAAGAAAGAACGAAAGAAAGGAAATTAAGTAAGAAAAGAAGAAAATATAGGAAAAACGAAAGAAATAAAGGAAGTCAAAAATTATAGTAAGAATAGGTAGAAATAAAGAAAAGGCAGGATGAGACGAACAAAGGAATAGAGAAATAAGAGGTAATAAGTAAGAACGAAAAAGGTGGAAAGAAAGAAAGAAAAAGAAAGAAATCAAAAACAAAATATAATAAATAAGAATGAAAAATGTGGAAAGAAAGAAAGAAAAAGAAAGAAAGAAATGAAAACAAGAGGTAATAAATAAGAACGGAAAAGGTAGAAAGAAAGAAAGAAAAAAGAAAGAAATGAAAAACAAAAGGTAATAAATAAAAACGAAAACGGTAGAAAGAAAGAAAGAAAAAAGAAAGAAAGAAAAAAGAAAGAAAGAAATGAAAAAGTTAATAAATAAGAATGAAAAAGGTAGAAAAAAGAAAGAAAAAAGAAAGAAAGAAATGAAAAACAAAAGGTAATAAGTAAAAACGAAAAAGGTAGAAAGAAAGAAAAAAAGGAAGAAAGAAATGAAAAAAGGTAATAAATAAGAATGTAAATGGGAGAAAGAAAGAAAAAATAAAGAAGGAAATGAAAAACAAATGTAAGAAATAAGAACGAAAAAGGTAGAAAGAAAGAAAGAAAAAAGAAAGAAATGAAAAACAAAAAGTAATAAATAAGAACGAAAAAGTTAGAAAGAAAGAAAGAAAGAAATGAAAAACAAAAGGTAATAAATAAGAACGAAAAAGGTAGAAAGAAAGAAAGAAATGAAAAACAAAAGGTAATAAATAAGAACGAAAACGGTAGAAAGAAATAACGAAAGAAATAAAGAAACAGAGAACAAGAATTAGAACAAAAATGGTTTCCAGAACGAAAATGAAGAAAAAAGAAAGAGAGGTAAAGAAAAGGTAATAAGTATGAATGAATAAAAGTGTAAGAAAAAAAAGATGAAGTAAAAACAGTGAGCCGCAACACAAAGAACTCTGAACAAACTGGTGTAATAATAAGTGTCTACAGTGCGATCTTCTAATTGAAAGAAGCGATGAATTGCTACGGTTTCCCACACAGATTATATACCGATCTTTTTGAATGGACAGGGGAAATTAGCTTCTTTTAAGATGGACTGCTCAAGCCGTTCTTATCGGTCGTATCTTTTATTCATTCACTTATTCGCTGGCTCATTCGCTAATTCATTCTTTGCTTTACTCATTCATTCGCTTCAACTATCATCCCTTCATTTATTCCCGCTGAATTTACAGCAGGTTTTCTTTTATTAGTTTTCTCTCATTTTATTTTCAAAGCGTTTTTTCCAGCATTCTAGTTTTTTCTTTCTTTGTCTCTTTCAATGCATTTCGCTTCTTTCAACGAAATGTTAATATACTTTTTCTTCATTTCTTTCTTTCTTTCTTTGTTTCTTTTTTTCTTCTGCGTTTTCTTTCTTTGTTTATTCATTCTTTCTTTTTTTCATTTTTCTTTCTTTTTCATTCTTTCTTTAATTTTTTTTCATTCCGTTTCGTATTTTTCTTTTTTTTTCACACAGGATTGTTTACGTTATTTTATCTTTCATTTCTTTCTTTTTCTTACTTTTTCTTTCTTTATCTCTCCCCGACATTGTTTCTTATAATTAAACTTTTTAATTTGCCTTTCTTTATTTCTGTCTTTTCCTTTTTTTCTTTCTTTCTTTCTTTCTTTCTTTCTTTCTTTCTTTCTTTCTTTCTTTCTTTCATTTTTATTCATCTTCCTTTCTTTTTGTTTCTTTTTCTTCCTTTATCTCTGCCCGACATTGTTTCTTATAATTAATCTTTTTAATTTGCCTTTCATTATTTCTTTCTTTCTATCTTTCTTTCTTTCTTTCTTTTTATTTCTCTTCACGCTTTTCTTTTGATTTCGTTTTTGTCTTTTGTCTTCCTTTAGTCTTTCCATGTTTTTTTATTTCGTTCTTTCTTTCTTTATTTCTTTCTTTATTTTTTCTTTCTTTCTTTTTTCTTTCTTTCTTTATTTTCTTTCTTTCTTTTTTCTTTCTTTCTTTATTTTCTTTCTTTCTTTTTTCATTCTTTCTTTATTTTCTTTCTTTCTTTTTTCTTTCTTTCTTTTTTCTTTCTTTCTTTCTTTCTTTCTTTATTTATTTATTTTTCTTTCTCATGACAATGATAATAGCTTGCATCGTTTTCCGTTTCTAGTTTCTTTTTCAATAAATGATGTCGATTTTCTAATAGGCTTTTGCCACTGCTTATGCTTTGACATCTTTTGTTTTATCTCGCTTTATAAATGTATCTTATTGCCACACATAGGCAAATTATTACATCACATAGACACATCATTACACTGGGTACATTATTACAACACATAGACACATCATTACACTGGGTGCATTATTACAACACATAGACACATCATTACACTGGGTACATTATTACAACACATAGACACATCAGTACACTGGGTACATTATTACAACACATAGACACATCAGTACACTGGGTACATTATTACAACACATACACACATCAGTACACTGGGTACATTATTACAACACATAGACACATCATTACACTGGATACATTATTACAACACATAGACACATCATTACACTGGGTACATTATTACAACACATAGACACATCATTACACTAGGTACATTATTACAACACATAGACACATCATTACACTAGGTACATTATTACAACACATAGACACATCATTACACTAGGTACATTATTACAACACATAGACACATCATTACACTGGGTACATTATTACAACACATAGACACATCATTACACTGGGTACATTATTACAACACATAGACACATCAGTACACTGGGTACATTATTACAACACATAGACACATCAGTACACTGGGTACATTATTACAACACATAGACACATCATTACACTGGATACATTATTACAACACATAGACACATCATTACACTGGGTACATTATTACAACACATAGACACATCATTACACTGGATACATTATTACAACACATAGACACATCATTACACTGGGTACATTATTACAACACATAGACACATCATTACACTGGGTACATTATTACATCACATAGACACATCATTACACTAGGTACATTATTGCATCACATAGACACATCATTACACTAGGTACATTATTACAACACATAGACACATCATTACACTGGGTACATTATTACATCACATAGACACATCATTACACTGGGTACATTATTACAACACAGGGATTCATTCATACATGGAGGTAACGTAAATGTGATGCAAAAAAGTTGGTAGGAAGAATCGATTAGACTTGAGAACCAACATCCAAAATTCTTTCCGCTCTGGCTATGAAGATAAACTGCATCCGCGTGCTGGGTATGACGATAAACTACGTCCAACAGCAAGGCCTCTGATCAAGATGTTTTGAGGAGTGTGTAACAACCTCTTAATTGCTGGTTCTCCCAGCCCTGACTCGAGGTGGTAACACCTGTTAGGGTCTCATCTCTGGGCAAAAAGTTAACCCCCAAACTGGAGTGAAAGCCCTATGAAAGTGTACAAATATGTTTTAATACCTGAAAAAATAGTTTTGAGGAAAAGTTATTGCCAGCAATGCATTATTACCAGCAATCCATTTTTGAAGGCAAAAATATTACCAGCAATAAAAATATTGTCGGCATTAAATAACCCATTGGTTAAACAAACCAAACCAATATATACTGAGATAGATAGATAGATAGATAGATAGATAGATAGATAGATAGATAGATAGATAATATTAACAGTAACAAAAATCTTGTCGGTATTAAATAACCCATTGAGGTTGATATGCCGTAAAACAAACCAAACCAATATATACTGAGATAGATAGATAGATAGATAGATAGATAGATAGATAGATAGATAAAAAATATTAACAGCAACAAAAAACTTGTCGGCATTAAATAACCCATTGATGTTGATATGCCTTAAAACAAACCAAACCAATATATACTGAGATAGATAGATAGATAGATAGATAGATAGATAGGTAGGTAGGTAGGTAGGTAGGTACTGCCGTAAACAAACCAAAATTCTTCATTACACTGCGGCACGAACAACGATAAACAAGGTCAGTTTTTAATATGCGACTGACTTCGTTTAGTCTAAGAAGAGGTCGCATATTTTGGATACCAAGTGAAGAAGGAATTCACTTGACGAATATTAGTCTTTAAGAAAGGCTTATTAATGAAATCTCAACGACAAGGCAGTCGCCATGCACGCCTCTTCTCGATGAACAGGCTTTTACATTTGTTTCCATTTCTTTTTTATCGGTTTCTTTATTTCCTCAGATTCCCAACCTATATTTTCCTATTTCTCAAATTCCTCCATTTTAACCTTATTATTTTCTTCCTGCACAAAGTAGGGAAAAGACAGTAAAGAAAGCGAGGAGAAAGGACTAAGCCAGAGTTGGCCAAACCGTCCCTCCCGAGCCACGTGCGTCGCTTTAATCCTTATTATACGGCATGTGGAAATATGTTAGGTAAGCTTCTTTCATCACAGTTAATATAAAAAGGCAAATAAGAAAAAAATCAACCTTTATAATTATTTACTGGACATGTACTGAGACTCCATTGCATTAAACTTATAAGTGTCATATTAATGTGTATGTAACAATTACGTATGAGTTAATTTGGTTCGTGCTTTACGCCTTACGTGGCTGAGTGGTTAGAACGTTCGCATTCTGACCATGAGACCCGGGTTCGAATTTCACCATGGTCAATTTGTCAGGGAGAAGACTTCCTTATGTTATCGGACTGGGTTTGGGGGGATCGATCCCAGTGTGCGTCACCTTTGGAAAGTGGCTGAAGACAATACCACGTATTGACCCAAGCCTTGTGTGTGAAATTGTGTAGAACCCTTAGGTGCCGTCGATAGCTGTGATAGCACGAAGTCAAATGCCGATAGATAAGACGCTCTTTCCCAGAAAATATAACTACGGTCTGCTTAGCATCGTTGTAGTATAAACCACAGATAGGCTTTGTGGGTTTTGCAAAAAAAAACAAAACAAACACAAATGCACCCGAGTAAACGTCTGCAATAGTGATTGGCTACCCGCCCTAGTAAACGGGTATCCTCGAATACGAGTTCCCAGCTATACATAGTCAAGTCTCTCACACATCTGAACATTATTGTATGCGGCTCTTATATTTAAACAAGTTTGGCCACCCCAATTCTAAGCAATGACAAGGAGACAGAATTTATGTTTGTCAGCGATAGGAACAGTCTAACATATGAACTACTAATCGGAGATATAAAAAAAAATCTAGTACGAAAATGGAAATTTTTAAGTAGATGAACGTAGCTCCCCACAAATTCCACAAATGTTTTAATGTAAAACCGAAAGCCGAAGGCCCATTAGAATAGCGAAATATACCTTTCAAAAGCCCAACAAAGTATTAGGTTGGTGCAAAAATAATGTTTTTTAACGTTCAACTTCATGTGAGAAAACGACATTATTTTTGCACCAACCTAATATTAAGAAAAGTTTCGTTGGAAATCAAGAAATGAGTAGTAAAATTTTATGTAATATAGGGACTAGGGAAGCGAACGTTGGACCATGACCTCATATAAAGAAGGGACTTGAGGCAACAGGAATCTGTTTATAAAAAGGAACATAGAAATATCATGGACCAAAAATGCGAGTATGTTGAAGGTTTTATTGAAAATCGGAATGTAGATGACACTGAAGCATAACATCAGAAAGAGACACTTGAAATCTCTAGGACATTAATTGAGGAAAGAGGACTTCGAGAATTTGACAATCGCAGGGCTTTCTAAAAACAAGTGGGAAAAATAAAGCAGGGAGAAACCTACTTACTGAGTTTGTGTAAAGGGAGAGCAGAAAAAGGATTGTGTTGTATAGCGAAGAGATCGGGCGTTAGTAGAAGGTACAAAATGAAGGAAGTTGAGGAGAGGCATGAAAGCTCAGCTCTTCACGAGACACGGCGCATAGGAGAGGGAGAAAACATTTCTCCCCGCTTCTTGCTCATAAATCTTTATCGTCTGCCATTTACCATCCCAGCTATTTTCTCATACAATTTAATCCAGTCCTTTCACTCAAACATTCCATTCATACTTTCATCCATTCTGTCGACATTTTCCCGCCAGATTTCGTCTTTCATAATTTCCCTTATTCACAGCTACCCCCCCACCACACACACTTTTTTCCTTGCTGCTATTTATTCAAGGTCGTATCTGCCACTACCACCTTTTCCACAATCCTAACTGCCATTTCATTTGTGCACAACCATTCCCAATTTCAATCTTCTTCGCCATTCTTCCTAATTCTCTTTTTATTTTATTTTTTTTTAATGTCCTAACCAATTCTCCATTACGTGACTGACATTTCGTCCCAATTCTGTTCTTTTAACATTAAACCTAGCACGCATGTTCAGCCATTTTTTTTTTTTTTGGTCTTGTTCGGCTTTCGTTTTTTTTTTATTACTATTCTACTTGATAATCATGTTCTTCTCTTTGACAACCTCCATTTTTTTTATTATTCCTGTTGGTTTAGCTCGTTAATTATACTAACAAAAGTGTTTTTTACTCTATTACACATTCTATGAAAGGCTGAAGAGCCAATCAAGGTAGACGATTACTAAATAAGGCTTTTTCATGGTCTTAATAGGATTATGCAAGAAGTGGACCTTATAAAGATATATATATATATATATATATATATATATATATATATATATATATATACATACATACATATATATATATATATATATATATATATATATATATATATGTTAACTGATATAAAATATGTTTTTTTTCGCTACACGGTAATAACCATGTTTCAAAATCTGAAGCTAAAAATCTTCAAAGATTCCAAAATTCGCTTGACGATGAAACAGAACTAATGCTTTTAATCTAATTATATAATTAAATTTGAAGTTTTTAGCTTCAGATTTTGAAACGTGGTTATTACTGTGTAGGGAATAAACCATATTTTAAATCAGTTAATTTATAATATTTATGCTCTGTAAATTTACATTGAGTATTGTTTTGTAAAAATAAAAATAAACAATATCAATAAGAACACCGGATTATTTATCTTACTGTTCGTATATATATATATATATATATATATATATATATATATATATATATATATATATATATATATATATATACATATACATATATATATATTTATATATATATATATATATATATATATATATATATATATATATATATATATATGTCTTCCTGTATATAAGTGATGTTGGATAACCTCAAAGGTGAAGAAGATACATGAAGCAACAGAAATGTGGCTGTACAGATGGATGCTGGGGATATCATTGAAAGAATACGTGGGAAACAACGGAATTTTAGAGAAAATGGAAACAAAAAGGAAATTATAATTAACATTTGGTTGAGACAGCTAAAATTTCTAAGGCACGTAATGAGAAAAGCGGGGTTGGGAAATATGATACTAACAGGACAGATTGAAGGCAAGAGGAACAGATAACATCAAGGTATAACACACTTCAGTTATGTCCCATGTGTTATACACGCTTGGGTGATCATGTATCTTTCGATAAATGGCTGACGAGTCAGATTTTTCCCTGCAGTAGTTTGCTATTGCGGTAGACCAGTTGCCTTCCAAGGCTATACAACCCGGTCTGTCCTAGTATTTACCCACAGCTGGTGGAAAAGAAGAATATTCATTACCTTTCCCAAGGTTATTAGCACCTAAGTGATTCTACTGGATTCAACTGGAATTTGAACTCGGCTTCCCGATTCCTCAATAAGAGCCGTTATCCATTAATCCTCCGTGCCTCCTTGTGTAAGCTTGAATAAATGAATGGCGGAACAGTGTTTACGAGAAATGACAAAAAAGACACAATTTATTAAGAGCAATAATAGACAGGAAAATCTGGAGAGCCTTAATCGCCTACGTCCAGAGAGGGAATATGCACATAAAGAAGAATGATGAGTAACGGTTGACCTTATTACTGACATTATTTTGTTTAGTTTCTTGTATATACATTGTATTCATTGTAAATATTCATTGGGGTTTCATTTTTAAATGTTGTTATTTTATTCCCCGTCTGCTATAGAGAATTTATACATATGGGAACTAGTTAGAACTACATAGAGATTCCAGGTATTATGGTGGCGTATTGTAAGAATGGTAAGTAAGAATGTGTTGTTTGGTGTAAGGAATACTGTGGTATTTCTGAGCCAGTAATTGTTGCCGGCTAAGTTTAAGATAAGACAGATTGAAAACCAGCCTTCCACTATTCCCCATTTGTAATAAAGCATAATGTTATGGGTCCTTACCTATAACTACAGAATGAACTCTTCCTAACACTATGTATACTACGCCTCTCAAGAGAGAGGTCCTTACCTATAACTACAGAATGAACTCTTCCTAACACTATGTATACTACGCCTCTCAAGAGAGAGGTCCTTACCTATAACTACAGAATGAACTCTTCCTAACACTATGTATACTACGCCTCTCAAGAGAGAGGTCCTTACCTATAACTACAGAATGAACTCTTCCTAACACTATGTATACTACGCCTCTCAAGAGAGAGGTCCTTACCTATAACTACAGAATGAACTCTTCCTAACACTATGTATACTACGCCTCTCAAGAGAGAGGTCCTTACCTATAACTACAGAATGAACTCTTCCTAACACTATGTATACTACGCCTCTCAAGAGAGAGGTCCTTACCTATAACTACAGAATGAACTCTTCCTAACACTATGTATACTACGCCTCTCAAGAGAGAGGTCCTTACCTATAACTACAGAATGAACTCTTCCTAACACTATGTATACTACGCCTCTCAAGAGAGAGGTCCTTACCTATAACTACAGAATGAACTCTTCCTAACACTATGTATACTACGCCTCTCAAGAGAGAGGTCCTTACCTATAACTACAGAATGAACTCTTCCTAACACTATGTATACTACGCCTCTCAAGAGAGAGGTCCTTACCTATAACTACAGAATGAACTCTTCCTAACACTATGTATACTACGCCTCTCAAGAGAGAGGTCCTTACCTATAACTACAGAATGAACTCTTCCTAACACTATGTATACTACGCCTCTCAAGAGAGAGAGACAAATCGAGTCGAGCCGATAGTAGTTCACTCCAAACCAGACTGACAGTCATACTAACACCTTCCACATCTTCTATTGTTATTCCGTGTAATATATCTTCGTTATTTCTACTCTTGTGTTCGTGTTGTTCTTCATTGGTCCTAACCTGGACCATAAAACATAATAAATATTACTTTCCCCTAAGTTGTTAATTTTATTCCCTACGGTCCACAGACAAATTGTATATATAGGAACTAGTTATGACTTCATAGAGACTTTTAGATATTATGGTGGCTGTAGTAAGAATGGTAAGTAAGTATTTGCAAGAATTTGTTGTTTTGGTGTAAGGAATACTGTGGGTTGTCTGGGTCAGTAATTGTTGCTAGAGCCTTCCCCTATCCATCCATTTGCCTTTGTCCCACATTTTTGTATTACACCAAATAAATATTACTTTCTGAAGTCGTATAAGAAGCTGAACTTGAGCGCCAATAAACGGTCAAATCAAGGAGCCTCTTTGAGAGGGGATACTTGTACTATTTTAACATTCACTACAAGCTGGTCATGTCCCCAGAAATTTTATCAGGTAGCTGAAAACAGTGATCAACGGATATAAAAAATCTTTATTTTAAAAGAAATAGCTAAATTCAGTATTCCAGCTGATTTTAGTAATATTAAATTCAGTAGGGAAACTGACCAACTGCGGAAGCTGACAATGTAATAGGCATATTGCGTTCTATTTTCCGTCAACATTGTCTATATACTTTTATGATAATGTGATCATGGGTCTCCACATCTTCCTCTTTTGTATTGTTTTAAGTAACCATTTGACCCTTTACTATTTCTTTTTAACGCTGGTCATCTCTCTCTCTCTCTCTCCAACCGTCTTCCCCCTTTCTCTACAGATTGCACGATGGATTAGTGGGTAGCGGCTCGGAATGAGGGGACGGAGAGCCGAGCTCGAATTCCAGTCGAATATATTACATTCACATACGTGCTAATACACTTTACGTGTTAATGAATCCTCTTCTTCTCCCTCCAGCTATGGGTAAATAGCAGAACTGAGTGGGCTCTATAGTTTTGGATGGCAACTGGTCTAGGAGAAGGACAACTCTGAATTCAGAACCTACGGAAAGATATTTGGGGACCTTGAGGCACGTAGTGTACCAGTACTTTGTATTCAGCCCTTCAAAATATGTGGTTGAACAAGGCCTTCACCACGGTAATCAAATGATACGTACTGGTGTTTGGCTGTCGTTCCTAGTAACAGAGCCCCTTGATAGTCATCAGTCCACCATATAAGGATAAAAAAATGTATATGCACACACAAATACTGGCTCGAACGTAAGTATATTCATTCATCGGGTGTTATAAATACGGTGATCGATTTTATGAAAAAGAGCTATAAGTATATATTAGTGAACATCGTCGATAACACTAGTCGGAAGATTGCATTAACTGCATAAAACTCCATGTAGTGTTATCGACGTTGAATATTTTGTATAATCATTAATATATATATATATATATATATATATATATATATATATATATATATATATAACATCAAAAATCAGGAGTTGAATCCGTTACCTCGGTTTCATCCTTTCGGTATAATGACATATATATATATATATATATATATATATATATATATATATATATATATATATAGCATAATGAGAAGCCACGTATACTTTCTTGATATGTATATAATATGGAGAAAACAACTGAAAAGTTGCAAATTAAAAGAAAAAAAATGAATGTTTTTTTTGTGAAAGTATTTATTTATATATATATATATATATATATATATATATATATATATATATATATATATATATATATATATATTTCAGATCGCCCCGATCTTTCGTCAGAAATGAATTAAATAACTGTATTCAGAAATCTGTTTTCAAGTCGCGTCCGTAGCGAGACGCGGACGTCACGTGATGTGGAACGCAACTGTGTTTTAATATTTCTAACGTAAATCTAACGATATTTTAGATGTTGTTTTTAATTTTTTTTTTTAACTATATCTAAAGAAATTTTTTAACTATTGAAATATTTATACAAATTTAAAATTCCCAAGTCTTTGTTTAACCCTAGTTTATATGTGTCTAATTTTAAAATCCAGTATTTCTCTTTTTTTCTCCGTGTGTATGTTGAACTAAAATCGGAATCTATCAATAAATATTTACAGTTGTCTAATGAGTGTCTTGATTGATTAAAGTGTTCAGCTATGGGGGAATAAGGATTGTTTTTACGTGTGGATAGTTTATGATTGTTGAAACGAAATCTAAAATTAATTCCAGATTTTCCAATATAACCACTATTGTGACATATTGTGCAGAATAGATAGTAGATTATGTTATGGCTGTCACAGGTGAGGCGAGGTGGATGTATTTTGATATTGGTGTTTGGTACAGAAAATACACTATCGGTTATTAAGTGTTTGCAAACTAAACAACGAGTTTTATTACATTTGTAATTTCCTGATTGGTTTGTATTATTTAGATATTTGGTAGAGGTGAGGATAGCTGATAGGTTAGGTGTTTGTTTCTTTGCATTAATGGGTGGTTTAGCGAAAATATCTTTGATCTTTTTGTTTAACTGGAGGTTCTTGTAATCATTTTTTAAATTGTGAATAAGTGTGTGGGAATATTGATTGTGGTTAAAAACCATGGGAATCCGATTGTTGTTTTTACTTTTCTTGTATGTGAGGAGTGCGTCATGATTTATATGGATAGTTTTATTTAGTGCTTCTTTTATTATATTTATTGGGTATTTACATTTTAGGAATTGTTTTGTTACGTTATTAATGTTGTGGAGAAAAACTAGATGGTCTGAACATATGCGTTTGATTCTTAGAAATGAGCTGTATACGATAATTTTTTTTAATTTAAGAGGATGACAGCTGTTGAAGTGTAGGAATTTATGCTGGTTTGGGGTTTGTTGTATAGACTGGTAGAAAGTGTATGTTTGTTTAATTTTATCATAACGTCTAAGAAAGGGACGGATGTGCATGAATGCTCCATGGTAAATTTAATTGTATCGTGGAAGTTGTTGCAGAAAGTAAAAAAGTTTTTTAATTTTTCTGATCCATGAGTCCATAATAAGAAAATGTCATCAATATATCTAAAATAATGTAATGGTTTAAATTCTGAATTGTCTAGTGTCTTCCTTTCTAGAATTTGCATAAAAATATTAGCAATACTAATGTAATTTATTTATTCTGACATTCCTAAAACAGAATTTGCTGCCTAAATACTGTTGTGGTGTCTTCCCTCTAATAACGCTAATTTCGACTCTTCCACTTATTATAAAGTTGGTAGGAAATAAGCCTCAGTGTGATATAGACTGACCGCTGGTAAACCGACACACACTCCCATGTCGTGTAACACACTTCTGTTGTATTTACTGTTCAATACAGTATTTATCTTCAACGTCTTGATTTGTTATGACTTAGCTAACACACACACACACACACACACGCACACACACACACACACACACACACACACACACACACACACACACACACACATATATATATATATATATATATATATATATATATATATATATATATATATATATATGTATGGAGAGAGAGAGAGAGAGAGAGAGATAATAGGCCGGTGAAAGTGATTCGAATGAATAAAATATAATATTTATAATAAAAGTAATGATACTGTATATTATAATTACCTACGCATCACATTTTATTTATATCTTTCTATTCATCTATTTTCTTCGGTCCGTGAATATTTTTAACATTTGTCTTATAGATGGAGATGTATTGCATTCCGTATGTCTCAGCGCATTTTGAGGTTTTTCTAAGTTGACGCAGCATTGCAGGCTCCTATCTTTCCGGGGAGATAACTCTTCATTAATTATTGCCTAAGGTAAACGAACGGCGTGTTTCAATTCAGAGAGGATATTTTGTTTCTCCATGATAAGTTCCCACATGACATTAGCAGACTATGTGGCTGAAAGTCGCCATTACTAGGCACTGTATCTACCGCCTTAATCTACTCCCATAGAAGTCAACTAAAAGTCTAAAATTAGTGATATTTTTTTCTCTCTCTGCTCAAATTGATTGGAAGAACGTGTATACATGTCTGGGTAGCATTATCCTCATATAGGAAATGATTTTCTTCTATGTGCCGTGACCCTTGGTAATCGCAGCTCCCCATTTGTTTGTAGCTCTTAATACATTTTGTCTATTTGTTATCTCCCCTTAAAAACTTCTTCGGACATCTATTTACTCAGTCTGGCTCGGTAGGTTATGCAATGATTTCCGCTGCTCCTGTTGCCTTCAATCTGTCCTTTGAGTATCAAATTTTCCGAGTCGCCTTTCCCCATCGAAATTTCAACTGCCTTTTCCTGGTTTTAGGCATATGTCTCCTTGTTTGTTTCCATTTTAGTATTCAATGTTGTTCACAAGTTCGGGGCATTGTATTCTCAGCATCCTTCTGTAGAACTAAGTTTCTCTTTCTTCAAGACTCTTATTCATTTGTGAGGTGATTGTCCAGCATTCACTGCAATAGAGGAGTACTGATATTACGTGTGTTTTCAGTACTATTTTCTATGTGTCTAAACTATTGTTTCTCTGAATACTTTGAAATGTATATCTTGCTATTCCAAATGCGCCTTATTTAAATGTCGTACATTCTGTCATCTATTAAAACACCTAGCAGATATTTAAATTCTTATGTATATTTTTTTTAAGAAAATCGCCCCAAACAAGGCGGGAGTGCCACTAGCACACAAGGGGTTACAGAGGGTGAGAGTAAGAGTAAACGGGGGTGTTTGAAAAAAGGATAAAGTGAAGAACAGGGATCAAGGTCAAGACATCAAAATATGGCGATTGACATTACATTTTAATATTTGAAGATTATAGCTATCAAGGAAGCAAGTGATAGGAAGGGAGGTGCGAGATAAGAAGCTGTTGGCGTAGAAGCGACGGCTACATTTAACCGTTTCGACAGTGAAAGCATGGGACCGAGATGCCAGGTTAGTAGCACGCTTAAATTAATGCAGTTCGGGAACCAGGAGGAGTTCCCATGTAAGTACTTGTAGAAAAGACAGAAGAAGCCACAACACGTCTCTCTGTGATAGTGACTGTAGACAGGATGCCAGACCAGGACCAAACACCTTGCATATCCGTCTCTGGATTTTGTCATGGATCTCGAGATGGACAGTGGGAGCACCAGACCATATATGGCAGCAGTATTCCATTCAAGGATGAATGGTTGATTTGTAGATTTGAAGGATGGAATCAGGCGAGAAAAACCATCTGGCGCGACACAGAGAACCATTCCTTGCGGCAGATGAAGCTATAAATTCGATGCACATTATTTACAATAAAAAAATACAAGGAGGAACATTATGTTTAATATCAAGAAGAGGCAGATGAAATTCCTGGGACACGTAATGAGAATATGATACTCCCTGGTCGAATAGAGGGGAAAAGAGACAAGCGAAAGTAACGCATGATATACTTGGCAGGTATGATATACATAGAACGTGGT
Organism: Acanthosepion esculentum; assembly: GCA_964036315.1. Taxonomy (NCBI): domain Eukaryota; kingdom Metazoa; phylum Mollusca; class Cephalopoda; order Sepiida; family Sepiidae; genus Acanthosepion; species Acanthosepion esculentum. The sequence goes on along the minus strand of OZ038502.1, from coordinate 71,945,251 downwards.
CTGGGAGTGTTGGCAAAGGGAGGAGCCTTATTGAGAGCTACAAGGCATACGGGAAAGTGGAAAGCCATGATCGCCTACGCCCTGAAAAGAACACGGCATATAAAAGGAAAAAGGCATCTTGGTTCGTACATTGAAGAAGAGGCAGTTCGAGAGACCCCCCCCCCAGGAATTAGAAGCTTTATTTGAAACGCAGACTTCTTTATATGTGTATAGTTATCTACGCAATATGTACATGGTTGTAGGCACACGTCGAGGACTGATTGGCGGATGTGCGGTAGTTTAACTGATACCGCCTCGGAATTAGATGTCAGAGTGCCAGGTTCGAATTCCAGTCGGATTCATTATATCCACTTACGCGCAAATATCCTTGGTAAATGTATGAATCCATTTCCTCTCCCAGCTATGGGATAAATAGTAAGACTTGTATCTGGTTCAAAAAAGAATTGTTAATACAATATTCACTCTCAATAATATTCTTATATTCATAAATATGTTTCTCTTTTAAATAAGCCACAAAAGTTATTGTGGATAACAAGTTGGTACAAATATTTGCCACGAACACAATAAACACCACCCCTCAGGTTTTATTATCATGGAGTTATGCCTTACCGGTATTACCAGTGCACAGAAAAGTACAGCGCCTTTCGATGGCAATTTCACGTGATTTAGCTCGCCTGCTTAAGCGGTTTACAGTGTTTGGCGCGTCGAGTTTTAGGAGATGGGTGAAGACCAGTGTTGCCCGTCCATTTTAATAATAAGTGCAGCAGCCGAGCAACAAAGGTACTACTTCTCCCCAATGCCCCCTACACGCATAGAACATACACTGGAATTCGGAGTAAACAATTCGTCATCAATATGCAATATATTGCTACGAAATATAAATTATAACAAAGTATAAGAGAAAATGTTGTTATTATTATTATTATTATTATTATTATTGTTGTTGTTGTTGATGATGCTTTTTTTTAAATGGAAAGATAAATAATAAAACAAATTGTCTAGTAATAAAAACGAAACAAAATAACGTTATAATTGGGAACGCGTTTTCAATAAAATTGAAATTACGCTAATTGTAATTAATAAATAAGAAAATGTAAAGAAATAAAATTTATACTAAATGTTGTTAAAGAATCTTTGAATATAATTAATAATAGATAAAAAAATCGGTACTAATGAGCCACTAGTCAAAGATAAACATTACAAAAATGCTTTTCTCGCTGAAAAACTGTGTGGGCCCTCATGATTGATTTTTTTTTCTCGTTTGAAAACAACACTTTCTTCCATTTATCCACATCCGAAGTTTGATAATCAGGAGCAAATTGTGCACGGGAGGTATTATGGCGATGAAGGCGAGGCCTCTGCAGCCGTTTCAAGGTTTTAAACCCTTTTCGTATTTAAATGCCGTCGAATTCTTCGAGAGCTGCCTTCAACATCTGTATTCGCTTTTAGCTGATTTGATGTTAGGCTTGAATCTCTCTCTTCTCGCCTAATGCGTCTGTCTAGAGATGGTGAGATTTTATTGGGGCGACCGATTGATTTTTTAGAAGCATGCGCATCCGGGTTTTTAATGAAGTTAGCAATGACAGTTTTGCTACAGCCAATTTCATTTGCAATGGCTCGTTTTCGAAAGACGACGTCTTTGAAGTTCAACAATCGCATCTTGTTCGAACTTTGTTAAAATTTAACCCGTAGCCATTTTAAAATCTGAAATTTAATACTGGAAATGAGCTACGTAGATGTCTACGCACCTGAAGCTATGAACACTTTGACTAGTTCTGAAATTTTTGTCCAGTAATTTGATTTTTTCACACATGGTCTCTTACCTTTATGACCAACCAAAAGAGTCCTTTTTTTCAATGTTTGTCTAAATTAATCAATTAAAAACTGAAAATGTTCATGTTAAATTGTCGACAAATTACATTTTCTAATTAAATGTAAATATTTCGCAAATATATTTCGATTAAAGTAACACATATTTTTTTTTAACCCTTTTGTATCTGGTCTTAAGATTTGGACCAGGTGTGTATATATAATTCTAAACGAGAAATTTCACTTGTGAAACAACAATTGTTTTAAAATAAAAAAGAAAGAAAGAAAAAAGATGAAAAGTCATTACTCGAACATCTGCGTTCCGCAATCATCCGTCTCTCTCTCTCTCTTTCTCTCTCTCTCTCTCTCTCTCTCTCTCTCTCTCTCTCTATATATATATATATATATATATATATATATATATATATATATATATATATATATATATAATATTAGTGGTAAATATACACGTACATATGCAATCATATATTTAAAATATAAATATATATACATACATACATACATACACATACGTATATGTATAAAAAATAATTCCAAGAGGATAGAATCCAGATACAACTCAATGTCTAGGACAGAGTAATGATATAATAAAAAGACTTAAACACTAATATTCCATATTAATGTTAGTGTTTAAGTCTTTTTATTATATATATATATATATATATGTATATATATATATATATATATATATATATATATATATATATATATATATATATATATATATATATATATTGACAGTGTTTTACATACGCGAATTCAGCCGGTTTTCGATTTTAGCCAGAGGCAACCGGACGTCTGGCCACACTGTTGAGCTGTGATACAGCGAAACAGTCTGTCTGTGGATGACAACATATATGCTCCTGAGAATTTATTTCGGTTGAGCTCTCTGGGGAGGATGTGTGGGTTTGTAAACTGTGACTATTACGGCTAATAATGCAAGACTCTTCGGTAAATCGAATCGAGTTCTCTCAGTCACTGTGTGTTTATCTAAATATAAATACGCTTAAATTCACCTTCTTCTCTGCCGTGCGCCAACGGCTTCAGGGTAAAATTTCCGACTGACGCGAATTCAGCCGGTTTTCGATTCTAGCCAGAGGCAACCGGACGTCTAGCCACACTGATGAGCTGTGATACAGCGAAACAGTCTGTCTGTGGATGACAATATATATATATATATATTGAAATCTGTCATAAATAATTTCTATTTTTACTTTTCAAATCTATTCTTTTAAAAATATACTTATATTTGACGATAAGAATGTTTATTGCGTTTGAACCTTTTTCATTACAGTATGCTAATTTTTTTTAACAAAATGTATGATATTTAAAATATATTTGACTTAGCCATAAATAATAATATCTCTGATATTGAGCATTAAATAAACTCATAAAATATATTGACTGAGATATAAATAATTTACGTTCATCTTTATCATAATTGATAAGTACAGTTAAATGTTATTCAGTTATATATTCGCCTTTATTTCCAATGACTTGCTATCACATATCTGCTAGCTGTTCGATGCATTTGGACTAAATTTTCCATTTGATGATGAATGGTTTTCAACGATGTTTTTTATCTGGTTTACAACTGAGCTAAATTTCCACTTCAAAGTCGTACAATAGCAAATGGTACTACTGTACATATTGCCGACAATTTTGGTCTTTTTTGGATTTATGTCTAGCTTCATGTTCTAAAAACAGGAAAGACGTATCGAATACCCAAGTCAAAATAGTAAAGTTTCGAAAAAGATGCTCTTCGTGACGAACAGATTAGATGAGTGGTTAATAAGTGTAGCTGATTCATCTATTAACAGGGAAAATTTAAGCCCAAAACACAATGACATTTTAATCAGGTGAGAGAAAACAATTTGATTCAGTCAAATCTTCCTAGCAACAGACAGCAGGATGGCAGAGTCTCTTGTTGATAAGTTTTATTTTCCACAATATAGACAAAAAAGAAACACGCAGGCGGACGGATATTCTCTAAGTCTGGGTGTTGGGAGGTGATAAGCTAAGGTAATTAATTTATTATTCGCACTTTTCGTCACACACAGTTTTGTGTATGTTTCATTTTAACCTGAGGAAGCCGAATAAATCATGCGCTCTCCAGCAAAATGTTAACAAATTTTTCCACTTTTTTTCATCATCTTCACTCTTACTTTTGGATACTACTATACATAAAATCTCCCGAGCAAGCAACTGCAGTGCTTCCACCTCTGTGTGGACAGTTCATCGCTGATAACTTTTATTTTACACAATTGTGATGAAAATACACTTGAGAAAGTTATGAATATAATTCATATATGGACAAAATGGCAGAACAGACTGGGTTTTATAGCCTTGTGTGGCAACCTGTCTAGTTTAAGGAAGATTCTGAATAAGAAAAAAACACTGAGGAGTGTCCTCGTTGGGAACCTTGTGTCAGCCTATGTCTATCAAACGGGACACTCCAATCACATTTTAACCAGGTGGAAAAATAGGAAGATTCAGTTAAATCTCTCGAGTAAGCAACAGCAGGGCTTCCATCCGTAAGGAAAGAGTTCGTCACTGGTAACTTTTATTTTCCACAATTCTGAGGAAAATGAATAAAAGAAAAAATAATTCTCCTTCCCAAAACAGAAATTCTATTACTTCGTAAACAAATTCTCTGTGATTTGTTGTTTGCTGATGCTGCTGCTCTTGTTACAAAATCCTTTGAGGAGGCCCAACATTTAATAAATCGTTTCTCTGCTGCATGTAAAGCCTTTGGTCTTACACTTAGCATAAAGAAAACTGAAATAGTGCACTAACATTGCCCTACTCCAAAACAATTTCTCTGGTGAGAAACAAAAACCACCAGTCTTCAAATTTCCAGAGATACCATTCAAAGTAGAAGACAAAGCACTGAACTATGTAAAGTCTTTCACCTATCTTGGTAGCAAAGTCAACTACAGTGGATCTTTAGATGAGGAAATCATGCATCGGATTGCTAAGGCTACCAGTGCTTTCGGCAAACTTCGCCATCGCTAGTGGGATGAGCGAGGTATTCGACTGGATACGAAAATTCGGGTTTACAGATCTGTTTTCCTTGCCATCCTTTGTACGGCTCAGAGTCGTGGACTCCATACAGGTAACGTATACGCCAACTGGATGCTTTCCATAAGAGCCGTATCTGTGGAGCTTGCCTTCAAGATGTTTGAATTTATATAATGCTTTCATTTTTCAAAACACGGTCAAGGTATTGTGTCCATGTTTATACTTGATATTATTAAGTGTTGTTTTTTTTTTGTTTTATTAATAAAGCTTCCATTATTTTTTGTAGCTTTTTTGCATGTAGCTGATGCTATTATATTTTCGTTGTCAACAAGTATGTTACGAATATGCTACGGGACACTATTCGTAACATTATATAAATATGTAAATGCAACAAACTATTTTTTATTTAAAAGATGAAATATTTTATCCTTGAAAATGGCTAAATGTATAGCCGAAAGTGCTCGGAATAAAAGAACATTCGGACAGTTTTTATATAATTTAACATTTGAAAAGATAAAATTATTAGTTCGTATGAGAAATTGTATAAAATACTAAATCAAAGCACCTTGTCTGTCGTATTCAATTAAAGGTGCATGTGTGTGTGTGTGCGTATATATATATATATATATATATATATATATATATATATATATATATATATATATATATATATAGTGTGGCTAGGCGTCCAACCGGACGTCTATCCACACTGAAGAGGTGTGATACAGCGAAACAGTCTGTCTGTGGATAACAATTATATATATATACATATATACACACACATATATATATATATATATATATATATATATATATATATATATATATATATATATATATTAATATATGAGAGAGAGAGAGAGAAAGAGAAAGCGTGTAGAGATAGAAATAAACTTGCAGCAATTCTATGAGTTAAATGATCGTAAGCGATGGCCTGAATATGTGAAACTGCCAGTCACGATGCAGTGATGATTTCTGTCTACACTCTTTATACTTACAAAGGCTCCATCCGCAATATCGAGTACTCTTCCTCTCTAAATACTGCGAATTTTAAGAATGTTTTCATATATATATATATATATATATATATATATATATATATATATATATATATATATATATATATATGTGTGTGTGTGTGTGTGTGTGTGTGTGTGTGTGTGTGTGTGTATTGTTGTTGTTGCTGTTGTTGTCGGTGTCTATCTGTGTATTGATTCATTTAAATCTATAGCCAAGTTAAATACGGGTACTAGTTTTGCTATGTGCATGTTTACAGCGCCCCACGTTTATTTTGTATATTTATTTATTTATTTGGTTGTGTTACTATTTCCACATAAAACGGAGATACAATTTTGGAATTCAGGAAAGACAGTCGGAGATGTTCACAAAGATAGAAGTAAGTTCAGAGATATTTTTTGGCGGTTGGAGGACTAATCAATCGATAAGTGCTCCTCTGACCTTTTTACAAGCGTCTAAAGCGGTGACTAGCCGATAAATAGATGGTGCTCTTGAAATGACTATATTTTCTTGCTTTCTGTCCCCTTTGCTATTTTAATACCAGACATATCATTTATACTTCGGAATATTTATTATTTTTGTTAAATTTTTCATGAATATTGGAGGATGTATCTAATTGGTCTGATAGAATTAAGGAATAGCTTTACATATCTCGCAGGAAATATTGCTAAGTATTGATATTTTAGATAAGGAATTTGTTTTATTTACGGGTTTCTGTACTTATTTTCGTAAAAAAAAATTGTTTCCGCTCGCCATCTGGCATTTTAAATTGATCGGGGCAGTTTCCATCTCGTTTTTTTTTTCTTTTTCATTTTTATATTTGATTACCAACAACCAGTTGGAATATTAATATCCATTTAAGATAAACGTAGATTTCAAAAGATATATGTCATCTTACTGCACGAATATCTTAATCCTTGTTATTTTATAAAGGAGGCTTATGCTAATTGGATTTTAACTTACTTAAGTCGATGTAAAATTCAAAAGTGTTTTAAAAAAACGCTCAGATTTATTCATGTTTCCCATTTTTAATTTCCTTTCTTTTTCTTCCATGAAATACATTACATATTAATAATGTTTCAATACTGTATTGCTTGATATATTTTAAGGGTTGATTAGAAATATGTAGGCTATATATTTATATTCCCGACAGATAATTAGAAAGACTAATAGAACTGAAAGGAAAAAGGAGTTTATATATATATATATATATGTGTGTGTGTGTGTGTGTGTGTGTGTGTGTGTGTGTGTGTGCGCGCGTGATAACGCAGTGTGAGAGCGTGTGGTAATAAAACAGTGTTCCACGTAAAATA
>OZ038502.1:71918070-71935570 GCA_964036315.1 Acanthosepion esculentum | reverse complement strand
TTCATTAAACAGATGCGTTAAGAAGAGTCCCAAGATAATCCTTGAGCGTCATCTTTTGTCTCAAATAAAGCTCTTCTTTCATGACTTATGCATTTTGTTTACTAATTTCATGCAAAAGTCCTAAATGAAATGACCAATATAAATAAATTCATTCAAATTGAAAACAGGATAAATGTTGGTGACTATATTAGCCGTTTCCTTATAGGGAATAATTTGGCATTGAATGACGGAACAAATATTACTAAATTTGATTATTTTGTTGTTGTCGGTGGTGTTGTTTTAGTACATTTTCCAGTAGAAGTCCGCTGGATAATCAACGCAAAACTATTCTTCAAATAATCTTGACATTTTTTTCACCTAATCCAAGATCCAAGAGCCACTCCAGATAAATGGTAACTGAACGATATTATTTTTTTCCTATGGGTAAATCTGTTGGTTGAAATTTATAAAATCTTACCCTTGAAATATTATTTCAGGAAAAGAGGCTCCTCGAGTACAGTAGCTTTTTTCACTATTAATGGTGTATTCCTTACTGACATTTTGTTTGAATTAGTGTCAAATGTCAAAGTCTTGATGCCATTGGTTTCTCTTCCATTTAAGTTGTAGTTATTGATGAAAGTCTTCTACTCCAATAGCTTCATGTCTCGCACATCTCGCCCGTGGAACCCCCTTCCTTATTCCTGTTTCCCTGACAAATACAATCTCCAACTATTTAAGTGTAACGTCAATCGACATCTCCAGCTGCCTTGATCTATCCTCTTCCCTTCTCCACATCCTTTCACCTTTCATTCCTATCTGCTCTCGCTCCAAATCTTCTGTAACCCCCTCGCCTTGATCGATACACTATCTTTCTCCACATCCTCTCCTTTACCACTCCTATCTGCTCTTCCTCTAAACCTTCTGTAACCCCCTGCGTACTAGTGGCTTCCAGCCTTGCTTGGGGTGATATGCTTAAAAAAAAAAATGATGTTGATTCTCTTATATAGTATAGATTTTTTATTTTCTTTGTGATCCTCTAGCGTGAAAGATAACGTTTAGATAGTTTAAGATTGTAGTGAACAGGAAAGCATTACCTCAGAATTCTTTTCGACAAAGTAGCTGGTTCGAGTTAACTTCTTTCTTACTCATGATATAACGAAAGTATGGGTATGGTTGGTCTCAAAGCACGTTGTATAACATGGGAAGGCCAGAACTTGTGGTTTGGTTTGAATAGTTTATTTGATTTAAGGCATATCAACACCTCAATGGGTTATTTAATGCCGACATGATTTTTAGAACAAGTTCTTATGAATAGATCATGTATTCTTTGATTTGGCTTATTTTGATTTATGGCATATCAAACCTCAATTGGTTATTTAATGCCAACAAGATGTTTATTATAGGTTCGTATGAGTAGAATATTATTTAATGCTGACAAGTTTTTTAGGATAAGTTAGTATAAATAAAATGTCTTCTTTGATTCTGTCTATATTTCTGAGATGAGGTATTATGTACAGTATTTACATTATTCGGACTATTGTCCTCATCTTTGTCGCCATATTTGTCACAACGTTTCGGCCGTTGTACGCTCCGGCCTTCTTCAGGTGGTTGGAATTTCGAACCGAACCCTTTATTTCGATCACTGGGGTAGACTGTTCTAGTTCCACGAGCCATGTTTGATGGATGTCAGTTATCAGTTATCTCCATTGGAAAATTCGTAAACTTAAGGAATCAGCACATATGCTAGGCCACAAAAATCTCCTGAGTCGGCCAAGCATAGAAATAAATACAATATGGGAACCAGTAATAAGGAGTGCCAGAGAACAGCAATGATAACAAAACAAAAAAAAAGTTGCAATATGAGATCTGGTAAAAGAACATGCAATGATAACAGCAAAATTGCAATATGAGTACTGGTAAAAAATGGTTGCTGAAAAATTAGGTTTATAATACTCAGAAATTCATACCCAGATGTCCTCAAGGACACATGGTACGGTGGATAAAGGCGTTGGTTAGATCCAGTAACAGACCCAAAGAGTGTGAGTTCAATACCCGGTTCAGGCAGTGGAGAACTTTCAGAGGTAAAAATTACCAGGAGATAACTGATAACTGACATCCATCAAACATGGCTCGTGGAACCAGTGATCAAAATAAAGGGTTCGGTTCGAAATTCCAACCACCTGAAGAAGGCCGGAGCGTACAACGGCCGAAACGTTGTGACAAATATGGCGATGAGGACAATAGTCCGAATAATGTAAATACTGTCTTCTTTGATTTCGATTATTTTGATTTACGGCATATCAACCTAAATGGGTTATTTAATGTCGACAAAATTTTTTTAGTGTAGGTTCGTATGAATAGAATATGTATTCTTTGATTTGGTTTATTTTGATTTACGGCATATCAACCTCAATGGGTTATTTAATGCCGACAACATTTTTAGTATAGGATCGTATGAATAGAATATGTATTCTTTGATTTTATTTTATTTTACGACATATCAAACTCAATTGTTTATTTAATGCCGGCAAGATTTTTATTACTGGTATTTTTTTTTTCACAAAATGTATTGCTGGTATAAAAATGTATTTTTATACTTTTATAGTGTTTTGACCCTTTTCGCGAAGTTAACTATTTTCCCTTAACCGGGACCCTGACAGGAACCACTACCCCGAGTCAGGGTGGACCTGGGAACAATTAAGAAACTGCAATTAAGACGTGTTTCTACGTCCCTGAAACCTCCAAATCAGATACGTATTGTTGGACACTGTTTATCGTCTTATCCAGGACGAGAGAAGTGATGGAACTAAGGAGTGTAGCTCATCAGACCATTAGCCATGAAAATAGATATATAATATCGAGAGACATGCGAGGTTTTGTCTGTTGGGAAATAATTTCCAGAAGGCCGAGTTGATGGCTTTGAACACTATCAAGACTAGCAAATGAAAACAATACCCAACACTTTCCTAGGGGAAATCAAATCATATTTCAAAAGGTAAAATTATGCATAAAACCAGAAAGAGACTGTTGAAATTTAGAGGGAAATGAGGAAAGAGGGCTTGGAAAATATGATACGCAGATGACCTGTATAGGAAAAAACGCTTGCCATACTTAGTGATTTTTGAGTAAATGGATGACAGAAGAGAGTTTAGGATAAAGACCAACATTTATAAGAGCTGCAAAGGACAGGGAAATGTGGAGACCCATGAACGTCCATGTCCTGAAGATACACTGCACATTAAGATGTGCAGTTTATATCCGAACTAAAGCCTCATAAAAATGCAGCGTAATACGTTGACTTTCCATTCTACTTCATTGACCCTAAACCTAACCTTAATCTTGCTACGAGCGCCTTTTGTATTGATTAGCGATCAAAAGCAAACGCTTTTAAAACAACGTTGAAATATCTGGCTTGCAGTTGTAAAAAAAATCGCAAGAGACAGACTGGACAAGTCTACGACAAAAACAGTACCTATGTCCGGTGGTAAACGGAGCTTGTGTTGCTAGGGGTGCTAGTACCGCCTTAGCCACCTAAACTGTGTTACATTCCCTAGTAGGCAGCTGATGAAGGCAGGGTATCGCAAGCCGCTAGTGGACCGTTGGCAGGCCGCCGATGGCAACGCCAGCGGTCCTCTGTTGGCTTGTGGTGTGCCACCCAGTGGCAGATTGGTGGTTTGCGTGTAGGGACGTGCATTCACACGTTGTCTGTAGAAAATAACAAGTGGCTAATAATAAATGATCTAATTTATTGTAATATAGAATCATATGAAATGAAATCATTTTTATTCGATTTCTCAACGGAAGCCTATAAGAAGACGAGCGTATAAAAGTTTCTTATAAATGATATCTCTGAAAGGAGCGCACATATCCCCGGAAATCAACAATTATTAACGATCTGTCCAGGAGAATCGACAGTGATTTAGCAAATATCTAAATTTATGGACGCTCAGTTTACTGCTGGATGTGTGTTTTCACTGAGCTACAAATCCCAGAGGGCCCAGGCTGAACTTCTATTTAACCCACAGCTGAGTCAAGAGATTGATTCATAAGTTTTTCAAAGCTATTTATATTAACCTCAAGATAATTCTTTTATAATCAAATCATATTTCAAAAGGTAAAATTATGCATAAAACCAGAAAGAGACTGTTGAAATTTAGAGGGAAATGAGGAAAGAGGGCTTGGAAAATCTGATACGCAGATGACCTGTATAGGAAAAAACGCTTGCCATACTTAGTGATCTTGAGTAAATGGAGAGCTGTGATCGACTGTTTTTTAAATGGACACCATTTAGAAAACAGTCGATCACAGCTCTCCACATTTTCCTCTACTTTGTAGCTCTTAGTATTTTTTCTTTTATTGTCTTTCCTAATACATATTCTGCAAAACACATACACATGCTCGTTATATAAGCTGCTTGCTACATTCCTCTGTCCTGTGCGTGTCAAATTTTATAAGCCCTCTTTCCTTATTAGCTGCCCTAGAACATTAAAATCTTTCTGGTTCTAAGTAAAAGGGTTATTTTTGTTTCGCTTTTCCCTAAAATTTCGTCGTTATTCCCATGTCCAGTCCACGCTATTCTCAGCATTCTTCTGTAGAGCCACATTTGTGTTGCCTCAAACTTCGTCGGTACCCCCATGTCCAATCCATACTATACTCAGTATCTTTCTGTAGAAGGGTATTTCTGATGCCTCAATCTTTCCGTTACTCCCCTGTTCAGTCCAAGCTATTCTCAGCATCCTTCTGTAGAACCAAATATCTGCTGCCGCAAGTCTCTCAATGACTGACATCATATAACATTTCAGAAGTATTTTCTTTGTTTCTAACGAAATCTTCCTCTTTCTTAATACTTTGATTAGCATTTGGAAGGCATCTTTGGAAGGCATCTACGATTTATGGATGCGTCTCGAAAAGTTTAAATGATCGGAGCCTGGCAGCTGATTTCTCTGCAAAGATCTAGCTATAAATGCCATGGTGGAAAACTAGCTGGTAACATTCACTACTTCCGAAAGCAAGTTACGTAGTAACCGCTTGATCATCATCGAGCAGTCAGTGAAATGTTCTTAATTCATGATGAACGTTTATACTCTTAATGAAACTCCTTGATTTGAACGTTGATTAGAACCCAAATTGCGTCCTGGGTAAGACGATAAACTACATACACGTCCTGCGTAAGATGGTAAATCCGCGTCCTGGTAAACTACACTACGATAAACTACTTCCGACAGCAAGGCCTCGGATCAGGAGCGTTTGTGGAGTGTGGAACCACCTCTTAATTCCTGGTGCTCCCAGGCCCACTCTGACCCGAGATGGTAGCACCTGTTAGTGTCCCAGCTATGGACAAATAGTTACCCCCCCAAACTGGGGGCAAAACACTATGAAAATATAAAGAAAAGGGTTTAATACCAGAAATAATTTTTTGTAAAAAATTATTGCCAGCAATCAATTTTTGAAGAAGAAATTATTACCAGCAATACATTTCTGAAAAATATATTATCAGAATTTAAAAAAAAAATATTACAAGCAATACATTTTTCGAGAAAAAATTATTACCAGCAATAAAAATTTTATCGGCATTAAATAACCCATTGACGTTGGTATGCCATAAAACAAAACGAAATAAACCAAACCAGAACGCAAATGCAGAAGATCTCAAGGGGAACTCATATGTTGAAGCCAATGCTGAAGATGTTGGAGAGATGATCGGTTCCTTGTACAAGTTTAGAAAGTAACTGACTCCTGCTATTCTACTATCTTTAGAAAAGCTAGATCAGACCAAGAATGGCGTGTTCCTGCAATATCTGGTCTAGAGTTGCCCAATCCTCACATTCCAGCCTTGGCAGGGTTCAAAGCATATATGCGGCCTCATGGGCGTTGAATTACTTTCCAACCTACAGTTCATTTCCCGCAGAAGGAAGCCTACTCTATCGCTATTTCTGTTCAGAGGAGCTACATTCTTTAGTTCTCCCAGTTCAGATATTTACACCTTGCATCAACAATGGCACGGACAAAAGAACGAATTATACATATCCCCTCCAGCGCAATATTTGCTGCAATCTTAACTTCCAGAGTCGACTTTCAGCAAGGATCTATCCAACATCCCCTCATAATATGCAGCTCTTACCTTCTCTTTATAGCCATTTACAACGATCTCATACCATGAACCTCCAATCTGACCGTCTTTTACAGGTTTGGGATTAGACATTTAGTGAACAAAAAAAAAATCAACATTTGGGTCTTGATATCTAAAACTTCAAGAAAACTAATGTATTTTGTGTTTCATTAGGAAAACGAGTTATTTTAAAATTCAGCAAATGAAATCAATATTTTCATTTGATGGTTTACCAACGAAAAAGACAACCAGGACAGTGAACATGAAAGGTCTCATATTAAAACTGATATTTTTGCTAGAATGTGCAAATGAAATTAAATCGATTATTTGTAATTCTAATGGAAGCGCCATAAATGCCCACGTGAAACGTGCCTCGTGATTTCATATGAATAAAAACCAATCAGGTTAAATGAATATTATATATTTGAAATCCCAAAGATAATGTTAAGAGCACCAACGTTAAACCATCTTATAATAAAAACATTATTTTTGTGAAAAAAAAAAAGGAAAACAAATTAACTCAGTAGTTTTGGTTGATTTTCCAACAGAAATCTCATGCAACCCAACGTAAAGTCTGTCTTATACCGAACTGATTTATATATGCAACAACAAACCAAGTTCTATTAATAATATATTTGTGAATTCCCTAAAGAATATGCTAAGAAAACCCGCATTAAAGTGTCTCATACTAAAACCATTATTTTCGCAAAGACATATCAAATCAATAATTTTCTTTGTTTTCCCAAAAGAAAACTCATTAAGCCCAAGAAAAATGGTGTTTTATAAAATCTGATCTCATATGGGTAACAATAAATCATGTTGAATTAATATTATAGAGATGGTTACTCAAACTAAGCTGTTAAGTAAAGCAGCGTAAAATTGTCTCATAATAAAAACATTATTGCAAAGAACATCAAAGCATTAAATCAATATTTTTCTTTGATTTCCCTACAGAAAACCGGCGAAATTCAGCGTAAATTCTGTCTCATATAAACTGATTTTATATAAGCAGCAACAAATCAAGTTTAATTAATATTACAAAGTTTATATCCCAAACGACGAAGTTAAGAAAAACCAACGTTAATTTCCCTTACAATAAAACTATTATTTCCGCAGCAAGAACAGCAAAAGAAATTAAATCAATAGTTTTCGTAAATTTCCCAACAGAAAACTCACGAAATCCAACGTAATTTGTGTCTTATAAAAACGGATCACATATAAGTAAGAACAATGGAAGATGAATTAATATTATATGTGATTCCCCAAAAGAAGCTGTTAAGAAAACTAACCTTAATTGGCCTCATAATAAAAATATTATTTTTGCAAAGAACAGCAAAATATATTAAATCAATATTTCACGTACATTTCCCAACCGAAAACCCAATAACCTTAATGCATATTGCGTTTTGTAAAAAAAACTGATTTTATATAAGTAATATCAAATCGAGTGAAATCCCAAAAGGAGATGCGAAGAAAACCAACGTTAAATTGTCTTATAAATAAAACATTATTTCGCAAAGAACAGCGAAGCATATGAGATCAAATATGTTGATTTCCTAAAAGAAGACTCATGAAAACCCAACGTTAAAAAAAACAAAAAACGATTATGTACCAGTAACGACAAATCGGCTGTAATCAATGTTAAATAGCTAATTACTCAAAAGAACCATCCAGGGAAACGTGTGCACCGTGTATCATATAATAAAATCCATATATTTTTGCGCGGAACAAACCCTCAAATTAAAGGGATATTTAATCATTGATTTTGCAACAGAAACTTTTTTTTAAAGTAAAACGAGCGAGAATTTGTGTCTTATAATAAAACTGATATTTTCGTAAAGAGCAAGAAATCACATTGAATCAATATTTTCTGTTGATTTTACAATAGAAGCCTCACGAACACCAACGCGAACCTATCTAAAAAAAAAACTGATTTTATCTTCGACAAAAAGAAAACAATAAAGAAATATAAATTAATATCATACAGTTGATTCCACTGAATAAGCCTAAAAGAAAAGCAACGTAATGTTTGTTTTGTAATAAAACTGACGTTTTAGCGAAGAACAACAAAACGATATTTTTCATTTAATTTCAAACTGAAGCCTGCAAGGAAACGGGATGAAAAATGAGTCTAATAATAAAACGATATTTTTGCAAGTACAGCAAATCAACTAAAATCAATATTTTCTCGTTGATTTCCCAGTAGACATCGCCAAGACAACCGAATGTAAAGTGTGACTCATTTTAAAACCAACATTTTTTCAAGAAAGAGCAAATCATTTTAAATCAATGTTTGTAATTGATTTCCCAATAGAAACCACACGAAACCCGACATAAAGCGTGTCTCATAAAAAACTGATTTTTATGTAAGTAACAAGAATCAATTTAAATCAGTAATATATCGTTGTTTTCCCAATAGAGGTTTTCATGAAAACTAGTATAATATTTATATTAGAAACCTCCCAAACAATGTAACGTGTGTCTCAGAATAAAACATATTTTCGAAAATTCATTAAATCAGCTTAAATATATATTGTGTTACTTGATTTTCCAACAGAAGACTCCAGGACAAATAGAATTTGTTTTATATTAAAAGTAACAGTTTTCCAAGACAAAAAAAAAAAGAAAGAAAAGGAATATTTTAAAAACTATAGTAGCATATTTGTAATATATCTACAGTAATTCGTTTCACATTCTTCACAGTCAATTTTTGTCCTTGAACCTCACAGCTGGCTGGTTCCACACCGCCCGCCAGTCAGACATTTATGGGCTATGCATGATACATGTATCTTTTGATACATGACTGACGAGGCAAAATTTTCCCGTAGTAGGTTGTCATTTCTTTCATCGGGAAACCAGTTGCCATCCTAGGCTATAAAACCCGGTCTGTCCTGCTATTTACCTGGGAGAGTATTCATACCGTTCCCAATGAAGTACATAGATATAATCAGCGAAACCTTGCTTATCTACTACCATTCGTTAATGAATTAAGTCAACCTTTTTTTGAGAAGCCAAATTTTACTGACAATGTAAGACTATATATTGATACAAATATGTCACATCTAGTGAGGATCGTAGCGCCAACTCAGCAGTAAGGATCGACTAAATTGATGGTACCCATTTGATGGTAATTAACATACAGTCAGTAAGTTATATGCCATGTAGGATACATGCTTAGGTGCTCATGTGCCATTGGATACATAACTGCATAGGCAGATTTTTTCCCACAGAAGGTTGCCATTTCTTTCTGCGGTAAACCAGTTGCCATCCATCAAAGAAACTAAATAAAAAAAACGAAATTTTGTGTCTATATTTCTGAGATGATGTATTATGTACAATATTTATATTATTCGGACTATTGTCCTCATCTTTGTTGCCATATTTATCAAAACGTTTCGTCCGTTGTATGCTTCGAACTTCTTCAGGCCGTTTGAAAGTCAAACTGGACACTTTATTTCGCTCACTGGAGTTGAATGTTCTAGTTCCACGTGCCATATCTAATGGGTGTCAGTTATCAGTTATCTGCTATAAATTTACCTCTCCAATAATTTAAATAGTGTAAACCTAAACTAATCTAATTTTCGACTGTGTTGCCAATGTTCAATCCAGTTAGAACATTATCCTAATGCCTGACCGGTGTCAAATTGCCACCCTAAATCGGCACCTATCACTCGAAAAACACGCGCAAGACTCACCCATCTTTTGCCAAATTTTGATTTTGGGAGCCGCCGATTTCCGTTCTAATGCAAGATCTGCTGCGAAGAGTAGTACTCTTACCCACAGAATTCCTGCTGCTAAGGATTCCATGAACTCAATGTGATCATCGATGAGGTTTTGGATAAAATGCAAACAATGAGAAAGCGTATACTTAGAATCAAGAAGCTGACATTTCTGGGACACGTAATGGAAAGAAGACTTGAGGAATCCGAAACTCACGGGGCGGATAGAAAGAAAGAGAGGCAAGGAAAAGCAATACGTGATATACAGTGTAACCCGGATATATGTGACCCGGATATAAGAGAAACCCCGATATAAGAGAGATTTTCTCTGGTCCCAAATTAGAGCCTGTGTTAATGTATATAAAATAGACCAAACCCGGATATAAGAGAAACCCGGATATAAGAGACTTCTTCTCCGGTCCCGACAACTCTCTTATATCCGGGTTACACTGTACTTAGCAGGCTTAGGCAAGTGGATGACAGAACCGGGTCTGGGAGAAGTAGCAAAAGGACAAAACATATTGAGAACTACAAGGGATAGGAGGTAGTGGAGGGCCATGATCGCCTACGCCCTGAAGGGACACGACACATAAAAATGAAGAGTGACAAGTCGTATATATCACGACTCTTTTAACTCCAAGCAAGCAAAAGAATACCTGATGTGCAGCGTTCGTCATCGACGATATCACATTGTTACAGGTGGACCTGGCCGAAAGGACGAAAAAATTTCCGCACAGCATATGAATCAGACACTGAGAATCTTGAGCGGTCATTTTCTTCCAGAGGAATGGTCATTGTCGAGATTCTCCCTTTCATGCACTCAGCGTCAAGCCAACTTATAAATGTGTCACATTTTCCGTCCTACGTTAAAACATTACATAAATATTTAAACTTTTTTACTTCTTTGTTTTTTAACTTTTCAGTTACTAGTTCGCATCTTCGACAGTTCCTTTTGCTACCAACCATACGTTCGGCCTTCTTACAATTTCTCTTTCGTCGTTTCTTCTTAGTTTCTTTTAGTGGATTACCTCGGTTTTCCTGTAGCTTTCTTTCTGTTCCGTCTATCAGCACAGTGTCATCTGCGTATCTAATGCTGTTACAATTGTGGACGCCAATAATGAGTACTTACGGAACTTTTAATTCTCTCAAGATTGTCCCATTAAAAAAGTTATTGCCCAGCGTAAAATCTAACTTATATTCAAAGCGTTTTTCTCTGAAAAATATACCTAAAACCATATTTATAGTTAATCTTTAATCGTAATCTCATTAAACATAGCAGTAAGTATGTTTCAGAAGAAACCAATTTCTTAAAGTTACAAAAACATTTGGGGGTTTTAATTGATTTACCAACATACATCTTCAAGAAAACGTATATATATATATATATCTTTTGTCATCCACAGACAGACTATTTCCCTGTTCCACAGGTCATCAGTGTGGCTAGACGTCCGGTTGCCTCTAGCTAGGATCGAAACCCGACTGAATTTACGTCAGTCGGAACTTCTACCACTAAGCTGTTGGTGCACGGCAGGGATGAAGGTGAATTTTAGCGTGTTTATTTTTAGATAAACACACACTGACTGACAGTGACTCAATTCTGCCGAAGAGTCGTGCAATATTAGCTTAAATAGTCACTGTTTGCAAACCCAAACCTCAAACCAAAGAGCTCAACCAGAAATTAATTTTTCAGGAGTCAATATATATATATATATATATATATATATATATATATATATATATATATATATATATATAACATACAGGATGTGTGTGTTACAAATGCACGGCCGCAATTTTCGACGTATTTTCACCAAAATTTATATGCACATGCTCCAAGTTAGTGGAAAGGTCAACATCGACTTTGCATTTCCCAACTCCCATGGATAGTGGAAATAATCGATTTTTTTCATGCTTCTACGACAGTTTTCATGTAGTTTGCGGCCATTTTCTACTGGCCAGAGTGAGAGCCTATAGAAGGCTGCCATGAATAGGCAGGATGATTCTCTTGGCCAGCATGAGAACCAACAGCTGACTGACACGAATGTTAACTAGCATGCTAGCATGCAAAAAAATCGATAGCTGCATTCGTCACAAGTGGGAAAAATTTTAATTTGCATGGCACTTTACTCCAATTGGCTCATTCGCTTGCTTAAACTCAACGTTGATTCTGATTCCGCAGAACTTTTACGAGTCCTTTTTAAAGCAGATCGTTTTGTGTTCATTTTTTCGTAACAGATTTAATGTTTAGTATAGAGCTTAGAAAAAATTCGCTGTGTGAGATAGACAAGAAGTAATGCATGTAGCAACATCAGCACGGCAAAGTACACTCCTTTAAAGTCAAGGAAGGGCAGAAATATTTTAAGTCAAGTCATATCGATTGTTGTATGAGTCGTACGATTTTTGAATCAAGCACGGAAAAGTATATATATATATATATATATATATATATATATATATATATATATATATATATATGTGTGTGTGTGTGTGTGTGTGTGTGTGGGCGGTGTTTTAAAGTAGACATGTTCATAAAGTTATAAGAAATCGGCGTTCGGACATTTTCGTTTTTTATTTGTCTTCATTATCTGCCATGACATCCAATATTTATCTTCTTTCTTAACTAAATGAATGCAGTAGAATCACTGACAACCGAAGTAAGAAGGCCTGCGGGATATGAGTAATTACAAAGTCCGGATATGAGGGGTTATATTTAGATTAAAATAAAAGAAATGATATCAGCTTTAAGATTTATTTATGTTTTCTAGTAAACAAAATAATTAATGGTGAGTGAAATAAAATGGAATTATTTTTAAGGAAAAATAAATAAGTTATGTAATGTTAACTTAACATCATTTAATTAAGTATGCCACGTATGCTAAACCAAAAATATAACGAGGATTTTTTAATCGCTGTTGCATAATGATTCTTTCTCTTCTAATGTCATTCTCAACCTTTTCCGCATTTCGTTTTGCTTTTGTTCTTGAAATTTTTAAACGAAATACACTTTTTAACTGCGTGCGTTATTACAATCGTCATAGCTGAATGCTGGCTTTCTTTCCATAAAACTGACAACCATTTCCATAGGTTTTTCAATTACAGCTCCAGTTTCATCAGCATCATGTTTGTTTTATGTCCTTGTTCACTTTGACAGTGTGAACGAGGGAGAATAGTTTCTTTGGACGATTTTATATCATACAATGTTGACATTCCTATGTTGAAATCAGCCATTAATTACCACGAATTTCACCAGCGTCTAGTCTGTTTGAAATTTCTACTATTTGCAATAACTTCCCAGTTGTTCCTTTCCTTTTATTCCCATCATCTTTTGCACCATTACAAGCCATGGGGTGAAATAACCATAAGTAATTATGCAAAGTAAATTTCCTGCAAAACATAAATTATAAAATAAATTACATATCACCCAAATAGTTCAAATATACACATCAAAATCGTGCCCGAATATGAGGGATTTCGGAAATGAGGGATTCCAGATATAAGAGATTGTGGATAGGAGGGATTCTACTGTATCTTAAAAGCAATACTATATCAATGTACACAGAATATTTTAATATAATTTTCTCCTCTCAAGCCATACACCAATATAAACGAATTATATCATACATCTACTGCACGGAGAGTTGGGTCACTAAGACGTGCTAGAAATGTTTTTCTCTTCAGGATCTATCTTGCATATTTACAAATCTACCATTCTACCGTGCATTGAATACTGCTGCCATATCTGGTGTGGTACTCTTGGAATTCATATTGACGGTCTTGATAAAATCCAAAGAAAGGATCTGCAATGTAATCAATCTCGACTTCAGTCACTTTCTCGCCGACGTGATGTGGCTTCACTCTGTCTTTTCTACAAATATTTTCATGGCTATTGCTCTGACGAGCTTTTTGACCCTGGTGCCACAACTATCTGAATTTAAGCGTGTTACTAGATTTTCATCGAGGTCCTAGCCGTTTACTGTTAAAATAGATAAAGGCAACGGCCACTTCCATTCCGTCTATGAACCTCGTACACGTTTAATTTCTTTCCTGATAAATACAATCCTCAAGAATTTATATGCAGCACCACATGCTATATTCTGTCATCTTTTTCTCATTTTCTGAATCCTCCCTATTCTCTTTCTTCTCTTTCAATTTCACATCCTGTAACCCCCTGCGTACTAGTGGCATTCCCGTTCATCTTTTGTCCTTTCCTCAACCCTCCCCATTCTCAGTCTTCTCTTACACTTTCAATCCCTGTAAGCCCATGCGTATTAGTGGCATTCCCGTTCATTTGTTGTCATTTCCTCAATCCTCCCTATTCTCAGTCTTCTCTTTCACTCCCTGTAACCCCCTGTGTATTAGTGGCATTCCCTCTCATATTGTGTCCTTTCCTCAGTCCTCCCTATTCTCAGTCTTCTCGTTCACTTTCACTCCCTCTAACCCTTCTGTGGACTAGTGGCATTCCCTCTCATCTTCTGTCCTTTCCTCAATCCTCACTATTCTCAGTCCTCTCTTTCACTTTCACTCCCTGTAACCCCATGCGTGCTAGTGGCATTCCCTCTCATCTTTTCTACTTTCTTCAATCCTCCCTATTCTCAGTCTTCTCTTTCCCTTTCATTCCCTGTAACCCCCTGCGTACTAGTGACATTTCCGACTTAGGGGGAAATGATGAAAAGATTTGCCGAAGCCTTCTCAATATCTGCTATTCCGATTTGAATTCTGGAAATTCTTGACAATAATACATATCAAATTCTCTTGAGAACGATGTGGTCCTTTTGGAAATATCCAAATGTATCCATTGAGCATACTACTTCAAGATTATTTTCAGATGGCTACATTCTAGCTCGTCCTTTTCTGGATATAAGTTTCTGATGCAGTTGCCAATATTGTAATCATGTCTGATATTTCTTTAACAATGATAACTATTTATCTATGCTTTATAAATAATTATAATAAAAAATAAATATTCGTGCACATATCACTTGTACTGTAATCCACACCTACAGAAAATTATCAATACTGCACGAAATAGATGTTTATTATTGTCAATATGTTTAGCCTCCATTAATAAAAAAAATAGGAACGGCTCTTATAACCGTCAGACACACGTCTGCGAACAAAATGAGAAGCAAGGAATGTCCTGAATGTTTATATTACGATTGTTGTAATTTTATTCAACCTCAATGTATCAGCAAATAAATGTACCTATATTTAAAGACTGTGTTCTCTCAATCATACACAGGCACACACGCGTATATATATATATATATATATATATATATATATATATATGTATATATATATATATATATATATATATATATATATATATATATATATATATATATATATATATAAAGGCCTTACTCATGTATTGAGCACTGATTTTAAAAATAAAAGCAAAAAGAATTTCGAATATTTTTCTATATATTTACACACACACACACACACACACACACACACATATATATATATATATATATATATATATATATATATATATATATAATATTTTTAAAAGTGTAGATGGTCCGACACAAGCCTTCACAAATTGAAACAAATCATTGTGTTGGTTTTCTGACAAATACATCTAATTAGTTCCACACATATCCGGTTACTGCGAAAAAATGTACGAAAAATCAACTTCATCTTGGCGCTTGGAATGTACGAACTTTCCAGGACCAGAAACAAAAAACAGCTCTGGTCGCATTGGAGCCAAAGAAGTACAACATTGATATAGCTGCACTGAGAAGTAACCATGAAACGAGAAAGCAAAGCAAGACATCTAACAGTCTTTCTGCTGCATTTGGATACAATACATTCTCCTGTACTGTTTGTGGTCTTTTGTGCAGTTCTCGCACAGGTCATGCCCGTCATAGGCATGCAGATAATTATAGTTTGTGGTCTTCGGAGCCTCATACATCGAACTCGAACGGAGAGTCCATCATACAGGTAAGATGAGAAAGAATAGAGTATAATTGAAACGTTCATAACATTTAATTTAAAAGAGGGCTCAATACAAAGTCGAGCAATATTCTTTATTTTAGGATAATACACCGAAAACATGTCAAAATCGGTACACAATTGCAATCGTGTTTCGTGTTTAGCATGTTTTCGAGGGAATATCCAAATATGGTTAGCACATCGAATTTGGACGATTTTTCCCGATTTATGTCCAGAAAACAAATCACACGCGCAAACACAAGAAATAATAAATAAAATGCTTAATCGCAGTGCCTTTTCAATAGTCTTTAAGAATATTGATAATTATGATATATATATATATATATATATATATATATATATATATATATATATATATATATATATATATATATGTTTGTGTGCGGGTGGGTGAGTGGTTGCGTGTGTGTGTGTGTGTGTGTGTGTGTGTGTGTGTGTGTGTGTTCTGCCATTTATTATGGCATTGAAGACACGTTTTCCTTTTTTTGAAAAGCTTTTTTTTGGGGAGCTGCTTATTTTGATTTCTACTAACACACACACACACACACTCACACACAAACACACACACACACACATATATATATATATATATATATATATATATGTATATATATATATATATATATGTATATATGTATATATATATATATATATATATATCCAGGTAAAATGAGAAAGAATATAGTACAATTCCAACTTTAGTAACATTTAATTTCAAAGAGGGCTCAATACAAATAAACCAATATTATTCATTTTAGGATATTACACCGAAAACATTTTAAAATCGTTACACAATTGCAGTCGTGTTTCGGTGCATATCAATGCCTCATCAAGCGATTGTAAATTACTGAGCAAACGATTTATTTTCATCTCAAAGCAAAATACATTCATACGCATCGAAACATGACTGTAATTGTGTAGCGCTTCTGGCATGTTTTCGGTGTAATAACCTAAAATAAAAAAGTAAATAAATATATATGTATGTGCTTGTATATACATACATATATATATATATATATATATATATATATATATATATATATATATATATATATATATATATATATATATATATATGTTGCGTTGCAAATTATTGATAAGATGACACTTTTCCATCCTATCCAAAAACTTCTGGTTGGAATTTTACGCAAATATCAGCGAATTATAACAACATATATATATATATATATATATATATATATATATATATATATATATATATATATATATATATATATATACCTACTCTGTAAAAATGTTAAGGTTCTAGAAAAAGGAGCAGTAATTACAGTCATTTACCTAATTTACTTAAATTATTATAAAAGACTAATTATTCGTAAGGTGTAATAAAACCCCCTGTAAAAACAACAATTAAGACTGCTTCATTTACTGACTTTTATGGATACATTAAGTAAGATGAAATTAAATCGAAATAAAAAAGTAAACACAGTTAAAAAAGGATAGTGGATTTGGTTAATATAAAATGTGTAATCCTTTATTTAAAATGACTTAGAAAAGGCGCTGGTCCATCGAACATTTCAATTTCTGGATCTCCTCTGATGTAATTTCAAGTCATACATTGAGTATTTCTTGCCATATGTCATCCTTCCTTCTATATTGGCACCCATTCTCATAAACACCTCGCTTTACAATGATCCACAAATTTTCAACTGGGTTTAAGTCTTGAGATTTGACCGGCCAGTTCATCTTCCACAGAAGTAGGTATACTCCG
>OZ038502.1:71885570-71915570 GCA_964036315.1 Acanthosepion esculentum | reverse complement strand
TTACTAAATAGCTACATCAGAGGCGATATCCACTTCCTTAGCTCCATCCAGGAACATCATGGCCACATTTGACATTAGCAGGCTATGTAACAACATACCCCATGAATTAGCTAAACAGGCAATCTCATTTTGGATTGAAAAACACCCACAAATACTGCAACTCAAAATCACCAAGGAATTCATTATTGATAGTACAAACCTAATACTGAAAAGTAACTCTTTCGAATTTGATTTAAAAAATCCAAACTCTAGGTACCGTGATGGGAATGAAAATGGCACCAACATAAGCCACCCTAACCATAGCTTATCTAGAGGAAAACATTTATGAAAAGATAAAAAACGTACTTTGTTAAATTTTGGAAGAGATACTTAGATGTTTGCTACATCTTTTGAAAATCTTAATGAGTCAAATATTAACGAGTTACACAGTTTACACCAAAATTGCACCCGAAGATTAAATTCACCCAAGAACATAACTTTAAAGAACTGCCATTTTTAGATATTCTCATCAAAAATGGAAATAACCATACCTTCACAGATATCTACAACAAATCTACAGAGACCCAGCAATATCTTAATTTTGAGAGTCATCATCCAAAAAGCTGTCTAAAATCCATCCTCTGTTCCATAGCACGTAGGATTTGCACTATAGTAGACAGAAAACACCTGTGAAAAACCCGCCTAGATGAATTACGTAAAACTCCCAAGAAGCGAGGACACCCCACATCACTAATAAACAATTGGTTCGAATTAGCAGAAAAATACATTTAGACCAACTATGAAACCGAAAGAAACGTAACAACGAACAAATTGTAGCTTACGTCTCAACATAAACAAGGTCAATCCAGAACTATTTACAGAAATAAAAACCTAGACTTACTTAACAAAACTGATAAAATAAAAAAAAAATATACTAAACCAACCACAATAAATAAAAACAAACACCAACCAAAAAAGCTAAAACGCATATCAACTTCATCCAAATTTGTCGAGTTATCCAACCTTTGTGCTGTTTGCCGTCGCGTACTGAGACAGGATCCGTGGCATCACAAACTACGGATTGAGGAAGACCGTGATCCTCTCGTACGTCTGACCACAAAGAAAACATCTTACAGCCTGTTGGAGATGATCCAGGTATCAGCACATGTCTAGCATGTCGTTCATCTCATAGTACCACATAAAGGGAACTTCAAATATCAGCTCCTTTATCCTTGTTATTTGCAACTTGTACGGTGTGTTTTTCTTCTGGTCACTCACCACGGGAGAACTTTCGCCCATGGGCTATTGCACAAGCTGTCGATCCGTTGTTTGCCTCTTCAGTCTTGTTTACTGATGATCCAATAACACATTTAGAAAACTAACATTTTCCCCATGCTACAGTACAGGCTAGACACTGGCATCGGTTTACGATTAATGTGTCGGCTGGAATTGTAGGTGACTGTTAGCTAGGTCCATATGCTCTCGCAGCACATCTTACAGGATCTGTCTACATGGACTTTCTCGATATGCTAGAGGATGTACACCTGCTAATACGAAGACGCACGTGGTATATGCATGATGGGGCTCCAGCAAATTTTCTCCCCATTGTTCGCGATACATTGGCTGACATCTACCATGAAAGCTGGATAAGTAGGGGATGACCAATTCCATGGCTGGACGTTCCCCCGACACCAATCCTTTCGATTCTATCTGTGGAGCCACCTAAAATAATTGGTTTATGCAGCAGACATTAATAAAGCAAAGACGCTTCATTAGCGTGTCATGTGGCTTGCGAAAATATTCCACACCCTGTGCAAGTAATTGAAAGTGTCCGCCAGTCAATGATCCGGCGGAAGTATGGGTTCATAGAAGGGAACAGAAGACATTTTGGACATTTTTTGTTCTGTTTACATACAATTGCCTTCTGGGAATATTTATATCAGCATTTTACTTAGTTTTAGTGTCAGGATTCCGCCAACAAATGTCTTAATTTGTATGGTATCTTGCATTTTACGTTTAACAGCTTCGACTGTAAACTTTAAAAACGAAGGATTTGCTAGCATATATTTAAATGGACTTTTCTCCCTGTTTATGTGTGAACATACATATATATATATATATATATATATATATATAATTATTTATTCGAAAATTATAACACAAATATGCTTTAAAATCACTACAAAAATAGCCATTTTGTTTCAGCATTACTGGTGTCTTATCAAGTGATGGTGTTGAATGTAGAATTAAACACCGTCACTTGATAAAACACCAGTAGTGCTGAAAGAAAATGACTATATTTGTAGTAATTTCATAACATATTCACGTTATAATTTTCGAATATATTATATTTTCTCTACTCTGTATTGAGCACTCTTTCAACAATAGTATTTTTTTTATTATTGTAATTAATTCCGTATACACGAATCCTATACTGATATATATATATATATATATATATATATATATATATATATATATATATATATATATATATATATATATATATATATAAGTTAAAAAACAGGAGGGCAGTATAAACCGCTACCGTGGTATACACCTTATGGTAACCTCAGACGAATTTATCAAATGACCTAAGTTTTTTTATTTTTTATTTAAACATTATTATTTTCAAAAATAAATAAACACACGACATTGGGTGTAATATTAAGAAAAGTGAAACTGACTTCTTGATTTTTAAAGTTAAAAGCTCTACATATTCTTTTTATTTCCTTTTTTTCGCATATGTAATGAACACTTTTTAATACTTCCGTTTCCTGGTCTGATTCAACTCTAATCATTAACCTTTTATACATTATACACACGCACACACACACGAACACACACACACATATATATATCTATATATATATATATATATATATATATATATATATATATATATATATATATGAAGAAATATAGTTTTAAAGTGTGCTATATTTATGGGATAAATTGCTGAAAATCAGGAATAGATTGTATATAAATATCAATATAAAAGCGAACAATGAAGGCGACAGGCTGTTTCATGTTAGACGCAATCGTCAGGCTGCGAGTGTTGGATTTTTTCTTGACTATATATATATATATATATATATGTATATATATATATATATATATATATATATATATATATATTATATGTAAATAGTAGAGAAAAAACATGAAACACCTTGTCGCTTCTGAGTGTTGACTTCAAACTTCACACACACACACACATATATATATATATATATATATATATATATATATATATATATATATACATGTGTGTGTGTGTGTTTACAAAACTGTGTTGCTTTTAATTTCTTTTACTATAAAAATGTAATGCTGTTATTTTATAAACATTTATTTTTATACTTCTATAGAAGTTTAACTATTTCTTCCTATAGTTGTTACCCTAACAGGTACTACCACACCTTGTCAGGGTGCATCTGGTAAAAATAACAATTAAGAGATTGTTTTACTCTCCTTAAAACCTCACGATCAAAGTCCTTACTGACGGATGTAGTTGATCGTCATACCCAGGACGTAGTAAATATTGTGTACCATAAATTCAAATTGGTCTTATATAGAGATCTATAATTAGCCCGCGTTGTATTTTGCGGTTTTTGTGCAAATAACAGTTTATGAGCACAATTGTCCTGTTGGATTTTCTAGTGACGTTTAATGTTAGATATTTTATCGTTTCACATTATATCAAGACACGTTAAGGAATTGCTTACGTCTGTTTCATAAGTGAATTCCGTGTACATCCGCGGCTTAATTTATTTATACGATCAGTTAACATTGTTTTGTAGGAATATACGAGGTCTGATCAAACATATAAGGTCTATTGCCATGGCAACGGATCTATTGTAGCCAGAGTCTAGTCGTTTAGCACAGACTGACCTTGACCTCTATCGCGCATACTCATTAAGTTCTAACGTTCTAGCTCACTTCCGGTGTTTATGGCAGGGCTTACCAGGAAAATATATCGAATGTCGTCATTTCATCGCACCACAGGGAGCCCATCAGTGACCACGCCTTGTAAAGGAACTTTTTTAGTCAGACACAACATACCTATATGCGATAACTATCTTATTCCTTACATCCCTTTGTGACTTTATTCTCTTTCCAAAAATCAGGGCCCACTCGAAATGAACACAATCTGAAGAAGTTGAAGAATTCCAAGAGAATGCGACGAGTCCGTTGTTTGCTATCTCCGAAAAAGAACTCCATTAATGATTCTATAAATAGAAACGGGGCTGAATAAATAGCGTATCTTAAAAAGAGTACTACTTCGAAGGAGATCAAATGCCGAATTTATATGTGAGGTAGTTTTCTTTTTATAGGACTCGTCTCGATACATCTGATCAACTCCTATTATTAGAGCAGCATGCGTATATCAGATACTAGCTTAAAAGACGCCTTATCTGGCGGCATTTTTAGCTAGCTTTTGCGGATGGCCCATGGCTCAGTCATCATCAAAATGGGTAGGGACTGTTAAATGCGATAGGCCACAATATACTGCAGAAGTGATCGCTGCATTTAAGCATTGCATTAATATTTAAATTTACCGTTGAAAGGTTTAACGATAATTCTTCCGCCGCCACTTAATTTAAAAATATTTTGATGTACGTAGGTCCTTACTTTTCGTACAAAGATTTATTTTTATTCCATGGGTGCCTTTCTCTAGGTTCCCAAATTTAATTCCAAGTTATTAAATTTTTTTATCGTACAAAAAATCGCCGAAAACAAGCGCATTAATGAAAACTTGGGAATTCAAAATTTAAGCATTACGGGTTCGGATTCGACCCGGAATGTTTATAATTTGCTCAAGCTATCAACCTCATTCCAAAATGCTATGATATATTAGCCTACGGCCTCTAGGATTAAAGTTCAAAATACAGACATTTTTTATTTTAAAACTCTGTAATTTGAGAACAGTAATTTATTTATTTGAACAAGAGATATTGAAAGTTAGAGAATGGTGTCCCTTTAATTGTTTTTTTTCGGTAGAAGCCAAGATGGCAGAATCCCAAAACAAATGCAGTAATTAAAATTTACGAATCCAAAATTTCAGTATTGCACGTACTCATCCGACTCCGGATGTTCTTAATATGTTCACAGAGTCGGCTTTATTTAAAAATGGCATATGTTGGTCTAGAGACTCTAGGAGTAAATTTGAAAATGTGTGATACAGTGACAGACTGACATTCGCATTTATTATATAGATGTATTGTAACTGTAGATAATATAATTTTGGAAGGAGATGTTTTGTAGAAATTATAACAAAAAAAAAGCATCTTGCGAATCATGAATTATTTCCCATCGGCGACTCCTTTCCCTTAGACGATGGTTTGTCGCTACTCTATCGCTATTTTCATAGAAAAAGTTCGCAAGTGCGACATTTCACAAAACGAAACCATCACAGACAGTACCCTTCTGGCCATGTACACAGTGTCGACTTATCCTTGTTTCATTCGTGCTCCACTGGTAAGAAAGACTTTCAAATCAGAGAGCTTGCTCCAATGAGCTGTTACTTTGCGGAACAGACTCCAGAGAAGATGCTTCTCTACACATTAGGATCATAAGCTCTTCAAGTTTACGATCAATCATTATTTATTCTACTTATCTTCATAATATGTATTTCTTAATTCATCCGTTTACATCCATACAGCAATCTCATTCATTAACCCTCTTGGGCTTTGTATTAGGTGAATAATATTGTTAAAATCGCTAAAACCGATTCCCTCTGTAAGTCTAATTGCAATTTATAAGAATTTTAATGACCTCCCCAAGAATACTGCGACATTCTTTGTATATATATATATATATATATATATATATATATATATATATATATATATTAAATATAGATAGATTTATTTGCTGATACATTGAGGTTGAATAAAAATACAACAATCGTAATATAAACATGCAGGACATTCCCTGCTTCTCATTTTGTTCGCAGACGTGTGTCTAACGGCTATAAGACCCGTTCTTATTTTTTTATTGACGGAGGCTAAACATATTGACAATAATAAACATGTATTTCGTGCAGTATTGATAAATTTCTGTAGGCGTGGATTACTGTACAAGTGATATGTGCACAAATATTTATACATATATATATATATATATATATATATATATATATATATATATATATATATATATGTGTGTTATTTTCGATAGATTAAGGGTTTTTTTGTTTATATGTTTTTTTTACACGTCAATATGTTTTAAACGATTTTATTAATTATATCTATTTGTACTCTCTGTTTAACTCATTGTAATTTATTTATTTATTTTATTCGTAAATAAGTTTTTTTTTTAAGTCCTTTTAAGGTCGAATTCTCTTTTATTTTTGTAAAAAGCAATAATATATTAGATATAAAAAGAATCTTACTGGGATGTGGGTAAAAACAGAAAACATAATTACCTTCTAAGTATCCGATGAAAGGGTGTCCACTTAAAAAAAAAAAAAGAAAAATTCCCCGCAAACAACTTAAATAGAGCACACACCATTGTGATTGGCTATTGATCAACTACCAATCAAATGCGCGATGACGGGGTATATTATAGAAGTTAGTGTCTGTAAGCATTTTGTTAGAGGGCGTATCAGAGTCCGATCAGCTCTGATGGGGTCGATTTGGTGAGGTCAGTATGATGTTTGAAAGACCCGAAACTGCCCAATGATCCAAATCAGAACATCACTGACGACGCCCTCTAGCGCTAAAGAGCGTATATTCAAAGCAAATATAGTGCAGGTAATAGATGCGTTCGTATATATTCCAGGAGGATCCTAGTAATATTAAATTTTAAAACTGATCCACAGCGAGCACAGTTCGTCTATTAAAACATAGCATATATATTTTTACAGCAAAAAACGAAAGTAACTCACATGGGTATAGTATTTTTCAAGCTGATCCGACACCTGCCGTCTTCAACCGTTAAACGTCTGTCTGGAATTGGGTTTTTAATTTATTTTCGATATCAGCCCTCTTCTGAGAGACGCCTTGTTTTTGACAAGAGGCCTGTGTTGGCAACTGGGGGAGGGCGTAAGTTATCTTATTACGGGGATGTGGTCTAGGGTTGGAATTTATTTATGGCTAGAGCCGTTCGTTGTTTGTAAATAAATTCCTGTTCCAACTATGGGGTGCTATCGAAAGTGTTCAAAAACGCATACGCGCCCTTGTGGGTGATGAATTACTATCTATATTGCGATCTTTATTCCACAGACAAATCGTTGCTAGAATCTTAGTATTTAGTCTGTATTACTATGGCAGATGTCTGGACGAGTTATATTCATTAGTTCTAACCGGTCTGGCCATCTCAACTAGAACTCGTGGTCACGGTGGTACATCACCCACATTACTTTCATGATCCTTTGATAAAGTGTAAGTTCCAGGGCTTCACAAGAATAGTCACTCCCGAGTGGATCCTTCTCTGACAAGTGCATTCTTGATCTTGATCTTGATATTGATGTATATTGTCAAGTTCAGAGTCAACAGTCATCTGGCCTGTAGGCAATATACATTTATTACTTCCTCCATCACCTTCACAATCCTGAACTTGACAATATACATTTATTAATTCCTCCGTCACCTTCACAATCCCTCTTAGTAATCCACTACCTAGAGTGGATCTTGGGCCATGCTCTGGGCGTGTTCAGTCATACGTTTTTGTCTAATAATTCAAGGCCCAAAACCGCGAAAAGGATTTTCACTTCCACGCCTTACAGTCTTCGGAAAATACTTCTAATTCTTTACTAAATATATGAAGGGATAATTTTTCCAAGAAGTGGTCGTAAACTTTTTCCTGGAGTTTTCGCTTATCCGTTGGGAACGGTGCCAATGCCAAAACGGTCGCATCTGAATGTCTGCTTTTGGTTTGGGTATTTCAGGCCGATATTCGATCAATGTTCGACCATGTTTTGTCCTCATTATTAGGAAACATTCTAATTGATTTGTTGAATTTTGCGTCTCGTAAATTATTTCAGGTTCATCGATTTTTTCCATAAAGGTTTCAGTCACTGAGTAACTTTTCTATCGCCTGTATCCTTATCCATGAAAATATATATATATATATATATATATATATATATATATATATATATATATATATATATATATATATATATATATATATATATATATATGCCTGTGTGTATTGATGTCTATGTGTAAGGAAAGTGCATTTGCGTACGTGTGGTTGTATGTGGTGTAGATATTTTGTATGTGTGTGTATATATCTAAATACGTCTGAGCGCTTATGTATTATAATAACCTGCGTATGTTCGAATGATTTCGCGTGAGAGGCGACTAACATGTTGAAATGAAACTAAAGTGTATACATTTCTGTCTGGGGTTCTGAACATCCCTTTCAACATAATTACAATGAAAATACAAATTAAATAGCATATATATCTTTTATTTTTATTTTCTCCTCGGTAATTCTACAATTTAAAACTTAATAGAGATTTGATTTAGATTTCTAAATAGGTAATTTTTAATTTTTTACTTTTAATTTTAATTTCAAATTTTATAAATCTTTTAATATCTATGATAACCTTGCTTAGTTGTCAAATTTTTCGAATCAACCTATACTTGTATTTTGATTGGTCATTCTAGCTTATGTAACAGCGTTTACTCCTAGCTAAGGATCGTTAATTAATTTGAAACTTTTAAAACCATTTATTCTATATTCTATATCATCACTTGATAAGACACCAGAAGTGTTGAAACAAAATGGCTATTTTTGTCGTGATTTTATAACATATTTATGTTGTAATATTCAAATAAATAATTATATATATATATATATATATATATATATATATATATATATATATATATATATATATATATATGTAAAACCTATCTACCTACCTAGTTTTCTTAGTTGTCGCATAAGGCCGGGATTAAGGAGGACCTAATGAGGATGGATATATATAAATATATATTTAATCTCATCTATACCTCCCAATATAAGTATTTATACATTTATCAGTATATATTTAGTTATCTATCAGTCTCTATTTATTTGTTAGTTATTGCATATCTATCTATCTACAGTGCTGTTCGATGAAAGTGACTCACCTGATTTTTTTTTTTACTAAATGTTCTCTTCTCCAATGAAACGAAAGTTGAGCTAAATCCAAAGGATAATCGATCTAAAATCCGAAGAAGCTTTGAAAGCTCTTTGAATTTAGAAGTAAGTACCGTCAAGCATCCGTTCAGTATAATGTTCTGGGGATGCTTTTCTTTTCATGGAACTGGTTTCTTAAAACCTATTGAAAAGACCCTCAGGAGCGAGCAGTAAAAGAAAATTTTAGTGTCTTGTCTGCTCCCTTCTGCTGAAACGGTGCAAATCGACCCCACCAAGCTCAGTTTTATGCAGGATAATGCTCCCTGTCACAAATTAAAATTGATGAAAGTATACTTTGGTGAGAAGCAGCTGAGTGTTATGACATGGCCGCCCCAATCTGCTGACCTCAACCCCATAGAAAACTTATGTAGCATTATAAATTACAGGCTCTAAAGAAAGCAGGATTTGATTGTGAATTTCATATCCGAATAGAATTCAATGCTTGGAGATGAGATTTGCCAGAACCTTATCAAGTCAATGCCAAAAGAGGTTTGAAAAGGTTATTCAAAATAAAGGAGGACCCATAGATTATTAAATATTTCGAACTATATTACCTATTATAAATAAATTATACCTCTATTATTCTTTATTTAAAGCTGTTCGGTTATGTGTCTATTGATTACTAGTTGCAGGAAATAAGTGAGTCACTTTTTTTGCACAGAGTTTTTCCCTAAATCTCATTTATATCCAAAATTATAATTATCAATAGAATACCTTAGGGTGAGTAACCGTTTTTACTACGTGGTCGGAAAGGGGTCTTTATATTAGTAAGATTAAAAATTAGCTTGACTCCAAAAACAATAGGCGAAAAACTTTTTAACTCAAAAAATCAGGTGAGTCACCTTTATTGAACATCCCTGTATCTATCTATCTATCTATCTATCTATCTATCTTACTCTTTTCATATATATCCCTATATTCATTTTACATTTATTCACCAAACACTTCGTCTGTCTCCACCTGATTTGTTTTTACATAACCACCTCATTCAGCACATCGTTACAGACATCGGCCATCGTCGCATTTCCGTCAAATTTCTGCTGACGCCAGACCATTTTATGACAGACTCCACAATTATAAAATACACATTATCTTTTCGATAGCATCAGAGGCCTTTGGGGTATTTGCACATAATATATTTTTTTGTTTTCTAGCAGACAAGCTTGCAAGTAAGCAATAGAATAATTTTCTGTCTTTCAAAATAGTTCCATCCTTGTTTTTCCCCTCTCTTCTCCCCTGTTGTTCACCGCTTGTCTTTTTTATTTTATTTTGAGTTTTTTTCTAATACTTTTTTCTTTTTCGATTAAGCAGGGAGATGTGTAATATTACATATACTTCTTCTTCTTCTTCTTCTTCTTCTTCTTCTTCTTCTTCTTCTTCTTCTTCTTCTTCTTCTTCTTCTTCTTCTTCTTCTTCTTCTTCTTCTTCCTCCTCCTTCTCTCCTTCTCCTTCTCTCCTCCTCCTCCTCCTCCTTCTTCTTCTTCTTCTTCTTCTTTATTTTCATTTTCCCTGCATATTTTCCTCTTCTGTTTCCGTTCTTTTTATTCTTTTCCTCTTTAATTACATTGTTCTTAGTATATTTCCTTTTACAAAACTTCTTCTTCTTCTTCTTCTTCTTCTTCTTCTTCTTCTTCTTCTTCTTCTTCTCCTCCTCCTCCTCCTCCTCTTCTTCTTCTTCTTCTTCTTTTCTTCTTCTTCTTCTTCTTCTTCTTCTTCTTCTTCTTCTTCTTCTTCTTCTTCTTCTTCTTCTTCTTCTCCTCCTCCTCCTCCCCCTCTTCTTCTTCTTCTTCTTCTTCTTTTCTTCTTCTTCTTCTTCTTCTTCTTCTTCTTCTTCTTCTTCTTCTTCTTCTTCTTCTTCTTCTTCTTCCTTATTAATTTTCGTCATGCTTTTTCTTCATTTTCTTTATTCCATTATGTTTGTTTCTTCGTTACTTTTTTCTTTTATCTACTTTCATTCTTTTTCCCTATTTTCCCTCCTCTTCATCATCATCATCATCATCATCACCATCGTCATCATCATCATCATCATCATCATCATCATCTTCTTCTTCATCTTCTTCTTGCTCGTTTTCTGCTTACATTTTTGTCTTTTTCTTCACCTTCGTTTTCATCTTCTTATGCTTATCATTTCCTTTGATATTAATGCTTGTTATATACACATTTTCTTCCGGGTCCCAACCAGAGACCTAAGGTCAGAAATGGCTTCGTGACATTTTCCCCTGATTATTTGTGTAAAAAAAAAACAATAAAAGAAAACACAGATTTTACAAAGGTAAAATTCATCGTAATGTGTGAGCTGTATTTGTGAGTAAAATTTCTTGTCTTCCTTTTAGGCATTGGCTGCCAGGAATCTCTTCAATGAGTCTGTTATAAACTGTTCCAATCAACTCGAAGGCTCCAACTGTAATGGGAATTACTGGTGTTCACATTTGCCACATTTTTAAGATTTCCCCTTCAATTGTACTTTGATATATATTTTTTGAGATCTACAAAGGATATATTACAATTAGCAGTGACTGCCATATCAATGAGAAGGTACATTCTTTTTTTGCGATCTCATAACGATGTGTAGGCGTTTAACTTTGATTGTTCTCTCTGTGTGTACAGTATAAAGTCGCATAAAATTCTTATAGGTCCTAACTCTGTAACCGGGTCTGGGTGATGTTCATATCAGTTTATTGCAGTTTCCTTCTTTTTTCAGTGCAGGTATTGGGTCACTCTGTAAATGCAGACTTTTATTTTCACTGGGTGCAACCTGATACAAAATGGACAATTGCATTTGGATATTTATCACAGAATCTGCATTTTGGGCTAACAGAATTTTTCGGAATGCGTGCTTTCTTGTGAGCATGCATTAGTCATGAGCAGAAGAATAACACCTTCGAATCCAGCGTTTAACCTTGTACGACGTAGCCACTGATGGGTGCGGGGTTTGCCTACATCACATTGTTTGGTACGTGCAGAATATTGTCCATGAAGAGGATTATCTTTTCATGGTTTCTGCATTTAGTACATTGCATTTGCTTTTGCTTTCTTTTTTTAGGTTATTTGTCGCTGCAGTAAGTTTATTATGATTTATTTGCACTTTTTCACCCGCTTGAAATTCCCTTTTAAATTTGTTGGCTTCAATTATTTTTAAATACACTTTCTTATTTCTTTCAGTGTCTGTGAATCCAGTCTTCTGTAGTTTCCAGGTATCTTTGAAGACCGATTGTTATAGTTTCGTAAGACAGTTCTAGTTGAACTAATCCTCTTCCTCCTTCGGATCTGTATTGTAATGTTTTGTATTTCCTTAAGCATTGATCTATCTGTATGTATTGTAATGTCCCATAAAATCGTTACAGGTCCTATCTCTATGACCGGGTCTGGGTGATATTCAAGTCAGTTTCTTTCAGTTTCCTTCACGTAAAAGTTGCATATTTTCCAGTGCATTTATTGGACCAGTCTATCACGTCAAGTTTTATATTCAGTAGGTGAAAAACCTTCGAACAACCTGATAAAATTTGTTTAATTTTTTTATGGATATTTATAACATAAACAACATTTTGTTTTTAAACAATTTTTCAGTATCTGTGCTTCGCAACATCTAGTTAGAAATCTTTGCTCCTGTGCAGCAAAAATAAAACCTTCAGATTCATGTTTTAGCCCTGCACTACGTAACCACTGATGGGTACGCGGTTTGTTTACATCAGCTTGTTTCGTACGTGCAGAGTATTGACCATGAAAAGGCCTATCTGGCCATCGTTTCTGCATTTAGTCCATTGCATTTACTTTTGCTCTATGTATTAGGTTCTTTACGCTGAAGTGTGTATATTATGATTTACTTGTACCGTATTATGGTTTACTTCCACCGTATTATGATTTACTTACACCGTATTATCATTTACTTCCACCGTAATAGGATTTACTTGCGTCATATTATGATTTACTTACATCGTATTATGGTTCACTTGCACCGTATTATGGTTTACTTGCACCGTATTATGGTTTACTTGCACCGTAATAGGATTTACTTGCACTGTATTATCATTTACTTCCACCGTAATAGGATTTACTTGCGTCGTATTATGATTTACGTACACCGTATTATGGTTTACCTGCACCGTAATATGATTTACTTGCACCGTATTATCATTTACTTACACCGTATTATGATTTACTTGCACCGTATTATGATTTATTTGCACCGTATTATGGTTTACTTGCACCGTAATATGGTTTACTTGCACCGTATTATGACTTACTTCCACCGTATTATGGTTTACGTGCACCGTAATAGGATTTTCTTGCACCGTATTATAATTTATTTGCACCGTATTATGGTTTATTTGCGTCGTATTATGACTTACTTCCACCGTATTATGGTTTATTTGCGCCGTATTATGATTTATTTACACCGTATTATGATTTACTTCCACCGTAATAGGATTTACTTGCGTTGTTTTATGATTTACTTCCACCCTAATAGGATTTATTTGCGCCATATTATGATTTACTTACTCCGTATTATGGTTTACTTCCACCGTAATATGGTTTACTTGCATCGTATTATGACTTACTTCCACCGTATTATGGTTTACTTACACCGTATTATGACTTACTTGCACCGTATTATGGTTTACTTACACCGTATTGTGATTTACTTGCACCGTATTGTGATTTACTTTATCAATGATAAATTTGACTAAAACCTTTGTAGATTGATGACAGATGATAAATTCAAAAGTTGGGTACCTTGTCATTTCCTCGGGACTTCCATTTTTATAATTTTGTCAGAGCTTGCCTTATGTTATTCTTGGTTATATTTTTCTATTCTTGTAAAAGTTTATCCTTCATTCTCTCTGATTCTCCTTTGCTCCACTCTGGATTGGAATTATATTCTTTTGGGTTGCTCCAAGTATTCTCCAAAAAATGTTTGCAGCTCTTCAATAGAAGGTGGCTTTTTGACTTCTCTAAATGCTTTTTCAATTTCCCTTGTAAATGGTTTTGAGGCCTGTTTGGAATATCTTATTTTGCCGACAGAATATACAACACATTTTCATAACGTTTTCTTTCCTGTGCCTTTAATTGCAGTTTCTGTTTAAGTAATTCCTTGATTGGCAGAATTTTTGTTTATTATTAATTTTATATTTCCGTTTGATTTTCCTGCATTTCCATGCTGTAACATTTGAATTTTTAGAAATCTCATCTCGTATCCATAATTCACGTCGGATGTCTCCTCGATTACACGCTTTGATTTTGCCTTCCAAGTGGCTCTTGTGCCTCTTGTTTATTCTTTTATCTGTTTTGACATTAAGTTTTTTTTTTCACTACCTTTTAATGCTTTTACATATATAACATTATGAGTTTTTTTCCAGTGGTCTCTCCATTAACAATGTTTCCAATACAACATTAAATGGCATTCTGGTTAAGACGATAAACTACGTCCGACAGCAAGGCCTCTGATCAGGAGGTTTTGAGGAGCGTGGAACCACCTCTTAATTACTGGTGTCCCCAAGTCCACCCTAACCTGGAGTGGTAGCACTCGTTATGGTCTCAGCTATGGGCAAATAGTTAACCTCACAAACTGGGATCAAAATACATTGA
The DNA here is from genome assembly GCA_964036315.1 of Acanthosepion esculentum. NCBI lineage: Eukaryota > Metazoa > Mollusca > Cephalopoda > Sepiida > Sepiidae > Acanthosepion > Acanthosepion esculentum. The sequence continues at coordinate 71,900,870 of OZ038502.1, read as the reverse complement.
AAATGTGAGATAGGTTTTAATACCAGCAATACATTTTTGAAAAAATACCAGCAATATTTTTTGGAAAAGATTTTACCAGTAATACATTTTTGAAAAAAAAATATTACCAGCAATACATAAATTTTCGAAGATAAATTATTACCAGCTATACATTTTTTGAAAAACCAAATCTTGTCGGTAATATATAACCCATTGAGGTTGATATGCCGTAAAACAAACCAAACCAAATCAAACCAAATCAAACCAAACCAAACAGCATTACATGGATAGTGGCCACCGGCCTTGCTTGGGGTGATACGCTTAAAAAAAAAAAAATTCGCCTTGACAAATCTCCATGATTTTGCTCTCTCCACTGAGGCCAAGGACAGAACTCACACATCTTTGATTTAAGTTATTTCGAGATCAGTTACCCAACGCTTTTATTCACTGGGCCATGCGTCCTTGGTTCAGTCCAAAATTCCAACAAATACCACCTGAAGAAGGCTGGTGAGTATAACAGCCGAAACGTCGAGAAGGTTAAGTAAAAGATAACAGTCCGAATAATATAAGTAGCGTAAATAGTTACAATACCTTATCTAAGAAATAACGACAAATCATTAAAATCTGCTTTAAAGTTTAGAGTCTATAATATAATCTACAATTTTCTTAAAGTACAAAAGTAACTTCGAACTAAATACAATTTGATTTGGTCATATTTTAGAGTTCTCTTCAGACAATATGAAAGGAATGACATTTGTGCATATTTAGATAGGAAAAACAAAATATATCATGTTTACTTCGTTACAAAGCAACAGACACGAGTTTTGTGTACATTGTTTAATATTAGTTTAGGCATTACAATATTTATGCCAGATGTCAGATGAATATCGACGGAGGTTGTGTTTATTTAACGGACGAAGATTTATGACACAGTAGTGAACGCCTCGAGAATAGGCGGAAGCGAGAGATTTTAAATAATATCTCATTATTATTTTGGTGTATTTTTCCAGCATTCGTAATCTAAATATCAATTTTTAAAAAAATATTTTTTTTTATAAATATCTGCGTGGCTGTTTGATTGCGGAGGGGAAGTTGAGAGGATAGATCTCAATCAATGGGTGAGAGTTTCTTTTTTTCTTTAATAAGTACTGACAATGCAGGGTGTAGGCGATCATGTCTCTCTTTACAGAGTGGTTGCTATGACTTATCTGTTGGAAAGAGGATAGAACGTTTCTCTGTTACCTCTTCAACAATGTTTGAATACGGAGTTGTCTTCCTTGAAAATTAATCGAAGCTAGAATGACCAATCCCCCGCTACATTTTAACCCATATCTGGAGGGGGGCATATAGATGCATTTATAAAGTTCCCAAGAGTTATTTCCATAAATTGATGGCAACAGACTTGGCATGAGTTTCAAATCGTCTCGTCGATTCCACTTTCAAAGTCGTTAACAATTACATGATATGTATATCCCTGAAAAGAAACCTATTACATCAAAAGAAATTATTCTGTGTGCAAACCGCCTCAATTATGATATATATAGATTTACGCAAAAGCTTTTGACCAGGTATGACGCAAGGATCTATTTGATAGATACATACATGCAACAAACTATTTCTTATTTAACAGTTAAAATATTTCATCCTTGAAAATGGCTAAATGTATAGCCGAAAGCCCTCGTAATAAAAGAACATTCGGACAGTTTTTATATAATTTATCATCTGAAAAGAAAAAAAAATATTAGATCGCATGAGAAATTGTATAAAAATTAATCCAAGCACCTTGTCTGTCGTATTCAATGAAATAAGCATGAAAGAAGGATTGCTGCCTAAATATACAAATATATATGTGTGTGTGTGTGTGTGTGTGTGTGTGTGTGTGTGTGTAGTAATCCGTTGGTATAATTCCGGTGAGTCCCATAAAACAACATAGAATTTGATATATGTTAACACTGACTCAAAAAAGAGCGCTCCATGTGTATTTTAATAAAACAGACCAGATTTTCTTTTCAATTGAAATTAAGATACCTTTAGTTAATGACCATATTCACCTACGAACTTTAATTTTAAAATTCGCAGGATTTTTCAAACTGTTTCTGGTATCGGCCTGTACTGTACTGTTTGTTTTGGGAAAGAAATAGAGACGGTAATTGGATACCTTTTTGGGGGTAAGTTGGGGAAGAAGAAGGCATTGTTACTGAAAACATATTATGGAGGTAGGAGAGACTGGGTAAGAGGAGGGGGATGTGGAGACTGGTGGGCTGACTTATATTCTAATGGTCACTCGGTCAAAGTTTAATTCGCCGGGAATTCACGGAAATTAACGAAAACGTATTCGTTTGTCCACGTCAATAATACATACATATATATATAATACACACACACACACACACAGACACATAGACACACACACACACACACACAACTTTTTCAAATGAAAGTGAGGCCGTAAACTTTTTTTAATAAACTTAACACCTTACATAAGGCTTTGCGCTTCACTATGGAAGTGGAGAAGGACAATTCTTTGCCTTTTTTGGACGTTTTTGTTCAGCGTAGTAGTGGGGGTTCTTACAAGTATTTATCGTAAACCTACCTTTACTAGCCTGTATTTGAATTGGCGTGAGTTTGCACCTACATCAAGGAAAATTAATCTTATTAAAACATTGGGGTATAGGGCGCTCAAAATTTATTCTCCTACTAGACTCGATTGTGAATTTGAGAACATTAGGGAGATTTTCCTTAGTAATGGCTATCCGGAAGCCCTTATTAATTATACTATTAATAAGAAGACTAGGGAATTTCATTCCCCTAAATTCCAAGGGCCTTCTAAATGTCCGGTTTATTTGAAGATTCCTTATATTGGGGATAAGGGCCAAAGCTTAGTTAAGCAAATTAGCATGTCGGTTTCTGGTTGTCTTCCTTCTGTTGCTTTGCGTTGCATTTGTCGAACTAGGTTTGCGTTTCCGTCGTTTCGCAAGGATGAATTGCCCTACATAAAATTAAGTAATTTGGTATATGAATTAAATTGCCATTGCGCTGCTGGTTATGTGGGGCGTACAACTTTGCATTTGGAAACAAGAATTAACCAACATGTACCTTCTAAAATACGACTTGGCAAAATAGATAACATGTGTTATCTTCCCTCTACAAATATGGAATCGGCTATTGCTCAACACCTAGTAGAGAATATAGCCTGTGCCAAGTCGTATACGAAAGAGTGGTTCAAAATTATTCACAGAGCTGGTTCCAACAATCATTTGAAGATTTTGGAATCAATCTGTATAGGATTACGGAAACCTTCTCTTTGCCGGCAGAAGGATTTTGTGAAGACCCTTAATTTGTTGGTGTGATATTTTATTTTCACTGTCCCTCGCTAATTATTTACACGCAATTTCCCCTCCCCTCGTTATAAGTATATATACTTATACTTTATTGATTTCAGCGTGTTCACCCCCCTTTTTTTGCTCTTCATTTTCGTTGCTGTTCTTTTCGTTTAATTTATCAATTTTTCCAACGATTTTCTCCTGATGAGATGTTGGACGAAAGGGCCTTAGGGACTATTACTATTAATAAATTCCTTGTTTTTAAAATAGTATATATATATATATATATATATATATATATATAAAGAATCCGATGGCTAAAAATATGAGAAAGTGGAACAAGTTTTCGTGTGACGTTTTTCGTTGACGTACTTCATCCGACCAAATTGTTCTTTACGTTAATGCGATTACACATACGCAGGAAGGAGAGGGGTTGTTGAGAATATTTTATCTATTTATTAAATTTAATATACGTTTCGTGTATAAAATCTTCTCGCTTTCATTTAGTTTCCATTTCTTTTTGCTTATGTTTCCATCACTTATGTTATTAAATGTTCCACATTATGATAATAGAAGATCTGTCAAGAAAGGTTAAATGTTGTAAGACCCAGGACGCAAATTTATTGTGGAATATTCGTCCAGACCCTTAAAATATTTCACCTTTCTTGACAGATCTTCCATTATCACAACGTGGGATATTTAATAACATAAGTGATGGCGACAAAAAGAAAAATAAACCAAATAATAAGTGCTAGGTTAAATACGCAACGCATACATTTTTAAAAAAACTAATTAATTTTAAAATTTTAAGCAACCTCTTTCCTACTTACGCCTGTGCTGTCATCTCAACATAAACGTTTAGTACGATGAATCTCAAAAGATACGAAACGCGTCACACAAAAACACCTCACACTTCATCATATTTTCCCCCTAAAAGAAATATATATAAAAAGAGAAAAAAAAAACTATTCCAACACGGTTTCCTTAGTAAGTATAGGAATCTTTCTTCGTCACTTTTCTATTTATATTGTCTTTACAGCTATGTTTTATTTATAACTAGCCAAAAAGCAGCCCTTCGGGTGAATTTAGGCTCCCTCCTGCGGAGGGCTTTTGAGCCTTCGGTCTTTTAACCTTCAGCGTCATTTCTGTCCGTCAAAATTATAAGAATTTAGAAATAATAAATTTATTTATTTTTTATCGACGCCTTAATTCGGCATAAACGTTCTTCGTATACGCAACCGATCTCCGTAATTTGTTTACATTTATTTTACGCGCAATGTTCATTTTCTTTTAAAATCACCATTCTTTACGAGCCCTTCACATAAAATCACTTTTAAAAGGTATTAGGGAAACCGAACTATGTAATGTTTCGAATATGTAACAGTACGGCTGCTAGGAAAAGCAGAAATAAAAACATATGAGCAATGTACCGTGCCCCGCTTAAGTTTTAATTACGGTTTGATAAGACCATATCAGTTGCAAAAGCGACGAAAAGCGAAATTAAAGTTACACGTTAAAGAATTGTTTTAAACCTTTCTCTCTGTTCGTTACTTAAATTTAACTTTAAATCAGCTATTAATTTGATTTTTAATCACGTTTACTACATCTTACTTCAGGTTATTTATGATTAGCCGATATCGAAATCGGGCGGACAGACGGACACACGTACACTGCGCTTTATATATATATATATATACATATATATATATATATATATATATATATATGCATAAGAACTAAAAAAGGGTAATAATAATGACCTCAATATGGTTCGGAATATCAATACTAGCAGTAACAAAATCACTGATAAACTGAAGATCAGTGATAGAATAGGTCAACTATATGAAAAAGAAAGCTATATAACCTTAAAGGACCACAAACCAGATTTCGAGGCTAATCCGACTACAAGGATAATAAATCCTACAAGACCTGATATCGGAAAAATTAGTAAAATGATCCTCGAAGGGGTAAATAAACAAATTAAAGAAAAAAATAGGCCTGAAATTTGGATTAATACCAAAGACGTGATAAACTGGTTTACTTGTATAAAAGAAAAAAAAAACCAACTGTAAACTAATGCAGTTTGATATTGAAAATTATTACCAATCAATATCTAAAGAACTGTTCATGAATGCGTTGGACTTTGCCACCCAGTACACAGATATTACAGAAGAAGAAAAGAACATTATTGTAAATTGCGAAAAAACCGGTACTGATATATAAAGGTAAGAAATGGATAAAGAATACATATGACCACTTTGACATCACAATGGGATCACAAGACTCAGCTGAATTTTCAGATCTCATAGGTCTTTTTATATTATACAACCTTACAGCGCACCTTGATATTAATATAACTGACATTTACTTATACAGAGACGATTGTCTTATGGTTATTAGAAACTCTACTAACTTCAAAACAGATAAAATTAGAAAGGTATTATGTAAAGAATTTAAAAGCATGAGCTTAAAAATTACGGTTAGCACTAAATTAAAATAATGTTAACTTCCTTGATATAACATTAGATTTAAAGAAAAATACATATACACCTTATAAAAACCCAATACCAATCCTTTATATATACACCCTAAATCAAATCACCCGCTTCTATAATTAAGCATATACCTTTATCTATCCGAAAAAGAATAAGAACACATTCAGCAAATGACACAATTTTCGTTGAACATTTTAATTTCTATAATAAAGCTCTAAAAGATAGTGGCTGCAAAAACCCAAAACTAACTTATATTAAAAATGAAAATGGAAAGCATAGAAAAAACAGAAGTAGAAAAATAATTTGGTTTACGCCTCCATACAACCAAATGGTAATGAAAACATTAGGACAAAAATTCCTCGCATTAATAGTCAAGTATTTTCCCAGTGAAAGTAAACTAAGTAGTATTTTCAATAAAAATACACTAAAATTAAGTTACAGCTGTACTGAAAACTTCGAAAAAGTTATTAAGAAACATAATGCTAATATCTTAAATAAACACTTATACCAGAACCAAAAAATTTTAGACAATGGAAAAATAAAAATAAAAACTGATGAGGATAAAAATTTTATGTAACTGTAAAAAACCTCATAACTGTCCTCTACAAAATAAATGTCGCACAGAATCATTACTATACCAAGGCAATATATCCTCTATTGAAAATACTGAATACCAAAATATATATAGCTTGTACAAGCCAGGAGTTAAAAAAATGTTCAACCAACATCAACGTTCGTTTAGGATAAATAAATATAAAAATCAAACATCTCTCTCAAAGTACTTCTGGCACCTAAAAGAATCCTATAAAACACCTACAGTAAAATGGAAATTCATAAGAAAAGCTAGAATATGTAGGTCATTAAATGACCCATGTCCTTTTAAAATTTTATTTTTAAATATTATTTTAAAACAAATTTTGACAATGACGTCACAAAATAGCTATTTCATGAGAAACTATATATTACTAAGTTTATAAAAAATAAAAATTTACTGAATCAGAGAAATGAAATTGCTATTTTGTGCCGTCATTGACAAAAATCTTTCTTTAAATAATATGCCGTAAGAATTTTTTGCCGTTAACAATAAATTTTTTAAAAAACCCAGAAGACATGCATTTAATGAATGTCAGAATTCGTTGAAAAATCCATACCTACCCATCCCTAAACATAACACCTTTTTCGAACCTAACTAATAACTGATACAACAAACGCTAATGAAAATGAACACGCTACCACCCCTTGCCTGGATGAGTGAATTTCTCTGTATCCTTGGAAACAGTGAATTATTAATTTTTTTGCCGTTCCTTTAAAACTCAGTAAATTTAAAAATAATTTACTTCAAAATTCGCTTGATGATGAAATGGAACTAATGTTTTTAATTTAATTACAAAATTAAATTCGAAGCTTCCATTTTTTGAAACATGGTTATTACTGTGTAGCGAAAAAGACATATTTTAAATCAATTAATTTATAATATTAATGCTCTGTAAATCTACATTGAACCCTATTTTGTAAAAATAAAAATAAAAATATCTATAAGAACACCGGATTATATATTTTACTGTTCTTTCTTTATATATATATATATATATATATATATATATATATATATATATATATATATATATATATATATATATATATATATATATATATATATATATATATATATATATATATATTAAAATGGACAAAGTCTGACAATTATTTTAAGACATTTTATTATGTTTATACGTTCTTTTTATAGATACAAATATTTTAAAAAGCACGTCATGCTATATGAAAGTTCCGTATAGGATACAGGTTCGATTCCTGTCGGAGGACGCATATTTTCTAATGAAAATTTATCTCACATTCAGGTCTGTAAATGTTGCTAATACTGTTTATTATAAACAGAACATGTACTTAAATATTTTATCTATAAAAAGAACGTATAAACATAAAAAATGTCTTTATATATATATATTTGCTGAAAATTCCTCTTTCTGTTGAAGAAGCGACTCCTAAAAAAATTCATATGCGTCTATATTTGGTCAAATTTTTCAGCGCGCCCTTATGGAAAATGACTATTGACGACAAGCACTTCTCGAGGACAATAGCATTAGATATTCCGAAGAACTTCTACAAAAGTCCTCTACCTATGGATTCACTGGAAGGGTTTTTTTTTCGATTATAAAACCCTTCCCAACAGGTAGGTCTCTGAAGGTAGTTAATAATGGTCAGTCTTCTGGGCCCCTGATGGTCAACGCAGGCGTTCCCCAGCGGTACCTTCTTGGAATAACACACTTTTGATTGACATTAATGATCTGCTGAAAAAAACATAATCAGATCAATTGTAAACATCTACGCCGATGACACTAACATATACAAGGACACCTTTAAAACTATTGACGTCTGAGCGGTGGCATCTGGCTGGTTACATTCAATACCACGAAAACCAAACTAGTTACCTTCAATCATCGTCGATCGGACCTCGATCTGCCGCCAGTTACGATGAACGGATGTCCACTCTGGGGGACTCCCTGCCTTGAGAGACTATTTTGCCTTAAACTCACTGCTGACCTCCAATAGAACTATATATATATATATATATATATATATATATATATATATATATATATATATATATATATATATATATATATATATATATAACTAGCAGCATGGCCTGGCGTTGCCCGTGCTTGATTCAGAAATTGAACGACACATACAGCAATTGTTATCACTTGACTTTAAATATTTTTGCCCTTCCTGGCCTTTAAAGGAGTGCCCTTTGCCGTGCTTATGTTGCTACATGCCTTACTTCTTGCGTATCTCTCACTGCGAATTTTTTCTAAGCTCTATACTAAACGTTATATCTGTTACGAAAAAAGAACTAAACAATATGAACACAAAACGATCAGCTTTAAAAAAGGACTCGTAACTGGAAAAACCGAATGGAAAAAGAATGTTAACAACAAATACATTTTCACACCCAACCCAGTTCTGCGAAATCAGAATCAACGTTGAGTTTAAGCAAGCGAATGAGCCAATTGGAGTAAAGTGCCATGCAGATTTAATTTTTCCAACTTGTGACGAATGCAGCTATCGATTTTTTTGGCATGCTAGCATGCTAGTAAACATTCGTGTCAGTCAGGTGTTGGCTCTCACGTTGGCCAATAGAATCTTCTTGCCTATACGTGGCAGCCAGTTATAGGCTCTCACCCTGGCCAGTAGAAAATGACCGCAAACTACATGAAAACTGGCGTAGAAGCATGAAAAAAATCGATTATTTACGCTATCGATGGGAGTTGGGAAATGCAATGTCGCTCTTGGCTTTTTCACTAACTTGGAGCATGTGCATGTAAATTTTGGTACAAATACGTCGAAAATTGCGGCCGTGTATTCGTTACACACACACACACACACATCCTGCCTTTTATAGATAGAGATTCATCACCAAAGATACAGGAAAACATGGGCGTCTCTCTGTAACGATCCAGTAAGTACCTGACTCCTCATGCTACCTATTAGATGAGCCAGGTCAGGCCGAAAATGTAGTAGTGTTGCCATATTTGGGCGAGAGCTGCCAAGTCCTCATTGTCCAGTCTCGATAGATGTCAAGAGCATCTCCGAGGTATTTGGGCTGACTAATTATTTACCACACGCCCAACCTCTCTCTCACAGGCGAGATGTCGCACGCCTGTCGCTACTCTACCTGGACTATCATGGAAATTACTCGGGCAAAGTACAGGGTTGTCCGGAAGCCATATCACCCAATAACAAAAAGTAATGAGAACAACAGAACAAGTCATACAGTAATACAAAGCACATGTACTGGATTTAGTTTATTCACATTCATTGACGCTGTCACACATCGAGAAGGTCTGTATGAACACCATCATTTTCGTGTAGGAGCTCGTGTCAGCCATCTGAAATAGAAAATTATATCATATTGGGGTGACAGGACTTTCGGACTACCCTGTATATTGGGTGTTTGTAACCATTTTTTTACATCATCAGAAGAGTTATCTAAATATAATTGATTGAATTTAGTATTTCTATGTAAGAGATTCGAGATGAACGAACAGGAAATTTGTTATCTCGTTGAAGGTTTATTGATTTTTATTTGTTTTTTTTTTTGTTTGATTTTAGAAGAAGAAGAAGAAGAAGAAGAAGAAGAAGAAGAAGAAGAAGAAGAAGAAGAAGAAGAAGAAGAGACAAGGAAAAGATTAAATAAAACGTACTTACATTGTGGTCCGAATGTCTTGTCACCCCCTACAAAATGTAATGCGAACAATAGAAAAACTAATACAATAATACAACGACATGTACTGGATCCAGTTTATTATTCCCTTTCATTGACGTTGTCACACATCAAGATGGTCTGTATAAGCACCATCATTTTCGTGTCAGCAATCTGAAATAGAAAATTATGTAATATAGGTGTGACAGGACTTTCGGACCACCCTGTATGTTGTGTGTTTGTAGCCCTTTTTACATCAACAGACGAGTTATCTAAATATAATTGATTGTATTTAGTATCTCTATTTAGTAGATTCGAGATAATCGGATAGGACATTTGTTATCCCATTAGACATTTATTGCTTTTTAATTTGTTTTTTTCTTATTTGTTTACAGAAGAAGAAGAAGAAGAAGAAGAAGAAGAAAAAAAAGAAGAAGAAAAAGAAGAAGAAGAAGAAGAAGAAGAAGAAGAAAGAACTTTTTCTTAAGCTCATACAACGCCACCCAGTAAAACCCTGCATTCACTGGCTCTCGGGGCTTGTATTAGGGGAAAATGAATAAAAATTAATTTAAGGATTTACTTACTTAATCGCTTAAATCTTAATTAAAATATTTTATATCCTCCCTCTAGATATGGATTACATAACATATTTGACAGGACTCGGAATAAGAGACGGAAACCTCTGATTCTAAAACTGTATATAGACTATACGCACTGGCAGGGATACATTCCCATAGCATCGTACACATCATCACGCTGTTTAATTATTTGGAGAAGGTTCTTTGGGTTCAAAATGTCAACACTATTTCACAAAAGAAAGTCAACGACAATTTTACCGAGGCTAAAATGTTTTTCGGCTTAATTAGAATTGATGACCAGAAATCCGCAACTGTCCCAGAACCTGGTATATCCATGGAATGTGTTTGTGCACCTCGAGGTGGTGTAATGGTTAGCAAGCTTGTCTCGCTAGAAAAATTACGACTGAGTAGTGAGTTCGATCCTCACTGGTAGCCCCTTACTTTGGGCCTTGTGCCACATCCAAGCTACGCTTGGAAAATCACTATCCATGGAATGTGTTCTGACGAGCGACATTTCTTGGTTTCACCAGCCTTGACCTTTGCAGTTGAGACCCGCCATCCCACATGCACAAGTATGAATCATCCTCATTCCATTCGTATTCCATTAATAAGAAGTAAGTTCCTAATGGCCAGCCTCTTTTCAAGGAATGCGGTTTTGTGCTACAGATTGCTAGCAGGATGCTTTTCCCAATCACTACAATCTTTTTCTTTTAGGAGAATTATAACTGTGGGTATATTAATATAAACCTCCACAATTTATACGCACATAATTCGTTACAGAAAATAAGAAACAAGACGGTTCTTTCTTCATCATACATTTCACCTTAACAAGATAACTATTCCCAGTGGCTGATATTTCCATAGCAGCGTGCACAACATCATCCTTTTTCATTATTTGGACAGGATTCTTTGGGTTCAAATTGTCAAGCCTATTCTACAAAACAAAGTCAGCATCGCTCTTTTACCGAGCCTGAATTGGATTTCGTCTTACTTAGAATTGATGACCAGAAATCCTTAAATATTCCTTAGAATAGCATGTAGGTGAGTTTTAATTCTGGGCAAATAATTATAAACACCTTAACATTTATACATACGTAAATACTCGTAAAAATTAGAAACGGCAAAACGTGAAAACGGCAAAACAAGTATTATTTATTATCTGGTTGACAATGGCTTTTAAAAAACAGAAATACTGTGTAAATTGAATATAGTCTTTCTTGTATGTTTTCTGTTTATATAATGCGTGTAGTGAGTGTCCAAATAATTTTGTTGAAGAGATAAAAGAATGTCTAGAGGTTTTGTTTTGTTCTGTTTTTTACCTTGGATTTCGGTTATGAGTGTTACGCGATAATTGTTACCGTTGTGGCCTGAAATGTAAAGAAGCTGACATTTTGGTCAACCCACGTGTTGACGGCCTGTCCAATAGTGAATGTGTCATGTCTTTGTGTATGAAAGAGGAGAATAGTGGGTTTAATTCGCATTGGTTTTAAAAATGGTGAATCGTATTAGTGATAATTATAATTGTTATAATTATTTAGTTATAAATTACTTTTGACAGTATAATTCATTTTTATTTTAAATGGATACGACACCATGTATTTAGATGCGACTCCCGAGTTGTCTTAGCTGTCTGATCTTTCAAACATAAAATAAAAAGCCCTCGTGACAACTGTATTAATAACATTATTTTTTAAAAATATATAGTACGTGTAATGAATGTCCGGATAATTTATTTGGAAAGAAATAAAAGTATGTAGTTTCATACCTCTTGTTTTGGTGATGAGTCTTAAAAATAAAGGAGCCGAAATTTTGTTCAATCCACGTGTTGACGGCCCGTCCGATAGTGAGTGTGTCATGTTTTGTATGATAGAAGAGATTGGTTTCAGAACGGATGATTCGTAAGAATGATAATTATAATTGCTATAATTATGTTGTTATAATTATTTGTGATAGTTTAATTAATTTTTATTTATTCATTTTTAATGGGCAGGCAAACTTTTCGCATCTAGGGTTAACCGTTAATTTTTCTGCATAACCTTAAAGAAGATCCCATCTTGATCTTTTTTTATGCTCATATCACACCATAAAGTCACCCTTTACCTTGCGAGGTTCTTTGGTATTGCACTGGGTGAACATTAGTATAAAAGCAAAACAAAAACGAACAACTGTTCAATTAATGGGCTATTTTTCTGCATATCTTTGACGTTTGTACATTATGAAGGGCCCGTTTCTTTGCTTTTGTTGGGATGTTAGTTCATGATTACTCATATATACTTTTGCCGAAGTCTAGTAACCGACTTCTATAAATATCTCAATCACCACGCTTCGCCAAAAACAAATAAACAATAAGAAGAGGGAGAGGACGAAAAGAAAAAAAAATGTTTCGATTTTGGCTTTTCATACAAACATCTATAAACAGGGGCAATCTAAATTACAAGTAGAACGCGCTCTATTCACAAAACGATCGACACACACATACACGACCAAACTTGCCTCCTAACGTTCTTCCTCTTTGCAGCAAAAGGCAAACAGTCGTCCCAAGACACCATCTCCCTTACCGAAAAAAAAATAATTCAACACTTGGTTACTAAAGCGAATGTATGTCTGTGTGGTGGTGGTGGTGGTAAGGGGACAACGGCGGACCAACCCGACTCAACCAATCAGCTTTGAGCGTCTACTACCGCCGTCACTGACCACCATCTCCATTGGCTCTGCCCTCCGATTCCAATTCGACCGTTACCCTCCTCCTTCACCCTTTTGACTGTCGGCCACTGTTGAATGAAAATGTTCGCTTCTGTTTGTTACTGCCGATTTTAGCCCGTAATTAATCATAAACTGACATTTATTGCACATTCCAGACAAGTCTTTCCGGGGCAATATACCAACTCGTCTCCCTGATATCGTTCAAGCATATTATTATTATTATTATTATTATTATTATTATTATTTAAAAGAAAGGAAAAAGGGAAAAAAAGAACGATTATTTTGCTACAAATGAAAACGATATTAGGCACCTCATTTTTTCAGTTTATTTAATCATATTAATTATCGGATTTTTCCAATATCATCCACATTTCCATGATATATATTATATTTCTTTTTTTTTTTAATGAAAACTAAAATAATGCTGGTCAGCGGGACTGGTGGAAAAATCGGCGATCATTGTTCGAATCCCGGCCGATCTCCTCGCGTTCATTTTTACAAAAATACCTTTTGGAAAGATGTGATTCAGTTTCTCCTCTTCAAATTATTGGTTATCTCGATGTAGCAAGTAGTTTCGGATAAGGGGAAATTTTAAATAACGAATTAAAAATAAACAACTTTGAAGAGGGATGGGACCCGTCAGATTATCGCCGTCAGACACACCAATGACTGCTATACATATAGAACTCAAAGCACGATTCGTGGAGGCACGGTGGAGTAATGGATAGCGGATCGGATTGAGGAATCGGTGAGACGAGTTCGAATTCCAGTCGAATCCATCACATTCGCTTACATGCTTATACCCTTGGGAAAAGTATGAATAATCTTCTGACGGCTATGGGTAAATAGCATGACTAGACCAGATGGAACAAAATGACAACCTGTTTTGTACAGCCTCGAATGTCTTCACATCTGAAAGGGAGCCAAGATCTGTCCCCCTCCACCATTCTATAATCTGTCGTGGAACTTATTTTTCGAAAGAGCAGTGTTCCATGGACAATGTTTTCGAAATAGATATTAACAGTCCAGAAACACGAGAAGCAGGACCTTCATTTGGAAGACAGTCATAATGGAGTTTTCCTGATGAAAAGAAGTGGCTACGTACAGCGGGAAAAATCTCTCTCGTCAGTCATGTATCGAAAGATACATGATCGCCTAAGCGTGTATCACACATAACTGAACTGAAGATGACTCGTGATGTGACGATAATAAAACAAATTAACAATTAAAAAAATATTAGGATATGTGAAAAGATCTCCGCTCAACCTACTTTCCAAAACAACAAAAAAAGTTTGTTGAATTGATTTTTTAATATCAGTCATCCTATATAGCTAAGGTATTACAGACAATTTCCTAACAGAAGAAGAGAAGACAAGTCAACCGAGAAGCGGTTTTCGAGAGAGAGAGGCAAAGCTAAACATATGCAGAATATGTGACCAATTGGAATTTGGAAAAAATCGAAACAAAAAAATAGTTGTCCTTAGAATCGCAAACATCCTGAACTGTCAGAGAAACTTTGAAAATTTGACATTCAAATGTTTAAATGTTGCGCTTGGAAACAAATAACTCTCTTTTCCTCCAGTTTCTACGTGTCTATGAATAGGCAACAGTTATACGTGATAATATTAACACCTTAAATCAACGAAAGAAAATACCAGAATAGCTAAAATAACTGAAGGGCAAATATTCAAGTGCTCAAAATGCATTTATATACAGTTATGACATACAAGAAATTATAATCATATGTATAAACCTGTATATCACCCATAGAAAACTATAACATATAAGGATACCGCAAGCAGTGTGAACGGGAAAAAATCCAGAGGGTCTTACTTGTAATATCTCTAGAGATCTGTATGCATCTTTCGCAGTAAATGTGCCTTCAGGCTCTTACAATGTTTCACCTTTCTTGACAGATCCGTTATTATCACAATGTGAGATATGTAATAATAAATGTGATATTAACGTAAACAAAAAGAATAATAGCTTATATATAA
>OZ038502.1:71875570-71880570 GCA_964036315.1 Acanthosepion esculentum | reverse complement strand
CACACTGTGGGCCCGCAACAGCTGGAAGATGTTACGTTGCAACCGTAAACGTAACATCATCCAGCTGATATTGAGCACTTTATCCCATAAATATAGCACACCTTAAGAGTATATTTCGTCATATATGTATGTATGTATGTATGTATCCTTTGCTTTGGTCTCTCCTTAAATGTCGATATAAAATTACATATTGTACTGAGTAATGTTCTGATTTATTCATTAGACTTAGTGACAGACTGATTCAGCTATTTTATAAAGTATAAAGAAATTAAAAAATGATGTAGATATTAAGATCTGGATCAGCATCTCCCACAAGGAGAAGAAAGTGAATTTGAAAGACAAGCGGACAAGGGCTTGCCAGATCATTCCTGTTAACTCGAAGATGCAAATAACATAAAGTAAAAGATGGCTTAGGATATTGCCCAGAATTTGAGATTTTGGAAAATGAACCTTAGACTCCTGATTAAAATAATGGCGTATTTTACTTTTTCTATGTACCTTGTTTTCCTCAAATAAAACAAATACACCGATTACATTTGGTTATATATTCGGACATAAACAGTGTTTCTACAGCCTTAAAGTAACGAAGTGTGATGCAATTGTTTTTTTAATCGAGCAATTCTAAAAATGAAAAAAATATAAAATATATTTAAGAATTTAATCAATTAGAATCCCCGTCAACAAAAAGAAAGGCAAAGGTCGTTTGTCTGACCTAGAGACATGTCTTCAATTTCTCAGTGTAGAACAAATCTGACCTGAAAGTGAGGAAAAACTGACGCCTTAGTGTCAACAGTGGTATCATTGTTGATCGATCAAAAGTTAATTACCCTTCAGTGGGTATTCGCAATTGTGTGCTGCAGTTACAGGATGGCAATATGGTTATTTTAGTGTAATAAAGGGAGATATACTGACTGACCATCAATTGTAAAAACGCCAGAATATATAGTTGTCAGCAAAAGGAAGAGTCTAACAGTCCCACTTCTGAACCCACACATTATTCAACGTCATTTTCATTGATGAAACAATTCCTGAAACTCTTTTTATCGAATAGCAAGCATCTTTCTCATCGCATTCTCTTCATGCTATGAGAACGAAAGTCATATATAAATTCCAACGTTCGCAGCGTTAATTCAAAAAAGAGCTCGATACCGATAGTAGATCGATAATTATTTATTTATTATAATTTTATCATATAGACAAAACCATTTTACTCACTACAAAGATGCAACTTGGTTTCAGTGCATTTCAACTGCACATCGACGGGTGAGGGTCGGAAATGGTTATATTAGTAGTAGTAATCTTATAAGTATAAGAAATTATACTCGTTCGGAAAACCTTTGGTGTCTTGATTTGCCAATAATCAAACCAATAACAAAGGGAAAAAAAAGGTATTAAAAATAATGAAAGAACCAAGACCATGTACGTTAGCCGAAAATAATCGCCTAGTATGCAAGTCCAAAGTCAAAAGAAAAAAACACCGATACGAGTACGCAAAATAACTGAATAAAGTGCTCAATACAGTAAGTAGAGCAGACCTAGTTAAACCTAGAGAGCCAGACAAACCTACAAAGGTTTCACCTAAGCGCTTGAAACTTTGGTAGGTTTGTCTGGCTCTCTCAGTTTAACTCTCTCTCTCTCTCTCTCTCTCTATATATATATATATATATATATATATATATGTATGTATGTATGTATTAAAAATAATAGATGCCTTAATAATAAAAAAGAAAAAGCCAACACACAATAATGTTAACTACGAACACGGCCACAATGTGATAACTGCATTCGAAAAATAAAACATCGCTATAACTCTAGAAACATACACACAACCCATACCCCTAATTAAAAAGCAAAAATAAAATCATCCTTGATAATGGCTAAAAATATAGCCGAAGCCGCTCGGAATTACAGAAAATTTGGACAGTTTCTGCACAGTCTGTGTCCAGAAAGGAGAACACGTTTCGAATACAAGAAAGGTTGGATGCGAAGCTTAATCGCAGTGCCCTGCCTGTCGTCTTTCATAAAAACATATATAAATGGGGGATTGCTGCCTAAGTACACAATATATATATATATATATATATATATATATATATATATATATATATATATATATATATATATATAATGCAAGACTCTTCGGTAAATCAAATCGAGATCTCTCAGTCACTGTGTGTTTATCTAAAAAATGAATACGCTTAAATTCCTCTTCATCCCTGCAGTGCGCCAAGAATCTCCGACTGACGCCAATTCAGTCGAGTTTCGATCCGAGCTAGAGGCAATCGGACGTCTAGCCACACTGATTGTGGCTGCACAAAAGAAGCTTCCTGTTGGTTATCTTTAGGGCAAAATCACCAGATAATTTAGAAATAGCCGACGCAAGGTTCTTTTTTTAATGTCCCATTCTGCATAGACGCATTTCTCATTGACGTTCTTCGATTACGCCTGATTTTTTTTCAAACACCTGTTTAATGAGTCTTGGCTATTCTCGAGGTGTGAGGACATCCTGGTCTCGGTCTATCTTTGATGCTGAAACTTTCGTTGTATCGATCGATTGTGCTTTTGATAGCGTGGTCTCGAGAAAAAAGTCCCGAAAGGAATAACAGTTGTTACGCTGATACGTAAAGAAGCCATGTGAGTACGAGTCCCGAAAAAAATATCAGCAGATACTACAGCGTAACCCGAATTTTCAATAGGACTCAGTAGAAAAATATACTGTGAGAGACTGAGCAACGTAAAAGTCAGAATACCGGTAACATCAGTGATATTAGCATGCTTATATCACTTGGCGGGATGAGGATGAAAATCATCAAACACGAAAATGTTCGCAGACGAATTTAAAGAGCGAGAGCGAGCGAGAGAGAGAGTCAGAGAGAGAGAGAGAGAGATTTCTATATTACTATAAATTTACAGTGTTGAGAAGAAAGAGAGCGGTAACGGAAAAAATAAAATAATTAACAGGGAGCAATAACGGAAGTCGAAAGCACATGAAAGAATAATCTGAGGACTCAAAAGACAATTCCCTTGCAATTGGGAGATTGTCCCGAATGCAAACACCAAGTTCATGCATATGTATCCTAGAATCTTTTCGCCAAGATAATTCCTTGATAGTGATAGAATAATTTAAATTAGTTTCACAATGTGCGAAGATATCAGGATAACTTTTCAAGAGAAAATATTCTACTAAACGGCTTCAAGAATTGCTGTGTTCTACCAGTTCTCCAATATGACAATGAACGCTGGACAATTTTCTTATAGTTCAAGAGTCCCCGTGAAACAACAGACACGTGGTTCTACAGAAAGATGCTGATAATAGCATGGACTGAGAATGTGAGAAGTAAGGAAGCATTAAGTAAAATGGTAAACAGAAATAACACTTATACACATAATCAGAGAATGCTGAACACGATTGATTTGATGATTAAAAGACCGTTTAACTGTGAACAGTTTCTCATCAGTAAAGATGATGTTTTTCAGCGTTCCATCACGAATCCGTTTCAGCAACTGCTTACTTCTTTGAAGCCTCTTTTTTCATTGTGGCTGCAGAAAAGAAGCTTCCTCTTCGTTATCTTTAGGGCAAAATCACCAGATAATTTAGAAATAGCCGACGCAAGGTTCTTTTTTAATGTCCCATTCTCCTTAGACGCATTTCTCATTGACGTTCTTCGATTACGCCTGATTTTTTTTTTCAAACACCTGTTTAACGAGTCTTTGCTCTTCTGGAGGTGTGAGGACATCCTGGTCTCGATCTATCTTTGATGGTGAAAGTCTCGTTGTATCGATCGATTGTCCTTTTGATAAGCATTCGATTGATTCCAAGTTGTTTTTCTAAACGCTCAGGTGAAGTCCTTTTTCATGTTGCTCAGTTATATAGTTACGTTTGATTTTTATAGACATCGTTGGCAGTAAATACTAAAATATTAAAAAAATAAACACAACAGTATATGTTGTTGAGCTTGTAAATGGCTATAAACAGCAACGCAATGACCAAAAACTTGGAAGTAAAATTAATTTGGAATTTTGTAACAGCATTTATGCCATACCCTGTAAAATTATTTATATCTATCTATCATTTTATATGTGACATCGAACATTGTTTTAGTAATATCAACCTTTCTTGATTTTAAGCACATCATATGGACAATGGAAATGTATATGCATGTACGGACCTCTTCCTTAAGATGTCTTGCATTTTAGATTGCCCAAAACTTTGTTGGTTGAACACAGGCATAAGCGTTCCGTTCAAGGTAAATACAAGTTACACTACCTACGTGACGAAAACTTACGCACTAAAAATATCTATGCAATCATCTATTCCTTTGCTCAGCAAAGTCGCAAGCCAGCGCACAAGCGCATTCGTCTCTTCTTATATCCGAAGTGACCCGAGATGTATATACGCAATGTTGTCTGTTTAGAGAACCGCCTACCTGTCACCTCTTCGATTGGACTATGGACGCTCAGCCGCGCGTAAAAGCGATGAGACTGACCAACAGTCCCATTTATCATATCCGGAACACACTCGTATATCACAAAGGAAAATTAGAGAAAATTCGGCTCTCTGGGCTGACCATCAATCGTTTTGGAAAGTACGGAAAAAGGGGCCGAAGATAGGGTTAGGGTTAGGACACAGGGGGGCAAAGGAAAGAAACTGAACGAGATTCAATATATCAAAATAATCGACAGAGGGACCTCCTACAGATTCTTTCTCTCTCTTTCATTCTTTCATTCTCCCTCTCTCTCTGCCTCTGTCACTGTCCCTATCCATCCATCTATCTATCTATCTATCTATCTATCTATCTATCTATCTATCTATCTATCTATCTATCTATCTCTCCTCTCTCTCTCTCTCTCTCTCTCTCTCTCTATATATATATATATATATATATATATATATATATATATATATATATATATATATATATATATATATATATGCATACTACTAAAACCAACGCCAAGTGATCAACTTTCTGGATGTCATTTTTTCCCTATCCAAGGCA
>OZ038502.1:71823070-71870570 GCA_964036315.1 Acanthosepion esculentum | reverse complement strand
AAAGTCAGAAAATTATGTAATGTATCTTCTGTTTTTACGTTATTTTACAATTTATTTAAGAAAATGCTCTGTTTTTAATTAAACTTTATTCATTACATTTACCGGCCGGAATTTTCAATAAATTTTGCAGAAAATATGCTTTCTCAGGAATCGTAAAAAGTAATTCGGACTTTGCTAACAAGACGGTTCTCTGTATCTGAATGGAACACTGGTCAGGACCAAAGACGGGCTCTGTACAGAAATACAGGCTCAATGGCTGTCAGAGAAATCATATTTTGAACGAAATTACTCAGAGATTCATAATATTTAAGTAAATGTTCTATTTTATTTCATAGATCATTTACTTAAATTTTATCTATAAAAATAACGAACAATCAATAAATCAATCAATCAATATATATATATATATATATATATATATATATATTTGGTTTATTTCGTCGGAAATTTATAAACTTTTTTCTTACTTATTTCTTAGTTCAAATAGGAAAGATTGTGGTGACTTGTAGACAAAATACATAGATAGGATTGAACATTCATACGGAAAAACTGTTTTGATTTTATAAGAATAAATAACAAACTATTTACACGTGTTTATATAACAACATAATTACATACACACATACACACACATGTATTTGTGATACATGTTTTCACCATATATATGTTACTTCTTAACATGATTGGTTGAATAAAAAATTCTGTCTATCCAAATTTTGATGAACTTCTTCAAATTTACTATTTTAAATTTGAATTTGAAAATGTTAATAAAAAACGTATAGAGACAACTTGTGTATATTATTCATCCGAACATTCTTTAAGAAAAATTGTGTGTTGATGTATGTCTAGATCCCAATAATATTATTACAGACAGAGAAATAAACATGATTCATTGTACTAATTAAACAGAAGCATATATATATATATATATATATATATATATATATATATATATATATATATATATATATATATATATATATAAAGAGACAGAGAGAGAGAGGGACAAAGACAAACATACAGACAGCGAGCTAGAGAGAGAGAGAGAGAGAGAGAGTAGCTCAGCAATATATTTGTATCTAACTTTGTTAGAATTTTAGTGAGAGAACACACACAGATGCAAACACATCCACAATAACACACACATTAAAAAAATTAACTTTCAGATGAACGCGACAATTTTGTCTTAGAAAAAATGCAACACCCTGATGAAGACATTGTGCTAATGTCAAAAGTACTCGGAATAAATGAATATGTATCAACATGGTAATTTTCTCTCTTCCTTTAATAACAATACTAAGATGCTATGAGAGGATCCTATTGAAAATAAGTAGACAAAACTGTTCTAAATTATTCAATGAGACATTTCAGAACATATATATATATATATATATATATATATATATATCAAACAAGAAGTATTTATATATATATATAACAAGAAGTATTTTATTCCTTCACACTTCTGAGTTGACAATGCCAATATAGGTATTGATGTTGGTTGAAATAGCTATTCGAATGAGGTATATTTGGATTTCTAGTCTATGTAATATATATGCTGTGTTACAATAAATACACTGAGCTCTTTTTGTGGATCAGTTTTAATATTTTATAGTATTAGGATTTACTTGGATTATATTCCACCTATATATATATATATATATATATATATATATATATATATATATATATATATATATATATATAGTAGACATGATGTGGTTCCTGCCTTTTGCGATCGTCAGACAAGCTTATTGATTTTGAATAATCTATTTATAGTTGTGCAATTTCGTTGTTTGTCGGTAGTGGGAGGAAAAAGTCTGCTCTGTGTCCTCGTTGGGATGACGCTGATGCGCACGCAGACACAAATAATATATATATATATATATATATATATATATATATATATATATATATATATATATATATATATATATATATATATATACTAAACCTAATTCCCTACCATAACTTATCTTAAACCATTGTCGATATCAATCATGGTAGCAGTGTTCCAACGTTCGTTTTTTTTACAACAATATTCTCTCTCTCTCTCTCTCTCTCTCTCTCTCTCTGTGTGTGTGTGTGTGTGTGTGTGTGTGTGTGTGTGTGTGTGTGTGTGTGTGTGTGTGTGTGTGTGTGTGTGTGTGTTCACCCATTTCTGTTTAAAACTGAGTCAGAGATAGTAGGGTGAATCAGAAAAAAGAAGATAGAGTGAGTGAGTTACGAAAGTATTATCTTCGGACTGATTTTAAATGCTTTCTTTATTTTCGTAACACATTTACTTGGTTTTACTTGTCACAATAAAATATGTGTTTGGAACGTAACAAAGTGATTCATTTTCTTTTATGAAAAAAAAAAACAAAAACAAACAAAAATTGTCGATATAAAATCTTATTTTCATGATTAATGAGAGTCTTTTTAAGTTAGATGTTCAATTCTGTGTTAAAGCGGCCTTGGGCTTTTTTGATTGAAAAAAAAAGAAAAGTAAAATAAATAAAAATAAAATAATACCCGTTCACTTTTTGTTATTGACGATTTCTCATCTTAATGTCGGCAACGAAAGGCGCGGAACTGCACCCAATTTCTCTGATGCTGTATATTATTTTATGGGCCAGCCACAAACACGCTACCATTTTTGAAAGCGTAAATAGAACGCAACATATTCGGCTCAATAATAATAATAATAATAATAATAATAATAATAATAAAAGATGGCTTAACGGAGACAGATCTATGATGGCCATTTTTTTTTCTTAAAAAAAGCAAGAAACAAACTCAAGAAACAAGAAACGAAAGAAATCAATTTTCATATCAAATATACTTTTTTGTTTTTGTTTTCATCTATTTATATATTTCTTTCATAACAAAACAAATCTAAACCTTTGACGTGATCCGAGGACTCTTCCTCGCCCACCCAGCAACCATCACTGGCTAGTTACCATGGCAATCATCTTTGCTTATTTAGGTATTTTTTCGGGTGTATTTTTATTTCTTGAATTTACGGCGGAGATTTTTATGATAATAGGGATATTAACGATGAAAACGCCATCGGGGAAAAAAAAAAAACAAAAAGAAAAAAACAAACTCAAATTACAAAGAATAGACACTGGAAAAAATACAGACGATGAGAAATAGAGAAGGGCGTTGATCATATTAAAAAAGTGAATGATGTATAGCGGTATTAATAGTTTTGTCTTTATTGATGAAAAGTGAGATTTCGATTATTGAATAAGCTTTTATAAATTTGCATAAGACTGAATTTTGTCTGTGTATTCTCACCTTCAATCAGCCATTATTAACGTACGCGTATGGGTACCCTCATTAATCCGACCTTGTGTCACATCTTCTGAATTAATTTATTTACTTATTCATTTATTTATTATTATTATTATTATTATTATTATTATTATTATTATTATTATTATTATTACGTGATATCATCTTCTCAGTGAGTAATTTTACGTGCCTAATTACCAAGTCTTATCCATGAGAAAAAGGACACCGTGAAAAAATTATCTATGCACAGTTGGGACGCTTCACTTCA
Source organism: Acanthosepion esculentum (assembly GCA_964036315.1). NCBI lineage: Eukaryota > Metazoa > Mollusca > Cephalopoda > Sepiida > Sepiidae > Acanthosepion > Acanthosepion esculentum. The sequence goes on along the minus strand of OZ038502.1, from coordinate 71,867,023 downwards.
ATGGAGAAGGTTTTGCGCATACGTGCAGTTTCGCACACAGTAATCTTTTGTAGATCTGAAATCCTGATGGTGCCCGGAATTTCATTCACATGATTTCAGTACACTTCTTCTTCTTCTTCTTCTTCTGATTATTATTATTATTATTATTTTTTTATTATTTTCTTTGATATCTGGCGTTTACACATTTCTTTCCGGGTCCCGCCCAGGGACCTAAGGTTAGAAATGGCATCATGACACTTTCCACTGCAAAAAAAAATAAAAAAATAATTACATAGATAAAGCCCTTCGTAAAGTGTGGGCTGTACTTGTCAGAACAATTTTTTGTATCTCTTTGAGGCATGGACTTCCAGGGATCCCTTCAATCAGCCTACTGGAATCTTTTCCAACCAGTCCAAGGGCTCCAACTACAACAGGAATTGTTGATGTCGCCATGTGCCACATTTTTGAGATTTCTATTTCAAGGTCCTTGTTTTTCGAATATCTTCAAAGATACATTGCAGTCTGCAGGAACTGCCATATCAATAAGAAGGCACTTTTTTTTGTTTGTGGTCTCTAATAACAATTATTATTATTATTATTATTATTATTATTATTATTATTATTATTATTATTATTATTATTTCCTTGTATTTCTGTTATATTTCCTTTCGAGTTCCAAGCAGAAGCCTAGGGTCAGAAACGACTTCATGACATTTTCCACTAATCATTTGAAAAACAAAATCATTTTTTGTAAAAAAAAAAAAAAAAAAAAAAAATTAAAAAACCTAAGATCACATACATTTTTTTATAGATAAAGCTCTTGGGAATGTGTGTGCAATAATTGTAAGTTAATTTTTTTATTTTTTTATTTCAGGCATGGGCTACCTGGAACCCCTTCAGTGAATCTACCGGAACATTTTCTATTCAATTCAACAGTTCCAATTATTATTGAATTATTGAAGTCCTCATGTGCCACATTTTTAGATTTCCGATTCAAGATCCTTGTATTGTGATTGAATTTTGAAGATCTTGAAAGATACATTGCAATCTGTAGGGACTGCCATGTCAATAAGAAAACACATTCTCTTCTTGTGGTCTTTGATCACGATGTCTGGACGATTTGATTGTTTTGCCTTTGTGTATTGTAAACTCCCATAAAACCGGGTCTGGGTGGTGTTCACATCAATTTCTTGCAGTTTCCTTTTCATAGAAGTTGTATTTTTCCAGTGCAGATATTTGCCCACTCTGTCATGCCTAGTTTTATATTCAGTAGGTGCTAATGCCACGCTATCTAATTCTTCTCTCTGTGTGCATTGTAACGTCCCATAAATTTGTTACAGCTCCTGTCTCAGTAACCGGGTCTGGGTGATGTTCATACCAGGTTTTTTTTGCATCTTTCCTCCCGTAAATGTTGCATGTATTTCAGTGCAGATATTGACCCATTCCATCATGACGAGTTTCATATTCAATGGATGCTAACATTGTGCAACTTGATACAAAAATGTCAAATGTTTCTGGATATTTATCACAAAATCTGCATTTCGACTTAACAATTTTTTTGTATGCGTGCTTGGTAATTTCTAATTCGTCCTGTGCCGAAAGAATAAAATCTTCGGTTTCAGCTGTTAACCATGCACTCCGTAACTTATTATTATTATTATTATTATTATTATTATTATTATTATTATTATTATTATTATTGCTATGTCCTTTGATTTCTGGTTTATACTCATTTCTTTCCGGGACCCGACCAGAGACCTACTTTCATGTTCTTAGACATATATCACCATGCAGCCTTCTGTACTTTCCAGGTAACTTTGAAGGTCAATTCTTGTAGTTTTGCAAAACAGTTCTAGTTGAACTAATCCTCTACCATCTTCAGATCAGGGCACATAGAGGCGATCAATATCAGCGTTGGGATTATGTATGCAGTGGCAGGTAATATGTTTTCTCGTTTGGCGTCCATTATTATTAATATTATTATCATTATTATTATTATTATTATTATTATTATTATTATTATTGTGTTGAACATTGACGCGATCAAACTATATTCTTTTCTTCTTGCACGGTGTTAACAAACTACACACACCTCATCAATCTGTCGGAGAAATCTCACAGAAAAAAATGATGCTGTTTTCTGAAGGTCTACCCTCCTGATTTCATTTCCATTTCTTCCTAAGCGCTCTTTAGATTTTCTAGGTGGTATTACAAGTGCACCTATTACTACGGAAATTGTGTCAACGGTTATATTCTATAACTTTTCCACTACTCTGGCGAGATCCTGGCATTTTTCCATAGTTTCACTTCCTTTGGAGGTCACTCTTGTACCATATGTAATAGCAGAGTTTACAATTTGACAATTTCTACACTCCTTTTATATAACTATAATGCGGTCTCACAATGTCTGGATTTTTAACTTCGATTGTAACGTCCCATAAAATTTTACAGGTCCTATCCCCGTAACCGGGACAAGGTTGTGTTCATACCAATTTCTTGCAGTTTCCTTTCCATAAAAGTCGCAGATTTTCCAGTGCAGATATTGGCCCACTTTGTCATACCTACTTTTATATTCAGTGGGTGCCAATACCACGCTAACTATTTGTTCTGTCTCTGAGTATTGTAACGCCCCATGAATTTGTTACAGCTCCTGTCTCAGTAACCGGGTCTGGGTGATGTTCATACCAAGTTTTTTTTTTGCATCATCCCTCCCGTAAATGTTGCATGTATTTCAGTCCAGATATTGACCCATTCCATCATGACGAGTTTTATATTCCGTAAAAGTTGCAAATTTTCCAGTGCACATATTGGCCCACTCTCTTGTGCCGTGTTTTATATTCAGTCGGTGCCAATACCGCTCAACCTGATGGTCAATTGCTTCTGGATATTTAACATGTAATCTGAAATTTGGGCTGACAAAATTTTTCAGTATGGGCACTTGGCAATTTCTAGTTAGCAAGCGTTGTTCCTGCAGCAAGAATAATACCTCCGGTTTCAGCTTTAACCCTGCACTACGTAGACACTGCTGGGTGTGAGTTTTGTCTGCACCAGCTTGTTTGGCCCTGGCATAATAATAATAATAATAATAATAATAATAATAATAATAATAATAATAATAATAATAATAAAGAACAATCAAAGCCAACCGCCCAGACATTGTTATTAAAGACCACAAACAAAATAAGTGCCTCCTTATTGATATGGCAGTCCCTGCAGACTGCAATGTGTCTTTGAAGATATTCGAAAAACTGTCAAAATACAAGGACCTTGAAATAGAAATCTCAAAAATGTGGCACATAGGGACATCAACAATTCCTGTTGTAGTTGGAGCCCTTGGACTGATTGGAAAAGATTCCAGTAGGCTGATTGAAGGGATCCCTGGAAGTCCATGCCTCAAAGAGATACAAAAAATTGTTCTGACAAGTACAGCCCACACTTTACGAAGGGCTTTATCTATGTAATTATTATTTTTTTTTTTTTGCAGTGGAAAGTGTCATGATGCCATTTCTAACCTTAGGTCCCTGGGCGGGACCCGGAAAGAAATGTGTAAACGCCAGATATCAAAGGAAATAAAAATAATAATAATAATAATAAGTAGTAGTAGTAGTAGTAGCATTTTATTATTATTGTTATAAACCTTATTTATTTTAAATTAATTTTAATGAAGAACTAATTTTGTATTAATAGTGTTGGTGAAATATTACAGAATTATATAAATATAACAATTTTGTAATAAATTTTAATTGTATTTTACCCAAAAAGCTGCAGGTAATTCAAATATCTGGATAATTAATGAAGGTCACACTTAGTGTATATTTTAGAAAAAAGCTATGACATTCACGTTCAGATCTGTGTATCTATGTTAAGAGGACGAAATTATAGTGAACTTCCGTCCTTGGTATGACAAACTACATTTCGTCCTTGGTAGACGATAAACTACGTCCAACAGTGGGGCCTCTGCTCAGGATGTTTTCAGTTAGGTGGAGCCGACTGTTGTTTGCTGGTGTTCCCAGGTCCTCACTGACCGGGGGTGATGGCACCTGTTAGGGTCCCAGCTATGGGGAAATAGTTGATCCCTAAACTGGAGTAAAAAAAAACTGTGAAGGTGTATAAGTGTGTTTTAATACCAGAAATACTTTGTAAAAAATTATTACCAGCAATACATTTAAAAAAATATTACTTGCAATAAATTTTTAAAAAAATTATTACGAGCTATACATTTTTAAGAAAAATATTACGAGCAATTCATTTGAAAAAAAATATTACCAGCGACACTTAAAATAAAAATTTTACGTGCAATACATTTAAAAAAAATATTACGGGCGATACATTTTTAAAAAAACTATTACGATCTATACATTTTTTAAAAAAATATTACGAGTAATTCATTTGAAAAAAAATATTACCAGCGACGCTTAAAAAAAAATATTACGTGCAATACATTTAAAAAAAATATTACGGGCGATACATTTTTAAAACAAAAAATATAACGAGCAATACATTTAAAATATATATTACGTGCAATACATTTAAAAAAATATATATATTACGTGCAATACATTTTTTTTTAAAATATTACGTGCAATACATTTTTTAAAATATTACGTGCAATACATTTTTTTTTAAAAATATTACGTGTAATACATTTTTAAAAATATTACGAGCAATACAATTTTTTTAAAAGTATTACGGGCAATACTTTAAAAAAAATATTACGAGCAATATATTTTTTAAAAAAATATTATGAGCGAAACATTTTTTTTTTTAAATATTACTAGCAATAGATTTTTTAACAAAATATTACGAGCAATACATTTTTGGGAAAAAAATATTACGAGCAATAAAAAGTGTCGGCATTAAATAATACATCATGGTTGATATGCAGTAAAACAAAAGAAAACAAAACAATCAAGTGGACATTGTATAATGTCCAAAAGAACTTATAGACGTAGATACACTGCTGGAAATGTGTTTTTAAACTAATATTTTTGAGGTAAGAATACTTCAATTGCATCTTTTCTCTGCTCGTAGAACGGATTATTCGGTGAGTTAAGCAACAATCAAAGAGTATACACTGACGCAGAAAATTGTGATTTCAATGAAAAGGAATAAAACACAGAAGAAATAAAAAGAAAGAGAAAACAAAGAGATTATTTAGTGAGAAGTAGTGAAGAGGTTTGGCGGAAAAAGATGAAATAAAGAAAAAGGTTAAAGGAAAGATTGGATACAAAGAAAGGTTTGTAAGAAAAGAAAGAAAAAGGAAATAGATATGGACGAAAGTGTAAAAAGATGATTTTAATTTTGTTTGGCGCCATATAAAGATCTATCGTTTATTAAATGCCGAAATCTAAATATTTTGTACGTAATTTTATGCTTTTAACTACAGATATTTTGCGCATAATAGTAAAGGTATATTTTTAGATACATGCTTTGTGGATCGTAAAATGTATTGTTGGTAATTTTAGTATAAAAAAATGTATTTTTATAGGTTATTTTAGGGCTGCAGTTTTCATTATACTTAAAAATGTATTTCATTATAAAAAATGTAAAAATTGTCATCATTTTACAGTTGAAATAACTAAATGTAACTGTAGGTTCTATGGTAACCGTTTCTTCTATCGCACTTCTCGCTTGTGGAACTCTCTTCTGGCTTATTACTTGCCAATCAACTTTGAACTTTTATTGTCCCCTCTCCATATTTTTTAAACTTAAAAAAATCGGTGTAGATGGTCAATCCCATTCTCTGACCAACCTAAGCAATGATACGAAGACATTAACATCATCAGTTGCTAGTGTGCTACAAGTGTTACGTCACATTTTACTTCTGCTAGATAGATGTCCTAACAAGGACTAAGGGGTCGCTCTCTCTCTCCCAATGACTCGTATTGGCGTCGATCAGTGACCTTCATCCGGTGGATTCGCTATTTGTCCATAGCTTAGACCCTAACAGGTACTACCCTCTGGAAATGTGAACAACGGCAATTAAGAGGTCGTTCCACGCTCCTAAAAAGGTTCAATCTCCCTAGTAGAGGTCTTATTGCCACAGGTAGCTTATCGCCACACCCAGGTCGCAAGAATATATTAAATATTTTATGCGTTGGTTGGTTTTGTTTAGCGACATATCAACATCTCTGTGGGTTATTTAATGTCGAAATATAAGTATTTTATACGAAATTTTAGGTTTTCAACCACAGATATTTTGTATATAATTTTATACTTTCTGAGTAAATGTACGTTTTTTAATATGCATTTGCAAACCATAAAATGTACTATTGGTAATTTTACTATAAAAATGTAGTTTTATATTTTTTTAGTGTTGAATTGAGACTGATTTTGCTATAAAAATGTATTGTCCCTTATTGTATTATAAACAATACTGTTGACTTTTGTTTAGGAATTCACTATTTGCCCATAGTTGGGACCGTAACAAGAGCCGCCGTGGTGCCAGGATGAACCTGGGAACAACAGCAATTAAGAAGTGGTTTCACGCTCCTAAAAACCTCCAATCTCTCGATCAGAGGCCTTGGTGCCGGATGTAGTTTATTGCCGTGCCCAGTACGAAAGTAGAAAGGAAGAGACGGGATATGAAGAACACGCGTCAATGAAGGGAAAGAAAGTGATGAAGATGAAGAACCCGAAAAAAGGGTGGGGTAGATAAAAAAAAAAAGGAAAAAGAAGGAACATCTTTTAAAGGAGAAGCCTTAATAAAAGAGGAAGAAGTATAAAAATCAACTGGAGGAGGAGAAAAATAATGAAAATAAAGAGGTCATTGAAATCAATTTAAGAGTAATGAAGGAGAAACGCTAGCGGTTTGTGGGAAAATTGGAGTAGCCAGAAGTAGGATATATCTTGGAAAAAAAGAGTTTGGATAATGAATATGGTGGCAAGCGGATAAAAATAGGGGTAGACGAGAAAAAGCGGTAACAGAGAGTTTAGGAAGAAAATATGATGAGAGGGGGAAAGGGTAAAAGTAAGAGAGATGAGAGGAGAAGGAACAGGACATACAAAATATAGCTTAAAAAACTAATACAGTGTAACCCGGATATCAGAGAGTTGTTGGGACCGGAGAAGTATCTTATATCCGGGTTTCTTTTATATCCGGGTTTGGTCTATTATACAGTGTAACCCGGATATAAGAGAGTTGTCGGGACCGGAAGCGAAGTCTCTTATATCCGGGTTTCTTTTATATCCGGGTTTGGTCTATTATACAGTGTAACCCGGATATAAGAGAGTTGTTGGGACCGGAGAAGAAGTATCTTATATCCGGGTTTCTTTTATATCCGGGTTTGGTCTATTATACAGTGTAACCCGGATATAAGAGAGTTGTCGGGACCGGAAGCGAAGTCTCTTATATCCGGGTTTCTTTTATATCCGGGTTTGGTCTATTATACAGTGTAACCCGGATATAAGAGAGTTGTCGGGACCGGAAACGAAGTCTCTCATATCCGGGTTTCAATTATATCAGGGTTTGGTCTATTTTGTTTAGGTAAGTATGGCTCTGATTTTGGACCAGATAAAATATCTCTTATATCCGGGTTGCTCTTATATCCGGGTTTCTCTTATATCCGGGTTACACTGTATATATATTAACACAGGCTCTAATTTGGGACCATAGAAAATCTATCTTATATCCGGGTTTCTCTTATATCCGGGTCTCTTATATCCGGGTTACACTGTATAATAAGAGGGGGAGATATGGAAAATGAGATGGGTAGGTGAAGAGAAACAACAGGAGGAATGAGGGGGCATCTTTAAAAAAGAGATAAAGTAATAGGGATAGAAGAGGTGAAGGAAAAGCAGGCGGTGGGGAAGGAATTTTAAAAAAAGAGAGACAATAGAAACAATATGCCGAGAAGCGGAAAATTAAGAGTCTTAGGAGCAGGAGGCGGAACCAGGGGTGGGGAAGAGCCTTCCCGGAGAGTGAAAGAGTTGTAAAATTGAATATTGAGACAGGCATGAAAAGGAGAAAATTAAGAAGGGGTTAGAGTAAGTAGTGATGGCGCTGGGGGAAGACTCTTGTAAAGAGAGAGGTTGGAAAGAGGATATGATAAGAGGGAAGAAAATTAAGAGGGGTAGGGGTAAATGAGTAAGAGGAAGTGGGGAGGAATTTAAAAAAAGCAAGAGAGGTTCGAAAGCGTATGTTATGAGAGGCGGTGAAAGGAGAAAATGTAAGAGGGGTAGAAGAGGAGCAGTATTAGAAGGAAAGGGGAGGAAGCCTTTCAAAAAATGGAATTTAAAATGAGAATACAGAGAAAGATTGGTTTGGTTTGTTTTACGGCATATCAACCTCAATGGGTTATTAAATGCCGACAAGAATTTTATTGCTGGTAATATATTATTTTTCAAAAATATATTGCTGGTAATATTTTTATAAAAAATGTATTTCTGGTAAGATTTTTTTCACAAAATGTATTGCTGGTAATAATGTTTTGTTCAAAAATTTATTGCTGGTATTTTTTATAAAAAAAATATTGCTGATATTAAAACCTATTTTAAAACTTTCATAGTGTTTTGATCCCAGTTTGGGGGTTAACTATTTGCCCATAGCTGGAACCCTAACAGGTTCTGCCACTCTTGATCAAGATGGACCTGGGAACACCAGGGATTCAGAGGTACTTTCACGCTTCTCAAAGCCTCCTGGTCAGAGGCCATAGTGTTGGATGTAGTTTGTCTTCATACCCAGGACGGACGGAAGAATAAGAGAGAAGATGATGATCAATGAGAAGCATTGATGGAAAGAGTGAAATGTTTGAGAACCATTCGAATGAAAAAAAGGAACTGATGAAAATATTACAAAGAAAGGATGAAAAGAGAAGAAGAATAAAAAAAATGGAGGCAGATGAAAAAGAAGCGACTGAAAATATAGAGAGAAAAGTTAAAGATATAAAGGAAGAAAATTAAGAACGATATTTGGTCAATGTAAAACTAATATCCCCAAAAATAGTAAGTAGATTTGACGGAATTGCTGGTATAATTCGACTGAATGTGGATGACAGTTTTCATGAAGGAAAACAAACAGTACCAAATCAAACCAAAAACTGTTTTGAAACTTTAAAAACTATGATTCAAAAAGATCATCCGATCAATGAAGAAAAACAGGATTTATATTTTGTGAACAAAGAAATAATATTGGTTTGATCAGAACTAAATCTACTCCGATCAACCACAAAATATTATTGAAAAATACCCCACAACTTAATAAAAAATTTTTTTTGGGTAAACAATGGAAAACAATTGATATTACTAAGAGTTATTTCTGTAAATGAAGACACTTTGAACATGAATGGACTTGATGGTTGTACTCATAATAACTGACATTATTGAATCTCCCCTAAATAGATTTAATGGTTAGTGTGAAGGCAACAAGGACTCACAAAAAAAAAAAAAAAAAATTATGATCATTGATAGCGTTGAGGAAAATACTTCAGATGTTACGGCCACGGAATCGAATCACCTATATTTCCCGTGTATTTCAAATGTAAGTAAAATTCTTCCAAAACATATAGTTTCCTGAACAACTACTTCTGTCTGTAACAGATTCCCGCATCGATGTTTTCCTGAACACTGCAATCCTAACATCTACAACCCCAAAAACTAAATCTTCCTGGAACAGACTCTTTTGGCCATGTTTCCCTAAAGGCCACAATCTTGACCCCCACAACTTCAAAGAGGAAACTTTTATCTGTCCACGTTATCCTCATAGTTCTCCCTTCGTACCAACTCAGTTTCCACTTATATCATATTTCATTAATGTTAAGAGAAAAACTCTAACTTGAAGGGCTCTCCAGCGTTATATGAGGTGAATGATGGTATAAAGACGATGACAACAAAATATTTGCATGCGTTTTTTTTTTCATAGAGACTTGAACGAAAGCTAATTTTATGTACATGTTTAATAATTCTAAGGATATCATCATCAACAGCATCATCACCTCCTCCTTCTTCTTCTTCTTCTTCTTCTTCTTCTTCTTCTTCTCCTTCTTCTTCTTCTTCTTCTCCTTCTCCTTCTTCTTCTTCTTCTTCTTCTTCTTCTCGTTATTATCATTATATGTTGCATGCGTCGGTCTCGTGAGACCATGGATCTGTGCCCCAAAAGTTTTGCTTCATCTATTATGTATGTACAGACCCGCCAAATGTTCCTAAGATAGATGCGTATGTATGATGCGTATGCATGTGTGGGTATACACTGGTATATATCTATATGTGCGTGTGACGCAGTGGTTAGAACGTTCGCATTCTGACCTGGGTTGTAATCTCACCATGGTCGAGACTGACGTTTTTCGGACTGGATCGGGGTCGTTGGAAAGTGGTATGGTTTCCAAGCACTTTCCAAAGTGCCTGAAAACCATACCACGGGTTGACCCAAGCCTTGTGAGTGAAATTGGGAAACTTTGGGGGCCGTCCATAGCCACAAGTCATCGTGACCGAGAGCTTGAACTTGCTGGTGATGTTCAAATTGTTGATCCCCCTAGATAGCACGCTCTCTCCTAGAAGATTTACTCAGCATAGATACCGTATAAAACACAGGTAGGCTCTGTGCGTGTTGAGTAAAAACAAATGCGCCTGAGCAAACGTTTGCAATAGGGATTGACTAGCCGCCCTCTGTGGGGGTTGAGCGAACACAAATGAGCGTCTGCAATAGCCGAATACAAGTAGACAGCTATAATATGTGTATGTGTGTACAGGTATATATATATATATATATATATATATATATATATATATATATATATATATTAAACATGTGTATATGAATATATATGTTTACAAGTATACGGGAAAGGAAAATTATGCTGTAAATTATGTATAAACGTGTATACATATGTATAGGTATGGACATAATTTTATACAAGTTGGTAGGTATATATGCACAGCTGTGTACATGTACACAAAAGAGGCTCTAACATACGTATATGCCTGGGTTAGTGTGCACGTATGTACACATATGTACATAAATATATACATAAAAACACTCTGCAATTTTGGCAGACTGATTTAAAATCTAACAGAAAACAGACGGATCAACTATAAACAGTCGTATGGATATGAGTTTGTGACACTGGGTGTCACGCTTTCGCGATCATCAGACAACCTGTTTTAATTTTTTAAAATTGAATCTATTTATGCTTGTTTGTGTTTGGTTATGTTTTCGGATGACACTCTCACATACCCAGGCATACATACATACAGGTGTACGCATACAAACTCATATTCATACGACTGAATATGTTATCTCTATCACTGATATTGAGAACATTCCAATAAGTATTGCGCATATAAAAGAATATATATATATATATATATATATATATATATATATATATATATATATATATATATAGAGAGAGAGAGAGAGAGAGAGAGAGAGAGTGAATATATATATATATATAAATATATATGGAATAATGCAGAATTTTGCAATTTTTAAAGTCTATATTTTACATTTTGGGAATATATATATATATATATATATATATATATATATATATATATATCTATATATCTATCTATCTATATATATATATATATATATATATATATATATAAAAGTGAACATTGAAGTCATCACTCAGAAGCTACAGGCTTTTTCATGCTGCACGCTCGGCCTGACGATTGCGTCCAGCATGAAACAGACTGTCGCCTCTGAGTGTTGACTTCAATGTTCACTTTTATATTTATATTTACATACGCTCTGTCTCTGATATTGTGCATGTTACATTCCATAAACATAGCACACCTTAAAAGTAGATATCTTCATATATATATATATATATATATATATATATATATATATATATATATATATGAAGAAATAATATAGTCTTAAGATCTGCTATATTTACGGGATAAAGTGCTCAATATCAGAGATAGAGCGTGTGTAAATATAAAAGTGAACATTTTAGTCAACACTTAGAGGCGACAGTCTGTTTCATGCTAGATGCAATCGTCAGGTCACGACTGCTGTTATTTTTCTCGGCTATTTATATATACGGGTCAGTGGTGCATTGTGGGTAGTCTATTTGGCGGTTATTTTACTGGATGTCGTTTATTTGTTTTTTTTTTATATATTTGGGTTAAATTATTTTGCTTGGTTTTATTTACTTTTATTTCTTATTTTTATTTCTTATCTCATATATTTATTTATTTTTTATTTTTATTTTGATCGGTGTTTTTATTAACGTAGTAAAATTTGTTTATATAGCTTATGTAATAGTTTTGTTTTTGTTTGGGAAGATAATTAAAGCTATTTCATCAATTTTGGGGTTGATTGTTGGAGTTTGTGCTAACTATTATTTTGGCGGGAACACTTTTTATTTTGTGTATTACTTCATGTATTTATTTGCATTGATTATCTTTATTTGTTTTTTTCTAACGGCTAGTTTATCGATATCGGTTGTTAGTTTATTTATATATTTGGATGTATTTAGATCAATTTATTTTAATTGTTATTATTTATTTGTTACACTGTATTTTTCTCTTTTTGGTTTTTGATTTTTAAGTAACGTAGTATATATTTTTTTATTCATTTTTTTCATCGTTATATAACAGTTATAGCTATATTTTCGTTTGATTTTTGGTTTGATTTTTATAGTCTAACTAATATTTTGGTCATAATAGTTTGCTGATTTGTTTATTATTTACTTTATTTATTGATTTTGTTTCTTATTTTTTTATTCTGTTTCGTCTATTCTAACTGCTGTGATTTGGTAATTTATTTCGCTTATTTTATTGTCATTTTGTTTATTTATTATTTTGCTGGCCATATGTAAGGGTTGATGTGATAGCGGAAGTTGTTTGACAACCATGACGGGCTTCTCCTACTTGTTCGGCATAGTGCAGAGCCCCGTTTTCAGACATTAGGACTTCTACCAGCCACCTCTTGACCATGGGTAGTACTATCTCAATGCACATGATGTAGGCCTCCGTGTTGTCTGTGACCCTAACCAAAATTTCTAGACTTCTTTTCTTATCAGAACGATCAGATTGTGTTTTCCGAGATACCGTACCTTCGAAATCACCATTCGACTCATCCAATCCTCAGCACTCTCCACAGGCTGACAATTAAAATTGAAATGTTTGTATTGGAGCTTCCGGTGCGAATGCCAAGCAGTACAGCATGAAGTTCATAAATTTCTGGCGGAGAGAATTGCGTCGTGATTCTTTTATCTCACTGCCAAACTAATCATACTATACTCTGCAGTCGACATAATGAAATAAATACAACGCGCATGCGCGAAATAGGAAATATAAAATGGCGACAAATTATCTATCGCCATCTGCAAATTTAAATCTGAGTATAAAATATATAAATAAATGAAAATGGAAGTTGATCTAAAAATTTACCTACAATTTGATGTTAACTGGGTCAAGAAATGACTTATTAGTTTTAACGCCTGCAAAACGAACATGTTCTCAATTAATTATCTGAGAGTGTCCTGCCTGCCTGCCTTTCATCAGGATGGCTGGCGCTAACCACCCAGGAGGTTGGCTCGTGTTAACATAATATTAAATCATTTGCGAGGTCAGTTTCTAAAAAAAATTGCCTCACTATACCATGTGAGATAGTTTTTCGCTCCATAATGTATCTTAAAAATTTATAAATTAGCATTTGACCATGCTTTGAATATTGCTGCCACATACTGTCCGGTGTTACTGATATATATTTAGAGAGTCTTGATAAAATCCAAAAAAGAATCCGCAGTCTTATTGGTCATGATCTGACATCTCGGCTTCAGTTACAATCTCACTGGCAATACGTAGTTTTCCTGTGCACTTTCTATAAATACTTTCGTGGTAATTTTTCTGATGAAATTTCCGCTAAGGTACCTAGAGTTTATGAGTTTAAGACCAATACTAGATTGGTAACAAAGTCTCATCAATCTACAGTTGAATTTGCTAAATGTAACCGTAAGTTCTATTCTAAGAGTTTCTTCTTTTGCACTTTCCAGTAATTTTAATCGTTAAGTAATGTTTTTATTATTACGTTTCTTTTATAGATCTACCTCCTCAATAATGTTTTTATTTGTTCTTATTCTTTCACACTCAAGAAACAGCGGACACAAGTGGATTTACTGTCTTGCATGGGGTGAAACTATTACACACACACACCCACACACACACACACATATATATATATATATATATATATATATATATATATATATATGATTAAAAATTACATACATTGTGTATGCTTATTTTTAACATAATCCTTTCATACTCACGAATAACCTTCCGTATATTGCAAATAAATGAAGTGAGAAATGCGCTATAACTGTCTGGCCATTTGTCAATTGTGTGACATCTGCAGCAACATTCTTGTCCCCATTCTCGGCAATAAAAAAAAATACTGATAGATAACCCAAATATGCTACACCAAGAAAATAAGAAATTCAAACTACAGTTCCTGGAAGCAATCCTCATTAAAAATTCAAGCCGGCACTGTATAGAATCAGCTACAGATACTGTAGCAATGTTCAGAAATGCCTATAAAAAAGCACATTTTTTTACGCTTTAATGCGCGCATGACCATGACATTACAACATAGAAGAAAAAAAAATTCCATAATGGATAATTTTTTTCACGTTCCAATGAACATTAACCATGACTGTCAACCGTTGCATTTAAAAGCAAAAAGGGAAAGAAAATAGAGTAATGGATAGCAACACAGCCTTGCATTACTACTTGCACTCCTGAAAACGATCCCGGAAGATCAAAAGTACTTGGGAAATACAAACGATTTTTATAGTTATAGCATATTTCTCCCATCATTTAATTGCAGTACACAGAAGGTTATTCGTAAGTATGAACGGATTATGTTAATGTCTGTAATTTATATAATCAGACATGCCTTAAAGAGAATTTGCTGGCTAAATACACCCCCTACACACATATATATATATATATATATATATATATATATATATATATATATATATATATATATATGGGGTTATGTAGCATGTCTCCCACGAACTGCTACCGTGTGGACTCGACTCAAAAAACGATGCTTCTCTGACGACTACAAACTTAACTTTTTCAAATCTAGGTTTAACCGATATCTTACCACTATATTTTCATAAACTTATCTTATCTCATATTTTTACCCCTCAAACTAGAAACTCCTTCCGTAAGTCTCCAACTCGAATGAACCTTGTTGAATATTAGTAAAAAATATATCCTTATAAATAAATGTTATCAGTGATATAATAAGTTTTTTGTTACCAAACAGATTATGTTTTCTACTTAATAATTTTTTTTCTCACCTCATAAATCACTTTAATAAACAAAGAGCAGATAAATAGTCCCTATAACGAAATTTTTGTGACGATCTCCTTTCATTCATATGTAAGGAACCTTCTGATACAATCTCCCCTTCATTCATATATCAAAACTTTTGGACGATTTCCCTAGCCATTTCAACCAGGCTTGCTTGAATAATATAAGCATACGTCTATTTATTTTTATTTTAATCCTCACAAATTCATGAATCAATTTCTAACTGCTGTTAAGAAACTGATTACGAAAGACGCCATTGTCTGAATATTTCTTTTATTTTCCCAGTTACTTTCGGTCATCCACGATGAACTTCAGGGTGGGTTTGACAAGATAAGACAAAAAAATAATGTCTCACGCTGTCTGCTAACCTGAGTTGGAACGACTACACTGAGTAGATTGCTTCATCCACCGCAAGGAAAGTTGGCTTCCAGTGCCGGGCCAGTAAATTCTTCTTCCCTGAATCGATCCTCCAAATTTGCAAAGCAGCCATCCGCCCTTGCATGGAGTATTGATGCCATATATGGTCTGGAGCCCCTTCTGTTTGACTTAAGCTTCTTAATAAGATCCAGAGAGGGGTATGCAATGCAATTGGCCCTGATCTGGCTTCTCGTCTGCAGTCTCTCTCTCACAGACGCACCGTCGCCTCTCTCTGTCTCTTTTATAAATACTTCCATAGTAATTGCTCCGATTAAATTCACAACTATCAGTTATATTATTTTTTCACTCCCGACCTCGAGTGGAACTCTTACCCACGACCCGTTGTTAAAGATGCAAGTAAAATGATCGGACTCCTCCTGCTATCTTCTACCTTTACAAAAGTTTGATCAGGCGCAAAATGGAATACTGTTGCCATATATGGTCGGGAACTGGCCAGCCTAAACATTCTAGACTTGACAGAGTTGAAACCCATCTCGTGTTGGAAAATAATTATTTTTCACCCTCCAACCACACTTTCACAGCCCGGATGTGGCGAGCCTCTCACTGCTCTATCGTTGCTTCCATGGAAAGTGCTTGGGAGAACATTCCTCGGTTGCCCCAGGACTATCCTCAACGACTCGGACACGCCATGACACTTGCACAGTAGAAAACCACCCACATTTTCCCGATATTCCATTGGTGAGATGTTTCACTTGAACAGCTTCTTCTTGCTCTGAGTAAATTTTGTATACCGTACCTACGAACCCTAATGTCCTAATCCTCATTAATACATTGCACACAATTGTAAGTGGTGGTAATATGCTGTCTACGTAGTCCCCCACTAGAAGTGGTTTACCTATTTCACGTCGCTGGCGAGTATTGTATTTTGTTGATGTTATAAAGATGACCATTTCATTTCCAACTCCGTTTTGGATATTCCTCATTCAGTAACCTTTTCTATGTTACAACATTAGCCTACAATGACACTGACTGACGAGTTTCCCCACATTAAATTTGCCCTTACATCCTACCTCGTGGGGAGGCAGTTCAATAGCGTAATATGCAGTCTCAGCAGTCCACTACTAGCAGTGGTTTACCTACTTCACGCCGCTGGCGAGTATTGTATTTTGTTGATGTTATAAAGATGACCATTTCATTACAATCTCATTAGTGTTACTGAATGGGGAATAACCAAAACTCCGTTTTAGTTATTCCTCATTCAGTAACACTTTCTAAGTTACAACGGGAACCGACACACAAGGTGATGTCTCCCCGAACACTACAATCTTAACCTGTTCAAGTTTATAGTTAACTGTTATATTTCCTTCATATCCACATATACTGCTCCTTAACGTAACCTTCTACCTTGAGTGGCCTTCGGGCCTTGTACAGAGTGAATCTTACTGTAAAAAATCCCTTTTGACCATATCAATAAAAAAACAAAACAACCATGGCCAGAAAAGACACTGGCAAAAAAAAGAAAAATATTACAACATCGACGTCTCGCCTAAGACGGAAAACTCCGAATAAGAAATGAGACGAAAATCGACTAATGGATCTGAATGGCGGACGCCTGATGTTATCGACATGCAGATATTTGTGGCTTAGAGTAAGTGGTGATATCAGCAAAAGTCTCGGTAAATTCACAACGTCTCCGTGTTCACCAAATCTCTGTCTACCCAACTCTCATTCTTTCTTTCTCTATCGGATTTACTTCCTTCTTTCAGTTCCTCTCTTATTATCGTTACCTAAGGCGACCGAACTCCCACTGGACATTCTCTGTGTTATGGCAACCAAAAAAGACGAAATCATTTAACCTGATTAAACCTCTTTTCCTCAATCCCTCA
Source organism: Acanthosepion esculentum (assembly GCA_964036315.1). Taxonomy (NCBI): domain Eukaryota; kingdom Metazoa; phylum Mollusca; class Cephalopoda; order Sepiida; family Sepiidae; genus Acanthosepion; species Acanthosepion esculentum. Next base: position 71,849,501 of record OZ038502.1, on the reverse strand, counting down.
GTCTTTCAATCAGTCTGTGTTTTTCCTTCAGTTTTCCCCTCCCTTCCCTTTCAATTTCTCCCAGTGTCCCTATCTCTATCTTCTCGAGAAAGCTCGTTCAATATTTAACTTGATCGTCTTCCTCATCGCCATGACGACCAAAGCTGGGAACCGATTTCATGACTAAAGAATCTGTCTGCTTCTCCCTTCTCATAATCTCTCTTTTCATTCTTGTTTCTCCACCCCTTCTCTCGCCATTTGATCGAATCCCTCTCTATTTCTCTATTAATATCAATACTTTTTGCTCATATTTTAATGCTTCTCCACCGCCCATTTCACGTTTTCCATCTTTCTCTCTCTCTCTCTCTCTCCTTTTATTGTCAACTCTCTCTTTTTCTCTACTAATATCTCTCTCTGTTTATATTTTATAACTTCTCCTTAATTTACTTTATTTTCATTATCTCTTTCTTTTTTCCATTTATTTGAATCTCTCTTTCTCTCTCTCTCTTTCTCTCTCTCACTCCCTATTTCTCTCTTAATAACTTTTTCGTTGTTTATTTCTTATTGCTTCTCCCCCTACCATTGCTCTGTTTTTATTTGTCTTCTTTTCTCTTTCTCTCTCTCTCTCTCTCTCTCTCTCTCTCTGTATATATATATATATATTACTATCTCTTTTTCTGTTTATAATTTATTGCTTTGTCTCTTCCCATTTATCTATTTTCATATCTCTCTGTCTCTTAATTTTATCTGTCTGTTCTATACGGCCTTTCTTTGTTTCTTTCTTTCTTTCTTTCTTTCTTTCTATTTTCTTTTTTGCGTCCCCTCCAAGCATTTATATATTTAAATCGTTCTCTGCCCATCACCTTTTCTCTCCATTTCTCACATCTTCCTCCATTTCTTGTTTAAACTCTCCTTCTTCCTCTATGTATTTCATACTATTTTTTCTTCCTCTCATTTCTCTATTTCAACTTTTACCTCCATATATTAACCTCAAATTCTTTGTTATATATGAATGAATGGAGATCATATCAGAGAATGTGTTATATATGAATGAATGGAGATCGTATCAGAGGATTTGTAATATATGAATAAAGAGGGATTGTATCAAAAGTTTTGTTATATATATGAATGAAGGGAGAACTTATCAAAAGTTTTGTCATATGAACAATTTATCTGCTCTTTGGTTATTAGAGGGAGTTATTAGGAGAGAAAAGGCTTGATTAAGCAGATAACATAAGTTATTTCGTAACACAGATTTATTATGTCCCCGATAGCATTTATTTATACGGATATATTTTTTTACTAATGTTCACTCCAGGTGGAGACTTACCGAAGAAGTTTCTTGTTTGAGGAGTAATAATAAGATATAAGAGGTGTAGTATATGAGAATATATTGTTAAGATATCGGGTAAACTTAGATTTAAAGTGGCCAGAGAAGCATCTTTTGGGGCGTCGATTCCCCAATGAAGCAGTGGGAAGAAGCAGTTTGAGTCAAACTTACTTTTTTCATTATCGGAATACGAATATAATGAAGCTGGTTCGCTGCAATATGATGTCTCCTAGCTGTGAAGTTTAGAACTGGTGGAACCAAGTAATATAGCTCGTCTGAACATTTTCCATTGAAAATCGCAATAGCGTTTTGTTAGTGTTAAATGGGTTATGTACACCATCTTGGATTCTATCAAGATAGGAAAGTGAAGACCAGATAATGCCAACCCTGTTATGTTTGAAGGGTGGAGTAATGGATAGAGGCTGCGATTGAGGAACCGGAGAGCCGACTTCGAATTCCAGTCGAATCTATTACATTTCACTTACGTGCTAATACCCTTGGGATAGGTAGGAATCCTCTTCTTCTCCTCCCAGCTATTGGTGGATAGCAGGACAGACAGGGTTCTATAGCCTTGCATGGCAACTGGCCTACCACACAGAGAAATGGCAACATACTTCAGGAAAAAAATCTGCGTTGTCAGTCATGTATCGAAAGATACATGATCGCCTACGCGTGTATCACTACTGGCACTGACTGATAGTTTGAATTTTTATTTTAATGATGATTACGAAGTATATCTTTCTTCTTTTTCTTCTTCTTCCTCTTCCTTTCTTCTTCTACTTCTCTTACTACTTCTCCGTTCTTTTCTTCTCTTTCTTCCTTTCTTCATTTTCTTCCTTTTTTCTTATTTTTCTTCTTCTTCTTCATCTTCCTTTTTTCTTCTTCTTCCTCTTTTCTTCCTCTTCTTCTTTTTCCTTTCTTCTTCTCCTCCTTCTTCCTTTCTTCTTCTTCTTTCTTTTTTCTTCTTCTTCTTCTTGTTCCTTTCTTCTTCTTCTTCTCCTCCTTCTTCCTTTTTCTTCTTCTTCTTCTTCTTCTTCTTCTTCTTCTTCTTCTTCTTCTTCTTCTTCTTCTTCTTCTTCTTCGTCTTCTTGTTCCTTTCTTCGTCTCCTACTCCTCCTTCTTCCTTTCTTCTTATTCTTCCTTTTTTCTTCTTCTTTTTTCTTCTTCTTTTTTCTTCTTCTTCCTTTTTCTTCTTCTTCCTTTTTTCTTCTACTTCTTCCTTTTTTCTTCTTCTTCTTCTTCTTCTTCTTCTTCTTCTTCTTCTTCTTCTTCTTCAGGAAGATGGCGATCATGGCTTTCCGCAATGTCCTGTCATTTATAGCTCTTAATATTTTTTGTTATTTCTCCTAAACTCTTTTCTGCCATCCATTTACTCTAGCTCGCTTTGTACATGATGCGTTGTTTTCTGTTGTCCATCTTTCCTTCAGTATGCCCTCTGAGTATCAAATTTTCTAAGCCCCTTTCCACATCATGTACCTTAGAAATTTCAATTTTCTTTTTTCTGACGTCAACTAATAAATGCCCATTTTATTTTCATTTTCTCTAAAACTCCGTCGTTGCTCACACGTTCGGTCCACGGTTTTCCAAACATCCTTCTGGAGAACCAAGATTTTGTAGTTTTAAGTATTTTCTTCATTTGGCATGCGCGAGGACTGAGTTTCCATAGGAGTTCAGTACTCTTTTCTTGGTTTCTAACAAAAATATGCCGTTTCTTGATAATTTGCTTAGCTTTTGGAAGACATCCATCGCTATTTTAATGCGCCTTCTGAGTTCAGTGTCGCAATTTACGTCCTCCGTTTAACCATTTCCCAGATGCTTAATTTGTTGTACTTGTTTGATCCGTTGACAAAAGAACCTCAATTATCCACAACGAAACTCCGAAGTTATAAACATTAGGCTATGTATCTTTATTGAAGACATCTTATTATAAACGGCGGCACAAAGATAATCATTGCACGCTCACACTCATATATGCGCGCCCGCGTACACACACAGACACGTATATATATGTAAACACACACACACACACACACACATACATATATATATATATATATATATATATATATATATATATATATATATATATGTTTTTTTGTGTGTGCATACATATATGTATAGTTTTAAATACAAACAGAATTATTCACGATATGTATAAATCAAGTTCGTACACGGTGAAATGGAATTAAGAGAATTGGAAGAAAGAGACGAGGGAATTGGAAAATCTGGAAAAGCTCGTGGGAGGAGAGACCGAGGTAAAGGAAGGAATAGCAAAAAAAAAAAAAAAATGTAAAAAGAACAACACAAAACAAAATGGCGGCCAAGTGATCGATTAGCTTTCAGATTCGCGCGCTTTTTATGATATCACGGACTTGAGCACGGACTCAGACATCCAGCTATTGATTCTACCTACTTTAGCGAAAAGGAAGAAAATATGATATAAATTAATAACAATTCCAATAAGAAAACGACCCCAAGAAGAAGAAGAAGAAGAAGAAGAAGAGGAAAGGATAACAACGCGATGATGCTGATGAGAGTATTGTGATGTATAAGGAAGGCGAAACGTACTCAGCTTCATCACCATCCTCTGGTACGATAACCATCATACAAAATCTTCTGTCTACCGAGTTAAATAATAACAACAAAATTAATAGGGAGAGCCGACGGATCAAACATATCATCACATCTTTTCCCTTCATAAACAACAACAACAATAACAATAATAATAATAATAATAATAATAATAATAATAATAATAATAAGAAGAAGAAGAAGAAGAAGAAGAAGAAGAAGAAGAAGAAGAAAAATATATTGATAAACCCTTCGTAAGGTGTCATTTCTGACGTTAGGTCTCTGGTTGGGACTCAGAAAGAAATATGTATACACCAGAAATAAAAGGGAATAATAATAATAATAATAATAATAATAATAATAATAATAATCAAGGACCTCGAAATCGAAATCTCAAAAATGTGGCACATAGGAACATCAGCAACCTGTTGTAGTTGGAACCCTCGGATTGATTGGAAAAGATTAAGTAACGTCGCACCTGGTCAATATCTACATGGGTCTTTGATTGGGAACAGCAGGTGCTGTAAGCTCTGTTGTGTGAGTGGTGTAATGTATAATCGCTCGGAATTGTTAATCGGAGAGTCGAGTTCAAATACTGTTGGTTTCACTTACGCGTAATGACCATTGAGAAATGTATGAATCCACCTCTTCTTCCTCCAGCTATGAGTTAATTAGTAAAACTTATATCACTGAACCATTTACTATCTCCAAATAATAAAATAAAATTAAGTACAAATTAGATTTCGGCATCAAAGAACCCATAGAAGTTTTGATATGCCGCTAACCAAAGAAATACAAAACGCGAAAAAACAAACCAACCAATAAAACTGGTACAGATTAGGTCCCTCCTTTTTCCTAGACATAACACACCACCCAGACAGATAAACTGGACAAGTTTATTGCAAACAAGTCAGGAATTTATCCATAAAGGGATAACTGGAGAAATCCATAACAGAATAGTTATTAGGAAAAATCATTTCTCAAGCATTTGACAGACGAAATTTCCGAAATGAAACTAGTCTCATCGTTTTACTATCGAGCTCACTAGAGGCAACAGCCACTTCCACAATAACAGTTTCTTTCCTCGCATTTCCATATCTCGTGGAACTCCCTTCCGATTTCTTGCTTCCCTAAAACAAAAGTCAAATATATATATATATATATATATATATATATATATATATATATATATATATATATATATATATATATATAAGAGGTGGAGGTTATAGTGGTTCCAACGATAGAAATGTGTGTATATTAAAAAGAAGAGAGGTACCGCAAACGTTTTTGGTTGTAATGTGGATTTTTTTTTTTAAATATTATCCTTTATTTTTCATAATTTCACAACACGTGTTCCTGGTCTCGCGACCGTTTTCAGGTAAAGGGTGGAGATTTCCACATGTTATTAAAAGTAATTAATTATTTCTTAATGTTTTTCAAATTTAAATATTCTCGATACGAGACATTCTCTGTTTTTGTGTTAGTAATCCGAATGTCTTTCTTGAAATAGCAGTGAAGAGTTCTGCGCGAAGGGTCATAAAACAATTAAGGTTGGCTTGAGAAGTGATGAATTAGTTGTCGGTATCTTATCTTTTAATGTTTTAATGACCCCTGTGTGTTCTTAGATCTATTTTCATTTTTGTGTGTTTCTCTCAGCATGCGTGTATATATGTGTGTGTATATCCCCCCTCAATACATACACCGTCTCACTACGAAGAATTAGTAAACGGTATATAGTAAGGCGATATATATATATATATATATATATATATATATATATATATATATATATATATATATATATATATATATATATATATCCCACTGGGTGCTTGCCTGTGTATACATCCGTATATAATACGTGAAAATCTCCCTTTCTCTGCCGTGCGGCCATAGATTCGGGATAGGATCTCTGACTGAATTCACATTGATATACAGGGAAACTGGTATATATTTGGATGACTATATATATACCTATATATATATGAAGAAATATAGTATTGAAGTGTGCTATATTTATGCGATAAAGTGCTCAATATCAGAGATAGAACGTGTGTAAATATAAAAGTGAACATAGAAGTAAACACTTAGAGGGGACAGTCTGTTTTATGCTAGATGCAATCATCAGGCCTGACGATGCATCTAGCTTGAAAATTAAAAGAAAAAAAATTGAATGTTTTTTGTGAAAGTATTTATTTATATGTTTTTATATATATACATTTGATATTTCAGATCGCCTCGATCTTTTCTCAGAAATTAATTAAATAACTGTATTCAGAAGTTTGTTTACAAGTAGCGTCCGTCGCGAGACGCGGACGTCACGTGATGTAGAATGCAACTGTGTTTGAATATTTCTAACGTAAATCTAACGATAATATTTTAGATGTTGTTTAAAAAGGTTTTTAACTATATCTAAATAATTTTTTTAACTATTGAAATATTTATACAGATTTAAAATACCCAAGTCTTTGTTTAACCCTAGTTTATATGTGTCTAATTTTAAAATCCAGTATTTCTCTTTTTTTTTTTTTTTGCGTGTGTATGTGTAACTAAATTCGGAATCTATCAATAAACATTTACAGTTGTCTAATGAGTGTCTTGATTGATTAAAGTGTTCAGCTATGGGGGAATAATGATATATATATATATATATATATATATATATATATATATATATGTGGACATTTTAGGTAATATTATGATACTTATCAAATATCGACTCAATTTTAACGTCCATAACCATAGAGGTCCTATCTCTTTAAGCGCGACTGGGTCATGCAATTTTCGTGCAGTAGTTTCCTTCTGCATTTCAGCTTAACAATTTTTTTCAAATGTTTAATTAGTAGTTTCTACTTGGCAACCATTGTTCCTGTGCAGCAAGAATAAAAGCTTCAGTTACAGCTTTTAACCCTGCACTACGTGACCACTTATTATAATTGAGAATAATAGCACCGTTAATCATAACAAATACTGCCACAAGTAACTGTTAACCCCTTATCATTCGTATTCTTAATATGTAGACAGTACTCAGAGCCAGAGCAAAGATGGCGTCTCTTGTTCAAATACACGCATACATGCTACAGTTGGCAAGACTCGATCCTGTGCGGCAAGCATAAAACCTTCGGTTTCAGCTTTTAACTCTGCACTACGTAACCAGTGATGGCTAAGTTGTTTGCCTACATCACTTTTTTTGATACGGACAGAGTACCGACGACGCATTTGGTACATTGAATTTGCTTTCTTCTTCTTCTTCTTCTTCTTCTTCTTCTTCTTCTTCTTATTATTATTATTATTATTATTATTATTATTATTATTATTATTATTATTTCCTTTGATTTCTGATGTGTACTCATTTCTTTCCGGGTCCCGCCCAGGGACCTAAGGTTAGAAATGGTATCATGACATATTTCACTAAAAACAAACAAACATATTTTACATAGACAAAGCCTTTCGTAAGGTGTTGGCTGTACTCGTGAGAACACTTTTTTGTATTTCATTCAGGCATAGGCTTCTCATCAATTAACCCTGCACTACGTAAAATCAAATAATAATAATAATTATAATAAGGGGTCACGTAGTGCAGGGTTAAAAGCTTTAAACGAAGCTTTTATTCTTGCTGCACAGGAACAATTGTTGCCAAGTAGAAACTATTAATTAAACATTTGAAAAAATGTGTTAAGCCGAAATGCAGAAGGAAATTGCATGAAAATTGTATGACCCTGTCGGGCTTAAAGAGATAGGACCTCTATCAATATCTATCTATCTATCTATCTATCTATCTATCTATCTATCTATCTATCTCTCTCTCTCTCTCTCTCTATATATATATATATATATATATATATATATATGGAAGTTGAAACTGAGTCGATATTTGACAAGTATCATAATTTTTGTTGTTGTTTTGTCTGGGTGTAATGTTAAGTCCCATAAAATTATTACAGATCCTATCTCCGTAATTGAGTCTGGGTGGTGTTCATGCCAATTTCTTTCAGTTTCCTTTCCGTAGAAGTTGCAGGTTCTCCAGTGTAGATATTAGTCCACTCTGTCATGCCGTGTTTTATATTCCGTGGGTGCAAATTCCCTGCAAGCTGATACAAGATGATCAATTGTTTTTTGATATTTATCACATAATCTACATTTTGGTCTAACATAATTTTTCAGTATATATCTTTCTATAATTTATAGTTAAGTAGCATTGGTTTATGCAGCAAGAATAAAACCTTAGGTTTCAGCTTTTAACCCTGCACTACGTAGCCACTGACGGATAGGGGTTTTGTCTACATCAGCTTGTTTGGTACGGGCAGAGTATTGTCCATGAAGCGTTTTATCTTGCCATTGTTTCTGTATCTGGTCGGTTGTATTTGCTTTTGCTTTCTTTTAAAAAATGTTTTGCAGCTTCAGTCAGTGTATTGTGCTTTACTTGTATTTCTACACTCATTTTAAACTTCATTTTGAACTTGTTGGCTTCTTTTATTACGGAATAAAGATGCTTACTACTTCCATGTTCTTTGACAGTATTCTGTAGTTTCCAGGTATATTTGAAGGCCAGTTGTTGTAGTTTAGTAAAACAGTTCTAGTTGAACTAATCCTCTACCTCATTCAGACCTGGGCACATACAGACGATCCACTTCGGCTTTCGAATGATGCATGCGGTAGCAAGTGACAAGCTTTCACGTTTTGGCGTCCATTCGCTTAATGTCAGCTAAGATCCAGTAAGGATGTTAAAACTGCATCGCATCACAGGGACAGCCAGTGTGTTTATGGCTGATATTCTGCTTTTTGAATCCAGCTCGTTATTCAGTACCAGATCCACACGCCTCTTTTATCTATTGCTTACCTTTTCCTTCATTTGGTCATAGTGTATTCCATCTACTTCGCTAATTCCTCGGTAATTATACGCTTCATCTTGTTCCAGTTCCCTGATATTTGTGACAAAATCTAAATCTCTTGAGTATGTTTCCGTAATTCTCCCTTCCTTGAATTTTACTTTGGCGCATTTATCTAATCCGAAATCCATACCTATGTCGTCACTGAAACATTTTACAATATTGAGGAGGGACTCATTGTCGTCTTTGGCAAATAGTTTGAGATCATATTATTATTATTATTATTATTATTATTATTATTATTATTATTATTATTATTAATCGCAAGAAAGTTATAGCAGACTGCACTGGAATTTGTTGATGTAGTTTTGTTTACTGTGTATTATATTTTCCAAACGTAACTTCATTATTCATCGTCCAGATCATTAATTTATGCCTGTACACACGTTACTTGGCTGTCGAACGTATTTTTGCGAGATTACGGTTAATTCGATTTCCCTGCCAATTCATCCCAGCTTCTGTTCAGCCTCGTTCTGGAGCTTTTAGTCTGCGCGATTTCCCGCGTGAACTTTACGCTTCCATTCTACTAATGCGTTAATTTTAAGCACCGGTCGAACCGACTTGGAAACAAAATTGAAAAAGAAGAAGAAATTCCTGATTTATATTTTATCGGTCAAAGTCGATGAGGATTAGATTTAATGGACTAATATATGATAGTTGAATGAAGCCTCAGCTCGCTACTACTGTATTTCCAGTCCCCACCATTTTCTGTGTATAAATCGATGACATCAACAGTAGAACATCGTTTAATAGACACTAAATGCGTCATTTTCTTTTACGGTATATCAACCTCAATGGGTTATTTAATGCTGACATGATTTTTATGATAGTTTCGTAAGAATAAAATATGTATTCTTTGTAAGAAATCCATTTGTAGATCAGGTTTAATTAGCGTATTTTTGTAAAGTTCTTATCGAGAATCAAATATACATTTGATGGTAATATTTTTTTTAAATGTATTGTTGGTAATATTTTTTTTTCAAACAATTTAGTGCTGGTAATTATTCTTTCTAAAATATATTCCTGTTAATATTTACTATAAAACTATATTTTTATACTTTCACAGTGTTTTGACCTCATTTATATAAATATATATATTTTTTTTTGTGTTAATAAACTGTTTATATTTTTTTAATTATTTTTTATGTTTTGCTATTAAATTATTTCTTGCAAAATAAATGGAAGAAAAAAATAGTCAACTTTTATTATATTCATTACATATATCTTTTCCGGTATGAATTAATATTACCACAAAATATTACAGGTACGTCACACATTGAGAAAAAAAAATGCTGGTCTGCCATATCAGATAGTTTTAGCGCTGTCCTCGATCAAATCAGTGAGTCCCACGGTGTCATCTTGTCAACATGTCGAGCATTGCTCTGAAGCAGAATTGGACCGCATCGATTAATTTGCTCTCATTTACTGCCATTAACTGTATGAAATGTGCGTTTCATCCCATTGCTGACTGTAAACTTCAACGGTGCTGCTCTGGTGAGATTCCAGAAAGCTGTAATGGCGGACATCCTGACAGTCACCGTAATCTTCTTTTGGTGCAATTTCGGTTTTCTCAAGTGTTTAGGTGCTTTTTCCTCGTCAAGCTATTCAGCCGACCGTTTCAGATTGTCATAAAGGATCCATTTTTCACCACAAGCGGATCATTCGTATATCGAAGATACGGCATCTAATAACCAACAAAACATCAAACTTTCACTGATTTGATGTGCAATCGATTTTTAGTTGATTATATATTGGTACCTCCGGAAAATTGCTAAAACAAATGTACATACATGATGAAAAAATGCCCCAAACTTAATAAGAACAAAGTTCATCGACAAAATCTATATGTTATTATTAAGAGGAAAAACCGAAGGATTATTTTGTTATTAAATTATACTTATTAATTTTTAGAACCTTCGAAATTTTGGTTAATTTTTTTGTGTGTGTGTCAGTGTAGTACCAAAGATTATTATGTAAATATATTTATAGAACATGTAAGCTTCTTTTTTGCATTGAGACACAATGATTTGGAAATTTTTACAAAAATCGAATAATTGTTCCATTTTAATGAAACTTTAATGAGAATTATTCACAAATTAATTACATTATTTGAGAAATGCTTCTTCTTTAAAAAATATTGATAAAACAATTCTTTTTTATTTGGCAAATGTTACCCCCACCATACACTTATTTAATTTTATGAAAAATTCGATAAATTCATTTTTGTACCACTTAATATTTGAATCAGTTATACACAGAACTCTTTGGAGAATTTAAATCATCAATTTCTCATTGTAAAAAAGAGAGACCAGTTACCGAAAATCTGTTCTGAGACATCAAATAAAAAATGCAATAAAAAATGCAATTTTAATTAGAAAAGCTTTTAATTGTTTTTTTATGAATATAATATATTGTGAACATTATTTTCTTGAGAAAAATAAATTTTCGATGTATAATATATTTTTACAAGAGTTCTTTTAATGCTTTAATAAGAATACTTTATACAGATTTAAATCTTTTAAAGTTCCAAATTAATTTGTGCAGGAGGTAATATTGTAAAAACTATACCTACGAATCATAAATAGAATAGTTTACTACAATTCAGCGACGACCAGTATTTAAAAAAAATATTTTAATTTTTTTTTAATGTGACGGTATTTGTAAATACATCCACCCATACACAACATTATCAGAAAAGAAGAGCGTTAACCATAGAAAATTTAAAGTCAAAGTATGTAAAATTCAATAAACATTAGATTACGGAGAATATTCTCCTAAAATGTTATGATTACTAGGCAGTAAAAAAATATATAAAAATGTGCTCACGTTATAATTCTTTTTACAGATATGTATCCGTAAAAAAAAAAGAAAAAAAAGGATATTCTTCCGGCTGTCTATCTGTTACGACCTAATGACAACATCTATCTCTTTGATAAAAATGCATTTCTGCGATAATTTAAACTAAAAGTATCTAATATTTGCTACAAATCAGATTAATTAAACTTTAAATCAGCTAACATTCCTCAAATAATGTTTCAGAAAAGAATATTTTGTTTTTGAAATATTTCTTTTATTAAGGAAAATTAAATTGTGCTGAGAGATGGCACAAATGGGTGAAATCGCAGATTTTAAACGATTAAAAAAATGATATCCGATCAATTTAAATTAGTTTTGAAATACAGCAAATTATTGTAAATATTAAATTTAAAAAAATCAATATAAAAGCATCAAGTTAAAATGAAATAAAAACTTAAAGAAAGATTTTCATTTAAAAAAATCGCGATACGTAAAGTTTATAATTAAACTTTGGGTATCGCGTTTCCTTAGAGGTAGGTAATTTTATATATATATATATATATATATATATATATATATATATATATATATATATATATGTATGTATGTGTGGGTGTGTGTGTGTTTGTGTGTGTGTGTGCGTGCGTATATATATATATATATATATATATATATATATATATATATATATATATATATATACATACACACACACATGTGTGTGTATGTGTGTGTGTGTGTGTGTGTGTGTGTGTGTGTGTGTATGTTTGAGTTGTCATTTAGGGAGCAATCCCTCTTTTATAGATGTTTCGATAAACATGAATGACAAGATACTAAGATTAAGCTTTTTATATAATTTTCCTTGTGTTCTTTCTTTCTTTTTATGAAACTGGCCAATTCTGAGCGCTTTCGCCTATACTTTTAGTCATCATCAAGGATTAATTTCTTTTAAATTTAATTGAATGTATGTGTTGCGTTATGTATGCATCTAAAGTTATACGGATGTTTTTTTTATCCAAACACTGTCAGCACATTTTGGCCGTGATCATAGATTTATTATTTGGGCTTCTATTATTTTTAAACTTTTGTTTATATGTGGATGTGGTATTGTATTTTCTACTAGAATGTTTCGTATGGAGTATAGCAGGTTTTGTGTGTGTTTTAATGAAGCTGTGGTCAGTTAGGTGCAATGAAAGTCGTCTGGATTGGCATGTAGTAGTGTGACCGATGTAATTATTCATGAGATTGGTTTAATCAGGAATACAGTTCCTAAAGGGACATTTTAACTCGTAAATAATGTTGGTTCTTTGTTGTTTAGCAGGCGTGTTGCTGTTTTTGATGATAAGGTTCTCGACAAAATCAGAAAAAGGATCTGCAATATAATTGATCCTGACTTTAAACCCCGATTTCAGTCACTTTCTCAAAGACATGATGCGCCTTCTCTCTGTATTTTCTACATATATGTTCATGGCAACTGCTGTGAGTAGCTTTTTTGTCTGATGTCCCGACTACATTTTACTGTTGAAATAGTTAAATGTAACCACCACTTCTACTCCAACAGTTTCTTTTATCATACTTCCTCCCTCTGGAATTCCTAACAGTTTACTAGTTTCCCTGATAAATACAATTTATAAAAAATGAAATTCGACGTCAACAGCTATCTTCTCTATTCTTGAATCCCGTTCATCTTTTGTCCTTTCACCAATTCTCGCTTGTGCTTCGCTCAATCCTGACTGTACGCAGTCTTTTCTCCCCCTTTCATTCCCTGTAACCCTTTGAGTACTAGTGACATATCTGCCTTGCTTGGGTGAAATGATTATATATATATATATATATATATATATATATATATATATATATAACCTAAGATGAAGGGAAAAGACGAGCTCGCCGTCGATTCTTTTTTTGTATCGTCTTAGCGGAGGAGGAAGTGACGTAAATCGGTGGTGATTGGTCAGCAGTGGCATTTATTGGCGGAGTCCATTTGTTGCGTGCTTCACGTATTTTTTTTTTGTTGTTTCAGGATCGCCTGCCGGAATAGTACTGTTTCGGTAGGGTCTCTTGGGCGAGCAAGTATAATGTTGGAAGACTCGAAACTTACCATGACCCCAAGTCATAACATCACTGACGAGGCGATCCTGACCACTCATGGGAGTGTTTTCATAACATGTTAATTTCAATGCACCGTGTGTCCGGCCACCACTACCGCAAACCTATATTCTTAGAGAATTTTAAATACAACGTCAATCGCCATCTTCTGTCGTTCATTTTTGTTTATCCTGTACTCCCATACACAGTCTTTTCTCTCACTTTCACTCTATGTAAGCCTCTGCGTACTAGTGGCATTCTAACCTTGCTTGGGGTCAAACGATTAAAAATCTAACACGCACACACACACACACACACACACACACACACACACACACACACATATATACACACACACACACACACACACACATATATATATATATATATATATATATATATATATATATATATATATATATATATATATATATATATATATATATTGTTACTCTTATACGTAAAAGTGTATCGATTAATTTGCAATTTCCAATGAGATTGTTGCTAGCATATTTTTCTGTCTTTATATTCTAAACTGTTGAAATCGGAGTAATTCCCAGCCGTGGTTTATTAGGGCTCATGATAGAAAAAAAATGAAAGAATAGAAAAAAAATACGAATATGAGGCGTATAAAGTATTTCACGCCCGAAACATTCAATGGAACACACACACAAACTTATATATATTTTCTAGATGATTCAAGGTGAGATTATTCTTGCGAAATCACCCATGTTCGCTTCCTTCAATCCATTTGCAAATCGACTTATTTACAAAGCAATATTGTTTCTCTCGTCTGAAGACTGATCTGTTTATGCTTGTAAAGAGCCAAGTGAATTAATACTTGCTAATACGATGCCAAAAGGCTTTATTTTGTCTTGCAGGATTTTCGTGGATGAAAAGGACGAATAATGTTTTCTTATCGATAAAGCAACAGAATGCGGCAAAATAACGCGAATTGTTGAAGTAATCCGCTTTGAAGTGTTTGTTTATCGTTCAAGAATTCACCGAAATGGGTCAGGTTGTGTTCAAGGCTAAATTCTAAAGAAAACTGTTATTTCCTCCAATATAATCCTAATTAGGAATGCTTGTGTGTGAACACACACACACACACACACACACACACACACACACACACACACATATATACATATATATATATATATATATATATATATATATATATATATATATAATATGTATAAATCTGGATTTTTCTCTCCGGTAGCACAACGGTGAGTTTCATGCATAAAGCAATCTTCAGATTCTGATTTAAAAAATGACCTTTACATAATTTATATATATACACACACACACACACACACATATATATATATATATATATATATATATATATATATATATATATATATATATATATATATATAACGTAAATCATTCATACGAAAAACAAATAATGAAGTTAATTATATGGCAAGAATCACTCTCGCAAACAATATTTAATAATAAAATACAATCAAACTCGAATCCGTTAATGAATGGTATGATCCTTGTTTATAAATTCCGGTTTTATCAGGTCTTATTTTTTATTTTATTTTTGCTATATATATATATGAAACATCAATTTGTGACAGGTAGAGATAATTCCAACAAGAATATTAATCCAAAGAGAGATCAATGTAAACTACAGAGCATAATAATAATAACTATAATACCCCAAGAAAAATTCTTAAAGATCCATTTCGGTGATAATTTATTTCGTCAATATTTTTATATTCATCTCCTCAGATCGAACGTTCTTAATAAATGGAGGCAATCCATCCAGGCAGATGCACTAGATTAATATAAAGGGAAAGCATGAGATAAGATAAGAAAAGAGGGAGAGATAAGATGAAAAAGAACAGATTTTCGAAAATAAAAATATAAAAGAAAGCGAGAGAGAGAGGTGGAGTGAGAAAAGGAGTGAGAGAGACAAAGAGAGAGTAAGGAATGGGAAAGGGAAGAAGGAAGAAATAAAGAAAGGGAGAGTAGTATAACTAAAACAGAATAACCTGGCCAAGAATTTTTTTCTTAAATGGTTGAACAAGTTCTTACATCGAGTGATGTCGTGTGTGATCACACTTGAAAAAGTTATCCCATATTGACCGGTAGAGCCTGTTATTTTAGGAAGCAATAGTCATGACGAATTCAAATCAGGTAGTCTAATAAAGATACACCTACTACTACTACTACTACTACTACTACTACTACTAATAATAATAATAATAATAATAATAATAATAATAATAATAATATCCAGCATGAATAAATTATTAAAAATAAAGTTAAATAAAAAAATAAAACGATAAATGGTAAAAGATACAAATAAAAAAATAAGTAAATCTATATATAGATAAATAGATTCAAAAATATACTAAACATAATAAACATACACCTATTAATAATAGTACTAAAATATTAAACTATAATTATAGTTGATGTATACATCGACATGACATTCATACATTTTCTTCCATTCTTCAAAGGTTACACATTCTAATTCCTGAAGGTTTTTTAGTTGCTAACGATTTATTGGATCTTTCAAGTCATGCCATAGAATTTCAATAGGATTCAAGTCAGGACTCATTGACGGCTATGGCAGAACTGTAATCATCATTTTTATGAAGTCACGTAATCACTGATTTAGACGTATGTTTGGTATCATGCTGGAAAGTAAATCGCTGACCTAGATGAAGATTTTGCGCTAGTTGTAGATTTTCCTCCAGAATTTTGATATAGTCTGCAGATTTCATTATTCCTCTTATTGCAATTAATTGTCCAGTCCCCCTTGAGTTAAAAACAACCCCCAAAACATCATCGAGCCAAACCCCATGTTTTAAAGTTGCCATTGTGTTCTTTGGGAGGGAACCTCACCTTTCTTGCGTCAAATCTTCTGAACATCGTTATGTCCAAAAAGCTCAATTTTTGTTTCATCTCTCCATACTACTTGTTTGCAAATGTAATTTTCTTTGTCCAAGAATGTTTTCGCAAAATTAAACCGAGCAAAAACGTGACATGGTTTGTGAAGACGGGTTCCATACAGCCCATTTCTATATAAACAACGTTGTATTGTGCAAGTACTTAAGTGGATATCCATCGTATCCAAACTATTGGCGATGATTGTCAAAACAGCTGCTATGTTTATATTAACCTCGCGAGAGTTTTCGTGCAGTTCTCGGTGACAATTTGGGGTTTCTTCCACATCCAGGGAAATTCTCTGTCGTGCCAAACTGTCTAAACTTCTTTATAACGGAGTGTACTGTAGATCTAGTTATAGCTAAAAGGTTTGAAATAGGGCTGAAACTATTTTCTGTCTTGTGGAAGTTAATAATTCTCTGTCTCAAGTAAACGTTAAGCGACTTTGCCTTCCCTATCGGGTTATGAACGCAAGAATAGCAATGCTGATTCCTATGCATCACGTGATGGATTTGCAGGAATTATTAAAATTGCTCAACTGAATACATAGTCGGGAAGGCTTCACCGATAAAATAATTATGTAAATTACTTACACTCACACGAATCAATAAATTTAAAACGATAAACGTTTGTGTGTATATATGTATGTATATATATATATGATTATATGTGTTGATAAATATGAACAAATATAAGTAAAATGTATGAATATATATATATATATCTATATATATATATATATATATATATATACACACACACATATATATACATATATATTATATATATATGTACATATATATATATATATATATATATATATATATATATATACATATATATATATATATACGAACAGTGTAACCCGGATATAAGAGACCCGGATATAAGAGAAACCCGGATATAAGATAGATTTTCTCTGGTCCCAAATTAGAGCCTGTGTTAATAAAACAAAATAGACCAAACCCGGATATAAGAGAAACCCAGATATAAGAGACTTCTTCTCCGGTCCCGACAACTCTCTTATATCCGGGTTACACTGTATAAATACATGGAAATATATTTAAGCATAGATGTATATATGTATATATTTATGTATATATATGTATAAATATGAGTATATAGGTACATATAAGCATATATATGTATATACATATGTGTGTATTTCTATATATTTATGTATATATATATATATATATATATATATATATATATATATATATATATATATATATATATATGAATATATGTATAAGTACATATGTGTATGTATAAATGTATATATATTTAAATGAGTGTGTGTGTGTGTATATATATATATATATATATATATATATATATATATATATATGTTTGTATGTATGTATGTATGTGTGATTTTCATGCACTTTCCAAAGGTGCCGCTCGCTAGGATTGCCACCTCCACACCGACAACATCAAGAAATCACCTTCTTGACCTATCGACCATGGTAAGACTCTAACTACGGTCTCATGGTCAGAATGCGAAAGCTTTAACAACTCGGATATATATATATATATATATATATATATATATATATATATATATATATATATATATATACTAGCATCAAACATACTGTCGCCTCTAAGTGCTGACTTCCATGTCCACTTTTATATTTACACACGCTCTATCTCTGATATTGAGCACTTTATCCCATGAATATAGCACACTTTAAGACTATATTTCTTCATATATATATATATATATATATATATATATACATATATACTTTATTCTTGGATAATTCGTTCTAATTTATATTGCCCCATATATGGTCGAGCAATGGTTACATCTATTTTAATAAGGTAATTATTCTAAAATAAAGAACATAGCTCTACTGAGCACTATTTTAAACTAATGTTACGGAAGTTGGAATTTATATTCGATTCCTTCTTATTTCTCATTTCTATTTATCTATCTGTATCTATCTCTCTCTCTCTCTCTATATATATATCATTATATATGTATACATATATATATATATATAGAGAGAGAGAGAGACAGACAGACAGACAGACAGAGAGAGATAGAGCACGAAGCACCTATAGAAAGTTCATTTTTGTGTACATATGTGCATTATACAAGTCAAAAAACGATTCAGTATTTTGCTTTAATAATTTCCAACTCTTCCTGTGGCCTAATCAGATACCAGACTTTAACACAATCGAAAACCTTTGGGCGATAATGGAAAAGTGTTCCCGTAATAGGATTGGTGTGGAAACCTGTCAAAGAACGTTGATTTACTACAGAATTAAGTCTATATCCTGCCACGAAGAATTAAGGCCGTTATTAAAGCAAAATGTTACCCAACAAAATACTATGTCATTTTTGTATAATGCACCTGTATTTATGCCCTGTATTGATAAACGAATTCTATTACATGTATTTGTAAAAATACATAAATCGACTTTCTATCGGTGCGTTCATTTTTTTTCTTCTTACTGTATATACACATACACATACATACGCACACACACACATACACTCACACGCAGACATACACACACACTCTCTCTCACATGCACTCACACACACACACACACACACACACACACACACACACACACACATATATATATATATATATATATATATATATATATATATATTAAAGAGAATAGAGAAGTTCCAAACGTTTTTGGTTATAATGTGTATTTCTTTAAGTTATTATACTTTATTTTCCATATGTTTTTACTACAAATGTTGCGGTTGTTGCGACCTTCATAATCGAAGTGTGTATATGTCCACATATTTTTTTTTAAGGAATTAATTTTTCCTAGTGTTTTCCCATGTTTAACCATTGCCATTTGTGTGTAGTAGTAATGCAAATTTATATAATTTTTCTTTCACATAGATTTTCATAATATTACATATTTTATAAAATAAACGATTCCAATCCGAAACAATTTATCTGATATAAAATTTATTACAGCTGTTCAAAAAGAAGAATTTTTAAATAGATCAAGCCGAAAAAATAAACATCACGAAAACCGAAGCGGAATTTTTCAAAATAGACTGCAAAAGATGTTCGGACAGATAATGATAGCTGAAGCTATGGCGAATTCCTGTTCAGAAATTTTGGGAATATTAGATATCGTCCTCTCCATAGTGACGTGTATCACGTATAATTTAAAGAATCAATCCCCGCCCTCTGAGAGAACTGTGGGCGACAATGATCATTTAATTTTTTAAGCGTTCCCGTAATAAGATTTTTAATACAGAAGATGGTGGGAAAACCTGGCAAAGAACGTTGACTTTATAAAGAATTAAGTCTATAGCATGCCACGAAGAATTAAGGCCGTTATTGAAGGAAAAGTTTACCCAACAAAATACTAAATCAATTTTTGACTTGTATAATATACATATGTACACCTGTATTAATACCCTGTATTAATAAACGAATTATATTACATGCATTGGTAAAAATACATAAATCGACATTCTATGGGTGCGTTCATTTTTTTCCTCGTACTGTATATACACATACACACAAACACATACCACGCGCATATTTTTAAAGTGATTTTTTTCCTTGTGTTTTCCCTTGTTTAACCATTGTCTTTCGTGTGTAGTAGTAATCCAAATTTATATAATTTTTCTTTTACACAGATTTTCATATCATTTATTTTATAAAACAAAATAACGATTCCAATCCAAAACAATTTATCTGATATAAAATTTATTTAAAAAAATAGGCAGCAATAGATTTTCGAAGAGGGAATGATAGCTGAAGCTTTTCTAATGACGAATTCCTGTTCTGAAATTTTGGGAAAATTAGATATCGTCCTCTCCACAGTGACGTGCATTTATCGAGTATAATTTCTAGGAATCATTCCCCGCCCTCCTTGAGAGATCTGTGGGCGACAATGATCATTTAATTTTTCTGATTTAGCAGACAAATGTCACTGGCTCAAATTAATGAACTATATACGAGATGTAGAATGCAAAGAAGGAGGAAGCTTATATTTAACCTAATGAAGAGGCAGATGAAATTTCTCGGGCACGTAATGAGAAAGGACGGTCTGGAGAATCTGATAGTGACAGGTCGAATAGAGGGAAAGAGAGACAAGGGAAATTAAGGCATGTCATACCTGTCGGTCTTAAGCAAGTGGATTACAGAACGTGGTCTGGGGGAGGTGGCAGAAGGACGAAACTTATTGAGCTACAAGTAATACGCGGAAGTGGAGAGTCATCACCGCCCACGTCCTGAAAGAACACGGCACATAAAAAGAAATACCAGATGTATATGTAGAAAGTCAGTTAAACACTCTTCAGTATACATGCTGTACAGGAGCAGATGACTCATTAGTCAGTTATGTTCCATGCGTGATACACGTTTAGGCGATCATGCATCTTTCGATAAATTGACGAGGCAGATTTTTTTCCCGCATTAGCATACCATTGTTAAAACCATGACGTAATCATTGGATTCGGAATATCGCTAACTGCACTATTCTTCTTCTTCTTCTTCTAGAGATTCTTCTGGATCTTCTGAATAAGGATCGACACAAGTTCCTGTCATTTAGTGAAAGTTATCTTCTTTCAAATAATCCAAATGGAAAGAAAGAAAGAAAGAAAGAAAAAGGACATTTCCAGCGTACGTAGAAGAATAAAGGAATGAAAGATTTGACAACACGTATCACATATTGAAGGCAAGAGAGACAGAGTAATGCAGCCTGTAACCTACACAAGGATCTTGTCTAAATCGATGGCAGAACAGGATTTAGGAGATATGGTAAAAAAAACCCCAAAAAACAAAACAAACAAACAAATATTGTTAATAGCTACAAGGGGTAGGAAGCTGTGGAAAGCCATGGCCGCCCACGTCCTGAAGGGATACAGCACATAGAAGAAGAAGAAGAAGAAGAAGAAGAAGAAGAAGAAGAAGAAGAAGAAGAAGAAGAAGAAGAAGAAGAAATTTTTAAAATTTAGAAATATAAAAAAATGCATTAGCACATGGTGCGATGGATAAATTGTCGCTTAAATTATACAAAAATGAAAATAACACTGACATTTTTAACAGATATATTTACCAGAATTACACAAAAATATCCTGGTATACTAAAGAGTAAATTCGTTGAGTAGAAACCCCATTGGCTTCAACCACGGCCTCCAATCGACTTCGGAATCTCCTTCGTCTCTCCTGGACGGTCTCTTTGTTTAAGTTAGTTAATGCTGCTATAATCCTTGCTTTTAATTCATCTTTTGTGTTACAAGTGTCTTGGTCTCTTGCTCAACAGCATATCAAACACAAAGTAATCAAGGATGTTGGAATGTAGGATGTTAGGTGTCCAGATGTAAAGTGTGATGTTGTCGCAGAAATGACTAGGTTTGTGTGGGGCTTGGTGCAGAGTCCTGTCGCCAGATACAATGTCTTTCAGTAACCACTCTCTTGACCCAAGCCAGCACTACTTCCTCAACCCATTTGATGTAGGCCTGCGTCTTGGTTCCGAGGCGCTGTGGAAAGAAGAATGGAGGCATAACTCCGCCATCAAAAATGATCACTCCAAACCCCTTCGTAATGACCATTACACTCATCCAACCCTCTCTGAATCCTCTGCATTCTTCTTAGGTTGACACACAATCTGAAATGTTCGTATTGTAGCATCGGGTGCGAATGACAAGAGTACAGCATGCATTTTCCAAATTTCTGGCGCAGTGAATTGCGTTATGGCGCTCTCATTCTCACAGACGGTGTCCAACTGACCCTACAATATTGTGCAATCGACAAAATCAAAAACAATCAATGCCTCTGCGTGAAATTAAAAATATAATATGGCGACAATTTACCCATCGCACCGTTTATATAAATGTTATATGAACTTTAATATGTTGAGGCACGAGTAATGGATAGCGGCTCCGATTGAGCAATCGGAGAGCCGAGTTGGAATTCCAGTCGAATCCATTACATTCACTTACATGCTAATACCATTGAGAAAGGTATGAATCCATCTAGGTATTAGCTATGGGTAAATAGCAAGACAGGCCGAGTTCTATAGTCTTTGATGGCAACTGGTCTATTACAGAAAGATTTGACAAACTAATGCGAGAAAAAATCTGCCTCGTCAGTCATGTATCACGCATGGCATACAACTGAACAGGGTGTGCATATGATATATATATACATACATACATACATACATATATATATATATATATATATATATATATATATATATATATATATATATATATATATATATATATATATATGTATATATATATATATATATATATATGAACGGGGACTGGTTTTCTTAGTTTCCTCGAAATCACCGACAGAAAAACAAAACGGACATTGTTTAATATAAAAACGAGGGGTCTATATAAAATGCGAGTGTTGACTATTATAACGTTTGAATTAATATACACATATATACGTGTGTGTGTGTGTGTCTGCGCATGCGCACGCGCGTGGTAATATCCCTTAAATTTAGCCTGCATATGCTTTTCCTTTCTACGTGGTAAAACGCCCGCTTTTTTAATTTCTACACTATGGCGATAATAAAAGAAAATAGATGTGTCAACTTCCGAAATTTCGAAAGACAGGGAACGCAGTCTGAGCATATATTCATAGTAATACACGGTACAGAAGAAACAATCCCCACGCTTTAGACTGTCACTTCTGTGATACTAGCGAAATTAGGCAAGTTACAATGGTGTCATGATCTAGCTACTGTTTCCCTATTTTTCTGATACCATCAATTAACATCATGGTTAGAACGATAGGCAACGAGAGCTTGCCGTCGAAACGTTTATTTAAGACTGGTGAATCCAATTTCAACACAGTGCCTTTCGTGTTAATTTCATGTTACGTCGTAATGATGCTTGTTCGAGATATAATATCGATAGCTCTCTGGGTTGAAAATTGAATAGTCTAAGCTCCAGCGCTTTAAAGAAAGCCAATTGGAAGACATCGGAACGCTTGAACTTCCAGGTGGAAAACATTAGAAATCACACTATGGCGAATAGAAACCACCATTTTAGAAGATGTAATTTTTCAAACGATATAAATAAAAACTGTAACCATTTTTTAAAATATAGTGAACGATTTCATTTATATATACGATACCTTGGTCTTTTGGTCAATCTTTAAAACTTATGCGGTATATCTGCTACAAAACTTTATAGTCGCTATTTGGGGGAGGGCCCGTTTTTTATTTTTCTCTTTTAAAGTTTCTTTTTTTTACCTTTTTCAACAAGGCCGTCTAACTGTTTTTATTTTTCTGCATTCCTAGTTAGGAGGGGAGAGAGGAGGGGTAAAGAAGGAAGGAAGAAATGGGAGTGGTGGGAAAAGAAAGCGAGTAGCGTTTCTGATCATAATTCCTATGACCTACGAACGTGTTCAATTTTTTTTTGTTTGTTAAGTAACACTTCATATGAAAGGAAACTTTTCTTGTCATTACTTATCTGTTATGTCAAACTGTTCGTTGAAGATGAGGGTCGTTCCGCGTGGTAAACCTAAGATGAAAGAAAAAGACGTCGATTCTTTTTTTGTATCGTCTTAGCTGAGGAGGGAAGTGACGTAAGTCGGTGGTGATTGGTCAGCAGTGGCATTTATTTGAGGAGTCCATTTGTTGCGTGTTTTATGTATTTATTTTTTTTTGTTTCAGGATCGCCTGCCGGAATAGTACTGTTTCGGTAGGGTCTCTTGGGCGAGCAAGTATGATTTGGAAGACCCGAAACTTGCCATGACCCCAAGTCATAAACATCACTGACGAGGCAATCCCATGGAAGTGTTTTCATAATAAATATAAGCTAAAGCTTGAAATAAGTTAAAAGTTTCAAATATAAGATACGTTTAGATCTCAAGGTCGAAATGAACAAACCTTTAATATATTATATTATTAATAGATTTAGATTAACACACACACAAACACACACACACACATATATATATATATATATATATATATATATATATATATATATATATATATATATATATATAAATCAAATTTATATATTTTCCAAGCAATAAAATCCCATCAGAAAATTTATAATAATAATTACTTGATAATTACTGTCGAAATACTTGCAGACGTAGTTGCAGACCTGTCAGCTGTTATTTTTTTTTAACCATTTAGTAAATAACAACAATACCTACCTTCACCACTGCCGCAAATTCAAGAAAAATATTTTCGCGGGCCAGTGTGAAATTATTTTCTAACCAACGAAAAACTGGTATTCTAAAAGTTCACACCTCTATGTGAAATTAGAACTTGAATCTCTCTTATGGATATAAAAATAGAAACATACTGTTTCTCGAGTCTCGAAAGAATTTCGGACGCTAGTTTGATTTACACGTGCGTACACACAGACGCACGCACCTTCACACATGCTAACAATGGAAAAGAGACATACAGGAACCGCAGACTAAGGCCTTGACCACACACACAATAAAAGTGATTAACCAGCAACCGCCGGACAACCTATTATCAACGAACTCACAAACACATCATGATGATGGGCAGAAAGTAAGTCTGTCCACACATTTCATACCTATAGAAGAACATTTAATTACTTTATAAAGTGTAAACTTCACTGTAAGTGAAATCGAAGATTTTATTGATATTGTATATTTCAGGAAACAATATATAAATTTTATTTCAACTAATGTTCCGCTTCTACTTTTCCACCAGAAAGTAAACTTTCATACACACACACACACACACACACACACACACACACACACACACACACACACACACACATATATATATATATATATATATATATATATATATATATATATATATGCACATTTCATTAAAAACGACTGACAAGGTGCTTTTATTTAGTTTTTTATACAATTTCTCATGCGATCTAATAATGATTTTCTTTTCGGATGATAAATTATATAAAAACTGTCCGAATGTTCTGTTTATTCGAGCACTTTCGGCTATACATTTAAGATTATATTTTAACTGTTAGAATTAGAAATAGTTTGTTATATGTATGTTTTATAAAATGTTTCATTTTTTTGTTTCAAAACAAGGTCAAGATATTATGTCCATATTCAAAGTTAATACCGTGTTTTGATTAGATCGCATGAGAAATTGTATAAAAATCTAAATAAAAGCACCTTGTCAGTCGTTTTTAATGAAATGTGCATGTTAGAAGGATTGCTGCCTAAATACACAAATATATATATATATATATATATATATATATATATATATATATATATATATGTGTGTGTGTGTGTGTGTGTGTGTGTGCGTGTATTGAGAGGTCTCCCTTTTTTACACAAATGGTCTCACCCAAGGTATACATATACTACTACCACTGAATACCCGGGTGAGTAATAGTACGTTGAGTCAAGTCGGACAGTAGTAGTAGTGGAACGTAGAGTCGGTCGAGTAGAATAACGTCACAGTAACGAGCCTCGTATAACTCAGTAAGATGTCATACAGCGATATGTCGATACCAAAGACTTTATATATATTTGTCTCCTAACCCCGCATTCCTGGAACTACTAACCTGTATCACCAGTTTGCATTATTACGTTAATACATTTATTTCCTCTATTCCTTCTTGGCGTTTGTTATTATTTGCTTCCGGATTTCATCCTGGAATCCACAACAATATGTATATTTCATTTAAAATATGTTATTGCTTTTAAATGTTTGGAATCCCGACACTCAGATAGCAACAACTTTCCGGATAGACGGATCCCAACAATGGTGACCAATGAGGTTTAAAGGAAAATTCGCCAACATGAATTCAGAAAAAAGAAGCATGTCATGGAAGGTTTATTTGAGAAAAGAATATCATGAATAATCTATTTGATGAATCCGCCGTTAGCATTGATGGCTGCTTCAATACGTGGTTTAAAAC
>OZ038502.1:71800570-71818070 GCA_964036315.1 Acanthosepion esculentum | reverse complement strand
AAAGTGTGGAAGCTTAATACAGATTGAATATAGGAGAGATTTTGCTGGCATAAATGAATCAAAATATATATATATAAAAAAATATGATCTGGGAATAACGAGATTAAATTATTGACTGACGAATCTAAATTTAATAATAAAAAATTCCCCTGCGTCATCAGATTTCATTTCTTCTCCCCTTAGTCTAGATTTCTTTCAATTCGTGATGTACTCTCTTCGATGGAACGCGCTGGTAACATGCAATCATCAAGGATCCGACAAGTTTGTAGGACAAAAGACTTCATTTTTTTTTATTTTTCTTAATTCAGATTTCTTTCTGCTAATTCCTAGTCGAGAATCACTTTCCCAATGATTTTCCTTGGAAGGAAATTCTCTTTGATCTCTAAAGACAGCAGCAATTAATTTATCTCCAGTAAAAATTGTTGATTTTTGCCAAATTCTCGGAGAAATTTATTCCCCACATACATCTCTAACTTGGAAACACGTGATTCTTAAAAGAAGTGAAAAGAATAAAGCAGAAAAATAGATGATTCAAGTATTTTGCTGTCAGTTTTATTTAAAAAAGAAAAATGAAAACACAAAATTAATAAAATATTTTACAAGCATGCTGTATTCATGGAAAATTTGTTCTCGTTCCTTCAATAATATTATTCTTATAATAATGTAATACAGAATTTCAGATGGAAATTGTGTCGATATAATATGAATGAGATGGCATCTTAACAGAAATGTATTTAGAACATGTATGGACAAACATGATGGCAAACAAACACTCATATATTTATACATACATATATATATATATATATATATATATATATATATATATATATATATATATATATATATGTATATATTGTCATCCACAGACAGACTGTATTGCTGTATCACAGCTCATCAGTGTGGCTAGACGTCCGGTTGCCTCTAGCTAGTATCGAAACCCGAGTGAATTGGCGTCAGTCGGGGATTCTACCACTAAGACGTTGGCGCATGGAAGGGACGAAGGTGAATTTAAGCGTATTTATTTTGAGGTAAACGCGCAGTGACTGAAAGAACTCGATTCGATTTACTGAATAGTCTTGCTATATTAGCCGTAATAGTCACTGTTTACAAACCCACACTTCCTCCCCAGAGAACTCAACCGAAATAAATTTTTCAGGAGCATATATATATATATATATATATATATATATATGTGTGTGTGTGTGTGTGTGTGTGTGTGTGTGCATTCAATCTTCATTAAATATGACAGACAAGGTTATTTGATATAGTTTTTAAATAATTTGTCATGTTTTTTTTTTCTTTTCAGCAGATAAATTATAAAAAACAGTCCAAAAGTTATATTTTTCCGTACGCTTTCGGCTATACATTTAGCCATTTTCAAGGTTGATATATATTAACTGTTAACTAGAAATAGCTTTTGTATGTATGCATTTGACTGTGTTTTGAAAAGAAAACAACGTGGATTGATGGTGCTTTGTGAAGGGCCACGTTCTGCCGATAATGTTCGAGTGTTTGTGGTTGGCTGTTGTTCAACCAAATCAAGAAAGGCCTCATCTTTCGCAACAGAAGGTCTCATCATCTTGATCTTTCTTCGCGGCTGTTGCTACCTTATTTGAAATGTTAGAACCAATTTTGTGCCATACACACGTTTTAGTTCATGGGAACACAACGCAACATTAATAATCTTGCACTCGGCTTTTTTTTTGTCTACAGGTAGCGTAAAGCGGTACTAATTGCAATTTTTTCACTCATTATCAAAGTTGTAAAATAAAGAATAAAGAATTAATATGTATATGTCATACACGAAAATAAAAAAATAAACAGTTATTCAACGATTGTATAAATTGTATTTACTTAATTATATAACATGGAGATAAAACTTGCCAAAAATTATGCGTGAAATTTCCCCCAAATTGAACATATATATATATATATATATATATATATATATATATATATATATATATGTGTGTGTGTGTGAAATTTTATACAAGGTTCATTAAAAACATTGTCATTAATATTATAAAATAACATGTCAGTCGTTTTTAACGAAATTTTGTGTGTGTGTGTATATATATATTGTTGTGGTAGGATCCACCTAATCTGCATAGGTGACTACCAACTATATAAATAATGGTTGGTACCGGAAGACGGGGGAGGAATCACGAGATCCAACTAGAGACTCTGATCGACTGCGACTAGTCAACACATTCTCCAGGAACGTCTTCCCAGAAATATACAGAAATACTATATGTACTTATTGTGTACACTTTCTTGTTATAATACATTCTTGTTCTAAGTACATTTTGTGTTGCATTATTATTCCATGCAATAGGCGAGATTCAACATTGAGTCAAGACTCAACAATGGCGACGAAGTAGAACGAACCATACGCCAAGTTTCAACAATGGCGACGAAGTAGAACGAACCATACGCCAAGTTTCAACAATGGCAAAGAAGTAGAACGAACCATACGGAAAGAAGAAAGAATTAATAGTGAGAGTTTTCAACAATTGGGACAAGTCATTGAAGAACCCAGGCTGAAAAAAAAAGCTATTAATTCAAAGTCCAACGTTAACGTAACGACGAAGGATTCTGAACTTCTGGATATGTAGAACTCGTTAAAAGACGACTAAGCATAAAGGAACGTTCACTCAGAAAAATTTAAAGGTGTCGTAAACGAGTAACGGTAATTTTAAATTAAAAAAATATCTACAACGAGACACCCTCTAAAAAAAAAAAATTGGCCGACTACAAAAACATGCATGGATTAAAAGGAGCTCCGTTGAATGAACTACTGAAAAAAGACAAGGCATGGGAATGGACGGTAGAATGTCAAAAAGCCTTTGATGAAATTAAGAAAATGCTTACGTCCGACCTCTTTTTAACCCATTACAATCCTAAACTAGATATTGTAGTGGCAAGTGATGCTAGTTCATACGGGGTAGGAGCATGTATCAACACATAATGCCAGATGGTTCTAGAAAACCGATTGCGCATGCTTCGAGGGCATTACTCCCAGGAGAGCGAAGTTATTCACAGATAGAAAAGGAGGCGCTGAGTATCATTTTTGCCATAACAAAATTTCATAGGTACATCTACGGCAGACATTTCAGGTTAGAAACGGACCATAAACCTCTGATCACTATTTTTGGGTCAAAGAAAGGGTTACCCGTTTACACGGCAAATCGACTGTTAAGATGGGGAACCATTCTTCTCAATTATGATTTCCACATAAAACACCTATCATCCAAAAATATAATTCATGCGGATACCTTATCAAGACTCGTACCGAATAAAGATGAAGGATTCGAAGAAACAATCATTGCAAATATCAGAGCAGATTATGAGGTCAAAAGCATGGTAAACAACATTGTAAGAGAGCTACCGGTTACATCAAAGGAAATCAAAAAAGAATCTGAAAGCGATGATTTCATTTTAGGAATAAAAAGTAAAATGGTAGCAAATGACCAAAAAGTTCAGGAGATCTATTCAATTTGTGACGGAATTTTACTATATGGTGAGAGAGTAGTAGTACCAAAAAGGTTGCAGAAAAGAATCCTACGGGACTTTCATATGGATCACCCGGGGATTAATAGAACAAAAAGCTTAATGAGAAGCTTTGTATATTGGAAAGGAATGGATGTGGATATCGAAAACATGGTTCATCGATGTAAAGGGTGTGCGTTAGCAGCTAAGGCTCCACCTATAGTACACAAACCATGGCCAAAGACGGATCATCCGTGGGAAAGATTACACATTGATTTCGCTGGTCCAGTAGAAGATTATTACTACTTAATAGTGGTAGATAGCTTTACAAAATGGCCGGAAGTACTACGCTGTAAAAAGCCTACGTCCAATACCACAACAACTTTTTTGCATGAACTATTTGCACGGTTCGGTGTGCCAGAGTGTATTGTGAGTGACAATGGTACACAATTCACTTCTGACGATTTTAAGGAATTTTGTGAGTTATATCAAATTAACCACATAACGACGCCGCCGTATCATCCGAGATCCAATGGACTCGCAGAAAGATTTGTAGATACGTTAAAGTGCGCTCTGAAGAAAGCCTCAGGAGTTCCAACGGAAAAGGCGCTTCAGCAATTCCTACAAGTATACAGAATCACGCCTAACCAGAGAACACCATCAAACATGGCACCAGCTGAACTAATGTTCGCTAGGAAAGTTAAGTCAGTGTTTGACAAGCTGTTGCCAGGAAGAAATAGAATAAAGAAAACTATGTATACAACTAGAAAAAGATACACCCCCGGAGAGAAGGTGTTTTTCAAGTGCTATAGAAACAACATTGAGTTCTGGGAGCGAGGCATAGTGGATAAGAGAATCGGTGACCTGATTTACATAAAAGGGCCGAAGAATACTCATAAAAGGCACCAGAACCAACTCAAAAAATGCTACGTGCTAGAGCATGAAGAGAGTATATCGGATGAGGAGGAAGATCCCATTGATGTAATGTATGATACTTTTCAAGTAGAACCTCCGCAGAGTGCTCCTGAACCGAGAAGATCCGGTAGGAAACGAAAGTTCACGGACCCATTGGACGTGAATCCAAAACGAAAAAGATATACATATGAACTATGCAAAGGGGATCTACAAAGAAATAACCATAATCATCATCCCATATAGAAGCCAGTTTGAAATCCAAAAGGATTCCAAGGCTTGGGAGGGGGGTGTTGTGGTAGGATCCACCTAATCTGCATAGGTGACTACCAACTATATAAATAATGGTTGGTACCGGAAGACGGGGGAGGAATCACGAGATCCAACTAGAGACTCTGATCGACTGCGACTAGTCAACACATTCTCCAGGAACGTCTTCCCAGAAATATACAGAAATACTATATGTACTTATTGTGTACACTTTCTTGTTATAATACATTCTTGTTCTAAGTACATTTTGTGTTGCATTATTATTCCATGCAATAGGCGAGATCCAACATTGAGTCAAGACTCAACATATATATATATATATATATATATATATATATATATATATATATATATATATATATATATATATATATATCACACTTTGTTCATATATTTATCAGCCTCCAAATCTATCTATCAGACTTAATACTTATCTAAGTTTGTTCACATCTATCTATCTATCTATCTATCCATCTATCTATCTATCTATCTATCTATCTATCTATCTATCTATCTTTCTATCTGTGTCTGTTCATATCTATGTATATCCGTCTTTTCATCTATCTATCTTAATAGGTTTATCTATCTATATCCGTATTTCCATCTATCTATCTATCTATCTATCTATCTATCTATCTATCTATCTATCTATCTATCTATTTCAGAGCAGTAATATTACTTTTATTCTGTTCATTATGTATCTATCTATCTGAGTCTACATATATTTATCTTAGTTTAGATCTATTTACCTTTCTCTCTGTTAAAGATTATTTGTCTATCTTAATTCATTTTTTGCTTTGTATTCCCTTTCTCTTTTTTGTTCTTCATCAATTCTTCTTCTTCTTCTTCATTTGCTTTTTCGGCAATTCTTTCATCTTCTTTTTCTCTATCGTTCGTCCACAAGTTTCCTTTTGTATATATATATATATATATATATATATATATATATATATATATATATATATATATATATATATATATATGTATGTATGTATGTATGTACGTATATATATATATATGTATATATACGGCTAGAAATATAAAAAGAGACTGAAAATATCCGAGCCTAAAAGGTATAGATAACAAAAAAGTGGTCAATAAAATATACAAAATCAAATATGTAGAGAAAAAATATTTAAGGAAACATACCAACGAAGCTCGAAACCCTTGTTTCATGCCTGAAGAAACTCGGCTTGCGAGGTTGCTTGGAATTTTAGCAAATTTCATATATATATATATATATATATATATATATATATATATATATATATATATATATATATACATATATAAATGTAAATATAAATTTATATATATATATAGAGAGAGAGAGAGAAACATTGATAGACTAAGATAAATAGATAATAGACACTGATATATATATATATATATATATATATATATATATATATATATATATAATCTTTCACCAGTAGCACGCGGAGTTTTATGATCAATGAAAACAGTTTTTGTAAACAGTTTTTTTAAACAGTTTTATTTCGTCAACCGCTCTGTGCACCCGAGATAAATGAATAAATAAATGTGACCTGTAACAGGATCCCAACTTTCCCATTACAAGCGAACCTACAGTCTGACACGGCTTGCTTTGACCGCTCGGCGACAGAGGCTTCTGAGTCAGGTAAAGGTCTATTTACCTTAAAGCACTTTCACTAGATCATATTTTTTTCCAAAGCTATATCTACTCAGTACTGTATCCATCAATTCTTTAGAAATTAATTTGTTCAAAGCGATTTCTGAAGATATAATGTATTTTTTGAAAAACGACATTATTTTTTATTTTAACCCTTATTTTTATTGCATACCAGTATTTGATTAAACTTTCCATTTTTCTGACTCTTTATTTCGCCGACCGGTCGCAGTACTCGAGCGAACTTAAAGAAAATGTCCCCTTCGACACATTTCTATTTCTCCATGATTTTCGTTGGAAAGAAATTATCTTTGATCTCTAAAGACAGCAGCAATTATTTTATCGCCTGCAAAAATTGTTGATTTTGCCAAATTCTCGAAGAGATTTATTCCCCACTTACATCCACAAACTCTAAATTTGTAACAAGTTATGCTTAAAAGAAGACACAAAATTCACTAGAAAAAAATTGACGAAATCAAAAATTACTGTTAAATGAGAAAGTCGGGGTTTCATGTACTTTGCTGCTACATTTTTTTTACTTTCTGCAAATAAAACAAGTCTAATGAAATATTTTACAAGCACGAGGTATTCATAGAAAATTTGTTCTCGTTTCGTCAATAAAATTGTTCTCATAATAATATAGGGTGACCCCAAAAAACGGGAACTTTTTAACAATCCAATAAAACCAAGAGTGATGGAAGAAAAATATTTAATTCATAGTAATTGAAACCTTAAAACATGCCATTTAAGAAACAATTACGGAATTTTCATTTTTTTTAAATTATGTCCTGTAGATGGCGTCCTCCTGTACGAATGCATTCTTGAAATCTGCTGTTGAGATTCCTCATTGACTGCTGCAACATCTCAGCTGGGATACTGTGAATTTCATTCGCGTTACTAAAATGGCGAAATGTTTACTTGCTCAAGGTCACTGTCTCGCAGTGTTGCCACTTGCTCATGTCTGACAATACGCACCCTATATAATACCGAATGTCATATGAGTATTCGCGATCAGTTTTGCTGGGCCAAAAGTACAGTTATTTCACTATTTGTTTCACGTTTTAGGTCTAATTTCGTCGAACTGATATTTCAGTAAGATGGACCACGTCACCATTATGCCTTGGCAGTAAGAAACAACTTTAATCAAACTTTCCCCAGCGTTGATTCAGAAGGAGGCGCAACATCGAATAGATTTTAACACCAGATAACACAAATAGATTTTCTTTTTGAGGGAAATAGTAAAGAACAAGATTTATGATTGAAATCCAAATTCAATGGACGAATTAAAAGGGTGCATCTCAGAAGAATTAGTTATTGAAATTTGATGTAGATCGGTATTTGTGTCGTGCTGTGTGCCATCGGGTTCTGGAAAGGTTCGCAGAATGTTGCAATGATGAAGAAGCACATTTTGAGGACTTGAGATGAAAATCTGGTAAAAAATATGTAAGGAAAAGTGTAAAACAAATGGACATAGGCTGATTTGAACAAACATAATTGGAACAAATAGATATAAATGTAATAAGTTGTTATTAAAAAAATGTAATGTGCATATCTACTGAGTGTAAATCTACTTTTGGTCGACCCTCTATGTAAATAAAATCAGCTCTTAACTGAAATGCATATCGTGACATTCAGATAGAGCGCACCACACACACACACACACACACACACACACACACACACACACACACACACATATATATATATATATATATATATATATATATATATATATATATATATATATATATATATATATATATATATATATAGTTGGATTGATGTAAGTTTTTTTCACGTGAAATCCAGGATCACAAGCTCACATCAATTCAACTAAATATATTAGCTCTATCTCTAATATTGGGCGCGTTCTTATAAGTACACCGCATATAATATATAAATAATAATATATATAATATATTGCTTATATATATATATATATATATATATATATATATATATATATATATATACATACATATATATATATACACAATTTTCACACACACTCAAATATATATAAATATATATATATATATATATGTATGTATGTATGTATATGTATGTATATATATTCATATATATACATACATATATATATATATATATGTATATATATATATATATATATATATATATATATATATATATATATATATATATATATATTGATTGATTGATTGATTGATGTGAGTTTGTTACACGTGAAACCCAGTGTAACTAACTGACATCAATTCAACTAAATATGTTAGCTCTATTTTCTAATATTGGGCGTGATCTAATTAGTACAGCGCGTATAATATATAAATAATAATATATAGAATATATTGTATATATATATATATATATATATATATATATATATATATATATATATATGCACACAATGTTCACACACACACACATATATATAATATATATATATACATATATACAATTATATATATATATATATATATATATATATATATATATATATATATATATATATAAGCGTCATACATATATATATATATATATAAGCGTCAACGGCTTAGTGGTAGAATCCCCGACTAACATATATTCAGTTGGTTTTCGATCCTAGCTAGAGGTAAACGGACGTCTATCCACACTGATGAGCTGTGATACAGCGAAACCGTCTGTCTGTGGATGACTATATATATATATATATATATATATATATATATATATATATATATATATATATATAGGTTTGCTCAGCATATTTGCAGTATAAACCACATGTGGGCTCTGGGTGTTGAACACACACAAATGGGCCTGAGCGAGCCTCTGAATTATGGATTGGCTAGACGGCCAACAATCACATATATATATATATATATATATATATATATATATATATATATATATATATATATATATATATATAGGCAGTAAATCTTTATTCAAACCTATTTCACTGAATAATATAGATATATGTATATTTATTTTTATAATAATCTTTTCTTGTTCTCTAACCAGTTTCCTGATGTTAAAATGGAATTCATCAAGCAAAACACCGGAGTTTTTTCCTTACACAATGAAATAGACACTATATGTCTATATTATTCATTGAAACATATATGTATATGTTGCATTAAATAATTTAGACATATGTCTATTTATTTTATAATAATCCTTTCTAGTTCTCAAAAGTTGAAAGTCATGGAGCCAGTTGCCGTATTTCATATTAACCTACGTACATTCCATCTCCTCCGAGTTCATACTCAGTGGGGAATTGCGATGCTAAACTTCATCTAATAGTAATATTTTTTTTTCATGGAGATCCTTTGTAAACACGCGTGAACGAGATCTTCACCATTATGAAGAAATTAACTGTTATGTTTACAATGTTTTGTGAACAAGCGTTCACAATTGAATGAGGTAACCAGAGATGGCAAAATGCAACATGGTGTTAAATTGATGCCAACTCAAATGCATTTTAAAGCATTGCTGTTACACTCGTAATAAATTTTGTTCAGCGTTGATTGGTTGCTTTTGATATTGCGTGTTTCTTGAATTTTAAGTCTTTTCCCAATATTTTCATGAAAAATACACAGACATCATATAACTAGAACAATAAAAAAGACATAAGACATCTATATTATCTAATGTGATATGCTGCCTAAATATACATTATATATATATATGTAGGGTGTCCATAAAGTTCGTATACACTTTAAAAATTTTATAACTTTATTTGTATTTGCGATACAAATAATCTGTAAATAATGTTATAAAGTTTAATGTACCTAGTTTTAAGTATAGCTAAAATAACTAATGTGATTTCAGGCATTACTGCAAATCTGTTGGCAAATGTTTTCCGTGAACAGCAAAATCGTATTAGCCTTTGTATTGCTAATGATGGAGGACATGTGGAAACTTAAATAAAATTTCAATAAAACCTTAAAAAATATAGATTTACTTCTTTCTAATCCTTTTTACAAATTATTTCTATCACAAATACAAATAAAGTTATAAATATTTTAAAGTGCACACGAACTTTATGTAGACTCTGTGTATATATATTTATCTCTCTCTCTCTATATATATATATATATACACACACGCATATATATATATATATATATATATATATATATATATAGCTTTTTCATTTTTCAATCTAAAATTAATAATTAAGACAAATTACATACGAGAATCGTTTATTTATCAAAATAAATACCATCATTTAGTATTGCCTGTTGCCATCGTTGTGCCAGAAACTTAATTTCACGCATATTCATAACATTATAGTTCATTCGATATTATCGTCTGTTACTGTAATTCTAATTTATTCATAACTTCCATGCGTGCTTCAACGTTAGAATTATAAATTCGTCATTAAAATTGATTTCTCAAATATCCAAATTAATTTTGACTCAATATTTCCCAGTGTTCAAATATATTTTAACCTGGTCGTGTCCATAAATTACCCTTCAATAATTCCTGATCTTAAAAATTCAGGTAAAGTAATTGTTAAAATAAAATTAAAAAGTGTTAAGCGTTTTTCGAGCCTGCTGTATATTTGTTTAATTTTATTTTGACTAAATGCCAAAAAAACAAAAAAAAAGGGATAAAAACTAAAAAACAATTCGGCTTATTTTCTAGCAGATATTTTCCAGAATGATGTGTGGAGATTTCCCCTTGGCTACCCACTACTCAATGCCGCTGTCACTGTCCGCTCGACATTGAAAATTTGAGACAGCCTCCCTTTCTTTGGTAGTTAATACCCACATGACCCATGATTACTTGTTCAAAGCACGTTACTCTTCAGCGTAATGTCAAAACCGCTGCAGATCTCGGTTTCCTCTTGTCAGCGTTCTGTTGGTGCTGGACATTTTCCTCGGTCGATTCCAATGC
The DNA here is from genome assembly GCA_964036315.1 of Acanthosepion esculentum. Lineage (NCBI taxonomy): Eukaryota > Metazoa > Mollusca > Cephalopoda > Sepiida > Sepiidae > Acanthosepion > Acanthosepion esculentum. The sequence continues at coordinate 71,806,885 of OZ038502.1, read as the reverse complement.
GAATATTCTTCACGGATCAGTTGTCTAAAAAGTTGCGTCTACCCGACGTTTCTTGTCTTCCGTTTGCTCTTCTTAGTAGATCCGCTTTTCCTAGTGATTTAACATCAGCATTTATTCCGTTTCGACTGTATCAGCAATTTTACCCTAATGCATTTTCATTTTAAGCCATTTTAAAGTGACAGACATGCAGGTTTCCTTTTCATACACTCTAAGTTATTCTATTTTTTTTTCATACTTTATTTTTACGTATTCGACGTTATCCATTACATCACCCACACATCCAATGTGAAATTTCCATGCGGTCATCAATCTAGGCACTGGCGAGGATCGACATAGCCTAATTCGATTTTAGATTTATTTTTTAACCATATATATATATATATATATATATATATATATATATATATATATATATATATATATGTATGCATATATGTATATATATATATGTATATATTAATACATGTCTCATTAAATAATATAGATAAGCGTTGTCTATATATTTTATGCAAGTTTTTTTCATATAGTCTGATAATCTTAATAACATTATCATTAAATAATGAAAGAAAATCACAATATTGATACATACTTTTTTTTATTTAATCCGATCTGAGCTTTCGGCTTACATAAGCCATTATCAAAGATGACAATTACACAATATATTTATGCAATACACGAACAAGAAATTGATGATAGTATTATTTGTTTACATGGATGATTTCCAAGCAACGATAAACACGTGCATATAAAACGCTGAAAGCGAAAATCGCACGACAGCTCATGACGTCACACATGACCACGCGAGAGTGAATCCGATGAGTATTGAGTATGGAAAGCCGTTGGTATGAACCAATGACTTCTGTTACTAATTATAGGCATTTAAGGATATTTTTGGAGATTTCATAGTTTATTTTGTTCAGGTTAGGTTTCAACTGTTTTATGTATATAGCTTCAAGAATTTTTAGTTTTTGTTTATTGTTTTCATGTTTAAGTATAATTGTGTTTTCGACGAGGATTTTCCGGAATTGTGTATGCGGCCAGGCATGTTGTTTTAAATGTCTAAAAATGTTAGAGTTATCATTCAAATGTAGTGTCAAGCGTCGTGAAAGCGAGTTTGTGGTGTGACCAACATAGATATTATTTAGTTCGTTGGAGATACAATCTCCCAAAGGGCACCTGAATTTGTAAACTATGTTGGTTTTTTTCAAATCGCTAACCGGGGGAGAAGAATCATTACGAATAATTGAGTTGGACATTTTAGATTTAGTGTAGTATATAATTAACTTAATTCTTTTGCTAGGATCTGTTGTGGATATGTTAGTATTTACTAATTTTTTTAGTATATTTTCATCTTGTTTATAATTAGTATGCATTTGATTACGATATAGGAGATTAATATGTTTGAGATTAGTAGAAGCAGTATTATGTACTATTTGCTTAGTATTGAGATTTCTAAGAAAGCATCTTATTTGTTCATCAATTATATAGTTTGGAAAACTATTATTAACAAGTGTTTGTTTTATATTCTTTAGTTCACTGTAAAAAATCTGTTTTGTGGATGAATTAGTTTCTGCACGGTGTATTAGATTTTTTATAATTGCTATTTTGTAGTAATATGGGCATTCGCTCTTGTAGTTAAGTGTACATGAATTTATGCTAGTAGGTTTTTTATATGGCGAAATAGTAAATTTGTTATTATTTGTGTTTATCAATATGTCAAGGAAAGGAATTTTATTATTAGTATTGAGTTCATACGTGAATTTGAGGACAGAATTATTTTGGAAACATTTTTGTAGTTGAAGTATTTCATCTGTATTTTCAACTAACATAAGAATATCATCAACGTATCTTACATAGATGGATGGTTTTTTAAAGTCTGTAAATATCTTATTTTCCAGGTTCGACATATAGAAATTGCTAAATGTCGGACCCAGTACTGAACCCATAGAGACACCATCACATTGTATATATATATTATTATTATGATCTAAGAAAGGGACTTCAGTAGTACAAGCTAATAGTAGTTTCCGTAATATATTAGGATTAATTTTAAGTGGGGGTAAAGATGAGTTACTGTATATATTTCTTATAATTATGTCAATAGTTTCACTAACAGGGACATTGGTAAATAAGTTTTCAACATCAAGTGAAGCTATGATTTCATTGTCGGGTTTTTCGCTTTTTAGGATTTGGATTACTTCTAATGTTGACTTAACACTATATTTACTAGAAAGATAAGGAGTAATGAGTTGGTTGATGTATTTTGTTAGTTGATATACAGGAGTTGGAATTTGTGATATGATAGGACGGAGAGGATAGTTAGGTTTATGTGTTTTTATATATGTATATATATATATATATATATATATATATATATATATATATATATATATATATGTATATGTATGTACATATATATATATATATATATATATATATATATATATATATATGTATGTATGTGGGTGTGTGGGTGTAGTTTTAAAGACATTTTATGTTTATACATTCTTTTTATAGATACAAATATTTAAGTGAATGCTCTGTTTATAATAAATAGTATTAACGACATTTACCGGCCTGAATGTCCGAGAAATTCTCATAGAAAATATGCGTTCTCTAATAGGAATCGAACCTATATCCTATAAGGAACCGTCGTTTAGCCTGACGTGCTTTACCGATTTAGCCATCGAGGAGTGTTTCGTTTAGCAAGGTCGATTTTACTGTTTTTAATGTCTTAAAATCTAATTTTTTTTTGTCCATTTCATTATATATATATAATATGTCTTGTCATCCACAGACAGACAATTTCACTGTATCACAGCTCATCAGTGTGGCAAGACAGCCGATTGCCTCAAACCGGGATTGAAATAATTTCTCTGATGGAATAAATTATTGCAATGGTACCTTAAAGTTGCCTGTTTCTTCTTTAAATTAATATATATATATATATATATATATATATATATATATATATATATAGAGAGAGAGAGAGAGAGAGAGAGAGAGAGAGAGAGAGAGAGAGAGCAAGATAGAGATAGAGATAGAGAGAGAGAGAGAGATCATACATACAACGTGATAATTCCATGCAGCCACTCATCTAGGCATTGAGTAGTATCGGCATTGCTTAACTTCGTTGATTGCAAGAGTGCCTCTGTTTCAACAAGGCCGGGAATTAATTATGTTAATTTGTCACATATGAAATGACGCATCTTTTGGTTGTTTGTTGATCAGATCGTCTAAAGAAGTTACATCTTTAGTATATAAAAAATATCTTGTCTTATTTCTGAATCTTTTTCCTTAGAGATAATGTTTTTGAATATATTGTTACTCTTACAAAGTAACAATGTCGTGTAATCTTACTGTATGAGTACAAGGTGAGAAAAAGAAGAATTTTTGCATCGATTCATTCCATGCGATGTGAAATGGGTACTCTTTGACAAGAGAAAGTGATTCTGTCAGATTCAAGTGAATCACCAAAACAATACCCAAAATATCCACTGCACCCTAAAAAGTTAATGGTTACTGTATGGTGGTCTTTCAAAGGGGTTATTCATTATTCATTCTTGACTCAAGAGAAAACAATAACAGCAACCTTGTATTGTGGAGAAATTGAGTGTATGCACGAAAATTTGAAAAAGAAACATCCTACATTTGAGAATAGGGGGGAAAATGTTGTATAGACTGAATTATGAAATTTTCCCTCATCCTCCATATTCACCTGATATCTCTCCTACTGATTATCACTAAGAATTTTGAGCTTTTCATCATCAAAAAAAAACTTTACTAAGGAAGAGGTAATCAAAGCATTAGAACAGTTTATGAAATCAAATGAAGACAATTTTTGTAAAGATGGGATCAAGAATTTTGGGGTAAGTTGGATAACAGTCATTCATCAACACGGTTCCTATAAAGTGTTTCACAACTTAGTATAAAAAATATATATTACTACTATGTATACTTATGATAAAAGAATATTAACACGATACACAGTGGAACCTTGGTTCACGAATTTAATTCGTTTCTGAAGGTCGTTCGTAACCTGAAATGTCCGTAAACAGAAACTATTTCACGAATAGTAATCAATGTAGAGAAAACAATCAAAGTATAATGAAATTGGATTTTTAAAAAAAAAGTCACAACACACACACGAATGTATAGAACATGGCGGTTTACTCAGAAATTATTCCGTTCGGGTTAACTCGATTCGGCTATGTTGTCCGAGAACCGAAATTCTGTCCGATAACCGAGGCATTTTCATATCGAATTTTGTTCGAAAATCTGTTTGTTCGACACGTGAGACGTTCGAGAATCGAGGTTGCACTGTATTACTTTTTGAAAAAAAATGTATCAGTACTGTTTAATGGCTGGCTGTTAGTTTGCGATTGCACCCATCTTCTAAACTGGCCATCTAATCCCTATAGCAAACGCCCGTTCAGACACATCTTTGCTACTTTAACAGCCAAATAAGAAACCACAGCTAAGTTCAGGAGACCATAGTTGCAGTTCTCTTTTCGGAAAGACTAGATAATCTGTCTTAATCTGTGGTAAACAAGTTTTAATGACTGATCAAGCCTCTTTAGTCCTAGGTATGATAATATACTACAACAGATCCGAGGTTTGAAGGTCCATGGAACCACATCTTAATCCCTGTTGTTACCAGGTCCTTCCTAATCCGAGGTGGTAGCAACTTTTAAGCTCCAAGCTATGTGAACATTGTAACCCCCAAACAAAAAAGTTATGAAAGTATACAAATATATTTTTAAAGTAAAAATATCAGTAATACATTATTATATAACAAAATACAAAAAGTACATATTTATAGTAAAATTATCACCAATACATTTTATCTGGAGTTGAAGGCATACAATTGCATTCAAAATATATATTAATTGAAGCCATACATTTGTTTTAAAATATTTAGATTTCGGCAATAAATAACTCATAGAGATTGATAATCCACTAAACCAACCAAGCGTATACGATCCACATTTAGGTTAAGGACGGCGTACCAATCCCCGTCAGTCTTGGGTATGACGATAAACTACATCCTGCAGCAAAGACTCTCATTGAGAGTAGTGAACCATCTATTAAATACTCTTGCTCCCACGTTCGCCCTTAGCAGGGAGGTAGCACCTTTTAGGGTCCCAGCTGTTTTCAAACCCCAAATTAGGTTAAAACACTATGAAAGTATACATAGAAATTGTTATAGTAAAATTACCAGTAATATATTTTAATAGTAAAAGAAATTATTAAAATTCTCAAGAATTTTAAATTTCGGCATTAAGTGACACATGTGTTGATATGCCGTTCAACAAACAAGCAAACAAAGCCTCGGTCCCGATGACTTGTGACTTTGTGCTGGCATGAACATTTAACACACAAGTATTCAGAGTCTGCTTTTCAAGCATTACCTATTGTTGCCGAACATTGGGATCGTCTCTCCAGGTTGATATCAAGAAGATGGACAAATGTGATTCGAACTTTAGTTTTAAGAACACGGTTATACTGCTTATTAAAACAATGTTTTCCCTTTTTTGTGTGTTTTTAAAATTTATTTTTCAACCAATAGCAGTCCCTAGATCCACTCAAGGTAGAATGTTGCTAAATACGGTTGTTGTATAGGAATCAATGAGGCTGAAAATAATGCCTGAGTCGGGTGTCCAGACACCGAAATAACCTCGCTCGTATGCAGAGTACTGAAGGGCACATTAGGGGAAGGCGGATTCCCCAAAACTACTACGAGATGAAGTTACTCCCCTACCCACCCCCATTTAAAATAAAACAGGAAATAAGTAAACGATAAATTATGTCTGTCTGTCTGTGTGTCTGAAACCCTACTAACTCTAACCACACATGCTCTATACAGATATATTTATAGCTTTTTGGAATTAGGATGGTGTTGGGATTGTAAACCTGCTGTTCATCTGGCGCTTGAACATCCAACATTACGATTTGTATCTAGATGCGGAAAGAACCGTTAAAAATCCAAACTTTAAAATAAATGAAAAAAAAAATAGTGATTTAAAATTTTTTAAATATATATTGAATTTAAATTAAACGAAAAACATTGTTAATCTATTTTTTCTGCTTTAAATCCAGTTCAAAATATCTCGCAAACTTTGAATTGAGGAAAACAATTTTATTTCTTCGAAATGCTAAGGAATCAGAGTTAAAATGAGAGGTTTCGTTTTGTGAGGTTTTGATGTTCCGCGGAGTTTGTGATTTGAAGAACTCAGTTTTCGGCATGAATTGGACTTTCGGCTCAAATCGGTTTGTTAACCGGCATTTGACTCATCGCCCTTTTTTTTTTACCGG
>OZ038502.1:71788070-71790570 GCA_964036315.1 Acanthosepion esculentum | reverse complement strand
GTATGCCCAACATTTTGTGGACAAGTGTAGTTATATTAATGTAAGCCTCACTTTAGTCAGATTAAGTCTGTTTGGGTCAACCATAGAATTAAACATATATATATATATAATTCACAGACAGTACTGTTTCGCTGTATCACAGCTCCTCAGTGCGACTAGACTTCCTTTAGTTTTACACAAGCGTATTGTTTTTACAAATGTAAACAAATGCCAGTCAGCCAAAGTGCTCCATTCATTTTACTGAAGAGCTTTGCATTAGTGCAGGTGGCTGTTGTTTATAGAATTAGCTTATCAATCAACAGTGCTCAATTGAAATGTATTTTCAAGAGCTAAATTATATCATTCACAGACAGTACTGTTTCGCTGTATCACAGCTCCTCAGTGCGACTAGACTTCCGAATGCCTCAAACCAGGATTGAAACACAACTAATTTGGTGTCAGCCAGAGCTATCTTCACTCGGTAGAGTTACACAACTAAATCAAGCGTATTGTTTTTACAAATGTAAACAAATACCAACTATATATATATATATATATATATATATATATATATATATATATATATATATATAATTAAATAGGAGTTAGGGATTTGGAATCTCCAGAATCATGGAGTCCGTATGGTTTGGTTTGTTTTACGGCATATCAACTTATTGAGCCATTTATTGCCGAATATATAGTGCGTCGTGTCTTCCACAAAAAAACATGGCGACTATGTCATAATCGTTTTGGCGACAAGAAAATTTAGAACTGAAGAAACCACTTTTTTTTTGTTTTTAACAAACCAAATAACAATATATAAATATCAATGACTATTTCTTCCAAAAGTTTTTGAAGAAATATTCCATCAGCAACAAAAACTAATCGAGAAATCTCAGATTCACTTTTTGACAACGCTGACACAGCATGCAAGAAAGTAATCAGGAGTAATCTCCCTTGTTTTATGGTTATCTCCCTTTAGATAACACTATAAATAGTCACCACGCTGGTATTCATTATTCTAAGCAGAATAAAGTTTCCTTAAGCCTACTCTTTCTCTCTTTTGTTATTACACAGCACTTACATATAAAAATAGTTACAAAAATTATAACTTCTTGATCGCTTCCCTGACGACCAGGCTGAAACTCTGCGTGCCTCACAGTAAAAGCGGCGGTCATGTTGTTATAACGTTCGATGACTTCTGAATATTACGGCTTTTCTGATTGGCTATTCAAAATAAGAAACCCAATAGCAAAACACGATGCAAATATTTACCCACCGCTCAATCCGAGGCCGGACATTGTTATTTTCTCTACCACTGTTGAACCGGTGGCAGGTCATTACGTCATTTTTCAGCACTACGGATAAAGCGGTGGTCAGTGCTCAAAGCGTTAAACGCATACGAGGGCGATTTTTACACCAATGCAAATCAAGGCTTCTACTTCTTAACCTGGACGCAAAAGGAAATGAGCATTTCAATAATTTTATTTTTCCTGAACAACCTTTGGATTTAACTTTTTAGGTAAGTGTAGACCGAATTAAGGAACGTTTTGGAGATCTACAATCACTCTTTTACGGCCGTTACTACTGTTTAAAATTGTCGAAAAGCAATGCAGTCGCCGACGTAAATTTTCGCAGGAAAGCTCAATGGCGAATATCAGGAATTTCAGCTTCAGGCACTTACAGAAGATCAATTTAAGTGTATCATCTGTATCGCTGTCCTCCACTCTCCCTACTAGGCCGTTGTGAGCACGCGGCTCTTATCCAAACTGGAACAGGATAAAGACGTCACAGTAAAAGCTCTTACCACCGACTGCCAGGGGCTTATGAAGCTTACAAATGACTACATGATTGTTTAACATCAGACCTTACTTTCAAATTCGTCTCCAACCGGCCAGCGTTCGAGCGGAAGAAAACTCGTGAAAGGCATCGGTGAGTGACACTAAATACGCTTCTGTCCGTTAAAGAAAGATGAATGTCAATTATGTCATGAAGCCGGAGAATAGGAAAGTTTTTCTTGCCAAAGCTTCAAATCATAATTAGAAATAAGAGTTCGTGAAAGATTCGCGAAAAAAAAAAAAACGTTTCGTAAACCGCGTAAAAATAGACATTCTGCGTCTGCAACTTTCAAATTTGACATCGAATTCCACAGCTGTTTGTGTCAACAAGGTCTCAATCCGTTTTTTGTTTGACACAGCTTCAGATATTACTTTGATCTCACCAAAATTTCTACCAACGGAATGACATAAACGCCTGCCACCCTTCCATCCACAAACGAACCGGTAGAATGTTTTGTCGACACTTAAGAGGACACACTTAAAACTCAACGTGGATGGAACTGCAACAAAAATGCTAGGAAGATTCGGTGAAAGTTACAGAGCCAGACCAGGAGCTCACCTGCCGCAGCTCTGATGAACCGTAAAAATGTGGGAATTACACAGTGAATAACACAACATCATAAAAAAGAATGTTTGCTGTCGAAGTCCAGTGCAACTGATACCACGGTGCAGTAAAATACATT
>OZ038502.1:71740570-71785570 GCA_964036315.1 Acanthosepion esculentum | reverse complement strand
TTAAAAAATAAATATATATTAAAATAAACATATAATAAGATAAGAAAATATATTTAAAAATAAAAATATAAAGAAAATATAAAATTTATATTTGAAATCAAGGTATAGCTAAAACAAGTTATATTTAAAAATAAAAAGTTATACTTAAAAATACAAAGTTACTCTTAAAAATACAATCTTATATTAAAAAACATTAAAATATATAGATAATGAGACGTATGTGATAAGAGGAAAGAGAGTTATTAGAACGGGGAAAATTTTTACGATAAACTTGATATAGCGTAAAGATGGGAATATAGAAATTAAAATTAGTTATACATTCGACATTTGAAGAGTTAGAGAAATATAATAGCTAATTAAGTAAAACCTATATTATGGACATTTGAATTTGTTTTTATGCCGACATTTTAATACTAATTCATTCCTCTGATTCAATAGTTTGCTTTGATTATTGAATTTATTTTTTTTCTAAACATAAGTTGCACCTATCTCTAAGGATTTAGGAGTGTGTACGGAACCTATTCTATTCCAAATTATCTATGAGTTCACATATTTCTCCTTGAATTCACAAAATGTCTTTGAAAGAGCTGTCTGATGTTTTTGTTTAGGGTTAAAAAAAATGTCTGCCTATGGGTATAAAATCTTTGTTTCCATTCCACCGCAGAAATTCCAATGTAAACATTATAATTTTTCATATTTCCTTTTGGGGAATATTGTTGCTTGATATATAGCACTGGTAGAACTACATTTGCCCTCTACTGGACAATTTTCTTTAGATCTACAATTACAGGATGGTTCAATACCAGGTTTGTTATGTATCCCATGGAAATTTCTTAAAATATGGTTGTCTATGGGTTGATAATTTTATGTATGTTGCTGGTACAGGAGTATATAATTTTAATCGTTTTCCTATTGAAGATTTACTTAGATGGTTGTTTTTTTATGAAAGTGTTTATTTATTAACTTTAGAAAATACTGTCCGATATTAATATTTGACAGTTTGCAGATGGCGGTGATTGTACCATATAATTTTCCTTTTTCTGTGCCTACGTTTCAATTTAGATATTTCAGTGTTACTTCTGGGGGTAAGATAAGATGATTTATTTTTAAAACCACTCTTATGGAGAGCATTTTCAAACAATTCTTTATTTTTATTAAAGACTATTACGTTGGATAAAAATTGACTAATTTTACTGCTGACGGTGGTGGGTATCTGTTTCACAATTGCATTGGAGTGTTTAGTATTAATATTAATATAGGTGGGAGTTTCATTGTCATTATGGTATGGTTTAAACATTTTATTATTGAGGTCAAGGGTGATGTCTAGATGATCAACTATTTCATGTTTAGAAGAAATCTCAATGTAAACCATAGTAAATTAAAGGCCCTAATTATTTTCTTTTGTATCCTCGCTGTTAGTGGACCATTACTACTGGGGAGGAAAATGAGTCCATCATCTCTATATAGGCTTATGTGATTTGGATCTACAATTCTACTAAGTTTATCTAAAATATAAAAACATACTAAATCAGCAACATGGGAGGAGTCATATGCGCTTATAGAGATATCAAAACAGTAATTAAGGCACTTTGTCCAGGTGAATATATAACTAATTCTAATCTCTATATTCCCATCTTTACACTCTATTCATTCTATAATATATTACGCCTGTTGTAAGAACTCTCAATCGTTTTATTACTTACATCACTTTATCTATATATATTAAGGTGGTTTTTAATTTAAATTTGTATTTTGAAATACAACTTGTTTTTAGATATATCTTATTTTTAAATATAAATTTTTTATATAGGTATTCTTTTATTTTTATTTTAATATGTTTCTTATCTTATTATATTTTCAGTTTTATTGCATATGTTTATTTTTAAATATAACCTATTTATTTTTATTTATATTCATTTTTATTAATTATAAATAATCTCTTTATAAGTATATAAAATAAATATATTTATTCATATTTATATTTATTTTATTAAATATATTTTTAAATATAATGTTACTTATTTTTAATATAAATTCTTTAAATAGGACTTAATTTGAAATATAACTTGTCTTTGCAATATGATTTTTTTAATTCTAAGTAAGATTTTGTATTTTTAAATATAACTATATGTATATATTTTACATTTTTTAAACAACTTTTTAGTCCTCTGTTAGTTTAAAATTAACATTTCATTCTTCATACAGCCCCAATTTAATGTCATAGGGTTCTTATCAGGTTTTAATTTCGTAAAGCCTCTTTTCTTTAAAACAAGCACCATCAACCCAACATTTTTTTCTTTATTTTATTTTAAATGAAAGTGAAACATTGAAATTGATAAATTCTGCATTAGTTTTTGGACGTTTTTTAGCTTTCACAGTTAAATATCTATTTCCGACATGACAAATGTTTTCGTAGGTCAAAATAAGCTTATTGCTTATAGGAGGTGATTTTGGATTTTATGGTATATATATATATATATATATATATATATATATATATATATATATATATATATATATATATATATATAAATCATGACTAGAAGAAACATCAACCGAATGCAGAAAGCACTGGACGGCCGTTTTGTCCTATATTTGGGACTCATCACCAGGGCGCATCCACTACCGAGAACTGAAACCCGGACAGTTACGTTATCAGTCTAACGCCATACCAACTGTACCAACAGGACACGGTGACGAAGAGGTAGCGAATTAGATTCGATATAGAGCCGCTCGATCACATATTACCTGGTGGAACTCATCCGAGTTTCCCTTACCCATAGGACTGTGCCCCTACGAGCCACAACTATTATCCCCAAGTCGCTCTATCCAGTTCAAGCAAGGATATACAATTCATAGAAATTATTAGGATGATTTCAGATCTCGAAGAAACTTCAACAGAATGCAGAAAGCACTGGACGGGGTTTCGTCCTATATTTGCGAATCATTAGCAGTGCGCATCCACTACTGAGAACTGAAACCGGACAGTTACGTTCTCAGGCAAACGAAGAGTTAGCGAATATGATATATGAGTTCCACCACGGCGCTATATCGAGTATAACACTCTCTCTCCTCCCTCCCATGCCAGACTGTGTTCTCTTGAAGACTGTTTAGGAGAAATAAAACCCTTACTTCTGAATGCCTATATACTTCAATTAAAATTATAATTATTGCGGAATCACAATAGCAACTAGATTGGTGTTTCTGTGTGGCTCTCTACGAAACAATTAAGTATCTCGGGATAACCAAAAATATTAAAAAACTGGTGTTACATCCCCAAAATAGAAGCAAGTGTGCCTCGGACTGAAACTCAGAGTTGTGTACATAAATGAAGGTATTTTGTGTATTTCTTAATATAAGTCTTCCATTTGGTTATATATATATATATATATATATATATATATATATGTATATATATATATATATATATATATATAAAAGTGAGCATAGAAGTCAACACTTAGAGGCGACAGTCTGTTTCATGCTAGATGCAATCGTCAGGCAACTAGTGCTGTTATTTTTCTCGGCTATTTATATATAAGGGTCAGTGATGCATTGTGGGTAGTCTATTTTGGCGGTTACTTTTACCGGAAGTCGATTATTTGTTTATTTATTGATTTATGTCAAATTATTTTGCTTGTTTTATTTAATTTTTATATTTTATCTTATATATTTATTTATTTATTTTTTATTTTGATCGGTGTTTTTTATTAACGTAGTAAAAATTGTTTATATAACTTATTGTTGGTAGTCTATTATGGCGGTCATTTACCGGAAGTCGTTTATTTGCTTATTTATTTGGGTCAAATTGTTTTGCTTGTTTTTATTTTTATTTTTTATGTTATATATTTGTTTATTTGTCATTGATTAAAGCTATTTGTTGAATTTTGGGGTTGAATGTTGTGGTTTGTTCTGACTATTATTTTGGGGGGAACAGTTTTTAATTTATTTATTTGGGTTGATTATGTTTATGTGTTTTTTCTAACTGGCTAGTTTATCGGTTGTTAGTTTATTTATATATTTGGATGTATTTAGATCAATTTATTATACTTGTTGTTATTTATTTGTTACACTGTATATTTTCTCTTTTTTGCTTTTCGATTTTTAAGTAACGCAGTATATTATTTTTTATTAATTTTTTATCGTTATATAAGAGTTATAACTATTTTCCGTCCGATTTTTTGTTTTGATTTTTATAGTTTAATTTTTCGTTCATAATTTGTTTTTTGTTTGATAATTTGTTTATTATTTACTTTATTGATTTTTTTTTCCTTATTTTATTATTCTATTTCGCCTATTCTAACAGGTGTGGTTTGGTAATTTGTTTGGATTAATTTATTTTGCTTATTCTATTGTCATTTTGTTTGTTTATATATTTATTTATGTTTCGATTTTAAGTTACGTAGTAAAAATTTGTTTTCATGTCTGCATTTTGAGATTAGCTCGGATCTTTTATTTAATAATTTATTTTAGTCTGGGAAGGTAATGATAGCTATTTTTCCTCCAAGGAATGTTTGCAAGTTTTTGATAGGTTGTTGTAGGCTGATGATTTTTTCCTTATTTTCCAAGATATTTACAAATAGTAAATATGCGAACAGCACAATGCTTTCTAAGTATATCTGTGAAATAAAAAACAAAACGCACACCACACCAAAAATACCTTGGAAAATAAGGAAAAAATCATCATATGTATGTATGCATGTATTTATTATGAAATGGACAAAGTCCGACAAGTATTTTACGACATTTTTATGTTTATACATTCTTTTTATAGATACAAATATTATAAAACAGAGCATTTACTTAAATATTTGTATCTATAAAAAGAATGTATAAACATAAAAATGTCTTTTAAATAATTTTCGGACTTTGGCCATTTCATAATGCGTGATGTCATTTGTTTACATTTGTATACGCTTTGAGCAGATCTGAATGTACGTGAGAGATTCATGGAAGATTGTAGTTTAAAAGCAGTAAAATCGACCTTGCTAACCGAACGATCCTCTGTGGCTCAATCGGTTAAGGCACGTCAGGCTATATGACGGTTCCGTATAGGATATAAGTTCGATTCCTGTCGGAGGACGAATACTTTCTATGAAAATTTCTCGGACATTCAGGCCGGTAAATGTCGTTAATACTGTTTATTATAAACAGAACATTTACTTAAATACTTGTATCTATAAAAAGAATGTATAAACAGAAAAATGTCTTAAAATATATATGCATATATATATATATATATGTGTGTGTGTGTGTGTATGATCTATGCGTTATTTTTATAGATACAAATATGTAAATGCTCTGTTTATAATAAACAGTGTTAACAACATTTACCGGCCTGAATTTCCGAGGAATTTCATAGAAGACGCCTCCAAACCATGCTATCTTAAGACGATTGCTCTGTATATGGGCATTATTCTTGTGCTCCCAAAAGGCGATGCAGAGGAGCTATTCTCAAGCATTTGTCCTCGAACGGTTGGATCCTTTTTTTCTGCCTCAGTCAGGAATGTCCAAGTCCCACACCAGTACAGGAGGATGAATACTACCAGTGATTTGTAGAGCCTGAAATTGGTATGGAAGCTGATGTTTCTCTTTCATATTCTTTCCAGATATTTCGTCCAGTGGTTCGCTGTCTATCGGAAACTTGGAACTAGTGCTGCTTTTGTTATTTACCATTACGTTCTATTTCTCTTGAGATGAGTTCTTATTCCGTATGCACCGGTTCTTTCAACAAGTTTGCTGGTCACGTCTTGCAGCTCACTGTTACTGCCGGCTATAAGGTCAGCATTCCCTGCAAAACGAAGGTTGAAGACAGGTCTACAACAGAAAGAAGTAGAAGTGTTGTGATCGTATAGGGTCTCCCGCATAATTATTTCCAGAAACAGCTTGAATATTGTTGAGGAGATTTTTCAAGTAAATAAGTTAAAAAATGATTAGTGTACCCGTCCCTAGAAATTCAGAAATATATTCAATTATTATTATTATTTTTTATTTTATTTCCTTTGATTTCTGGCGTGTACTCATTTCGTATCGACCAGAGACCTGAGATCGGATCATCCTGGGTATGACGATAAACTACATTCCTATCCTGGGTAAGACGACCAACTACGTCCAACAGCAAGGCCTCTGATCAGGAGGTATTGAGGAGCGCGGAACCTGGTGTTCCCAGGTCCACCCTGTTAGGAGTCCCAGCTATGGTTAAGTAGTTAACCATAAAGCTGGGGTCAAATTCTATGTAAGTGTCAAAATAAGTTTTAATATTAGAAATACTTTGTAAAAACTATTACCAGCATTAAATTATTACCAGCAATACATTTTTGGAAAAAAATATTACCAGCAATAAAAATTTTGCCGGCATTAAATAACCTATTTAGGTCGATATGCCGTAAAACAAAACGAACCAAACCAAACCAAACTATGTTCAGAAATGGCATTATGTGATTTTCATGTTTTACATAGATAACGCCCTTCGTAAGGTGTGTGTTGTACTCGTAAGAGACTTTTATATTTCTTGTATTATTATTATTATTATTATTAATTATTATTAAGCAGAGAAATTTCATAACATTGCCCAAACAAAAACGACGCTGCTACCTGCCGTTTTTGCTATGCCATGGTAAAATATATGCACCTGAATAGAAATCGGATCATTGTAATTTTATTAATAGATGCGCTTTTCTTTTGTGCAACCTATTCTCATATTCGCTTTCAGAAACACATGGTTATTCCCTCTTGCAGCTGACCAAACCAAACATCAGAAGAACAAAAAGAGATTCTTGTCCACTGTCAATGGGTTGCGCTATCGACATGGCTTTCATTTCATTGCCACCACTGGCAATCCACCATGTGTGTGAGTTGTGTTGTAAATAAATAGCGTGCCGTACGTCAACTGGAGAACCGAACGAGATAGCATTCGGTTTTAGAGTGCGAATTTTGCGTGTGCATTTTTTTTTTCGTTACGAAAGCGTGCATTACTTTGAGAATAGGAAAATATTTTTGCGCTGGTGTTGCAAAGAGACAAGAAGAAGGAGTAAAAAAAGAGTAAAAAACAAATAAAAGAAGAAAAAACATTCAAAATCTCAACGAGAGATGGCGAAAAGTAAGATGGCGTCAGCAGAAAAGAATGGAAAGTACTTTGCTACATGGAATGGATGGCGGGGGAATGAATAAACGGAACAAGCGGGGCGAGTATGAACAAGTTGAAACAAAATGAAATTGGTGGAAACTCCGAGTGAATTTAGTTGAAGGTTTGAATCAATGAAAAAAAAAAAAAAGAGCGAAAAAGAAGAAAAAAATAGAGGACATCTGGGACAAAGAAGCATAAGACAATTTTGGGAGGAGGAACAGAAAAAGAAAGAAGTAAAAGATAAAAAGCAGTAAATATTGGAATGTAAAACAGAACAAACTGACAAAAAGAAAAAAAAGAGGTAAGAGTTACAGAAAACGAATTAAATTATTGGAACAGATAGAAAAATTAAGGATGCAAAATTGAAATAGAAACCGTAGCCAAATATAAAATAAATAAAAAAAAATATAGAAAGATTTTAAAAATAACGAGGGAAACATAAAGAAAGAAAAATAATCGTGAGGGAAACATAGAAAGAGAGAAAAACGAGGAAGTAGTAAAGAAAGAGAGAAATAAGAAACGAGAGAGAAAGAAAGAAAAAAGAAACATGTGAGAAAAATAGAATGAAAGAAAAACGAGGTACAAACAAAGAAAGAGAGAAATAAGAAACGAAAAAGAAACACAGAAAGAAAGAAAAACAAGGAAGGAAGAAAGATAGAATGAAAAACAAGTGAGAAATAAAGAAAGTGAGTAAACAAGTGAGGAAGAAAGTATGAAAGAAAAAGAAAATTGGGAAAATGAAAGAAGAGAAATCCGTTAGAAACGTAAAAAGAGAGAAAAACAAATGAGAAAGAAAGAAAGAAAGAAAGAAAGAAAGAAAGAGAAAAAGAAATGTGGGAGAAAGAAAGAAAGAAAGAAAAAGAAAGAAAAAGAAAGAAAAAGAAAGAAAGAAAGAAAGAAAAAGAAAGAAAAAGAAAGAAAGAAAGAAAAAAAGAAAGAGAAAAAGAAATGTCGGAGAAAGAAAAAAGAAAGAAAGAAAGAAAAAGAAAGAAAGAAAGAATGGAAAAGAAAGAAAGAAAGAAAGAAAGAGAAAAAGAAATGTCGGAGAAAGAAAAAAGAAAGAAAGAAAGAAAAAGAAAGAAAGAATGGAAAAGAAAGAAAGAAAGAAAGAAAGAAAGAGAAAAAGAAATGTCGGAGAAAGAAAAAAGAAAGAAAGAAAGAAAAAGAAAGAAAGAATGGAAAAGAAAGAAAGAAAGACAGAAAGAAAGAGAAAAAGAAATGTCGGAGAAAGAAAAAAGAAAGTAAGAAAGAAAAAGAAAGAAAGAAAGAATGGAAAAGAAAGAAAGAAAGAAAGAGAAAAAGAAATGTCGGAGAAAGAAAGAAAGAAAGAAAGAAAGAAAGAAAAAGAAAGAAAAAGAAAAAAGAAAGAAAGAAAACGAAAGAAAAAGAAAGAAAGAAAGAAAGAAAAAGAAACGAGGACGAAAGAAAGAATGGGAGTAAAAAGAAATGACAGAGAAACGTAGAAAGAAGAAAAAAACGAAGGAGAAACAACAACAGTGAGAAAAAAGGAACGAGTGAGAAAGACCGAAAGAAAGACAAAAAGGAATGACAAAGAGAGAAAAAAGAAACTAGGTAGAAACAACCAAGGAGAGAAAAAACTAAAGAGAAACATAGAAAGAGGGAATCACTAAAAAAAAAAGAAAGCAAATTAAGAAAATACATAAAATAGAAGAGAAAATGTAAGCAAAAAAATATAAGTAAGGAAGTAGAGAAGAAATAAAAAGGAAAATAAATGAGGTTTAGTAAAAGAGAAGGTTTCAGCAAAGCAAGAAAGATAGAGACAAAGACAGGAATATAAATAAATAACTTTCTTTTAAGAAATAAAAAAGATAACGTAAAAAAATGAAGCGAAAGAAAGAAAGAAAACAGAAAGGAAAAGAAAATTACGCAATGAATGACAGAAGAAAATAACACGACAAAAAAAAATGAGTTAAAAACAAACAGTGAAGAACAACGATTAATTTGGAATAAGGAAATATACAAAATGATATATGTAAGAAAAACCAGAGAAAGGAAAGCTAGTCAGGAAGAAATGATAAATACTAGATGAAGATAAAAACTGAGTATTAAAAGATAAAGACAAAGAAAGGAATAAAAAAGAAATACAAAACTAAAGAGAATAATGATGAGAAAAAGAAGAAAAAGAGAGAAGTCACGGGGAAGAGATAAAGACAAAATACAGGAGAAATAAAAAAAATAATAGAAATAGTAGCATAAAGACTGTACAAGAGAGGGAAGATATCGAAAAGGTAGATGAAAAGAGAGAAAGCGGAAATGAGAAGAAAGAGAAAAAGACTACAAGGAAGAAAGAGGTCAAATAAGAGTGTAAAAAGGAGAAAGAAAAGTCAAGAAAGAGAAGTAAAAAATCTATGAGAGTTACGAAAAAGAAAGAAAGAACTAGGAATAAAGGAAAACGACGAATAAGGAAAATGAGAGTAAACAAGAGAAAGAAAGTGTAATAAAAAGAAGACGAAAAAGCTACAGGAGATGTGATGCGTAATGAAAAGAGAAAGGTTTATAAAAATATCAGAACCAGACAGAAAGAGATACATAAATACGAAGAAGAAAGAAGGGTGTAAAACGGATAAAAAGGGAAAAGATAGAATAGTAGAGAATAATACACAACAGAAGAGGAGAAAGAAAAAGAAAGAAATAATAATAGACGTAATGGTACAAAATACAAACAAAATACAAATATAATTAAAAAAGAAAAAGAAAAGGAAGAGAAAGAAGATAAGAAAAAGAAGCAAAAGATAAACTCTTGAGGATATATGAAATAGAAAAAAAGGGAAATAAATACAGAAAAAAAAAGATCCACAAAATAAAAATAAGAGAAGAGGAGAAAAGTGAAAATGAAGAAAAGAGAACTAAAACGAAACACTTCAGGGGATATGAGAAGGAAAGAAGAAAGAAAGCGAAATAGATACAAGAAAACAGGTAAAAAGAAAAACAGATACATGAATTGTAAGCGAAAAGGAAGAAGAACAAGGAAAAGAAACAAGTTAATGACAAAGCAAGTCATAAGAAAGAAAGGAGTACAAAAAATATAAACGAGTATAAGGAACAGCAAATGTATAAAAAAGAATAGGACAGAAAGAAAAAGAACCATATGAGGGAACATTGGAAAACAAGCGAGAATGATGAAAATTATACAAGCCAGCAAATTTCAATCAAAAACTATACAATAAAGAAATAAAAAAATGAAACATACAGAAATTACATAAAGAAGACAAATAAACATAAAACGAATGAAAGGAAGCGAAAAAAGCAAAACGCTTTGCGAAGACGAACGAACACACTGAGAAGGAAATAAGATGGCGGCTTTGGATGTGCATTTCTGTCTGCAAGGAAAAAATTGTGCATATCTGTTTACATGTGCGTACATTGCAGCCAGAAAAGAAAATTCATCAATGTTCACGTACCAGTGTGTTTGTGTGTGACAAATGTTGGTTGGCATGGAAGGTGGGGGGGGGGGGAGAGAAAGACAGCGTCGACTGAGTGCGCATGCGCATTCGTGTGCCAACGAAAGCTCGGGCTCGCATGCCATTCTCTGTCAGCCATCTTGGGAGTTCAGTCAGGCGTAAGAAATGGCTGACATTCTGTGCAAAATCAAAATGCGCCTTCACTCTTGGTTGAATAACCAGAAATCCCCTTGCTCCGAGCACGTTTCAACTGCTTGGATTTTCACAATTCTTTTTTTTTTTCAATCTCTCTTCTTCTTCTTCTTCTTCTTCTTCTTCTTCTTCTTCTTCTTCTTCTAGTTCTGACACCAATAGCATCCGGTGACTCTCGCTGGAAATCATGTGACAAAATCCCCCACCCCCCAGTTTTCTAGCGTTCATCTCAGTTTTTTATTTATAATACATTTATTCGAATGTTCTCATCAGTTTTCCAGCTGTTGGCAGTAGAAGTCGATGTATAGCATATCGCTACTTCAGTATCGTCCTAAGTATTCTTGGTGATTCCAGCAATGTCGTGGTCTGCACAATCTTCCCGAAGACTTCGTATCAGCGCCAATCTGATGTCTACCATTTTTAGCAGAGTTTCAATTTAGGCGTTTACATTAACACCTATTCAAACATGCAGATATGCATTAACGCCCGTAGAATAGTATGTTATATATATATATATATATATATATATATATATATATATATATATATATATATATATATATATATGTATAAATATATAAATATATATATATATATACATATATATATATATATATATATATATATATATATATACCATATATTTGTGTGTGTGTATATATATATATATATATATATATATATATATATATATATATATATACACACACACAAAGGGAATATTTGGGTAAATTGTCGCCATATTATATTTTTAATTTCGCGCATGCTCATTGATTATTTTTTTCATTTAGTCGTCTGCACAGTGTAATAGATTCAGTTGGGCACCGTCTGTGAGGAAAAGAACACCATGACGCGATTCACTTCCCTAGAAATTTGGAAACGGAATACCATGAAACTATTGACTCCGTTAGATATTTGAAACCGTCATTTGATCTGTTGTGTTATACCACTCAGATATAGAAGAAGCGTCTGGTTAGCAAATTTGTCGGACTTTAATGCCGGTAAATGTACTTAATAATGTTTATTTTATAAACAGAGAATTTACTTAAATAATTCCATCTTAGTTTATTTCATAATATATTTTATCATTTGTTTACCTTACTGATAATCTTCGAGCAGATATGATCGTTCAAGAAAATCGTGGAAAATCGTGTTTTTTAAAAACAGTAATTTGGACTTTGCTAACCAGACGCTTCCTCTGTAACTGAATGGTAGAGCACGTCAGATCAACTGACATATTTTCTACGAAATCTTTCGTACATTTAGGACAGAACAATTACTTAAATAATTGTATCTATTAAAATAGCGTATAAACAGAATATATATATATATATATATATATATATATATATATATATATATATATATAATAACTGGCCGTTCGTAGTTAAGGATACCCCTCTACTAGGACGGATAGCCAATCCCCATTTCAGACTCTCGCTCAGGCACATTTGTGTTTGTTCACCACCCACAGAGCCAACATGTGGTTATATAGTAACTATGCTGAGCAGACCGTAGTTGCAAATTCTGGGAGAGAACGTGGAGCGTGAGAATATGAACAACACCAGCACACACATACATTCGGTAACGGTAACTAGTGACTTCGTGCTAGCACGGCTTTTGACGTCTACACAATGTCATCCATAAGGCTTTGGTCATATATATATATATATATATATATATATATATATATATATATATATATATATATTTGTGTATTTAGGCAGCAATCCTTCTTTCAAGCACATTTCATTAAAAACGACTGACAAGGTGCTTTTATTTAGTTTTTTATATAATTTCTCGTGCGATCTAATAAAGTTTTTCTTTTCAGAGGATAAATTATATAAAAATTGTCCGAAAGTTCTTTTTATCCGAGCGCTTTCGGCTATACATTTAGCCATTATCAAGGATTATATTTCAACTGTTAGAATTAGAAATAGTTTGTTATGTGTATGTTTTATAAAGTGATTCATTTTTTTGTTTCAAAACACGGTCAAGATATTATGTCCATGTTCAAAGTTAATATTATTAAGTGTTGGTTTGTTTATTTTTATAAGTAAGGCTTCCATTATTTTTAGCCTTTTTTGCAAGTGGATGATGCTATTATATTAGTGTTGTCGACAAGTATATTCCGAATAGTGTCCGGTAGGTCTCCATGAATATTTAAATGAGATCTAATTGAGCTATTGTCAGAAAGGTGTAGAGTTAATCTGCGTGTTAAACAATTTGTAGTGTGGCCTATATAATTATTTACGAAAGTTGATTCTTGAGGAATACAATTCCTTAATGGACATTTGAATTCGTAAATAATGTTTGCTCTATTTAATTTTGTTCTAGGAGGTGAATTATTATTTTTAACTATAAGGTTACAAGTTTTAAATTTTTTATAATAAATAATTAATCTAATTTTTTTGCTATTATCAACTGGTGCTATGCATTTTTTTATAATATGTATATGAAGAAATATAGTTTTATGGTGTGCTATATCTATGGGATAAAGTGCTCAATATCAGAGATAGAACGTATGTAAATATAAATATGAAAGTGAACATTGAAGACAACACTCATAGGCGACAGGCTGTTTCATGCTGGACGCAATCATCTGGACGCATCTTAGTGAGGCATCTGTTTTCTAACGGGCAGTCATTAGGGTTTCTACAATCACATGATTTTTCATTATTTTTGTCTAATTGCAGTTTAGGAGTTTTATTGACACCGTGGTATACCAATGCACCATCTCATCCATGGAGATTCCTAACACTGACAGGATATACATTGGGTCAACAAAGAATAAATTTAAAATTAGATGGAGACAACACAAAAGCTCCTTCAACAACATCCAAAATAGAAATCAGACATATCTATCCCAATATACAGTCATTTAAAAGAAACGAACAAATCACCGAAAGTAAAATGGAAAATAATAAATAGAACAAGAACTTGTAAAACCTGGGACGACCCATGCCTCTTATGCCTACATGAAAAACTGTACATCATTAAGTTTCTAAATAATGGAAAGTTATTAAACCACAGACAGGAGTTAACGGTTTTTTGCCGACATCAACAAATTTTCGCATTAAATAATTAATAAATAGATATAAACAAATAAAATCTATAGTTTAATAAAAGCCTTAAAAGCTCAGCCCAATAATTAAAGAGAAAAACCCTTTGTGGAGTCGCGGAAAAAAAAAGAAAAAAGCCATTTGAATAAATAATGAAACACAACCTTCTCGATACTTAACGACCTGCGGCAAAGCCATAAAAAATGCCTTTTAACCAGCTAGGCGTCCTACTATCAGTCTTGAAATAGACCCCCCAATGTAACCTGACATAAATTTTTTGAAGGGGACTGGTCTGTAGATAAAAATTAATTCTCAACTCATTGACCACCTAACCAACATGGCCGACCCTAGCCGTTTCCATAGCAACTAATGTTCCAAGAGACCACACTTATAAATACGCGCTAACCACAAAATAGCTTATTCCCAAATTCTAGCTTGACGAGGAAGCGTGCCCAGACACCTTAACTCAACATAATTTCAAAAATTATATTAGGGGTCTCGGCTCTCGCTTTTGAAACATGAGAACTCTTATGTAGCGAAGGAATCATATTTTAAAAACAAAAAATATTATAATATAAGCTCTACTTCTGTATGGAGCACTGTCTTTTTGAAAATAAAAGCAAAAATACTAAGGAACACCGGATTATTTACCTAACGTGTTCTTTCCTATTTTTCTGCATACCTGGACGGACACACACACACACACACACACACACACACACACACACACACACACACACACACACATATATATTAATTACTTTAACGTTATTTTCAGTGGATACCCATACGTGATCGGACACTGCGTTCATTGATTAAACAGTGTATTTATTTATTTTCTTCTACCAGAAATTCGAGAAGTCTTATTAAAGAAATGTATGCGCTTTCTGGCGGGATTTTTTTTTTTTTTAAGCGTATCACCCCAAGCAAGGCTGGAGGCCACTATCACGCATGAGGTTACAGAAGGGTTGGAGGAAGAGCAGATAGGGGTGGTAAAGGAGAGGATGTGGAGAAAGAGAAAGACGGAGGGTCGATCAAGGCAAGGGGGGCCACAAAAGATCCGGAACGAGAGCAGATAGGAATGAAAGATGAAAGGAAGTGGAGAAGGGAAGTGGATAGATCAAGGCAACTGAAGATGTCGATTGACGCTACACTTAAACCGTTGGAGATTGTATTTGTCATGGAAACAGTAATGGGGAAGGGAGTTCCATAGGCGAGATGTGCGAGACATGAAGCTATTAGAGTAGAAGAGATGTCTACATCTAACAGTTTCAACGGTGAAGGGGTGAGAACGGGATGCCAGCCTCGTAGGACGTTTAAATTCACGAGGCCTAGGGACAAGCGAAGAATCTACGTACCCCTTAGGCACGGGAAATCATTGTTAGATCCGTCCTCTCGGTCACAAAGTGCGTCGATGCTCAAGCAAAGTTGGATAGTGACTCATATGTACAGGGTGGCAATAAATTGACTATACAGTTCGTAACAATAACTAGGTAGACAAAGCAATTAATGGACAGTCCAGAAATTTATTATTACATATATATATATATATATATATATATATATATATATATATATATATATATATATATATATAATAAAATACTTTGTATGTCCAAATTTGGAAGTATTCATCGCCAACGAGTAGACAGTCGACAAGGACTACGATGATTGCCTTGCTAATATGGCTTGTGCTAGAGAAAACCAAGTTTAATATATATATATATATATATATATATATATATATATATATATATATATATATATATATATATATATATATATATATATATCAGTGTGTTTAGACATCCGATTGCTTCAATCTGGGACGGAAACGCGACCGATTCGGCATCAGTCAATCTTACCTCTAAGGTATCGGCGCATGGCAGAGAAAAAGTAATTTTAACATATTATATACTGATGTATATAAACAATATTATATATATATATATATATATATATATATATATATATATTTATATATATATATATATATATATATATATATATATATATATACGGAATGTATTAAGTCCAATAATATATTAGCGTTAAATGTAATTAATGTTCTTTATTTAAATAATAGACCAAAATAGATAAATATATTTTATCTATTAAAATAACGTATAAGCGGAATGTATATATAATATATATGTATATTTATATACACACACATATATAAATAATTATATATGTGTGTGTGCATATATATATATATATATATATATATATATATATATATATATATATATATATATATATATATCAATATAATTACAACATATATCACATATAGTGCGGCTGTTAACGACACAGTGGTCAACGTAATGAAAAAGAGGATATATATATATATATATATATATATATATATATTTTGAACGATAAAAATTATTAAAAAAATTAATTAAAATCTTCAGACATACTGGGTTGTAGATTAATATTCTTATGTTTTTATTATTATTATTTCATTTACATTCATCGACTAGTTTCGGACAACATGGCCATCATCGGGAGAGAAAAAATGTGTTTCTGCTTGCTGGTGGCAGTAAACTACAGAAATGAATATATATATATATATATATATATATATATATATATATATATATATATATATATATATTGTTTGTGAAGGTGGGGAAGAAAGATATTATTTAATCGTCAATTTAGTGTCTCCTTTTACATGTAGAGAGAAAATATGACTTACATCATACGTGCTCTTGTCGTCTCTAACATCTGATGAGAATCAGTAAAAATCGATGTCATCGATTTTATTTGAACATGTCAAGTAAACATATATTGTATTTGTGGTTTTGCCGTTTTTAGAGGGTGCGAAAAAAGAATACCCCCCACAGCTACGTTCCACATTTTCCGGAAATAGCTCCCACATATTAGTAAGATATTAGTGGCGAAATTGTCTTCATCTTGCTAATGACATTCAGTTATGGTGGGGTGGAACTTCTGGGCGGTATATGTAGATGTATTTCTGCTACAGCCTTTATTATCGATAAAATCAAAATAGCCAAAATTAATGCTCGTCTTGCATAAAAATGAAACATGCTAAAATTTTAAATTCGTTGTAGGCTTTATGAAAGCTTTATTCATCTGAGAATATAAGGTTCGAATATAGTGTCCTTTTATAGTCCCAGTAAACAGAAATAGCTCTCTCAAAGATAAAAGTAGCAACACAAGGGGAGACCACTCTTGATTATTCATAACAATACGTATCACAGACTCTTACAATTATTTACTTAGACAATACGTAATTCTTATTTATAAAACTTTCTAAATTTTTCTAAAGTATCTTGATGTGATATTCTTAAGGCCAAACAATATTATGTTCTTGTTCTAACGACGGTTGGATGAAAAGCAAAAAAATAATCTTAACGATCTTAGCTTTTTTTTTTTCATTTCAAAGCTTTATTCTTTTTATTTTTAAAGTTTAATTTTTTTTATTGTCAAAACTTAATATTACGTTTAATATCCTTATTTTCCTAGCTTTTTATTCTCATTTTCAAAGCATGATATTTTAATTCGAAAGTATATCATGTTATGAATAATCAAGAGTTGTCTCTCGTTGTTTTGTTACTCTCCACTTTAAGAAACGAATTCAATATAATTATTCCACGACATGCCAGTAAAAATGTGAGCCCAAGGTGTAAAATGTTGCTCGGAATTTAGCTTCAGGCTTGCTGATGGCAGAGAGAAAAGAATCGCTATGGTGATTAAATGAGACCAGTTTTGCTTTTCAGGCGTTAAGATTTACATTACACGATTTGATAAGAACGATAAGGCTAAATATTCATCCATACTCACCGTAGGATTAGGCACCGGAGCCCCCGAGCTTGTAAAAAAGGGCAGTATGCCGTGGCCTGTCGAAAGCTTTTGAGATATCTAAGGTCACAAGTTGAGCTTCGCCTTTCTTATTTAAATCTTCATAAAATAATTTAGTCGTGGCTTTTAACCTAATAACAGTAGATCTGGAGAAATAGAAGCTTTATTGTTTATCCGAAAAGAAGTCGTGAAGATGCTGAACTAATTCGACGTTAACTAGAGGCTCTAAGTGGTAAGAGGCAGAGAGGACGGTAATTCAGTAGGTCAGATTGTTATCAAGGCAAGAACGTCAAAGGATTTCCAACAAGCTGGAAAGCAAGAAGCATGAAGAGAACAGGAGCCAGTTTTAGAAGCATATTTATTTTGGAAAATTACAGGATACAGTCGAATCAGTAAGACTTGTGGGGAAACATTTTAGAAATCGATAGCTGAAACAATGGAAGGAGTTATGTGCGTATCACTCAGTAGAAGCAGAGATAATTTCAGTTGAGCACTGGTGAGAGGGAGGTTAATTCTAAACAGCTGCAGTTTCCGCTGCAGGATCGCATTTCATTAATGAATCGAGCACTATGGCTGTCTGTTTTTTTGTTTACATTCGTAAAAATAATACGCCAGAATTTCCCTTTACCTCTGCTGTGCACTGATAGCTCACGGGAAGAAACTCCGATTGATGCCAAATCGGTCGTGTTTTGATCCACGGCTTGCTGTCTAGCCAAAATGATGAGCTCGAGTATTCAATATCAAAGAAAATATGCATCCCGACGGGAATCAAATCTGTATATGGAATACATGCCGTATTGCCGTCGGAAGACTTATTTTTTTATATTGACTTCTCGATCTATAGGGTAGTTGACATTAATTCCATTGTCCATCATAGAATGCACACATTTAAGATGATCGTGTTACGCGAGGAGAAACTATATTTCAAAAACAATTATAGTAGTAACAAATAATGTGGGTTTACAAAAAAAAAGTAAATAGATATCTATGTATTGGTTACAATTTGACGCTTCGGGTACGAGTAAGAAAATACAGACTCCGAAATGTCACAAAGAGAGATGTGCATCATTTAAAGAGGTATATGAATATTATATATATATATATATATATATATATATATATATATATATATGCTCCTGAAAAATATATTTCGGTTGAGCTCTCTCGGGAGGAAGTGTGGGTTTGTAAACCGTGACTATTACGGCAAATAATGCAAGACTCTTCAGTAAATCGAATCTTGTTCTCTCAGTCACTGTGTGTTTATCTAAAAATAAATACGGTTAAATTCCCCTTCATCCTTGCCGTGTGCCAAATCAATAATTGTAAATCCCCGACTGACGCCAATTCAGTCGGGTTTCGATCCTAGCTAGAGGCAACCGGACGTTTAGTCAAACTGATGAACTGTGATACAGCGAAACAGCCTGTCTGTGGATGACAATATATATATACATATATATATATATATACATATATATACACGCACATATATATATATATATATATCCATGCCAATAACCTGGATATATATATATATATATATATATATATATATATATATATATATATATATATATATATAAATCAAAGTTATTGGCATTTAATGAATGTAATGGATTCGATTGGAATTCTAACACGGCTCTCCGATTCTTCAATACGAGCGGCTATCCACTACTCCAAAGTGCATATATATATATATATATATATATATATATATATATATATACATATATATATATATATAGTTGCCTGACGATTGCACTAGCATGAAACAGACTGTCGCCTCTAAGTGCTGAATTCCATGTCCACTTTTATATTTACACACGCTCTATCTCTGATACCACACTTTAAGACTATATTTCTTCATATATATATGTGTGTGTGTGTGTGTGTGTGTGTGTGTGTGTGTGTGTGTGTCGTATTTAAAACTCTGTAAATATGTGTATTATTAAATAGAAAATACGCGGAGAAATAGGACAAGTAAACAGAAACGAAAGGTGGAAAAAAGTAAAAGGCAAATATCATGGCCAGTATAACCTGTCAAAACACGGGAAATTTCTAAACTAAAGTCCTCTGTGTCGTAAGAAAGACCAAGAAGGATTTATATAAATAAACAGATACAAAAAAGAAGTAACCACAAGGCGATAAAGAAAAATAGTCAGGCAGTAAAGAAAAAAAAATAATAATTTGAGAACTAAAGGCCAAAAGGAATGGAAATAAATGTTGAAGCGGGAAAAATAATTATAAAATAGCAAAGTACGTTTCCTCGTAGGATACAGACACTTTCAACTTAATTAAATTTCTTCGAACGGCACACACAAGTCAATAATGAAAACAAAATTACTTTCACTTTCACTTTCTAGTTTTACTTTCAGTTTCGAAATCCAATTCCACTTTCACAGTTCAATTGTATATTCGGTCAGCGAATTTGTTTTCACCACGATCTCTATTATAATACAGTAAATTTATTCGTCCCTACACATTTGTATGCCTCGATTGTACACACACGGTAAGACGGCAAAAGATTAATATGTCAATCTTTCGGATTATGTATATTATGAGTAATTTTATTAATTCCTACTCATTTTATCAGGTATATATATATATATATATATATATATATATATATATATATATATATATACAGAAATGTCGGACTGAAAATTCTTATACCTTTTGTTAAGTTGCTGTGCATGTAGGAGTATTAATATTTGCGTAATAGATTGACGTTTTTTGTTAGCTCGATCCCCACTGTATGATCGATGTTTTATGAACTAAACAGATAAGATTTTAGCGATATATATAAATACAGAGTACTGCAGAAATGCATATCACATTTTAAATGCAGACAAGAAGACTAATGCAACTTCTGTTACCGTTTTTATTCATTTGCCTTTAAAATGACATCCTCCATATTTTGTGCTTTATTCAGCATACACTGGAGTAGCCGATTTCTAAATTTTTCCATATGTATTTTTTATCTGAGAGGTCAAATAATGCAAGTTGACCTTGACCATTGACCTTCATTCTCTAAAAAATAGTTTGTTTTTTTTTCAAATTTGCCAAATAATTTGTCTGTCTTATGTCATGATATGTACAAAAAATTCATTTCTGGTCTTATTTCTTGCACATCTTCGCGAATAGCATTCATTCTTTACTTGTTGAATGATTCTGGCCGATATTTATACACATCAGCTTTCAAGAAACCCTAGAGAAAAACAAAATCGTACGGAACGAGATTGAGCGAGATTGTAAGCCATCTAATGTAACAGCGTTCTGTTGATATTCTTGCCGTATATATGATGGTTACACGTTTCTCGTCTTCCTCTGGAAATATAAATGCTACGTACAAAAATTTCGCAGCTGCACTCGTTTGCTGTGTAAAGATCTTGTCTTTCCTGAAACTGTCTATGGTTATATTCTGCCCAGTAGCAAATATCCTGCTCGTTGCCGCAACAAGGGATATTATAGTGAGCTTCATATCGTCGCAGCATGTCCCAGTTGCTTACATGCAGTTCGCTAACAACAATTAATTTGTATGGATGGAAATTCAGATGCTGTGTATGATCAGATAATCTCAAAGCAGAATCATGTTTGCTGGATTAACGTGTAGGAAGTGGCAAAACAGGCTATCACAGTTTAGACATTTTCTGGAGCTCGTACTCCTCGAGTTCTTTCAGATGTCTGCATCCACAACGTAAAGAGAAAGACACAAAAATATACGACAACATTATCCACAATAATAAATTAAACAAAAACACATCCAAATAGTCCTGGCCACTTCCAAAACCACCATGGATATAGTCAGATTTTAAAGCACTCATATCAACAATACTCCACAAGCAGGTATATATAAAACAAATTTCCTACACTGTTCTTCACAATACATTGGGGAAACACGCGAAATGAAAACAAAAACGTGTCTATGAACACAAAGGAGATCTCATAAATGACAATTTAACAAATGCATTTACACAACAAATAAATTTGACCCCAATTTTCATTTTTAAAAATGTCAAACCCATCAAAATAGAAAGTAATTCACTCAGAAGGAAAATCGTCGATTGGGACGCAATTGAATATTATCAAAATATCAATCTACGTCTCGTCTTTTTCGCTATCTCAGCTTTCCTGAACGAATTCCTAGTTTCGCAAGCCAACATACACAGCAGATGTGTTGAAAAAACAAAGGAAATGTGATGAATCCATCATTTCAACTTTTGGAGATGTATAATACAAACGTCCATTTCATATTTCAGTCCAAACAATATTCTTACAAAAAAAAATGTTTTTCTTTTTTTTCTCGAGTGTACTAAATACTGCAACTTAACGTTTAAATGCCTAGATATTTCATTTAACTTGTTGAATATTTATGAGATCCTTAAGATTAAAAAAACCTTTGGAATATACTATATGACTTCACCTAAGATCTAAATGCCTAAAAGTTTCAGTAAACCTGATGAATATTAATGAACGTCTTTATATTTAAAAAATTCCCTTCGAAGATGCTATATGTCGTAATCGAATATCTAACACCTAAATTTTTCAGTTAACCTGATGAATCTTTATAAAATCAAGTGTAGAAATTTAACTGTTAAACATGAACTTTATTCAAGTTTTTTTTTGCTATCCTCTACCCGCCACAATGATGGAGAAAGCATTAACTGCACCATCACCAGCGAGACACACTGCAAGGGCCACTACATTCGTGAGACTCACCCCTCACTCGTGACGCAATCCTGCCAGCTCTCCGTAGCTATCAAACGAAGGCCAATACTACCAGAAGTCTCCACTGCCATTGGAGTAAAAAATAAATCTGTTCCCAAGAGAATAATATTTAACAATTTTTTAAAAAATTTCTGCGTCCCGGGCGATAGACCCCGGGTCAACTGCGGACCTGAGCAAATTACCGGTCGAAAATGTATCGGCACAGGTCTCATCCCAACTCAACGATTTCCCTCCTTTAAAAGGGAAAATGGTAAGCCCATCCGGCCGCTTGTCATCACCACGGTCGATACCTTTGGGAAGGGAGTCCAGCTCATCCAGATCTCTTCTAATGATATCGTTTATTGCTGCATGTCGTGGAAAGCAGTCGGCAACTACGATGACAGTAAGGCTGATGCAAACCAAATTCATCGGTGGAAACTATACATCTGTTACGCTCACAGGATTTGAGCCCAAGACGGATCTCGACTCCGACCCGAGTGCACTCATCATCTAGAAGGGTAATGGTAGATGAGGAGGGCACTACGTTGAGCCAGGCGCCACTAATAGGTTGTGAAGCAAATAGTAGACAGGGGAGGCAGTGCTGATCCAGTGAAAGCACTAAATGAGTAAAATTGACCTCGCATTTTATTTTATGCCATCTTTTCTGTTTTGATGTGTCTTGGGATATAGAAAGTAATTCTTGGGCCCAGACGCTGCATGCTTCTTTGAAATAGCTACCCGAAAAACACTGAGAAAACACAACGTGTATCTCATCAATTAATTTCCGACTGGAAGAAAGTGATGATACGGAACGAAGGGGGAGGTCTACGAAACTCCAAGGGATCTTCGCCTGCCTCCAGCTCGTGTCGTCGAAATTAACGTTGCAAATTAACTCCGCGCATCTCTTAATTGTGATATCTACATCGTTTAAGAAATACTGTTCGAGGTAGCAACGGTCACTTCGGAGAGTGTAGATGAACATCGGTAGATAAAAACTGTTCTTCAAGAGGAAAAGGGCTGGGTTTGCATCAATTAATTGCAATCTCTCAGTCATTCTTGTTAGAATGACATGCGTAATATCTAAACACTCTCCAATGGCCATTGGCAAAACTGGAGATCCAGGAATGTGTAATTCCTCCTTAGGAGTTGTTTTTATATCCTCAAGGATGTGTCTAATCACCTGGATAGAACCCTCGAAATCACCTGTACTATAATTCAAATTTATTATTTCTGTCTTGGATTAGTTACTCTCAAGTACAAGCAGAGATAAAGCAAGAGTGTTCATGAGCGTTCTTTAATTTTGAGTGCCAATTCGATACATGTTGCAAAATAAAATCATCACATTTGGCTTGATAAAGTCCGTCGAATGTCGAAGGTAGAAATGTGTGTTTATTGTTCTGAAAATGAACAATATTGGCACAAGGGCAAAGGGAAAGTGGGAAGAGGCTGGTCAGCATTCATATCCTCGACCTAGCGAATCAGATTCACCTCCTATTCATCCATTACAATTTGCTCATTCACCACAACTCATCGATCATGATTCAGTCCGACACGTACCACAGTACCAGATCTTCACAGTGAATCTACGAAAATACCCATGCTAGAAAAAATATTTATATGAAATAGTCTTTTTTCTGATTTTTTCGTCTTTTACAAAAATAATAATAATAATAATATATATATATATATATATATATATATATATATATAAATTTAACTCTAAGTACATCTCTTTTCTCTTTACTTGCCCCATTATTTCTTCTTCCCTTTTTTCTCATTTTCCTTTCCCCATATCATTTCCGTTGAGTTGACCGATTAAATAGGTCAATGACTGATCCTTACCCCCTCCTTACTCAATATTAAGTATTATAATAAAAAGAAATATAAAAGAAAATGTTAAAACTATCCCTTCCCTCTCTATGCTCGACCATTTCCCTCACACCATTCATCGCTACCTTCTAAGCCAACTTAAATAAGCTTAATACTGCCCGTCAAAAGTGTAAATTTTAATTTCATTTTTCGTTTCACCTTTTGAAAGTGATGCCTGAAGATCCAGGGAAAAATAAAAGTCTCTAGTGAAATAAATTATTACAATGGAGCCTTAAAATGCTATGTTTTACTTTAAATTAAATTAATATATATATATATATATATATATATATATATATATATATATATATATATATATATATGAATATATTAAAAAGCTTATAGATATAAAATATATTTAAATATAATGATACGGAACGAAGGGGGAGGGAATTAACCAGAAATACGAAACTAAAACATAACAAAACATCAAACTAAAATACAATATGTTAGGAGCACTGTCCACCACACAAAAATAACAACGGTCGGTGTACTCTGCATGCAGGTTAAATCAAGAAGCTCTCTCACTCGAGTAGAGGGAAGGAAAAGAATAAATGGCGGTGAGGAAAAATCAATGACTGACCAAGTTGAGATGTAAAACACAGGGGACATGAAGAGACTAGGGAGATTGGGAATCTCGCCGTGTATCATGACAAAAGGCCAGGAAAAACAATTACTCACATTAATTCGGCAAACAAAGAGATTCTAGCTTAAGCAGGGAACGGTTCGGCAGGAAACCGCTCGATTGCCTCAAATAAAATAAGTCTGGTCCCGTTCACTCGAACCAAGCCCGCCATTTTTCACTCAACCTTCGTTGAAACCTGTCCATAGCAAACGCTTTCTATCAGATCCGTTTTTCATTTTGAGCGGATGTCCAAAGAATACTATCAGATACTATAAAACCCTAATGAGAATAACGTTTACATCGCAAGATTCCGTCCATCCGCGTCGAACACACCACCATTTTTGCTACAGCTAGCAACGTGAGAATCATGATTCTTTTTACCCCAGAATCTCACGTGTATGCGTTATCGATACTCAATGAGAAGTTCAAGATCGATAGAAGCTGTCAACTCGCCGACATATTCCCCGATCAGCTGCACATAGGAAAAACAACTTGGAGGTGTGACGATGACTCGCCAAGTGTGGCATTCTCAGCGCCCCATGAGACGGACGCTGGACACAGACGTTTCTGTCACCCTGATGCTTTCCATTATCCCGCAAGAAGGAGGAGAGCAAGCGCTCAAACGCCTTCTTACAGTTCTTGCAACACGGGAGTACAGTAAGTTAAAGGATAAAAGCATGATGAACGTGGCGCACGCTTCAGCCCTTCCCTTTAAGAACAATAGCTTTCGGAGCCAAATCCAGAATGCTGCTACTACCTTTGACCGAACTATACTTCAAATGATACGAACGTGTCCGTCAGTTCATCTGACGATCACTGGAGAACGAGACCCTTCCAAGAACCTAAAGCCGAAGGACTTGACGCGGTTAATCTTGGCACGCGTGTCGTGCCGTTCAAGTACCTTCACGAAAATGGATACGTTGTCGGTGTAAGCGGAAAACTTAGCAAGAGATCTGTCAGGGACAGCGATTCCACGTAGAGCCTCTTAGCCGGTGAAGCCAGCGACCGTTTTATTTTTCAACTATACCACAGCTCTGGGGGAGGTACAGGAACCTAAGCCACTTACAAAAGTCTAATTTAAATCCGGCGGCCTGCTTTGAACTGATCCAAATTGATCAGCGCATTGATCATCGTCTTTTACTCCGACTACTATTGTGCAAGTCAGCTGCGGGCTACTCTGAATTCTTCGTCTCTTTACAGCACATCTGCTCGAGTCCCAACAGAATCTCTGCAAATAATCCGTCAGGATCTTGGCCCAAATCATTAACGAATTATCTAAATCTCGCCCACCATCTTTCTCCTTTTTCGAAAGCGTGATCACACCTCTTTAGATACGGTCGGAGACTGATCACTGCCTAAACCAATTGGTGAACGTGACTGTCAAAATCGTCAGAAAGATACGTGACAACCTCAAATAGGCTTGCTACAACCGACCCTCTTCAATGCCAAATGAAAATCACCCTCTGTCGACGAAAGCCAAGGAAAATTAGCCAAATATCTGCGAAACTCTTCTCCCCAGTGACCAGTTTCCTTGGTAAACCGGTTCTCGAAATTCCGCCGTAGCACCACGCACAAGTCCTTGGTCGATATCAGAGTAGGCCCCTCCAAGTTTGGCTATATTCCGTGGGGAAATACATAAAACTGTCCTTGGGTCTCTCCCACGACTTATTCCCAATAACCGCCTCACTAATTACCGCTGAATCTATCTAGTTAGCTGTTGTCCCGCCTATCTAGTAAAGACACACTGAAATTCCAGTTTAGGCTTAGGACCTAATACTATCAGGGCACAGACAAGTCTGTTGTCTGAATAGCCTAACCAGTGGAACGTGAGACATTTTAGAAAATCTAAACCGACCTTTCTCACAAACATTCCAGCCTGGTAGCAGGCTACCCTGGTAGACGGCCACTTACCAGCCCCCGTCTACAACTCCTGCCTTGGGTGATCGACACGTTATCTGTTGCCGAGTTCAAAATCGCCTATCAGATCAACCAAGATACGATCACCTGTCCGGCGAGCTCACCTCCCCTAGTGGGTTTCAGGACGGAATTTCAGTCTGCCATTAAGAATAAGCTTGACGAATCCACCAAGAACAGCCCCAACTGACGGGAAAAGGAGACATTCTCCGTTTGGTCTTTGGGCGCATACACTGCAACGGTCTGAAACGAACTACCCTTCACGATACTATCATCCACGGTCACCCTCGTATCGACATAGACTAGGTCCACCCTTTATTGAATAGTTTACTTACATTTATGCATATGTCTTTTCTCTCCGGAAACAACTGATTTCTTCTGACATAATCCTTCTTTCCAACAGTCAGATGAGATACAAACATTGAGGATTGCTGCTATATGTAGACTGGAGCTGCCCAATCCTCAATTTCCAACTATGATATAGGTCAAAAGAGTTTAAGAGACATTGTGGGCTATTCGTTTATTTTTGTTCTTTTTCTTTTTCAAAACTTCAACCTCATTGCCACAGGGGAAAACTTCTCTCGCTATTTCCATTGTAAATGCCCTGAAGGCCTACACTCCTTCGTTTCACCATTTCAGACATGTATATCTAGAACCCGGCACGCCTCGTGTACAAAATCGGTTCATTCTCATCCCCTTTGTAACGAGGAACTTCAACCCAAACAGATTCTTCCCGAGAACCGCTAATTTGTGGAAGTCTCGGGTCAAATTTGCATATCAATACATTTAATTACTCTAAAAAAGCAGAAAGGTTGTTACCATAAGTAAAAAAAAAAAAGAGAGAGAAAACTTTCATTTTTAAAGCAAGAGAAAATTAAGCTGAGTTCACTTTACTCCAGCAGTGCATATCGCAAACATCAAATATATTCTGGTTTTTATAAATTATATTTTTATTTGTAAAACATGGCTAAGTTACGAAAATCAAATACTGGTAGAACAATATTTGTGGACGAGGAAAATTAGTTACCACACTCATAAGAAAAATCATACCGGCGATGTGTAGAGAGATTTTGCAAAACTGTTAATCTTTCATTGCATTTTTAACAAAAATAAATTTATTTTTATTTTACTTTATCTATTCGTTTTTTAAAACCGTTATCTACCCTTAGTGATTTAAGCACCGTATACGATACACTCTAAGACAATCATGTCTCTATTGATTTATGACTCAGCAGGCAGAAGATTTTCATGCAGTGGTCTTCTGTTTCTTTCAGATTGCCAAGCTAATTCAACCCATAGCTGGGGTAGGGTGAATAGAGATGGACTCATACTTTACGTAAGAGTCATTACGCGTAAGTAAATGCGATGATTCTGACTGCAATTTGATTTCCGTTCTCCGATTGTTTTTTTCATTCCAAGCCGTTAGACATTAAAACACCCAGACATCCTATCCTATATATGTTTTGAAATAGGCACCTCTGACTCCTTTCTCAGACACCCTCACAATAACCTCATTTATTAAGGTTCTGTTTTCAAATAGAAGCTGAAAATAATATAAGCATTATTAACAAAAAAGCCAACACTCTATAATATGAAAATATGAACACGGTCAAAATGTGCTGACCCTGTTTTGAAAATAAAGGATTCATAGAACTCTAGAGACATACATAACGCAATCCACGCATTCAGTTAAAATTATAAATAAAATTACCTTTAAAAATGACTAAAAGTATAGCCGAAAACGCTCGGACGTACTCAACATTCGAACAATTTCTACATAATTTATGTCCAGAAAAGAAGAAAAATTAAATAAAAATTTCAGTCTTTTAATATATATATATATATATATAATGAAATGGGAAAAGTGCGACAATTATTTAAGACATTTTTTTATGTTTATACGTTCTTTTTATTGGGGCGTTCAGTTAGCAAGGTCGATTTTACTGTTTTTAACCACAATTCTCCATGAATCTAATTCATTCATATCTGCTCAATGCGTATCCAAATGTAAACAAATGACGTCATACATTACGACCTTGCTAACCTAACCCTCCTCTGTGGCTCAATCGGTTAAGGCAGGTCAGGCTAAATTGATGGTTCCGTAGAGGATACAGGTTCGATTCGTGTCGGAGGACGCATATTTCCTATGAATATTTCTCGGACATTCAGATCGGTAAATGTTGTTAATACTGTTTATTATAAACAGAGCATTTACTTAAATATTTTATCTATAAAAAGAACGTATAAAAATATAAAAAAAATG
Source organism: Acanthosepion esculentum (assembly GCA_964036315.1). NCBI lineage: Eukaryota > Metazoa > Mollusca > Cephalopoda > Sepiida > Sepiidae > Acanthosepion > Acanthosepion esculentum. Next base: position 71,756,562 of record OZ038502.1, on the reverse strand, counting down.
TCTTTTTTACACACACACACACACATACATATATATATATATATATATATATATATATATATATATATATATATATATATATATATATATATATATATATATATATAAATAAAAAGGAAAGAACAGTAAGATATAAAATCCGGTGTTCTTATAGATATTTTTATTTTTACACAATAGTGCTCAATGTAAATTTAAATTTACAGAGCATTAATATTATAAATTAATAGATTTAAAATATGGTTTTACCGCTACACAGTGATAACCATGTTTCAGAAATGGAAGCTAAAGCCCCTGAATTTAATTTTGTTATTAAACCAAAGACATTAGTTCCATTTTCTCATCAAGCGAATTTTGGAGTAACTTACTTTTTAAAATTTACGGTTGTTAACGGCACGGGAAAGATTCTTAGTTTGAGGGTTTCCAAGGTTACCGATAAATCCATTCATCTAGACAAGGGGTGGTAGAGGGTTCAATTTTTAATTTTCGTTGTATCAGTTAATAGTTATTAAAAATTGAACCCTCTACCACCCCTTGTCTAGATGAATGGATTTATCGGTAACCTTGGAAACCCTCAAACTATGAATCTTTCCTGTGCCGTTAACAACCGTAAATTTTAAAAAGTAAGTTACTCCAAAATTCGCTTGATGAGGAAATGGAACTAATGTCTTTGGCTTAATAACAAAATTAAATTCAGGGGCTTTAGCTTCCATTTCTGAAACATGGTTATCACTGTGTAGCGGTAAAACCATATTTTAAATCTATTAATTTATAATATATATATATATATATATATTTAAAGACATTTATATTATGTTTAACGTTCTTTTTTCTTTTTTTTATAGATACAAGTATTTAAGCAAATGCTCTGTTTTATAATAAACAGTATTAAATAACATTTACCGGTCTGAATGTCCGAGAAATTTTCATAGAAAATTTTCGCTCTCCGACAGGAATCGAACCTGTATCCTATACGGAACCATCATTTCGCGTGATGTGCCTTAACCTTTCGGCCACAGATGAGCGTCTGGTTAGCAAGGTCGATTTTACTATCTTTAAACTTAAATCTTCCATGAATCTCTTCTATTCATATCTGCTCTAGCGTATCAAATGTAAACAAATGACGTCATATATTTTAGAATTGGACATTGTCCGACAATTTATTTAAAGACATTTATATTATATTATATTAAACATAATATAAATGTCTTTAAATAAATTGTCGGACAATGTCCAATTCTAAAATATATATATATATATATATATATATATATATATATATATATATATATATATATATATATGAAACGACTGAAATATACTGCGGTCAAATTCTGCTAAAATAGATTCAGAAGATGAATCTAACTCTCAAAGCAATAAGTAATATACTAGTCAAAATGATTTTCAAGTAGAATGCGGGTTTGACTTCAGTACGCAACTGTCCGTCGACCATATTCACTATGGTTTATTCTTCGATGTGCACATTTCTTTCGGGATATTGACGATCATGGCGCTGCACAATTGCTGCTGTTTGCACATCATGTCATTTTGAATTTCGAACGCAAACATTTATTTCGTCAACCGGGGTAGATTGTTATAGTTCCACATGCCATGCCTCTTCCTCAAGCACACACGGCCCTGTGGATAAAGACGTTGGTTAGACCCAGTGAATAGTACCAAAGAGTTCAATACCAGGCTACTGCACTGGTGAATAAAAAAAAACTTGGAGAGTTGAGTTAAAGGGGTAAAATAAACTGAGACACACAAAAGAGGCATGGCACGTGGAACTAGAACAATCTAAAGTCCTGGCGAAATAAAGAGTTCGGTTCGAAATTCCAATCACCTGAAGAAGGCCAGAGAGTACAACAGCCGAAACGTTGTGAATGTGTCAATGAAGACGAGGATAACAGTCCGAATAAAGTAAATAACGCAAGCCATCATAATACCTCATCTCGCAGATAGAGACAGATATTGAAGAAAAATCCCAATCAGCTGAATAAGGCCGAAGAGTGCAACGTCCGAAACGTTGTGAATATGACAATAAAGATAAATATTAACAGTTCGAATAATTTTAATAATTTAATTATACTTTTGACAGTATAATACTTTTGGCAAGCATGCTTAGTATTAAGGTACCACGTTGAGAATCGCAGCATTTTTGTAACTCGGTAGTTGATTAATCAAGGGAAGTATCACGGTGACGATCGCAAACTACTTTAGCCTAAAGCTAGATTAATCACATGGAGATATTCTTAGCCTATTTGTAACGCAATGCTAGATTAATCAGAGCAAGTACCATATGCCAAATCTGAAATCTGTATTCAAACCACCCATTGCCCTGTGGATATCTTCCTTAGAACAGAATGGTATGCAGTAACCCTACACAAATCCGTAGTAGAGTCCCGAAGGCGTTTGGATGGCTTACTGCATCACCTTCCGGCTACTCTTGCAGCTGCGCCAGTACGAGGCTGTATTGATTCAGGCTTTCCTTTGAAATCTAACACCGAGATGGGTATCTGAAGGAGCGGACAGCCGAAGATCTCCATAGGCCTCACCAAGACTCGTAACCCTCCCTGCTAAGCTGTCGTCTTTAGGAACGGACGGATAGCAATTCAAACAAGGGCTGTATTATTCGAGGTTATATCTAGAATTTTTGTTTTCAAACTGAAACATTTCAAACGTGATTAATTTTTAACTTGTAATATTTCCTCTTTGGCAGATTTACTTTTCGACTTAAATACCCAGCGTTGTCATTCCTTTTATTTGTAACCCTGCTCTGTAGTGAATTTCTTATGTTGATGTTCTAAATATGAGCATCTGAAATAAAGGTAAAGTAATTTGGATTGGCAAACAACAGTCACCGATAATGGGTCCTCAAAAACAAAATCTATATTATTATTATAATCAAATCTTCTTGTGCAAGTAAAGCGACTAATATTAAGATGAATACCGCTAAACAAACAATCAAATAACTATCTACCATGTATTCAATTGAGAAAACAGGACAAGATAATAATTTTTATTTTTTTCAAAGCTCCCATGAAAAGAAAATTTCGTCATTAAATGACCCATCAAGAGTTGATATGCCGTTAAAAAAACAAAACAAATTCAAACAAAAAATAGCAAGATCAGACATAAGAGAAGTAGGAGTTAATTCTTATTGTTTGGAGCAATGTCCGACATTATTACTTTTTATTCAGAATTTCTTCCATCATACTCCCATGAAAATTAAATTTCGACATTGAATGACCCATAAGGTGTTTATATACCGCTAAAAACAACCAAACAATCATCTACCACGTATTTAATTATAAAAGCTGAATAACATAATATGTTTTATTATTTCTAAGCTCCCATGAAAATTAAACTTCTGCATTCAATGACCTAAAAGGAAAAATTATTAAATTTAATAAACAAATCAAACAATTATGGCTCATTCAATGTCGAAATTAAATTTTCTTGGGAGTATTAGTAATTTCTTTTGCAAACATTTATTGCTGATAACATTGTTTTTCGAAAATGTATGGCTGGTAATATTTTTTTTCAAAAATATATTGTAGGTACTGATTTTGGAGATTTCTAAAAAAATATATTGCTGGTAATAATTTTTTTATCAGAAACGAATTTCTTTTAATTCTTTTCAGAAATGTATAGCTAGTCATATTTTTCAGAAATGTATTGCTCTAATTTTTTTCAGAAATATATTGCTACTAATATCTTCTTTTCCAAAATATATTCCTGGTATTTTTTTTATTTTATCTATTTTTTTTTTTACACAAATATATTGCTGTTAATAATTTACTATGAAATTATATTGCGGGTATGTTTAGTATTAAAATGTATTTTTATATTTTCTGTTGTAACCTAGAAAGGGTTACTGAATGAGGAATAATTAAAACGGAGGTTTGAAATGAAATGGTAATCTTTATAACATCAATAAAATACAATACTCGCCAGCGCCGTGAAGTAGGTAAACCACTGGTAATGGTGGACTATTTAAACAGGATATTACCCCCCACACACTCACACACACTTACAATAGTATGCAACGAATTTATGAATATTGAGACATACCCATTAATGTTCATAGGTACGGTATATAACTTTCATAGTTTTTTTAACCCAGTTTGGGGGTTAACTATTTGCTCATAATCGTGAACCTAACAGTTGCTACCGACCAGGGTGGTGGACCTGTGAATAACAGCAATTAAGAGGTGGTTCGACGCTCTTGAAAACCTTTCGATTAGGGGCCTTACTGCCGGATGCAATTTACCGTCATACCCAAGATGATCTCCCTATGAATACCTCCTTACGGCCATATCACGTTGAAACGCCGGTTCTCATACGATCAACGAGGTTAAGTCACTCTTAGCCGCTTGGGAGTACCAACCAGATCCCGTAACCTTGAATGTACTGGTGGTGTAATGTCTAAGGCTCGGAAGTGGTTATAGAAGTGCCAAATCCCAATTCCAGTTGGTTTTGTTATATTCCCTTCCTTGTAAATACCCCTGGGAAATTTATGAATACATTTCATCTCCCCCCGGCTATGTGTTAATATAGTAGGACTTGTATCTGTAAATCATTATTAGGTGTTACCCAGGGCTCTATCCTTGCATCTACGTTGGTTCTGATTTTCATAATATCTTCCTGATATCATCAATTTTCAACTCGTTATCTATGTAGATGACACAACTATTTACCCATGTCTTAACAGTAAATCTGATCGGTTCAAGCAAGTCAGATTGGCAGCTGATCTCCAAAATTATCTACAATCTGTTTTGGAATGAGACAAGTAGTGGCTTGTTATTTTCAACGATTCAAAAACGAAACTACTCTCTTTTAATCATCTGTGAGATCCCTTTTTTTACTTTCTATCAGCATGGCTGATGCTAACCTCCAGGACAGTGACTCGTCGTGTCTTCTAGAACTAACGCTTTCAGTTCACACGACGGGGAAAATACATTGCGAAGTATACAGCTAAGAAAGATAGTTTACTATGTCGTGCTGGATAATTGGTCTCGACAGAATCTATCTTATTTATAATAGGAGTAGGCCAGTCATCACTCCCCCCCTTCTCTTGGGTATGAGTAGAGGCTCACACCTTGTTTCTTGTTTCGGAAGGGGTTCCAAGAACTCTCTTTCTCTCTGGCCTCTGTACTAGTGCTGCTGTGTTTCTCCCGTGATGTGCGCAGTCTGTGGCATAACCTCTTCATTCTGAGTGTACACGGTTGACAGTTCCCTGGTTGCTCCTTTCGACTGGTAGTTAGGAGCCCTAACTCTTGCGTAGCGTCTTAACCGGCTGCTCTGATCAACAGTTGTATAATATCGGGGTGTCTGTAGTGCCATGTCGCGCATGGAAAGGTAGTTGCATTGATCTATCCACTATCCTTCTCCACATCCTTTCCTATATCACTCCTATCTGCTCTCGCTCCAAATCCTCTGTAACCCCTTGCCTTGATCTATCCACTATCCTTCTCCACATCCTTTCTTCTATCACTGCTATCTACTCTCGCTCCAAATCCTCTGTAACCCCTTGCCTTGATCTATCCACTATCCTTCTCCACATCCTTTCTTCTATCACTGCTATCTACTCTCGCTCCAAATCTTCTGTAACCTCTTGCCTGGGGTGAAAAGCTTAAAAAAAAGAAAAAAAAATGTCTACCATTCACCCTTGCTTTGAATATTGCTGCCACATGTGGTCTGGTGCTTCTATTATATATTCAGAGATTCTTGATAAAATCCAAAGAAGAATCTGATATATTATTAGTTCTGATCTGGCATCTCAGCTTCAGTCACTTTCCCACCGCCATAATGGTAGCTTCCCAGTTACTTTTCTGCAATTAATTTCATAGTAGGTGTTCTGATGAACTATCCCCTAGATGTTATTAATTTAAGCGCCGTACTAGATTGGCGTCAAGGTCTAATGGTATCATTAAATTAATTTTTCATAGGCAAAAAATGAGTCAAGCGAAACCGTCATATGTGATGACAAAAGTTGATACAGTGTAACCCGGATATAAGAGAGTTGTCGGGGCCGGAGAAGTCTCTTATATCCGGGTTTATCTTATATCCGGGTTTGGTCTATTTTGTTTTATTAACACAGGCTCTAATTTGGGACCAGAGAAAATCTCTCTTATATCCGGGTTTCTTATATCCGGGTTACACTGTATATATAAAGAGACTTAGCAGAGGAGATTCTATTTCGCCATTCTAATGGCGCGTGTTTTTGTTTTTTCGAATACCCAATTTTCTTCAACAGTGTTTCCAAATCATTTTCTCCAGCCAGATCTCTCTCCAATAACAGTTTCCCAGTTTTCAACGCACAGAGTCTTCAGGTTACATTTAACTACATCCTTGAAACCTTTTGGGGGCTTATGAGCAGGTCGATTACCTTGTAAAATGTCACCATACAAAAAAGTATTTTGGGCAATCTGTCATCCTCCATACATGTCCGTTGACCTGTCCAGCGCATTTGATTACAGAGAAGTATTTCCTCTATGCTGGCTATGTTTGCTACAGCAGTAACCAAAAATTAAAACGTCTGCTGAGAGACCTAATACAGTCAAAACACCCAAGAAGATTATCGGTAAGAAATAGAGAAGGTATGGCATTAGCGAGGAACTCAATGTTTCAAGGCGCTCTTTCTGAATTGCATGAGGATTTTCGACAGAAAGACGTATGCAGAGTGTCAAATTCTTGTCTGCAAAGACGAAATGTAACCGTAAGTTCGATATTAAGACTTTCTTCTCTCATACTACTGTCTCTTGTAACTCTTTTTTTCGACTGTTTGCTTCAATGTTAACTCTCATCTTCAAAGATGTAAATGCTAAATGTTCCGTCTTCTTAATTCTTATTCCTTTATTTCCCCCCTCCTTAATAGTTTTCTCATATTATCTAACGGTCAGTAACATCTTGCCTCCTAGTTGCCTTGTTTGGGGTGAAATGATTTTTAAAAAAGACACATCTAAAAAATTACTTACAATCTAAAAATATTTTCTGGTTTTAAATAACCTGCATAAGGCTGATAATCCGAAAAAAAATCCATCAATCAATCTATGAACGCTACTGCTATCATATATTAGAGTACTACATGCCGTCTGGTTGTTTCATATTCGACTATACCGGTTCCGTGGTAGGCTTTTCTGTTGATAATGTCTAAACGCCCGGTAAAATTAAAAACGAGAGGTTGATTAACTTTCTGGTAAAATCAACGTTCATCTGGCATGATCTTTTTAAATAAGATCATTATTTAATATGCTACCATTGTACTGATGAAATGGGAGAAGCGTGCAAAATCCTTATTAGAGATTGGTTGTTTGATTTGTTTAATGGTATATCATTTCCTTATGGTTTAATGGCATATCATTTCCTTATGAATGCCGAAGTTTAATTTTCATGGGAGCTTAGAAATAATAAAAAATACTGTTATTTTGCATTCATAATTGAATACATGTTAGATGATTGTTTTATTGTTTGTTTAGCGGTATATAAACACCTTATGGGTCATTTAATGTCGAAATTTAATTTTCTTGAGAGTATTAGTAATTTATTTTTCAAAAATTTATTTGCTGGTAACATTGTTTTTCAAAAATATATTGAAGGTAATTTTTTTTTTTTAAATGCATTGCTGTTAATATTTTTTTTTCAGAAATGTATTGCTGGTAATTTTTTTCAAATTTATATTGGTGGTAGTTTTTTTTTCAGAAATGTATTTCCGGTAATTTTTTTTCTGATATTTTTGCCGGTAATTTTCTTTAGAAATTTATTCATGGTAATTCTTTTTTTCAGAAATATATTGCTGGTAGTTTTTTTCAGAAATGTATTACCAGTAATTTTTTACAGAAATATATTGCTGGTAATTTTTTTTTTCAGAAATATATTGCAGGTAGTTTTTTTTTTTCAGAAATGTATAACCGGTAATTTTTTTCAGAAATGTATTGCTGGTAATTTATTTTTCAGAAATATATTGCTGTTTTTTTTTTTCAGAAATGTATTTCCGGTAATTTTTTCAGAAATGTATTGCTGGTAAAAAATTTTCAGAAATATATTACTGGTAGTTGTTTTCAGAAAACTATTACCGTAATTTTTTTCAGAAATGTATTGCTGGTAATTTTTTTTTCAGAAATAATTTGCTGCTAGATTTTTTTGCAGAAATGTATTTCCTGTAATTTTTTTCAGAAATGTATTGCTGGTAATTTTTTTTTCAGAAATAATTTGCTGGTAGATTTTTTTGCAGAAATGTATTTCCTGTAATTTTTTTCAGAAATGTATTGCTGGTAATTATTTTTCAGAAATGTGTTGGTGGTAATTTTTTTTTCATAATTATATTGCTGGCAATATATTTTTTTTCAAAAAATGTATTCCTGGCATTTTTATTTATTTTCTGCAGTAATGCATTGCTGGTAATTTTAATAAGTTTTAAATAAGTAAGTTTAATTTTCTTGGGAGCTTTGAAGTAATATATATATATATATATATATATATATATTATTCCGCTTTCATTATTGAATACATGGTGGACGATACTCAGCTCTTACGCATGCACGCGTTTGGACATAATTATTAGAGGTGGTGTTATGTGTGTTTTATATTGTAGTTTTGGAATACAGTTTAATTTAAGAAATTGCAGGATATATATGGATTAAAGTAAGTTGTTTGGTTTGTTTGATCTTGTTTAGTGGAATATCAACCACTTTGTGCTATTTAATGAGTTGTTTAAATCTAAATATTTGAACCATATTTTATGGCTTTAGCTAGATGCAATTTGAACGCAATTCTTTTCCTTCAGTTACAGAAAAAAACTATAATGCTAGTAATATTACTCTATGCCTTATTTTTTTCTTTTGATATGAGCCTCTATTGCTGGTATCTTTAATATTAAAATGTATTTTTAAAAATTTACATGGCGTTATACTTTGGTGGAGACTAGGGTTCATTATTTGCTAACAGGTGCTATGATGCCGTGTCCGGATAGGCCTGAGAATAACAGCAATTAAGGGGTGGTTCCACATTCCTCGAAACCGCTAATCTTCCGATTGCTGCCGGGTGTAGGTATCGTCTAACCAGGACAGGTTAAAACAACGACCGGGGCGGAGATTTCTCTTGATGGAATCTTCGGGGAGCTTTCATGTTGGAGGTGATCGGCTGTGATTTCATCTGGAGATAGATTAGTTTCGTTGGGTCTAGTTGCCGAAGAAAAACTACGCATGAATAAAACCCTCTCAGGCACTCAACCCAGATATGTGGAAAGGCTCATCAGCGCAACGGCAGGAAGATTCCTGTCAGTGTTGGAATGCTGCTGCTGATGATGATAATTCAGATTCCTGGAGGAGGAACTGCATGCTTGCTTACAGCACCTGATATTCCTAAGTGGTCAACCATCAAGGCATTGACCAGTCTCGATGTCACTTAACTTCGCTGGTTGTAGGTAAGCCATCAAAAGGCATTAAAACTCTTAGTCAACTACCAGCTAACTTGAGGTGGTGTCTCAATAAAATCACTGTGGAGAAGAAAAAGGAAAACATTTCCACTCTCAAAAGATCAATTGTGGGGACCCGCAAAGTTAATGGCTTTTAACTGCACATGCAAGAGAAATATGATGAAAAAACTTACTTAAAAATTAATAATGTCGCTTGGTTAAAAGATTTCGTCTTTTCGACTATTATTACTGTTGCGCACCCGGAATAGTTCCGAAAGAAAAATCGAACTCAGTAATTCAGTGAAAACGTATTATTAACAGAAATAACGAATACAGAAGTGTTACACATCCGACAGACGGCTAAGTACAACTCGTCAGAGATTTTTTACTGTCCCCCACACGAGGGAAAGATGTGACACAAGGCGGATTTTAACGTGGGTAATCCTGAGCGAATAGGCTCGGCCTAAAAATGCCCGTAGAAAATGCAAACACAGAATCGGGTTGATCAACCTCACCGAACGAGACTGTGCCCTTCGGCGGAGCCCCGTCCGGGTTCCTCTCTGCTCAGAGGCAGAGAGTTCGACCGTCTGTCAACTCGTCAACTGTAGTCAACACGTTAACGATATTTACTGTCGCCCCCAACGAGGGATAGATGTGGCAGAAGGCCGAGTTTAATGTGGGTAATCCCGAGTCCGCAGGCTCGGCCAAAAAATGCCAGTAGAAACTGTAAAAACAGAATCGGGTTGATCAACCTCACCGAACGAGACTCTGCTCTTCGGCGGAGCCTCGTCCGGGTTCTTCTCTGCTCAGAGGGAGAGAGTACGACCGTTTGTCGACTCGTCAAATGTAGTCAACTCGTCAACAGTATTTACTCTCCCCCACCACGAGGGATAGATGTGGCACAAGGCCGGGTTTAAAGTGGGGTATTCGAGTCCGTAGGCTCGGCCAAAAATTGGCCGTATATCCCGTATAAACGGAATCGGGTTCGTCAACCAACCCGAACGAGACTGCCTTTCGACGTAGCCTCGTCCGGGTTCCTCTCTGCTCAGAGGCAGTGAGTTCGACCGTTTGTCAACTCGTCAACTGTAGTCAACTCGTCAACCATATTTACTGTCCCCGCCCACGAGAGATAGATGTGGCACAAGGCCGGGTTTAATGTCGGGTATTCCCTAGCCCGTAGGCTCGGTCAAAAATAGCCCGTAGATCTCGTTTAAACGGGATCTGTTTGGTCAACCTCCCCGAACGAGACTCTGCCCGTACGGCGTAGCCTCGTCCAGTTACCTCTCTGCTCAGAGGCAGAGAGTTCGACCGTTACCTCGTCAACTGTAGTCAATTCGTCAATGGTATTTAGTGTCCTCCCCACGAGGGACAGATGTGGCACAAGGTCGAGTTTAAAGTGGGGTATTCCCGAGCCCGTAGGCTCGGCCAAAAATAGCCCGTAGATCGCGTATAGACGGGATCGGGTTGGTCAACCTCCCCGAACGAGACTCTGCGATTCGGCGGAACCCCGTCCGGGTTGCTCTCTGCTCAGAGGCAGAGAGTTCGACCGTTACCTCGTCAAATGTCGTCAACTCGTCAATTGTCTACAGTCCTCTTGCTAGGCATAATATAATCATAAGACGAGTCTATTTTGTCCATGAAGGTAGGTCCCCGTAACAATTACAAAGCGATGAATTCGTTGCTCACTGGAGTCTCGATGCCTGAGGCTTTTCAGTTTTCAAGTGTCTTACAGTCTACTTTCATGTTTATGAACTCAAGCTATCTGTGCTAGACGGATCCATCCGTTTAATATGAATATGATGTGGCAAACGGTTTCGTCAAGAATTAATTTAATGACAGTCGTGTAGACATTAGCGTTCCTATTGATTTTCTTCCGCATTTCATTCTTTTTTATTATCTCTTTCTTTTTTCTTTCTCATTGATTATTCATAAGCCCATTAACTCCTCTTTACTTCCTTTCTTTTTTCCTTTGGCCCTCATTTGCTATCTATCTATCTATCTATCTATCTATCTATCTATCTATCTATCTATCTATCTATCTATCTCATTGTATTCCTATCTATCTATCTATCTATCTATCTATCTATCTATCTATCTATCTATCTATCTATCTATCCCAATGTGTTCTTCTCTTCTTTATATCTTTCAACTTGTTTATACTTCAAACGACTTCCCCGTTTTCGAGATAATACTTTTCTTCTTCATTCTGTCTGAATATGTTCTGTAATTTTTTTAAATCTCTCCATTTTCTCAATGTAATGCTTTTCATTCGTTCTGCCTTTTTCTGTTAATCTTTCTTATTTAATTCGTTATTTCATTCTTTTTTTCTTTCGTTCATTCCTTTTTCTTCCATGTCTTCCATGTTGTTTATCTTCCTTGCACATTATTTATTTTCTCATTGTAATATGATTTTTTTAAAATTCTCTTTGACTCGTTTCTTCGTCTCAATCAATATCATCTAACTTTGTTTTACATCCATACGTTTTCTTCTTACCTGGGTTGATTTGCCTTTTTTCGTCTCTCTCTCTCTCTCCCTCTCACACGCGCGCACACACACACAAATATGAATCTTTCCACACATCTCCCCCCCCTTTTACTCTATTCCTTTTGACTCTTTTTTGTGAATCTTTTTCACTTATATTAACCCCTTTCTTTCTTCTTCTACACTTTCATTTCACCCCAAGCAAGGCTAAAAAGACACTTGGACTCAAGAAGTTACTGAGTGTTAGAGAATATGAGAAAAAAACTATGTAGGAGATAGGACAAGAAAATAGTAATAATTAAGAAAACACAAGGTAACGATTGACATTGCATTTACCGTAATTCTCCATGTATAATACACCTTCATCCATCATACGCACACCTAAAATTGTGCTGAAAGTGTGGGAAAATGCTTCTACTCATGCATAATACGCACCCCTTGTTTGGTAATTAAACCCTATAAACACTATCTCTGCAATTTCATTACGGGTAGTGTTTCCTACTCTTATTAAAAAAAAATGATTTTAATCATAGAATAATATTTTTACAATTGATTTTATGTTAATTCTATTTATTTTTATTTTACAGCATTTTTTAAAGATAATACGCACCTCTGATTTTGATTATTATTTTTTTAAATAAAAAATGCGTATTATACATGAGGAATAACGATAAAATTTTGAGGATCAAAATTGATTGGGAAGCAAGAAGCTTGAAGATAGTTTCACAAACGGTGAGCGTGATAGAAGAAATTGCTAGCATAGAACTTGCGGTTATATCTAGTCATTTTAACTATAAAATGATGAGGTATTGCTGCCAATCTAGTAGTGCGATTAAATTAAAAAATGTCTAGGTGCCATAGGGGAAATTGTAACAGAACAATTCGCATGAAAGTATTTATAGAAAAGACTTTAGGAGGCCACGTTAGGGCAGTGGGAAAAGCAGTGAAGCCGAGAGGCTAGGTCAGGACCAATAACACTGCAGATTCTTCTTTGGATTTTATCATGAATCTCTACATACATTGCAGGAGCACCAGACAAGATATGGCAGCAATATTCAAAGCATGAATGGTAGACTTATAAATAAATAAGATTGATTCTTGTGAGAAAAAAAAATGTCTAGCAGGTCACAGTGAACCGAGCATTGGACATTTTATCTTAGCTTATCTTTTTTACACTTGTGGATTTAGCTCTGGCACTTGCCTCTTTTTCATTTTATTTTTTTTTATTGCTGTTTAATTTAGCGTTTCATTAATTTCGTTTTCCTAATCTTTAATGACTTTACTCGTTTTTTCTTCTGCTTTACATTACCTATTTATATAACTTATATTGTACTTGCATTTTTGAATATTTACGCGTGTTTCTTTGCAAAGCATTTTACGCAAAAGCTTTCGATAAAGTACTTCACAAAGATATGTTAGACCCGCTCATCAACACTGACATATTTAGGAAACACTTGCCAATAATCCTGAACCTATACTGCCAGCAAACCATCTGCATACGGATAGAAAATGAGGTCAGCAGATATACAACAACAGAAAAGGTGTGTATGACAAGCATGTGTCCCATTGGACTTATTCAATCTATACAGGGTGCCAATTCTGAGAGAATTATGAAACATACCATAATTTATTATTGTGCGATCAAAATTTTAACAATATAAGACATGCAGATGACACACTGTTGATAGCAGGCAAAAAAAAAACTACATAAAGTACTGATGGAAAGTGAAAAGAAAGGAATAAACATCAAATGCAGGAAGACAATACGCATAGTTGTTCGCCAAAGGCTGAGCCCAAAATGCAAATTACAAATTGGAGATACCAAAATGAAACAAGAAAAAAAAATTAAATATCTGGGAAGTGTTCTAAATGATGGCGGAAAGTGCGACCGTTAAACAAGAACACGCATTGAGATAGTAAATATGCATTGCAAAAGCTAAACAGAGTATCAGGAAACTGAAAAAAAATCATTAGAAACGATGAAAAGCGTATTGAAGTATTTCTAGATGCCTATACTTCTATGCGACAGCAAATGCTGGGCAATCTCCTCAATCATGAAGAAGAGACTTGAAGCACAGCAATGTGGTTCTACAGAAGAAAGCTGAAGATACCATGAACCGAATATGTGAGCAACGACGAGGTTTTACAGAAAATGGAACCAAAAATAAAAATTATACTTAACATCTGGAAGTGAGAGTTGAAATTTCTACAGAAGGATGTTGAGGATACCATAGACCGAACATGTGAGCAACGAGGAGGTTTTAGAGAAAATGGAACCAGAAAGGAAACTTATAATTAACATCAGGAAGAGAAAGTTGAAATTTCTACAGAAGGATGTTGAGGATACCATCGACCGAACATATGAACAACGACAAGGTGTTAGAGAAACTGGAAACAAAGAGGAAAATTATACTTAACATCAAGAAGTTTCTGTGGCACATAATGAGGAAAAAGGGCTTGGAGAATCCGATACTCACAGGACAGATTGAGGACAAGATGGACAGAAGAAAACAACGCATATCTTACTTAATGAGCTTGAATAAATGTATGGCTGAACAGGGTTTAAGAGTAATAACAAAACGAAAAATTTCATTAAATTCTCCAAAGGTCAAGGTGTTGTGCACAGCCATGATCACCTGCGTCCTGAGGGGACAAGGCACTCAAAGAAGAATAAAAATCGTCCGACTTATTAAACTTCATCTGTTGCCATCTACTTTCTTTTAATATGGTCACATTGACCTGTTTGTATCCTCCCCTTCGTACTTAATTTTACTATTCCTCTTGTTGTTATTCCTATTATTGGGAATAAAGTCACCATCATCATTTTCATCACCATCACCATGATTATCATCACCGTCATCATCATCATCATAATCAACATCGCCTTCATCATAATCTTCATTATCACCATCATTGTCGCTTTCATCATCATCATCACCACCACCAGCACCATCATCATCATAATCAACATCGCCTTCATCATAATCTTCATTATCACCATCATTGTCGCTTTCATCATCATCATCACCACCACCAGCACCATCATCATCATCATTATCACAACCGCCTTCATCACCATCATTATCAACATCATCAGAAGTAGCCCCTACGTCATAGCCTTTATCGCTGTCGACGTCTTCTTTTTTCTTCTCGTCTTGTTTCACTTTTCTTCTACTTTTTTCTCCGTCTTTTCTTCTTTTCTTCTTCCTCTTTGATATCCAATTCTTCTTCGTCTTCTTTTCTTCTTCGTCTTCTTTTCTCCTTCTTACGCTTCTCTTCTTCTCTTCTTCTGATTTTGCTTCTTCTTTTCTGCTTTGTCTTCTTCTTCTTCTTCTTCTTCTTCTTCTTCTTCTTCTTCTTCTTCTTCTTCTTCTTCTTCTTCTTCTTCTTCTCTGTTTCTAAATCTTTAAAGTTTATTCTATTTCTAATAATTTACCGATATGTAGTATTTTTATTATTGCTTTAAAAGCCTCTACTTATCCATCTCTTACTCCTTTCCTAATCAACCTCCCAATTTCCCGCCATATTCTTCTTCTTCTGTTACAACTGCTACTACTACTACTACTACTACTACTACTACTATGACGTCTACTTCTTCTTTTAATTATTTAATTATTATTAAACGGTCCCTTTCACTTAACTTTATTTCCTTTCTTCTTTTACTTATCAATCTCATTCTGTGTTTACATACGTCAACCACCACGTCCTCCTCCTACTTCGTCTTTCTATTTCCACACGTTCGATTCCTTGTTTTCTTAACCCCCCGCCTCTCACCATCTCTTTCTTATTTTCCTTCCGCAATCCTCCTCAAATCTTTCACTCTTTCTAATTTGCTTCACTTTCACTTTTCCCCTCTCATCATCCACGAATCACATTTCCTTATTTTTATTTTACCATCCTTCTTCTATTACATCATCTTAACTACTTCTCAATATTACTCATGTCCTCCCCTTCCTCCTCCTCCTCCTCCTCCTCTTTTTCTTCCTCTTCTTTCACTTCTTCTTCTTTTTCAATTTTCTGAAACCTGATTCAATTCCTATCATCAAAATTCGATTAGGAAGCGAGATTTCCAAATCTTGCGAATTGGCAAATGCA
>OZ038502.1:71718070-71735570 GCA_964036315.1 Acanthosepion esculentum | reverse complement strand
TAATCTAGTTTCCCCACTGACACAGAATGTGACACAGGGTCGGGTTTAACGTGGGAAAACCGTACGCGTGCACCCAGGCCAAGGACAAAATGCCCAGCCCATCGGTTGCGTTGACATCGGTATGACCTCTGATGCTCGCTCTGTAGTGCAATTGGGGTTGCAGCCCTGGGCTGCTGTTTTCCGGGACCGGACTCCTCATAGTATTTATTTTCCTCAGCCACAACTGAGTTACATTCTGCCTGAAGACAGAGACGCAACTGGGAGACTACATGGCATGTACGAGGTAATTATTGCTTCTATCTATCTATCTATCTATCTATCTATCTATCTATCTATCTATCTATCTATCTAAATATATATAATGTTGATTCTCGTTTGGAAAAGAAATCGGTACTCGAGGAAAATTTTGAAATAAAAAAGAAAGAACCAAGAACATTAACACAATAAGAAACCAATCGTCAAGTGCTTAATCTCCAATTCCCAAAAAAGAAAAACCCAAACGAGTAGAAAGTCTAAACGTAGAGTGCTCAATACGCTAAGTAGAGCGATAAACTAGAATAATCCTCAGGAGCCAGACACACCTACCTAGGTTTCACCTAAACGGATCTTCAGGGTAAAACTGAATATATATATATATATATATATATATATATATGATGGAAGACTCTCCAAATTTGATTGAGTTCTCTTGATTACAAATATACATGAATCAGCTGAAAACCTCTTAGGCTGACTAAGATACTATCATGTAATATGACCACATAATGTCTATGTTTTCGATATTGTCCTCTATGTGACAACGCATTTCATCCAACGATGTTCCAGTGCTTGCGCTCCATTGGCGAAGACATTTTTTATCCTGTTGGTAAAAATAGTCATGAGCAGCAGATGTGACTCCATAATTACTGAGATACTTGTTCCCAGCAAAGCGTTTTTTTCATGTTGGGACATAGATGATAATCATGACAAGAGAATAGGGATGATAATGAAATAATTCAAAACTGCAGCCACGTACAGCAGCCACTGAAACGAATGACATAGGTAACTGAGCTATGTCCTGATGAAACAAAAAAATTAAAAACTTTCTTCGGTGTTCCTGGGTTTTGGCTCTTGATAGCCATTTGGTAACCGTCTCAGCAAATTGGCATAGTATTCTCTATTGATGGTGTGTTCCTTTGTAAGATAGTCAATAAACACAATGCCTTTTACATCCCAAAATCTGAGGCCATCACCTTCCCTGTAGATAAAACGTTCTTTTAGAAACTTTCAAGGAAACCAGGTGGAACTGCCTCAATCAATGTCAGACTTTTCCGCGATGTGATCAGCCTGGTACGCTTTTAATCTGGTGTCGGAAGACATAGCAACCGCCCAACAGAAACATTTGTCATGCCAAGTTCATAGTGAAGAATACTCTCATCTCTCTCATGGGATATGTAAATAGCTTGCCTATTTGATTTATAGCCAGTCCCCTGTCATCCATTAAACCCTGGTGGACAAGATCAATGTTTCTCTCGATAGTGACAGTTGCAACACATCCAGACATTTAATCATCTACAAGACACTCCGTTTCCCGCCTGAATTCAGCTGTCCGCCTTTGCATTGTTGATAAAGCTGATACCAGCTAATGTACACCCTTGTATAAATTAACTGAAACAACCGCTTTAGTTTCCTTTCTTTCACCATTTCCTCAGATTTAGATTCACTGGAGTGACAGAGCGTAATCGATCGCTATTTTCTTCCTCTGATTAGGTCATTTGCAGTTGTGTGCAGTAGTATGAACGTATTTTTGGAGTGTTAGTTGCAATTTATTTGGCTTTGAAAATATGGCATCATCCTCGCTTGCATCAGATTTTCATCACACCCAGACACTATTGTCTCGACTGTCGATTAGTTGTCCTATGGCCATTATCTGCGATGGACGTTAATCCTAACTAAGCGCATGAAAATTGTAACGCTGCATGAACTTAGTGATGAGCCTTAAAAGAGTGCAAGTCAATGTACTGGCCCGGAAATTCTCCTGAATTAAATCCAATGAAGAATCGGTGGCCAATCTGCAAGGAACGACTTCGGGGAATAAACATACGAAGTACTAACATATGCACTGGGTCAAGTTTCATTGGAAAGATACGAAAAAATGTAAATAATAACGGAATTTTGTTTATATTTATTTGCACAAGGGTGTATCTACTATGTCAGCATGAATAACTTCGAGAGACAAACCTTTTTCTGAAAGCACTTGATAGCACCTCCATGTCAGATTCTGTTTGTTTACAAGAATAATCACTACTATTTACATCGAAATCATCATTGTACCGTAATATTTAAGTTTACCTGGAAAGAAACAAAGTATTTACTAAGAAGAAACCTTGAAATTAACGCAGTTAAAATTTCACGACAGATTAAGTCAAGATGGAATCACATTTTCTGTTTTTGGTTTTAATTAATAGTCTGAAGTACATGAAATAAAAGAGAGGCTGGGTATGAAGTGTCTCTCATTGTCTTGCGTACAGAAGTTACTTAGAATTTCACTAGAAGAGATTCATTCAAAAAATTAGTCCGTATCAACTTGCCTATTATATACGGAGTCAGATCAAAAATATCGGGACTGTTGCATTTGTAACGGATCTAAACTGTACAGAAAGAAGCCGCTTGGCACATATTGACCTTGAACTCAAATAGTTGTGAGTTTCTCTCTCACACCCATGGTTTATAGCATTACTTGGAAGGAACATCTGTAGAGGGTGTTCGGATCAGCACAACACAGAGTTTCTATAAGTGGTCATGACTTGTGCTACATTTTTTGTCGAAGTACAACATTCCCCAGGTTCGACAAACTCCATATTCCTCAGAATTGGACCCTTGCAAGTTCTTCACTTGAAAAATCAAATCCTACTCCAAAGGAACAAGCCTCCACGACCTCGAGGAAATCTAAGAGAATTGCTATCCCCCAAAAGTAGTTCCAGAAATACTTCCATCAATGAAAAAAAAAAAAAACGCTGTATAAAGTGTGTGGCTTCCGGAGGGAACTATTTCGAAAGAGATTGAAAGTACGTAAAGTGCGACACTGAGATACGAGGACGTATTGCGATGGCCAAGGGTGAATTCCAAAGGCTAGGCAGAGTATTGCGAGACAGAAAAGTTTCGTTGGAAACTAAGAAAAGAGGACTGAACTGTTACGTTATATTTGTCCTCCTGTATTGCAGAGAATGCTGTAAAATCTCCCCCAAAATGAAGAAGAGACTTGAAGCAACAGAAATATGTTAAAACATGGCACGTGGAACTAGAACAGTCTACCCCAGTGAGTGAAATAAAAGGTTCAGTTCGACATTCCAAGATTCCTTAAGTAGGCCAGAGCGTACAACGGCTGAAACGTTGTAATAAATATGGCGACAAAGATGAGGACAATTTTCCTAAAGTATTTGGTAATATTTACCGAGATTATACCGCAAGCCGAACATTAAATATTTTAAGTGAAAAGGAGACACACTTGATAATATGTAATCTGACCACACGGAAACAGAGGCCAATAAATTAATCGTTTAATTAAATCGGGAAAATATTTGTAATATTTATATTCACGACAGCTGAAATAGTAATAAAAATAAAATATTTTAATTAAAATAAAGACTAATACAGCAATGTATAATGTGACTAATTGGAAATTGGAACCATTAATTAAATTGTTTAATTAAACCGTGAAATTGTTTGTAATATATACACTCGCTAGAACGGAAACTGTAACAGGAAATAAAATATTTTAATTAAGAGCCAGAAAATTTGTGTAATATTTTATTGGGCTAAAATGGAAATTTCAATGATCGATTTCTCCTTGTTAATGTCAGTGGAATCCTCAAAGGAGTATCGATCCACGGACTCAATTAAATAATTTCGCTGTGGTTTCGGTAGCAATTACATTTTATGAGGGCTCTTGCTTGCCACACTCATAAGTTCATTGTTTTCCTTAACTCCTTTCTATCTAAGACTAGAAAGCAGGGTCAACCCTGCTATTTAACCCATAGGTAGATACGAAGAAGATATGGATATTTTTGTGAAAGTGAACGCAATTCCTAAGTCCAGGAATTGAGGTAATTTTCAATAGTGACGTTTATATTCAAAAATCAGAAGTCGGACATCATATTTCCAGGGATCATGAATAAATCTTGGGAGTTCACCGTCGGAAAAACGCCGAGAGAATAAATCAAACGGGTAAAAAAAAAATCTACCTCAAGGCTCATAACTACCAAAGGCACACATGCTGTAGCGTTTTTTTTTTTTTTTTTTTTTATTGGCATAAGGTTTTGACTGGTCGAGATTAGTATGGAAATTAAAACAACAACCATATTTCGAGGCTTACTAAACTCGATCCAATCTTGATTCAGATTTCATTTTTTAAACAGATAGCACAGAGAACAAGTATTTTTATTCAAGGTGAATCTTGGTTTCTCGTTCGTCACTACAGACATTTAAAATGGCTCCACATTTCCTCTTATCGTTAACCCCGCCTGTAATATGTTAGTTTAGGTCGTTTTTGCTTTTGTTTTTTTCTCTTCAGCCAAGTTAAGTTAGCTAGGATATGTATGCTCATTGGCTCCTTTTATTTCTGTCTCTATTTACCTTGACCTTATACTCAAATAGACACAAAGTTTTGAGTTTCTCTCTCACACCCTTTTGTTTAATTCCCCATCCCACCCATCGTTAGCTGGACAGTGATATTAGTTTTCTGGTGGGTGCGAGGCGTCTTTCGTTTCGGGTGTGATTTTTGTAACTGTTGTGTTTGAGTGTGTGTTCGAGTGAGTGGATGGGATGCATGAAAGTTTCATGTTTTTAAAGTCCTGTATTGTTTTCGTTCAGTTAACTGATGTTTCTGCCACATTTAGGTTTTTTTATGACTAACACTATTTTGTTTTGTTTATATATATATATATATATATATATATATATATATATATATATATATATATATATATATATATATTATAAATTAATTGATTTAAAATATGTTTTTTTTCGCTGCAGAGTGATAACCATGTTTCAAAAATGGAAGCTAAAGCGTTCGAATTTAATTTTGTTATTAAACTAAAGACATTAGTTCCATTTCCTCGCCAAGCGAATTTTGGAGTATGGAACTAATGTCTTTAATTTGATAACAAAATTAAATTCGTAGGCTTTAGCTTCCATTTTTGAAACATGATTATCACTGTGTAGCGAAAAACCAATATTTTAAATCAATTAGTTTATAATATTAATGGTCTGTAAATTTACATTGAGCACTATTGTGTAAAAATAAAATATCTATAAGAACACCGGATTTTATATCTTGCTGTTCTTTCTTTTTATTCACACACACACATTCATATATATATATATATATATATATATATATATATATATACAAACAATATATATATATATATATATATACAAACAATATATATATATATATATATATATATATATATATATACAAACAATATATATATATATATATATATATATACAAACAATATATATATATATATATATATATATACAAACAATATATATATATATATATATATATATATATATATATATATATATATATATATATATATATATATATATAAAAATAAAAAAATAAATAATAAAAACAAAAAAAAAAGAAATTGTTAAGAGGATTTGATAATTAAGTAATTCATTGAGTCTGAAAGAAACCTCAACAGAATGCAGAAAGCACTGGACGGTCGTTTCGTCCTATATATGGGACTCATCAGGCAGTGCGCATCCACTACCGAGAATTGAAACCCTGACAGTTGAGTTATCAAACAAACGTGTTACCAACTGTTCCAACGGGCCTCGGTGACGAACAGGTAGCAAATCAGACTCACTATAGCGCCGCTTGCAACATATTCCGTGATGGAACTCAACTGAAATTTTCTGTAACCATAGGAATGTGCTCCCTGGAGCCACGGCTACTATCACCAAGCCGCTCAAACTGAAGCATTAGAAGCCGGATCAAGCAATGATATACACATGATATAAATTGTTAGGAGGATTTGATAATTATAAGTAAGGTGTGGTGGTTTCTTTCAAACTCAATGAATTACTTAAATATATATATATATATATATATATATATATATATATATATATATATATATATATATAGTTTTGTTTATGTATATACATATATAGTTTTTGTACACGTTTGCAGATACTCGTTGGGGATTTTAGATTTTTAAATCTTTATTTTATTCCCCTCCCCCTCCCCACAGTCAATGAATTGTAAATATGGGGACTAGTTAGGACTTCATAGAGTTTCTGAGGCATTTTGTTGGATGAGGTAAGAATGGTAAGTAAGAATTCGTTGTTTTGCTGAGAGGAAATATTGTTGTCTGTACGGGTCAGTGTTTGTGGCTAGCTAAGTATTACCGTAAGACAGAAGAAAACCATCCATTTCTCCATTCCCATTTTTGGCCTTGTGCCATATTTGTACAATTTATGCAATAGATATTATCTTTAAGCGTTGTGGCGAACTATGATTCAGTAAATTACTGAAACGAACTAAAAGTATATTTATTTCTGAAAAGTAAAATGAAAACTAATTGTTTAGGAAACATATAAAATCGTTTCATTCACTTAAGGTGTCGTAAAGGAAATATAAAGCAGAATTGGATTGTCTATATAGGGTGACCCCCCCAAAACGGGACTTTTGATGTGCGTATTGCCAGACATGAGCAAGTGGCAACACTGGGAGACATTGACCTTGAGCAGGTAAACATGTCGCCATTTTAGTAACGAGAATGAAATTCACAGTATCCCAGCTAAGATGTTGCAGCAGTCAATGAGGAATC
Organism: Acanthosepion esculentum; assembly: GCA_964036315.1. Classification (NCBI taxonomy): domain Eukaryota; kingdom Metazoa; phylum Mollusca; class Cephalopoda; order Sepiida; family Sepiidae; genus Acanthosepion; species Acanthosepion esculentum. The sequence goes on along the minus strand of OZ038502.1, from coordinate 71,728,737 downwards.
TCAACAGCAGATTTCAAGAATGCATTCGTACAGGAGGACGCCATCTACAGGACGTAATTTAAAAAAAATGAAAATTCCATCATTGTTTCTTAAATGGCATGTTTTAAGGTTGCAATTACTATGAATTAAATATTTTTCTTCTATCACTCTTGGTTTTATTGGATTGTTAAAATGTTCCCGTTTTTGGGGGTCACCCTGTATTTGACGTAATACAAATATGTAGGATTAAAAGATAAAATTGATTAATACTTTAGAAATTGATTCGTTTAAGTTTCTGAAATGAAACCGCAGATATGTGTTTGGAGACAATCTGAACGACTCAGTATGCTTTAAAGGCAAAATAGAAAGTTATTCGAATGTTCTTGGTAGCCGAACGGTAAAATAACGTCCAACGTTAAAGACATTGGTTAGAATCATGCCAGAGGGTACACTTTTTTAATTAAGTTTTTCTCTAGTACGCACTCTATAGATGAAATAAATTTTGTTTAAATAAACGGGGTGTCCACTCAAATACAGGTATCTACTAAAACAATAACGTTTGAAGAAATAAAAATATGGCTGATTAAAAAATAAAATCCATTCAACTTTTAGGAAAAAGGATAAGTAGTATAATAATTTGCTTATTTTATTGGATTGTTGAAAAGTTCCAGTTTTTTTGGGTCACCCTGTATTAGATATTGTGAAGCATATACTGGTGAAAAAAAAAAGATGGTTAAAGTTTTATTTGTTTCAGAATATGTTTCTAATAAAACGATATAAATTAGTTTTATTGTGTACACTTTATGTAGATTTTTTTTCTCATTACAATGATGTCAAAATTGTATATTTTTCTACAAATTGAAAAATTGTAAAGCTGGAGTAATTGAAATTATTCAAATTTGCCGGTAAAGTAAGTTTAAGACCGCATGCGTATTATATTTAAAGCAAAATGTTATAGTAAAAATGAGCAAAAAAAAACATTTATCAGTATTTGGTGTCATAACCTTTATTATAAATATAGCTGTAAATATACAATTTTTACGTAATGAGGAAGGAGGGTCTAGAGATGCTGATACTCACGGGTCGAATAGAGGGAAAGACAGACCAAGAAAAACAACGGGTGACATACCTGCCGGACTTCAGCAAGTGGATGACAGAATGTGATATGTGGGCGGAAGCAGAGGGAAGGAACTTGTTGAGAGCTGGAAGCTAGAGAGGGTGATGGAGTGCCATGATTGCCTATTTCCTGAAAGGACATGACACATAAAAAGAAAGAAGTTAAAAACTAATTGTTTAGGTAACAGATAAAATCGTTTTCTACACACAAGTTGCCGTAAATGCCAATATACAGCAGAATTAGACTGCCTATATTACATATTGAGAGGCATGTTAGAAAAAAATAACATACGTCGTGAAATGTTATTATCTTTCCGGAAAATGTTTTGAACTAATTCAGTTTTCAGCGCAGTATTTTTTTTTTTATGTTTATCACCCCAAGCAAGGCTGGAAGCCACTAGCACGCAAGGGGTTACAGAAGGTTTGGAGGAAGAGCAGATAGGAGTGGTAAAGGAGAGGATGCGGAGAAAGATAGTGGATCGATCAAGGCAAGGGGGTTACAGAAGATTTGGAGCGAGAGCAGATAGGAATGAAAGGGGAAAGGATAAAGGAAGTGGATAGATCAAGGCAACTGGAGATGTCGATTGACGTTACACTTAAATAGTTGGAGATTATATTTGTCAGGGAAACAGGAATAAGGGAGGGGGTTCCACGGGCGAGAGGTGCGAGACATGAAGCAATTGGAAAGATTAGCAGCAAGGTCTTATCAATTTAGAGATGAATTGGATAGATGTAACCGTAATAGCTCTGCTAACAGTTTCTTTTTCTGACACTTCTCGCATGTGGAACTCTTTTCCAGCCAAATTTGATCGTCAAAAATTGAAATGCCATGTCTCCTTTCCTGATTACTCTTCTATTTTCTCGCTCTTTAATAATGTCCGTTTTTCTAATAATTTCACACCTTGTAACTATTATGTCTTAGTGGCTTTAATCCCCTACTTAGGGTAAATTTGATTAAAAAGAAACTAAACAAAAAAAAACATGCTAACTTTTAATGAGTTCATGTGAACATACGCAAATATGCGTTGTTGACTATGATAAAAGATGAAAAAGGTCGCATTTTCTTATCACATTAACATGTTAGATGTGCTGGTGGTCAATAACGAAAAAGAAAACTGACCCATTTTTGGATCATGTAATTTGGTGAGCTAACTGGATTTTATTAAATGAATGTGGGGTTGTTTTTGAAAATTTCCACGTATACCTAAATGGAGTGGCGATAGGGCCAGTTTGTGGGAAGTTATGGAGAGTTTGGAAACATTTTGCGAGCATGTGCCGCCAGTTTTGTGTGTATTTTGGATCAGTTACTACTAAGAATTACCCAAAGTCTAATGCTGATGTTATATAACTAATGTCAATCAAGTAATACAAGCGGTTAGCATATTCCTCCCCCAAAAAGAATCCGTCATAAAACTCCGCACTGCTTTCAATGAAAACGAAATTAATTTTCTCAGCAAAAGAAAGTATGCATTTGTTTAAACGTGTAAACCTGGGTAACTGTTGCCATGTAAGTAGAGTGAATGATTTTCGGGAAGTTACAACTGTGATATTAGGTTGGTGCAAAAATAATGTCGTTTTTTGACGTTCAACTTCAAACGACATTATTTTTGCACCAACCTAATAAAAAAAAAACAACCCACACATTAAATTGTTATTCTACGAACAGCCTATTGCTGTGTGACACTTTTGGGCAAGAGGCGTTTCGTCTGGAACAGCAATATACGTCTTCGTATTTAAATAATCACAACGCGACTGCGGAGAATACCTGCAGTGGTATTTTTTTAGTGAGGTGAGGGGATATATGGTTGAAAATAATTCATCGCCTACAAGGCCGCGTAAATCATTTTGGACTATGAAAAGTCTGAAAACTGAAGATCGGGCATCATTAGAGTAATACTCCAAAATTGATCGGATCTCTCTCTCGGAATGATGGCGCATAGCAGAAGTAGTCATATAATTTCTGAAGTGATGCAAGGAGTTGATTTTTCCAGCATCTTTAGCCATGTAGCCATTATATGTGTTCCCATCGAAGTCTGCAGTGAACTTCTAAACGCTAGTTTCTGGATATTGTTTTGTACGTCACCAAGTACGTATTTATTCTATTTACCACTGCCTTACTAATAAGTTCGATAGGTACGACAAAGTAAAACTGGCAGCCACTATGTTAACTGATCTCCAGTCAGTTGTTAACTGGGGCAAGGAATGGCTTCCAAGTATTTAAAATTTGCATAAATTATCTGGACTGGTGCTATGAAAATAAAGCTAAAATGCACATCATTCGAAGTACTCCAATTCAGAAGCCACATACATAATACAGCGTCGTTTACAGGGATTTTTTTCTGTTTATTTCAACCACATCCCATAGGAATTGGTGATCTCCTTTTTCCCTCCATAAATGGTCAGCTACGCCTGAGTTTTCTATCACCACTCGTGTTACGACTTTATAATGCTCTTGCAGTCTTACTTTAAGGAGGCAACCTGTTTATCCTTTGTATTTCTTACTTCAGCTGCACGGGATGGCGTACAAACAGTACTTAGGCATGTTCTCCTCTATGCGGAGGTCTTACGCGGATGAGGTGTCTGTGAAGTGTTGAACCATTTTTGAAAGTTGTCCTGATGTTACATTGACCACATTATATTTTTCCGATAATTCCTCTTCTTATTCCTGTTAGGCAGACCCAAGCTGGTTTCTGAGAATTGTTATCCTCTTGTACCCCTCTATCCCAGTTTGTCTGAAGGAATCAACGCATATGCTAGGCCACAAAAAGCTGCCCAAGCATAAAAATGAATACAATATGGAAAGCAGTAATACAGAGTGCTAGAGAAAAGCAATAATAACAACAAAAATTGCAATATGAATTCCGGCCAAGTATTGTCAGTGTTATAGTGAAAGACACCTTGTCTAGATAATAGACTCTCCCACCTATTATAAGTAGGAGTCAGTAGTAGTCGAGAGAAGAAGTAGTGTTCAGCGACCACAACTCGATTACTCTGCGTAACACTTTATTACAAGTTCCTAACGTTTCTGTACGTTTAACCTATTTAGGACGCATTTAGTCCGACTACTAGTTCTATTGTGGAAATAACTCCACAACAGTTACTGAGTTCATAAGTCCGAAAATTCACCCACTGATGTCCTCAGCGGATAAAATTGATTGGATCCAGTGACTTGAACCAAAGATTTCAATATCTGGCTACAGCAGTGGTGAATAGAAACTTGAGGATGTTGAGTTAAAGGGAGACAACCGAAACATACGGAAGAGGCATGGCACGTGGAAGTAGAACAGTCTACTCCTATGGACGTAATAAAGGGTTCAGTTCGAAATTCCAATCACCCGAAGTAGGGTTAGAGCGTACAGCGGCTGAAACGTCGTGAATATGGCAATAAAGATGTAATGAAGTAATTAATACGTTAATAGACTCCAGAATGTGAAAAAGGAGTTATCTTCGACTATTTTTGATGCTGATGGGGCCGAATATAAAAAGAATCGCAGAGCAGCATTAACCGCATGGATTTAATTGAATAAAGCTGCAATTTTTATTAATTACTCAGATGTTTTAAAACGGTTTATTATGAGATATTTTACTAGTGTACATAAAGTTTCTATAGAATTTAGTTACTAAATACAAGTTTATTTTCATGAAATTAGTTTTACTTCTAACAAAGCATATCCATATACTATTTCTATTGTGCACTTCCCAAAATTATCTATAATGCTATTATCAAAATTATCTATTATTAAGAAATAAAATAAGTTTTTTTTATGTTTATGTGAGTCCACCAAAAATAGATTTAAGAGTAAAAGTTTTCCATGGGTAAAAAAAAAGGTTAAGAACCATTGATATAGCAGATACGGGACGATTTTCTCATTTAGATTACCAAATTGCATCATTACTAATATATATATATATATATATATATATATATATATATATCCTAATTGTTATAGTATCTGGTGCGTGGTTGGTTGAGTGAATGTTTCTATATTGATTCACTGTTTTTCTCATTTAGATTACCATACTATATCATTACTATATATATATATATATATATATATATATATATATGTATGCATTTCCTAATTGTTATAGTATCTCGTGCGTGGTTGGTTGAGTGAATGTTTCCATAATGATTCACTGCCATCTTATTTTCGTTTGGTGAACTGATATTTCCACCATAATTTAAGATGGCGGTAGGAGTTACTTACTAACACAGTTTTGTTTAGTTTTTGTAAATATATATTAAACAGGGTATCCCTCAAAATTTAGCATCATTTTAAAAGCAAATATCTTGAAAAACTACGAAGTCTAGCCCAATGAAATTGAAGTGTTTAGGTGTTGAACCTCACAAGTTTTTTATTATACCGGTTTCATAAGAGTTCAAGATGTGCACCACCCGTGACACGACACACGTCAAGTCGGTAATAAAGCTCTTGCTAAACACACTGTAGAATGTCTACGGTAATATTATCCAGTGCGGATGCGATTCTCTGCTTGAGTTCATCAATGCTAGCAGGAAGGTGGAGACAAAGACCAGTCCCTTCGCATATCCCCATAAAAGTAAATCACACAGGGATAGGTCCGGTGACTCCGACGGCCATTTCATCAGAAATTTGTCTTCATCTCTCTTGCAGATTCTCACTCAGATAAGAAAAATAAAACATTAAATATAAAATCTGGATTTGATTCCATACATTCTGTGAAAATTTCAGGTTATTTCAACAAGAATTGACAAAATTATTCTCCTGGGCAATGATGTTAAATTTCTTGCGACACCCTGTATTTTCACATTGCCGATACACACTGGGGATAGTAGTTTTATTTGTATGGCCCCAACCCAGACAGAAAAATGCACATATTGGGACTAATTAGAACTTCGTAGAGAAATGGTGGCATTTTGGTGACTGAATGGTATGCAAGAATGTAGCGTTATGGTGAATGAAATGGTCGGAGGCGGATTGGAGATCTTTGTTTTATTTAATTATATTTGATTGGTGGCTTTTGGATAAACTGCTGGGAGCCCCCAGCTTACATTATTATTTTTCCACTAGTTTCATTATATACGGAGTGCGGCTGTTATTTGAGGATAGATTTTATGGATTAGTAAAAAACTTGCTAAATAAATGAATATAATTATATTTGATTACAAAACAAGTAAACAGGACATTTAGCAAACTATTATTTAATTTTATTCAATAAAACCACTACTAGCATCGACTACTACACGAGGTCGAAATCGGCTGCAATTTCTGATTAATTGATCCTCATTTATGTCAGACATTACTCGAAATATTGCAGCTTTAAGAGAGTTTTTGGTGTTAAGAGGATGTTTATTAACCTCCATCTCAACAACGCTCCGCACGTAATAGTCTAGTAGATTCAGATCTGGAGAGTTAGGGGGCCAAATGTTGGGTGTGAAGTGGTCGTACAAATGGTCAGCCATCCATTTTTGTGTTCGTAGAGCCTTGCGAGATGGAGCCGAGTCTTCCTGGAATTTGTAAGACCTGCCGTTGCATATGTTGTCAATCCAGGGCTTGACAACTGTTTCTAGAATCTCAATGTAAGCAGCAGCATTTACTTTAAGACCTTGTGGAAAAAAGCGTGGTGGCATAACATGTCCTTTATTGCTAACAACACCCGATACATTAACACTTTAAGGAAATTTTGAGCGCATCACTCTTGAAACTTCAGAAGGATCTGAACAAAGCCATCTGTCATTTCTTCTGTTAAGTTTTTGATCTTGATCAAAGTTTTTCTAATCTGAGGAAAAACAAATCACACCAGCTTCTGAAGGATTTTTAAGTTTGTTTAAAAGCCTTTTGGATCTGTTTAAGCAGTTTTCTTTTGTTTATTTCAAACATACATTGACCTCTCTTCATCACGTAAGACTTGTATCGAATGTCTTCATGAACACACCGCCTGACTGTTTTTTCAGACACATGCAGCTTTTTGGCAATTGACCTCATTGATTGACCTCGGTTTTCATTAACTGTCTGCTTGACTTCTTGAATAAATTTGGATGCTCTCACTTTATCAGAACGTGGAGAATGTCTTTTACGTTTTGATACGGACATTGGAGAATTGTCAGCGTCTTCTAACTCTTTTCATACCTTGTGGACAAAAGATCTTGCAACTCTGTGGAAACGTGCAATATCCAAATCGCTAGGATCAGCCTTTAAATCCACAATCACAGCATGCCTTTTTCATTTCATTTGTTATCATAGGGTTTGCTATACTTGATTTCTGAAAAATAAAGGCATTAGAAGTTAGTGGGAAGCAGTATTAATCTTAAATCTGTATGTCTTCAAATACCAGTATATTCTCGTTATTCTCCTTCAGGCTTAGTGTTGTGGATTCTGGGATGAAATCCTGTATCAAATAATAACAAACGCCAAGAATGAATATAGGAAATAAATGTATAAAAGGAATAATGCAAACTGGTAATACAGGTTAGTAGTTCCAGGAATGCAGGTTAGTAGGAATATATATATATATATATATATATATATATATATATATATATATATATATATATATGTAGTGTTTGGTATCGACTATCGACGTATTGCTGTATGACTTCTTGCTGAGTCTACGGGCTCGTTACTGTGAATAAATATATTAACGTAATAATGCAAACTGGTAATAGAGGTTAGTAGTTCCAGGAATGCGGGTTAGTAGGATATATATATATATATATATATATATATATATATATATATATATATATATATATATATATATAGCCTTTGGTATCGACGTATCGCTGTATGACTTCTTGCTGAGTCTACGGGCTCGTTACTGTGACTCTTGCCGCTACGTTATTCTACTCGCCCGACTCTACGTTCATTACTACTACTGTCCGACTTGACTCAACGTACTATTACTGATTGTCCGGGTATTCACTGGTAGTAGTATATGTATACCTTGGGTGAGTCCATTTGTGTAAAAAGGGGAGACCCCTCAATACTTAGTTTGATATCTTTTATAAATTTTGGCTAGACACTTGGTCATAATTGAATTAATCTTTTTAATAGTGTATCATGTTCCTGGTGATTTTGCGCATCATTTTTTTTAATTTCCTATATCTCTCAACGATCTTATGTCATTCGGGAAAAGAAATGCATTTTGTACGTTTTACAGTCATCATTCCTTTCTCTTCCCTCTTTATCTTACTTACCCTGATATATGCACGGTCTTCTTCACCAGAATGTGCACATTTACGTATTTCTACGCATTCATCTGTGGTGCAATCGGGGTTTTTCTGAATACATCGACGACATCCTCCTTTACCCAAGCATCCGTTCTCCATCATGTCCAAAGTTTTGACAGTTGTAACAACGGAGAGAATTTGGGATGAAGAGTTCAGACTTTTCTAAGTTATATCCAATCTTTACTTTGCTGATCATTGATACATTGGATGTCAAAATGTAATTAATCTGGATGTTTACGTCATACTTTTTAATTGTTACTCCTTTTAATTGTCACATGAGTAACACCCTGCTTTTTCAGTTCATTTTAATGGTACAGAGGGGGGGTCCCTACTTCGTACCACACCGCATGAGATTTTCAGTTTCTTTATGAGGGTATGCCTTTGTTTGTTTTATTGGGAAATGTTGTCATCTTCATTATTATCTCCGCTTGTCTTTCCTTATCTATCTAAACCAAAGTTGTGCCATTTTTTTAGATTTTTCACATTTTATGTCATTACATTAGAGGATTATCTTTTCAATAAGGAAGAGACATAATTTACTGAGTAATGGTTCATCTAGTGATTCCAAGCTTATAAATCTTAGAAATGACCCCTCCGTCTTTGTTTTCAGAATCTGTATCCACGTGAGCTGTCTGTTGGGTTTGTTTTTATCCATCAAAAAAGATTATTATTTCACTGATCCTAATCTCCACTCGCCAAGGATTTAATGGGAAATACGAAGGGGTTAAACACATATGCCTTCGTAAAACAGGGCTACGGCAACGGTATATTCATATTTGGAGGAAGGCCATGAGTCCTTAATCTCCCTAAAAACTAGTGAGCTATCTTGAGTATCTAAGATACATCATAGGTGTTTCCTTCCAAACTGACTGAAACAACATCCGCCGCCTTCTAATTCAATTATTTTATATATTTACTTTGGAGATACTTTTAAATGATGCTTACTTTGAATTAGGGCTTCGTGGAATCGGGCCTCTCTGACAGCCCGTATCAAAGGTCCAAACTGGAATGTTGCATCTAAGGTGACCATTTTGCTTCCGGGTCACAGAGAGCTCAGCGTCAAGGTCTCAGCCCTAAAAACTTTCGGGTTGCAACTTACTGGAAACAGGTGGCCTCATTTGGATTAGTAACGTTCTTCACTGTCGCGCTAACCGACAAGGGCTAATTCTTGTTAGAAACAATGCTACAACATACAAGCAGAAATAAATAGTTTGAATTTCTTAGACATAATGTAGAAAGAGGGAAAGGCGAACTTGACACTCACAGGATATATTGAAAGCAAAAGATGTAGAAAATAAACCTCGATTAACCTACCTAACTTCCCCCGTTTTCTTTTTTTGTGTGCCGCGTCCCTATATGACATAGGCGATCATAGCTCTCCACAACGTCCCACCTCGTGTGATTCTGAGCTTCTTTTCTCCCTTTGCTAAGACATATCTTCCCTGTTCCGTCATCAATTCACACAAAGCTGGTAAGATAAGTGGACCACTGTACTCCAGGCACAAGTTCGTTAAGGAGGCTTATAACATTACCTAAGAGCCTTCTTAAAGAAATCGTGTAAATGGACGACAGAGTTGGGAGGTTAGGTAGTTAAGAGATTCTTTTTCACTTAGACCTTCGGCGAAAAGTTAAGAGATTTTTTTTTGCTTAGATCTTCGGCGAATAGTGTGTCATTACAGCCAATGCCGTAACAGATCCACATTATTACAGAACAAACAGAATGTCCTGAATTTGGGGTGTCATATGACTTTTGAACACACTTTCATGGCAGTGGTTTCCGCATCAAACGTGCTCTGGAGTGGGCGCCTTCTCAATAATCCTTTTCTTTGCTTTTGTGCGCAGTTCCGTGCGAACCTCACTGCAAGTTTCGTTCTCATTGAATCGGCGTAGGAAGAACATGAAGGAAATTATAATGAAGCGGTATTTGTTTAATTTTTAATATAACAAACAAAACATTAAGAGAGAACTGTAACTGAGACGTGTGCGAGAAGAGTAGTGTGGGGAATTTCGGAAGTAGATGGAAGGCATAGCCCCCACAAAAAAATAAATAAATAGAAAGAAAATGAATAAATCAAATTTAAAAAAGAAAAAGAAAAACACAATAAAGTATTCACTTTGTATTCAGTTTTGATAGAAATGATATCTTCATATTAAACGGACTTTTGTTCTGAGGTTGAATGACAGAAACGGAGAAAGAGATCTCGCATATAAAAAAGAACAATAAAACGTCAATATATATATATATATATGTATATATATATATATATATATATATATATATATATATATAAATATATATATGTGTGTGTGTTTGTGTGTGCGTGTGAATATGTGTTTCTGCGTGCGAGTGTGAGGACAGTAA
>OZ038502.1:71705570-71713070 GCA_964036315.1 Acanthosepion esculentum | reverse complement strand
ACCCCAAGCAAGGCTGGAAGCCACTAGCACGCAAGGGGTTACAGAAGGTTTGGAGGAAGAGCAGATAGGTGTGGTAAAGGAGAGGATGTGGAGAAAGATAGTGGATCGATCAAGGCAAGGGGGTTACAGAAGATTTGGAGCGAGAGCAGATAGGAATGAAAGGTGAAAGGATGTGGAGAAGGGAAGTGGATAGATCAAGGCAATTGGAGATGTCGATTGACGTTACACTTAAATAGTTGTAGATTGTATTTGTCAGGGAAACAGGAATAAGGAAGGGAGTTCCACAGGCGAGAGGTGCGAGATATGAAGCTATTGGAGTAGAAGAGACGTCTACATTTAACAGTTTCAACAGTCAAAGGGTGAGAGCGGGATGCCAGCCTCGTAGGACGTTTAAATTCATGAGGCCTAGGAACCAGCCAAAGCAGCTCATCGGAGCAATTACCGTGAAAGTATTTGTAAAAAAGACAGAGCGAGGCAACGTCGCGTCTGTCAGAGAGCGACTGCAGTTGGTGTTAGTTTTGGCTTTGAAAGAGTGAAGATTACATGTCTTTGTGATGAACAAACTTCTTAGACCGTTGTGGACTGGCGTAACAGAATCACAAATAAATAACTGTTGCAAAGCACTTGAACTGAGGTCTAGCAACAGCAGTAAGAATTAAAATGCATATCACATGTAAGACGAAGCGAAAATAATAACATAATCAAAATGATGACATCGAACAATTCTTCAAATAAATAGTGAGGAAAGAAACGCCCATCACTACTGGAAAGAGCGATAACATCTCGTGTAGAAATTATTTTAAGAGAAATGTGTGGGTTACCCCACCGTCTTTAGGGAGCACTACTTAAGCCTATAAAAAGACGTATATTTATATATCTTCTCTCTTTTCTCTTTTACAGCTTCTATCTATAAGATGTACTCACACGTGGATAAAGTGACCCCACTGGAGAACGTTCCTATTCATGGTTTTACTTTTCTCACTTTATTTTGTATATCTTTCACACACGTGTCAATCACATAAGCCTACACATTTTCACACACATAAGAACGCACATTCTCTAGTTTAAATATATTTAGTTTTTACATATTTTTTTCTTTTATTACAATTTCAATACATTTGGTCTATACATGATATTAATTGTTTTCTTTTTCGATTGTTTTCTGTACTCATTTTTCACCTGAACTCGCATTGGATCGGCATTATTGTTTGTGGGATAGACTTTTCAGAAACCCGTAAATATTTTATGTCTAAAATGTTAGTTACTGAAACATAATGGTGACTAAATATTTACCTAAACATACAAGCGATACCGCAAAAAATGCTTTTTAAAATTCAACCGACAGTAGTAGTGGGTGTTACATCAAAGAGTGCCAAATGTTTCTTTAAAAGGAAATGGCTGCTATTACCATTATCATTACAATTACCATTATTATTTCTATTATTATTTCATACAATATGATCTCAGTCTCGTATTTATCTATTCATTAACGCCTCAGTCCTATAGATGGTTTGACATCATGTTATCAGTTCCTACGCAATCCTTCCAGACGTAACACTTACCTTAAAGCGAGCGCTCTTGCGAGCTCTCTTGCAAACACTGATACAACCTACTGCACTCAAAATTATATCAGCTATCTCCAAGGCTTTCTGCGATATTTCCTGCAAATTATTATTATAAATCAGGAGAGACAACTTGGCATGCTGCATGGTGTATTCGTCTGATTTACATTGACAGATCTTGGTACCTCAGTAGATTCGCCTTGTTGTTGCTGTTGTTGTACTTCTTATTCTTCTTGATCTTCTTACTGTTCTTCTTCTTCTTCTTCTTCTTGTTATTCTTGTTCTTGTTCTTCTTCTTCTTGTGGTTTTTCTTGTTGTTCTTCTTGTTCTTTTAATCTTGTTTTCTTGTTCTTACTGTTCTTTTTCTTGTTTTCTTCTTGCCTTTCTTGTGGTTATTATTGTTCTTGTTCTTGTCGTTCATCTTCTTCTTGTTCTTCTTATTCTTCTTGTTGATCTTGTTCTTGTTGTTGTTCTGGTTGTTCTTCTTGTTCTTCTTGTAGCTATTCTTCTACTAATTTTTCTTGTTGTTCTTCTTGTGCACCGTCTTGTTCTTCTGGTTGTTCTCCATGTTATTCTGTTCTTGTTCTTATTGTTTTTCTTGCTCTTGTTGTTCATCTTGGTCTTCTTGTAATTCTTGTCCCTGTTGTTGTTCTTGTTGTACTTGTTTTTGTGGTTCTTCTTGTTTTTCTAGTTCTTGTTCTTCTTCATATTCTTCTTGTTGTTTTTCTAATTCTTCTTGTTGTTCTTGTTGTTCTTCTTGTTGTTCTAGTTATTCTTGTTCTTCTTGTTCTTGTCGTTCTTATCGTTGTTCTTCTTGTGGTTCTTGTTGTAATTTGTTCTTCTTGTTCTTCTTATTCTTGTTCATCTCGTTCTTGTTGTTCTTCTTCTTGTTCTTATGTTTCTTGTTCTTCTTGCTCTTGTTGGTCTTTTTGTTCTTCCTACAGTCATAATTCTTGTTCTTGTTGTTCTTTTTGCTCTTGTTGTTCTGCTTATTGTTGTTCTTGTTGTTGTTGTTCTTCTTGTGTTTTTTCTTGTAGTTCTTCTTGTTCTACTACTTGTAATTGTTGTTGTTCTTCTTGTTGATCTTATTCTTCTTGTTGTTCTCTTTGATCTTCTTCTTCTCATTCTGTTCTTGTTGTTCTTGTTGTTCTTCTTGTTGTTCTTATTGTAATTCTTTTTGTGCTTCATGTTCTTCTTGTTGTTCTTATTGTAATTCTTGTTGTTTTTCTTGTTGTTCATGTTCTTCTTGTAATTTCCTTGTTGTTCTTGTTCTTCTAGTTGTTCTTCTTGTTCTACTTCATGTTCTCTTTGTTCTTGTTATTCTTTTTCTTCTCCTTGTTCTTCTTGTTCTTCTTGTTGTCTTGCTTTTTCTTGTCCTTGTTGTTCTTCTTGTTGTCTTACTTTTTCTTGTCCTTCATGTTCTTCTTGCTGTTCTTCTTCTTGTTCGTGTTGTTGATTTTGTTCTTGTTCTTGTTCTTGTTCTTGTTCTCCTTGTTCATCTCCTTGTTCTTCTTGTTCTTCATCTTTTCTTGTTGTTGTTCTTGTTGTTATTCTTGTTGTTGTTCTTGTTGTTCTTGTTGTTGATGTTCTTCTTGTCGTTCTTGTTCTACTTCTAGTTCTTATTGTTCTTCTTCTTGATCTTCGTGTTGTTCTCTTTTCTTGATGCTCTTCTTATCCTTGTTTTTGTTGTACTTCTTGTTCTTCCTGTTGTTCTACGTCTTGATCTTTTTGTTATTCTTCTTATTCTTGTTGTTCTTCTTCTTGGTGTATTTCTTGTTTTTGTTCTTGTTCATATTGTTCACGTTCTTGTTCCAGTTGTTGTTCTACTTTACTTGTACTTGTTGTTCTTCATTTTCTTCTTGTTGTTCCTCTTGTTGATCTTCTTGTTGTTGTTCTTGTTTTGTTCTTGTTGTTCTTCTGGTTGTTCTACATGTTCTTTTTCTTGTTATTCTTCTTGTCCTTTTTCTTGTTTTTCGTCTTGCACATCGTCTTGTTCTCCTTGTTGTTCTTCATGTTCTTCTTCTGTTCTTGATTTGTTGTTCTTCTTGTTCATCTTGTTGTTCTTCTTGTACTTTTTGACTTTGTTCTTTTTCTTCATGTTCTTCTTCTTGTTGTTCTTCTAGTTCTTCTTGTGTTTCTTGTTCATTTTGTTGTTCTAGTTATTCTCGTTCTTGTACGTATTGTTGTTCATCTTGTTGTACTTGTTATTTTGTTCTTCTTTTTCTTCACATTCTTGTTCATCTCGTTCTTGTTTTGTTGTTCTTGTTGTTCTTGTTCTTGTTGTTCTTGTTCTTGTTCTTGTGGTTCTTGTTCTTCTTGTTGGTGTTTTTGTTCTTCTTTTAGTCATAATTCTTGTCCTTCTTGTTCTTGTTGTTGTTCGTGTTGTTCTTGTTCTTGTTTGTGTTGTTCTTGTTCTTGTTCTTCTTCTTGTTTTTCTTGTAGTTATTCTTGTTCTTCTACTTGTACTTCTTGTTCATATTCTTTGAGTTGTTCTTTTGTATCTTCTTGTTGTTCTCATTCTTGTTTTGTTCTTGTTCTTCTTGTACTTATTGTTGTTTTTCTTCTTCGTCTTCATGTTCTTCTTCTTGTTCTTGTGCTTTGCCTTGTTGTTCTTGTTCTTCTTCTTGTTCTTCTTCTTGTCCTACTTGTGCTGGTTCTTGATGTTCTTCTTCTTCTTCTTCTTCTTGTTATTATTGTTGTTCTTTTTGTTCTTGTTTTTGTTCTTGTTCCTGTTGATGCTCTTCTTGTCCTTGTTATAAATGTTCTTCTTCAACTTGTAGTTCTTCTAAAATAAGTATAAATTAAATGGTTGGGATAAAACTGTAAAAAGAAACGAGTTAATAATTGTTTGAAAAAATAAAATGAATTTGAGAAGGGTTCCAAAGAGAATCGAACCCAGATATAATATTTAAGATTCAGTAAAATAGAGCGAAAGCAAATTTTCTTCAACCTATCCATTTCCCTTCGATAAGAAGACATGATTAATGTGATAGTCGAAATTCCTGTTCCTGTGGCACCAAATTCAGCGTCTGTTTACATTAATACTATTTGCCTAAAAATCATATCATTAGAGAAAAATAGTGATACGATTTTTAAACTAAGACCTACAGTAACCAACAAGATAGTCGGGTCTAATTTGCCTCGGGCGTGCAATGCAGACTAATATGTGGCTGCCACACGATACAACCGCATGTCCGTAGTCAAGACACAGATGCATGATACGACAAAAAAAATAAAAAAACACGTGGATCCAACAGACATACTCATTTTTACCAAATTATACCAATTATTCTTTCTTATTTTCTCAGACCGCCATCCAGGTTGGGGAGTAAACATTCAGTAGAAGAGAAATCGTATTCAACATGTTTAATATAAGATAAACAGTGTTGTTCATTTTATTGAAGGAGTTATTATTCCAGCTTTGATTTCTGACTTTGTCCCAGACACAAAGGCAAAAGTTACTACGGTCACAGTAAAAAATTATTGATTTCTATCTCCGGTACACAGCGTATATTTTTGTCCACTACAAGACATCTCCATCAATCCAACTAGCATAAGATTCTGGGAATCCCGAATCAACCCTATCGAAACAACACACCGGCCACAGTCGTGGAGGGAAAGTAATGGCGATGTTACTTAGTGAAGATAACATATGGAGAAGAGAAGGGGGCTGAGTGTTACGCATTCACTTTTACAGCTTTTCTTTAAATTTTCTGCTCCTTTTAGGTTTCCGTCAACTATATCTCATCTTTTAGATTTTTTTCCATCTCTCCATTTTCTTTAACATTTAATTTTTCTAGATTTATTCTCTTTCAGATTGAATGATTTGCTTCATATGGCTTAACAAATTTTTGATGGTCATTTAAAGCTGAAAAATAATTTTGGGGAGATAGTAATGATTTGCTGAAACAGGTCTTACTAATTAACCCGTAGCTGCGGGAGAAGATATGGATTCATACCTTTCCCAAATGTTTTTTGTAAGAAATATAACGAATCCGACTGGAATTGATACTCATCTCAAATCCGAATCGTAATTCACTACACCAACCGCACATATTACGCCCTTGATATTTCCATGTGGCATAGGTACGGACGAGTCTCGGCGTTGCTTATCTTATTGTGTTTGTGTGTGTGTGTGTGTGTGTTAGATTTTTTCTTACTCTTCATCAGAATTGTTTTTCAATTATTATTTGAATAATCTGTATATATTTCTGAAATGAGGTATATGAATTATTTACACTATTTACATTGTTCGGACTTTTGTTTTCGTCTTCGTTGCTATATTCACGGCGTTTTAAATTTTGTCTTCTCCGATCTACTTTAGATCTGTCTATATTTACGAGATTAGGTATTGTAATTATCTACACAATTGACATTATTCAGACTGTTGTCCTCGTCTTCGTTGCCATATTCTCGGCGTTTCGGCCGGTGTTGGCTCTGGCTTTCTTCAGATGGCATGAATGTCGAACTGAACCCTTTATTTCGTTCACCGGAGTATATTTTTTTCTAATTCCACGTTTCATGCCTCTTCCTGATGTATCTGTATCTGTTATCTCCCATTAACTCAACTTTTCAAGATTTTGTTCACCTGTAGCCAGGTATTGAAATCACGACACTTTGGCCCAAGTCACGCTTTTATCCACTGGGCCATGCGTACTTGAGACATTCGGAAGAGGCATGGCACGGGGAATTAAACAATCTACCCCGGGGGACGAAATAAATGGTTCAGTTCGAAATTACAAACACCTGTAGAAAGCCGGAGCGTACAAAGGCCAAAAAGATGAAGACAAAAGTCCAAACAATGTAAATAGGATAAATATTATTTTAAATTCGAATGGGAACCGGTGTGTTCATCGTGGTTTGACCGTAAGCGAGGAGGCATGGTGGATAGCGGCTCGGGGTGAGGAATCGGAGAGTCCAGTTCGAATTAAAGTCGAATCCATTACATTCACTTACGTGCTAATACTCTTTGGAAAGGTGTTAATCCTTTTCTTCTCCCTCCAGACATGGGTAAATAGAAAGACTGGCTGGTTTCTATATCCTTGGAAGGCAACTGGTCTAGGAGAAGGACAACTCTGAATTCCAAACCTGTGGAGGGTTTTTTGGGGACTTTGTAGCACGTAGTGCACCAAGTCTCTGTATTCGGCCCTTCCTAAAATGTGGTTGGTTCTACACACGGCCTTCACCACTAGAATCAAATCATATGTGTTGGTGTCGGGCTGCCGGTTCCTAGGAACTGATCTGCTTGACCCTCATACACCGAATACGACTAGAGATTCCACCATTGTTTTAAATATTCAGGAATTTTATTTCATTTTTTTAATATTATTTCGGTCAGTTCTTCATTCAGGGTTTTATTTTTTCTTTCAGGTATTCTTTTAATTTTTTTCTTTTTTTTTTACGTTCTTTCTTTGATAATTATCAGATATTTTTTTTGTTCTTAGTACATTTCTTTTGCTTTCAAGATTTGCATTAATTTTCTATTCCAGTTTCTTCTCGAGGCACTTACTTTAGGTACTTATATATTAATGTTTTCATTGCGGGAATATTATAAATTATTTTTTATTAAGTTTTTTGTTGTCTTATTTTTTCTTTGATATTATATCCCCGAACACCACGTCGTCGTCGTCGTCTTCTTCTTCTTCTTCTTCTTCTTCTTCTTCTTCTTCTTCTTCTTCTTCTTCTTCTTCTTCTTCTTCTTCTTCTTCTTCTTCTTCTTCTTCTTCTTCTTCTTCTTCTTCTTCTTCTTCTTCTTCTTCTTCTTCTTCTTCTTCTTCTTCTTCTTCTTCTTCTTCTTCTTCTTCTTCTTCTTCTTCTTCTTCTTCTTCTTCTTCTTCTTCTTCTTCTTCTTCTTCTTCTTCTTCTTCTTCTTCTTCTTCTTCTTCTTCTTCTTCTTCTTCTTCTTCTTCTTCTTCTTCTTCTTCTTCTTCTTCTTCTT
>OZ038502.1:71693070-71700570 GCA_964036315.1 Acanthosepion esculentum | reverse complement strand
AAATATATAAAACTAAACCAGCTCTGCAAAAAAATCTAAACCCTTCAACCTTTCCTTATCCAACTTTCGTGCTATTCGTACCAACATTTCCAGTGTGTAATCGTTTCTCTTCGAAAAATCTCCGGACATGCTATCCCTCTAAACTTAACTCTGCAATTCCCTCCTCTGATTTCTCGATTCCTGGCTACCTTCCTCTCTTTAGGAAGGACCCTATTATCCACATGCATTCGCCTGGGAGTTTATGTCCGCGAACATCTCCCGTTGGGTAGAGAGCTCTCTCTTGAATCTACAGACCATTCGTACATGTGTCTCCGTCTCTCTCTACTAAACACAATAAGCTACCTCTTTTTTCTCTACACTTCCCTTTGCTCTCATGACTGTTGCGTGAAAGATAGTATTTCTGATAATACAGAGCTGTCATCGAAATCCTGAATCTCTCAGTAACTAAATCTCTCACGCAAATGGTGGACTCCCACATGGGTTTCACCAGTAACCCTGATGAACAGGCTTCTCTTCTAGATCTGTTTTTTTTTACCTCTGTCCCTGACTGATTTCATGTAATGCAGCCCTGCCCTCTTAACAACTTTGGTCATCCGTTTCCGCTCCCCTGCCGACCAAGAACCGTCTAACAACACAATAACTTTCTGTTGTCAACGAGCGGATTGGGACTCGTTTTTTGATTTCCTTCGTGATGCCAATTGGAATGTAGTTTTTAATCATCCTGTTCAAAAACGCCCGCCTGAGGTCTCCTCAAGGGTAAAAAGCCAGCATCGATGCCATCATTACTGAAAGCAAATACCAAGTTAAGTCACGTTCATCTCCTTTGTTCTCACCTGCATGCTCGTTCGCCATAGCCCACAGGAATCCCTTGAAAAAGTGATTCCTGTGGGCTATGGCGACAGAGCATGCAGGTTGTACCAGTACGATTACAACAGACGCCTTTTAGTCTCTGCTCGAAATGAGTGCAAGCTTGTCCTCAAAGAAGCGAAGTTGCCGTTTGCTGATAGAATGAAACAACGTATTGCATCTTGCAAGTTCAGTTCTAGAGATTATTGGCGCCTCTGCAACAGCACATCATAAATCCCTCCTCTATCCAATCATTTCGCAGTCCTGGCATCTACAGCAGATAAGGTTGAATGCTTTGCTCGGACATTCTCTTCCAACTTAACACTCGACTCATTTGGAGTACCCCCTACCCTCCCTAGAAAAGTGACTCTAATGAGTGATATCAGCAAAACCCCGCCACTGGTTTCAGATATTATATCTAAATTTGAATCAGATAAAGCAAGCAGAGATGATGGGATCCCAGCCTAAAGAAATGTGCTAACAAGCTTCCTTCCGTTCTCTCTAAACTATAAAAACTATTGTCTTTCTGCTTCCTGCTTTCAAGTTCGTTTGAAGACTCCTCTGTAGTTCCTGTTTTTAAGAAATCTGGAGAATTTTCTGGCCCATCCAGGTTTAACACTATTAGTCTCTTACCGCTTTTCGGCAAAGTATTCGAGGATGTAATCAACGCTGAATTGGTTAAGCATTTTATCTCTCACGACCTACTCTGACAAACATTTTCCAAGTCCGCCGCTGATGTGCTGACTGCCATCACTGAATATGTATATCAAGCACTAACGAAGCTCGAGTTGTGTCTTTAGATATCAAGAGCGTGTTTGACAGAGTTTGAAAGGCTGGTCTTCTACGTAAGCTCCAAGGCTACGTTATTACCAGACGATTGTTGTATTTAATCCAGTTATTCCTATCAAATCGTGAAGTAGAGGTCGTTTTGAACAGGCTCGGTGCCAGACCCTTTCCCACGAACCTGTCCGCTAAGGCTCTATCCTATGTCCTATACTGTTTCTGATCTTCATCAATGATCTCTCCTGATGTCCTCATTTCCCAAGTAGGAATTTATGCAGATGGCACTACCATTTACATCTGTCTTATTAGCAAATACGTCAGAGCTGACAAAGTTTACCTGACTGCTGCTCTTGAAAACGAACTCCCATCAGTGGTTAACTGGGGCAAGAAATGGCTTGTAAATTTTAACGCCTCCAAAACGAAACTGCTCCCAATAAAACGCCATAGATAAACTTGCCTGCGAGAGATCAGAATGGCTGATGGTAGACTCCTGGAGAGCAGCTCACTAAGCCTTGTTGGCCTAACTTTTCAACTGACTTGAAGTGGAACGACTACGAATCAATAGCTGCATCTACTGCGAGGAATGGTGAGTCACTGTGTAAAGCCAGAAGTCTGTTTTTTTCTCTCGTTTCTCATCTTGCATATTTACATATCTACCATTCGGCTATGCATTGAATATGGTTGACATATCAATTCTGGTGCCCCTGCTTTACATCTCGCGACCCTTGACATATTCCAAAGATGAATCTGTAAATTAATCGATCCTGACTTGGTATCTCGACATCTATCACTTTCTCATCGACGTAACGTGGCTTCAGTCTCTGTTTCCTACAATTTTTTTCATGGCAAATGGTCTGACGAGACCTTTTCTTTTGTGCCCGATTACATGAATTTAAGCGTGCTACTAGATTTGCCTTTTTACCCCAATGTTTAATTGTTGATATCTTTTAAATACCCCAGTTTTCTTTTAGACTTTTCTCTTTCTTTCTTTCTTTCTTTCTTTCTTTCTTTCTTTCTTTCCAATCTTTTCCCTTGTCACCCTCTTCCTCCTTCTTATCGTCCCCTTTTCATGTATACGTAAGTTTAGTAAATGCAAACCAGACGACAAATTTTCAAATAGACATCGTAAAAAAGCTGGACGTTAAATTTGGATCGTCAAATGATTTTACTTTTCCCTCCTTCTTTGTATGTAATGTCACCACAAATGTATTCATATTTTCCGTTGTCTGAAGTCGATTTATGCAACTGACAATGACTTGTATTTATCTGTATCTCACTCCCTAAAACCGTTATTTATCTTCTCTCTTTAAAATTTTATTCCGCACCCACACTTTAGGCTCTTTCCTGGCTTCATCTTTCTTTACACCTCTCTCTAGACCTTTCATACATTTCCTTCTCACTCTTGTTTCTCACTCCCACGCATATAATATTAGAGAAATATTTTTTAACTGTGAGATATATTGTCTGTTTTATTTTTGATTTGTAAGTCTGATGAATTGGGTCGAGATTACTAATCCAATGTAATAAATTATAACAATGAAATATTAGTGTTTGAGCCTTTTATATTATATATTTTATATTATATTCTTGCTCTGTCTATGACATAGAGCTCTACCTGGATTATATCTTCTTGGATATATATATTCTCTCTCTCTCTCTCGATATATATATATATATATATATATATATATATATATATATATATATATATATATATATACATATATATATATATATGTATATATATATATATATATATATATTTATATATATATATATGAGGAAAAATATGGAAAAACAAAAAATCCGTATATGCAAGTTTACTGATCTTCAAATTCAGTCGTTTTGTTTTGATTATTCTTATGTCTATCGTCTTTGCATGTTGACTTGAATATCGTCTAATTCTAATTATGTTTTAATAACTATCTCCTGAAGAAGGTCTACTACACCGAAACGTCTGACGTCGACATTGAAACAACATTAAAAACAGTAAACTTGCATATTCGGATTTTTTGTTTTACATATTTTTCCTCATACTGTCGGATCTATATCCACATATTTGCATATATATATATATATATATATATATATATATATATATATATATATATAAAATAAACAATCTACTTCTGATAAACTGATTTAAAATCCTTCAACATCAAACATCTCTGATATAGATAATATAAAGATACAAAAAACAGGCGGTCAGATATTCACTTGAGTTCTGGATTTGGACGTGAAAAGATTAATTTAATTTGCGTTTATCGCTTATCCTCAGCCGGATCCGAAAGCATTTTCTCTTTATCTCTCTCTCTCTTTTCCCTCTCTCTCATACACAGACACACACACACACACACACACACACACATATATATATATATATATATATATATATATATATATATATATATATATATATATATAAACGTATGTTTGTATAAAAAGATATGTGTGTGAGAATGTATTTGTGTGTGTTTGAAATCGAAATGCGTTATATATATGTGTGTGTTTGTGTATATATATATATATATGTATATATATATAAAATATATATATATAAATATATATATATATATATATATATATATATATATATATATATATATATATATATATACATATATATAAATATATGAATAAAAAGAAACAACAGAAAAAACTATTTTAAGCCGAACCGACGCGTTTCTTTCTTTTTTGTCAAGCAGTACATGATTTACGTTTTGCACGTGTTTATATACCCAAGCGAGGATGTCATTGGTTTATCAATGCGCAACATCCTCGCCGAGAACGTTTAAAGTTCATCGAAATCATTTTTATACAAAAAAAATCTCCCTCTTAATGACTTTAATTATGTTCATACATAGAATGTTTCTCACACGTATTTGATTATTATCTCTTACGTCTTTACACGTGACACGTATCTAACCAATAAAATTAAACCAACCCCAGCAAGTCATTAACCTTCTTCCGTTTGGTTCTTATCATTTTTATCATTTCTATCTTGATCTCTGACGAAGCTTTTATAAAGTGAAACATGATAGGTTAATATCTGTTTCTTACTTGTTGGATTCCTATCCATACTTGAACTATATTTGATCTATTCATATATACATACATATGTTTCTTTAAAGAAGATTGTAAAGCGATTGTATTTTATCATGATTCACTTCTATATGCACATGTGCCTTCTTTCTGGCCTTAATGAATGTAAGCTTGACTCAAACGGTGTTGATTCCGAGAGATTTCGTCTAGACTTTTTATCCGTTTTCCAGAATTATAAACGTCCTGTAAGTGGTTGCTGTTGAGAGTAGACATATTATTAATTTCTCAATAGACCCAACATCCCGTGGCCGTGAAAATAATTAAAGTTATTAAGAGGAGAATTGTTTTTTTATAAAAATGATTCCCGTCATTTTTAAAGGTTCTCGCCGAGAATGTTGTGTACTGATAAACCAATGACATCCTTGCACTACTGAATAACATGGATCCGTGGCCGATACTTAAGGAACATTCGCTTTCCGACCACATGACTTGGTTTCGAAATTCAACATATTCGATTTGTCCGGAACTTGACTTCCGGTTTTGGAGGTGATTCAGCAGATTTAGAAAATACGTCCGAAAACCTACCACAGTTGGAACCAATTCTTGTCACTGAAATTTAGTAGACGAATCTGTTTTGAGAGCCGTCAGGTATTGTGCTATCTCCAAGCCACATGTCATCGTGACCGAGGGTTTAAGCGTATCGGAATTATTCAAAATTTTGATCATGACACATGATACACTCTCTACCAGAAACTCTAATTACTGCCTGGTCAGCCTAGTTGCATAAATCACAGGTGGGCTCCGTGAATGTTGAACAAAATATGAATATGCATGAGCAGGTGCCTACATTGCCACAAGGGTCGTCTAGCCGCCTAAACAGACGGTTGTAGGCGGAAAACGAGGGTAGACGCCCATTATGTATGTATGAAATTTACGCCTTTGAGGATGAATATGTGTGATACTCAAAGCGTAGATGGACTCGCACTGATTTACCAATTAATATACAGTCTTATAAAAGTGGCCTAGGAAATTTAGTCATTTGTGTGCACACATACTGTTGCCGATGTTGTCTGAAAGGTCATTATTACAGCCACAGCTAAGCCAAATATGCTGGCATGCCTGCTGTCATTACCGTGTTGCTTGCAACCAAGTTTCCAGATCATCATCTAGAATGATGAAACACGCTGTGGTTGCAGGATATGCTGATCCTATCAACCTAATCAACGGTAAGGAGTTAATCTGTCATATATGCCAGCGAGCAAGACAAATACAGAAAGATCTATACCTATGTTCACCAGATTATATAAAATCATCTGATCGGGTCCGACACAACGAGTTAATTAAAATATTAGAAATGCTTGATAATTGTGGACATATGAAATAAAACACAAAATCATAACAAAAATATTACATTATCGTAAACTGATAATATCGAAAATAAAATAAATTAACAAACAAAAAACAAACAAAAAAAAGCTTAAGTAGTTTGTTGTTACTTTCTCATAAGAGACCGACAGATGCAGAAATGTGCAAAACGGTAGGCTAAAATCAATCAGGCGAGTAACAAGAATTACATAATAAAATATAAATATCAAAATCTATTTATGACTAAGACTAAATCCAGTATTTATCATTACAGGAATGAGGTGGTTGGAAGGTCTTAATAAAAACTGAACATAAAAGCCATAGATAGAGATCAGAGTGACCACCTCCTCCTTATTACCGAGGGTATAGAATCTAACATATTAATATTTAATACACGTTTAGCGACTACCGCAGAACAAGAAGGTACAGATTAAAATGTAAATACCAAAATCTAAATATAACTAAGCCTAAATCCAGTACTTATAACTACGCGGGTGGTGGCTGGAAGGTCTTAATATAAATTGAGTATAAAACCCATAGATGAAAATCACAGTGACTGCCTCCTTACCAAAGGAGCTTATAGGATCTGGTGTATTGATATTTAACAAATGCTCACCTACTGCCGACCCAGATGAGTTAGCTCATCTGGGTCCAAATGGCCTTTTCCACTATTGTCTGGTATATGCTGATTAATCATTGACTTTAACGCGCTGCTCAGTTCGAAATGGCACTGGAACTTTTTCCTTACATTTGTATTGTTTAATCATGTCACCGCAGGTATTAAAGCTGCTAAAACGCAAGGAGTTTACTGAATGTAAGAAAATATGAGAAAAAGAACGCTTTATTAAGGTGGAGAGAACAATAAAAAAGAACATGGTTTTAGAAGATAGAAGACGTCGATGGACATTGAATTTAACATATTAAAGATCAAAGTTTATGGAGAAGAAAGAAGCCCGAACAGATTTCCACAAGCGCCAGAGAAGAAACTGTTAGCAAAATGCGTACGGTATCGTCCTGAGAGCTCAATGTAAATTATGTAAATTTCAATATATTACTTCCGTTAAGTTAACCGATTAAATAGGTTTAATGTCTGGCCCCTCCTCCCCTAATACTAAGTATAATAGATAGGAATATTAAAATAAACCCTCTCTAAACTCGATCATGTCTCTCACACCACGCCTCATTACCCTCTCTGTTAAATTACATAAACTTAATACTACCCATCAAAACTGTAAATGTTCATTTCATTTTTCATTTTTTGTTTCACTTTTTGGAAGTGTAGTCTGATGATCCTACGTCCTTTAAAAGGGCTATGGTGAAATAAATTATTACATGGAGCCTTAAAGTGGTCTGTTTTTCTTTAAAATATATATATATAAATTTGATAATTCTATCTAAGTAATTCATCGAATCTGAAACTTCAACAGAATGCAGAAAATACTGGACGGCTGTTTCGTCCTATAT
>OZ038502.1:71638070-71688070 GCA_964036315.1 Acanthosepion esculentum | reverse complement strand
CTCCTCAGTGCGACTAGACTTCCGAATGCCTCAAAAACTTCAGGGAAGTATACATTAATATACATTTACCCATTAATACCCAGGGTTTCATTTTTGAAGGGTGGTTATATGTCAGTTATAAATGAAATCTCATGATTATTATTAATAAATTCCAACAAATATCTGTTGGGTTCTACCTATACTGTTTTAATGCAGATTGTTTATTTAATTTGTTTTTGGAAGAACCTTTTATTCATAAACTTTTATTTTAACTTGAGAGTTCTATTAATTATATTTTTACTTACTTTTTTATAGTTAATACCGCATTTTATATTAGGTTTATTTGGCTAAAATTGTTGGTCCGCATATAATAACAGCATTTAAGCCGATTTCAAGCAACTCCGACCGTACATAAAACGGACGGTAAACGTTAAAGTACAAAAATTCCTACAAAAGATATGAAAGGAAAGCGAGAAGAAAAGATTAAACACTAATTCCTAAAAGACAGAATGCATGGGTGTTAGCAAAAGGATTAGATCGAAGATTCTAGAATCAAAAAAGTGTAAAAAAAATTTAAATACATGAGGAGAGCATAACAGGACGGAAAAAGGTTAATTCGGATATATAAATATGTATTTCGAAAGCTAAGCAGATTATTATGAAACAGAAAAGAATCATTAGAATCAAAGAAAAGAGAACTGAAATATGACATGATAGTAATCCTCCTATATGGTAGAGAATTCTGGACAATCACTTCAAAGATGAAGCGGAGACTTAAGGCAACAGAATAGTGGTTTTACAGAAGGATGCTGAGTATACGACAGATAAATATATGAGCAACCACATACCTTTAAAGAAAATGGAAACAAAAAGGAGACTTAACCTCAGAAAGTGAAATTTCTAAGGTACATAATGAGGAAAGAGGGCGTCTAATAGTGATTGAAGACAAGCGGGACAGAGAAAATGGATGCAACTGGAGGGCATGGATAGGCGAACAGTCAAGAGAAATAACAGAAAGATAATATTTATTAAAAGCTACAATGGACAGAAATATCTGGAGATCATGATCACCTACATCCCGAATAGAAAGGCCGCCTTAAGAAGAAACACTCTAGTGTTTTTCCTTGCCCAATATACCCTCCTAATTCCAAAGGGGCTGATGACTACATCCCACCCAATACATGATCAGCCATGACTGATTCCATTGTCTTACCCCTCACAACGGCTTTCCGATGTTCCTCCAGCGTTAAATTTATGGGGAGACTTGTTTCACCTTTATCTTCTTTGCATCAATTGTCAAAGATCTTGGTAAGCTTGAGTAAATGAATGGGGGAATAAGTTTAGGAGAAATAACAAAAATACAACATTTATAAAGCGCTACAACGAAATTGTGGAGCGCATACCTATTGAGAGGACACGGGTCATAAAGAAGGAAAGGACATTAATAGTCTATCAATAGCGAACTATGATTAGTCTTACTCTAGTTTAAGCAAGTCTCCTATAAAAAAGGACAGTTAATAGTCAATAGATAGCAAAATATAATTATTTTTTTTATAAATATATAATTAATACAATACCATTAATACTTCTTCAAGTCAAACACTTGTCGCATAACATTTACTTTTCGGCCAGATAGATACCCACGAGTGAAAAATATAATTTCTAGCAGCAAACCAGATTTTATTATTGTACTGTAACCTACTGCTATAATCGAACGAAGTTGACATGAAGCGTGGACGAGGAGGGAGGTTAGCAGTCTAGCGGATGTCTTCCCTGTCTGTCGTTCTCGAGACCAGCTTCGTCTTTGTGCCTTTTCGGGGTACTGTTCAAGTTTATAGCTAGTATGTTTTTGTTTTCGTTTATTTTTTGTCCTGACGTCTTCGTTTAAAAAAACAATTTATCTTCATTCAACGACATCTCTTTGTCTGGGCCATTCGTTGAAGCCCGATACTGACAAGTATCGACCGAAAACAAATATTCCGAATTCATGTTTGAGACAGGTCCAACAGTTCTCAGTTTAACAAGACCTCAGCTGACTGATATTGCTAACTCGACATACATGAGTCGTGTCGATTTCCAAAGATTCTCGGCTCTAAACGGGAAGGCAGATTAGTCGAGGGAACCAGAATGGCTGAATGCTTTCCGAATTCTCTGTGGAGTTAGCGGTTTCGTTATCTTATTCTCACACATACATTCGTTTAATTTCTCTGACTGTAACGCGTTCAGCATTTTTAAGCTCGCTGAAGGACGACCAGAACTAGGATCTCTTTCATTTGATTCGCAGCCGGGTGTGCAGCGGCACCACAAAAGCTTTATTTGTGTTTTGATCTGTGAACCATCCATGTAAATGCTTTGTTAATCCTTCGAATAATTTCCGCGGTCGAATTTCTGAGATTAAAGTGCGGTTTTAATGCATATCCGTTCTGGAATGCAACAGACGACTAAGACCGAAACCTATGGCTGCCGAAATATAGAAGAGAGAGATAGAGAGAGATAGGGAGAGAGAG
The DNA here is from genome assembly GCA_964036315.1 of Acanthosepion esculentum. Taxonomy (NCBI): domain Eukaryota; kingdom Metazoa; phylum Mollusca; class Cephalopoda; order Sepiida; family Sepiidae; genus Acanthosepion; species Acanthosepion esculentum. Next base: position 71,685,584 of record OZ038502.1, on the reverse strand, counting down.
AGAGGGAGAGAGAGAGAAAGAGAGAGATAGAGATAGAGAGAGGGGAGAGAGAGGGAGAGAGAGAAAGAGAGAGATAGGGAGAGAGAGGAGAGAGAGAGGGAGAGAGATAGGGAGAGAGGAGAGAGAGAGAGAAAGAGAGAGAGATAGAGAGAGAGAGGAGAGAGAGGGAGAGAGAGAAAGAGAGAGAGAGGAGAGAGAGGGTGAGAGAGGGAGAGAGAGAAAGAGAGAGATAGGGAGAGAGATAAAGAGGGAGAGGGAGAGAGAGAAAGAGAGAGATAGGGAGAGAGAGGAGAGAGAGAGGGAGAGAGAGAGGGAGAGAGAGAGATAACGAGAGAGGGAGAGAGAAGAGAGAGGGAGAGAGAGAAAGAGAGAGGGAGGGAGAGGGGAGAGAGAGGGAGGGGAGAGAGAGAGAGGGGTGAGAGGGAGGGAGGGAGTAGAGAGAGAGAGAGTGGCATAATAAAAATGAATTAGAAATGAATACAACTGCAAAAAAGACAAAATGGAAATGGGGAAACAGTTAAGCAATAATTATAGTAAGAAGAAAAAAATCACCACGTTTCGGTCATTGCGTCCTCCGTCCATCATCAGATGGATATATATCGAGGTAAACTACAGATAATACTGACCTGAAGATCTAACTAATTCTGGACAAGGAAGAACACTGGTGAGTTAGACGTTTGAAAGAATCATCATCATATATGTTAGGCTATGAGGGCCTTCTTAGCAGCTCGATGATAGAAATAAATACGATATGGAAGCCGTTAATAATAAAAAAGAAATGGGTGACAGATGCAGCTGTAACAAAGAAGAAAAAAGCTACAGTAACTGAAGTGAAGCAGGAGTATCTTCTGTATACCACCTCCTCTTCCGGACGTAGTCGGTTATGACTCTCCACAATTTCCTATCCCTTGCGAACCTTATCATTTTTATCCCTTTACCATTTTTTTCTATCTCCCTTTAAAATGTTCATTAGTTAAGTGATTCGCTGGATTTGCCTATTTCTCTCGACCTCTATAGCTCCTGAACTTTTTCTGTTGCTATCATAATAATAATAATAATAATAATAATAATAATAATAAGAAGAAGAAGAAGAAGAAGAAGAAGAAGAAGAAGAAGAAGAAGAAGAAGAAAAACATGAAATTAAAAGCAAATTCATTTGAGCAGATACAGAAACGATGGCAAGATAAGCCTCTTGATGGTAAATATTTTGCCCATACCAAATAACCTGAAGGAGACAAACCCCATGCCCATTAGTGGACACTAGTGTAGCGATTAAGCTGAAACCGAAGGTTTCAATGTTGCTGAACGGGACCAATCTTGGCCTACTAGAAATCACCAAGCACACATGCTGAAAAAATTGTGTAAACCCAAAATTTAGAATCGGTGATTAATACCCACAAACAACTGACCGTCTTATATCAGATTGCAGGGCATTAGCATCCATCGAACCTAAAACTTGTCATGACAGCGTGGGCCAATATCCGCATTGGAAACGTTTAATGCTAGGAAACTGCAAGAAAGTGGTATGGACCTTGAAATAGAAATCTCAAAAATGTGGCACATGGGAACATCAACAATCCCTGTTGTAGTTGGATCCCTTGGACTGGTTGGAAAAGATTCCTGTAGACTAATTGAATGGATCCCTGGAAGTCCATGCCTCTAAGAGATACAAAAATTTGTTCTGACAAATACAGCCCACACTTTACGAAGGGCTTTATCTATGGAATTATTTTATTTTTATTTTCATTTTTTTGCAGTGGAAAGTGTCATGATGCCATTTCTAACCTTAGGTCCATGGGCGGGGCCCGGAAAGAAATGTGTAAACGCCAGATATCAAAATAATAATAATAATAATAGTGATAATAATAATAATAATAATAATAATAATAATAATAATAATAATAATGCACAGCAAAATTTGAAACATTTAAGGGAAGGACACTCTTGGAAATTGGTGTGAACACCACCCAGACCCGATCACAGATTTAGGACCTGTAACAGTTTTATAGGACTTTAAATTACACAGAGACAGAACAATAAAAGCAAACCGTCCAGAAAAGAGAAAAAAACGCTTTCTTATTGATATGGTAGTCTCTGCTGACTGTAAATGGCATTTTCTAATCGTAGTTTAGATGTGGAACAAGGCCGATAGTATAGGGTACTTAGTGAGGATCGAACTCACTTTTCAGTGGCACCTGATCGATCACCATTAGACCGCGCCGAAATAGCTTTCTAAGCGTAGCTTAGATATGGCATAAGCCTTAAAGTATGGGTTAGCAAGCGAGGTTCGAACTCACTACTTAGTCGTAACTGTTCTAGCAAGGGAATCTTGCTAACCATTACACCACGCTGAGGTGCGCCACTGCAGGCTGTAATGTATCTTTGAACAGGTTAAAAAAATCTATCAAAATACAAGGATCTGGAAGTGAAGCTCTAAAGAATCTGTTACATCAATATTCCCAGTTGTAGATGGAGCCCTCAGATTGATTTGAAAAGGATCCGATGGAGTCACTGATGTGTAGTGCAAACCTTAAAGAAATACCTAAATATTGTTCACACAAGTAAAACTCACACCTTACGAAGGGCTTTATCTATGTAAAACATGTGTTATTTCAGGTAGTTTATTTTTATTTTTATTTTTTTTCCAAAATGTTTAGTGAAAAATTCAGTTCTGATCTTAGGTCTCTGCTGGGGACTTGTAAGGGAATCTGTATACAATCAAAATCATAAGAAATTATAATAGTAATAGTAACATTCAAGATAACGTTGTTTTCCAGGGAAACTTATATTAATTTTTACTTAAATCCTTACAAAAATATTTGTTTAATACAAGAATTATGTAAATATCTCCTGTTATTAGGTATTTACGATGAAAAGCTATTCAGGATTTTAGAAGTGTGCAAATGTAATTGTTAAAAATTTCAAGAGAAGATTAAATGATTGTATACCAAATATTTTACTGTCAGTGTTAATTAAGTAAGTAAGAGTAAGAGAGATGAAGCATTTTCCTTGAGAATAAACAAAGTATTTTAGACGGATTGCAATAATATACCTTGATGGTTAGGAAAGGGCTCCTACAGAGAACTGTGCAAACGGCTGTAATTTGTTATACGCATGAAACGAAAGATACCCTGTATAAATGCAACGTTATAATTTTAGTCGTCCATTCTCATTACCTTCGTATTCCATTCGTAAGGAGGAAGGTCAACACAGAAAAATTATTCCTTAAATGTTACGTTGTTTCAGCCAAAATCAGTAATGGTTGTTTGGTCAATGGATGACAAATGTAAAGAAACGGCTAACAATACTATTAACATTATCACACACACACACACACACACACACACACACACACACACACACACACACATATATATATATATATATATATATATATATATATATATATATACATATATATACATATACATACATATATATAGAGACATTTATATTATGTTTAACGTTCTTTTTATAGATACAAGTATTTAAGCAAATGTATCTATAAAAAGAACGTTAAACATAATATAAATGTCTCTAAATAAATTGTCGGACAATGTCCAATTCTAAAATATATATATATATATATATATATATATATATATATATATATATATATATATATATATATATATATGTATATATATATATATAAATATATATATATATAAGAAGTAAGATGATCATTTACTTAAATCGTCCTGGGTATGACGATGAACTACATCCGCGTCCTGGGTAAGACGATAAACTATGTCCAACAGGAAGGCCTCTGATCAGGAGGTTTTGAGGAGCCTGGAACCACCTCTTAATTTGCTGGTGTTCCCAGATCTACTCTGACATGGGGTGGTAGAACCTGTTAGGGTCCGAGATAACCAGTAAACTATGGTCAAAACACTATGAAAGTGAAAAATAGCTTTTAATACCAGAAATACTTTGTAAAAATGACTCTTAGCAAAAGATTTCTGAAGAAATCTTGCCAGTAATACATTTTTGAAAACAAAATTATTACCAGCAATACTTTTTTGAAAAATTTTTTTACCAGCAATACATTTTGAAAAAATATTAGCAAGTATACATTTAAAAAAAAATATATATTACCAGCGATATATTTTTGAAAAAAAAAATATTACCAGCAATACTTTTTTGAAAAAAAACAAACAAACAAATATTACCAACAATAAAAATTTTGTCGGCATTAAATAACCTATTGAGGTCGATATTCCGTAAAACAAACCAAACCAATTTACTTAAAATTTGAGTTGACATCAGACTATTTTTTCTTTAAGTTTTACTTCGAAAGTTTTACAGAAGACGTTGTCAGCCCCAACTAGATGTTATTAACTTAAAAATGTTTAATTAAGGAAATGCTGGAAAATTTTCCACAGACCTATTACAAGATTGGTGAAATTGCATAGTCCTAAATCGTGCGAGATAATTTAATGAATTTCTGACTTGTCAGTTAATGTGGCGTACAGAAAAATGCGAACAAGTTTAGTGATGATCTGGATTATGGCGGATGGTTGCAGATCTCCGGATGACTACCAATGTAATCATTACAATAGAGAGATTGATATGACAGAGTGTGCTCTTGGCAAATGGGACGCGTGTTCGAGCCTTATTCAAAACCCTTTAATATATGATTGTATGCAATTTAATTTTTTTTTGGTGGGGGGGGGGATTTAAAACAGTTAGTGCAAAAATCGTGTATTAAATTTTGATAATGACATGTCAGTTATGATTAGATAACAACGACTTTTTTCAAGATTGCAGTGTTGTAAAAATTGCATACTACCAGAAGTACCCCTGAAAATTCCACGGTTTGCTTATTTTAAATTATTTTGGTAAAAGATTAACTTTAATTCTTCTTCTGTATGCACCGTGTCTCTTCAGGGCGTTTGTGAACATGGCTCTCCACAATTCCATGTCCTTTGTAGCTCTGAACAAATGTTGCCTCTCCTAAATCTTGTTCCACCAACTGTTTGCTGAAGCTCGCAAGTTAGGTTCTGCCTCATTATCTCAGTCCGTCCTGCCTTCAATCTAACTTTATGTGTATCCCATTTTCCAAGATTTCTTTCCTCATTATGCGCCCTATAAATTTCAACACCCTCTTCCTGATATTAATTATAAGATGTTTTTTTCCCATTTTATTTTCTTTTTATGTGCCATGTCCTTTCGGGACGTAGGCGATCATGGCTCTCCACCTCCCTCTATCCCTTGCAGCTCTCAACAAGTTCCTTCCTTCTGCTACCTCTCCAAGGCCACGTTCTTTCAGCCACTTAACTTAAACCCGCTAGGTATGTCATGTGTTGTTTTCCATTTTCTTGTTCCCTCAATTCGACCCGTGAGTATCAGATTCTCCAAGCTCGCCTTTCTTATTATGTTTCTTTTTTAGGGAACCTCAGCTGCCTCTTCCTGATGTTAAGTATAAGCCTTCACCTTGTCTGCATCCTCTCTAAGACCTCATCGTTGCTCACAAGCTCGATCCATGTTATCCTTATTATCCTTCTGTAGAGCCACATCTCCGTCGCCTCGAGTCTCTTCTTCATCTTTCAGGAAATCGTTCAAAATTCGCTGCTGTAAAGAAGGACAGGTGTCATGTAACAGTTCAGTATTCTCTTTTTTTTGTTACCAAAGAAATCCTCTTGTCTCACAATACTCTTCCCAGCTTTTGGAATGTGTCCTTAGCCGTCCCAATACGTCTACAGATCTCAGTGTCGCACTTACCGTCCTCTGTCAAAACGCTTCCCAGATATTTAAACTTCTACGTCTGCTTGATTCTGGTGTTCCCGACCTGCAAATCACATTCCTTTTACTGATCGATCGGTATTAACAGTATTCGTCTGTAGAACCAAATTTCTGTTGCATGTAGTATCGGCTTCATCTTTGAGATGGTCCTGCATTTTCCAGGCATATAGCAGGATTGATATTACGGATCAGTCCCGTACACATTTCTTTGATTTAAAATTTTTCTGAAATCTTAATACTTTGCTTAGCTTTTAGAATTCATCTTTTGCTATCACGATCTTAATTCTCTATCGTTGACTGCAAGTTCTACGGACAGAAATTCCACCATTTGATTGTTAACTATTTCAGCTAAATAACATATAAAAATAACAATGACAAATTGGAATAGAGCATGCTTCTGCAAAGAACTGAAAAGATTAAAAACTGACAAGATTTTCTATTTCCCTGAAGAAAGTGTTTCTATTTTCACTGAAGCTGACATTTTTGCTTTCTCTCTTTCTGTTCCTAAAACGACATATAACAATAACAATATAAATATGAAAACAGGATATGTAAAATATAAAATGAAAATAGGTTATGGATTACATCTTTTTCTACTTTTAATTTTTTTTTTTTTGTACATTTGCGGTCATGTAACTTGGTTTGGATTGTACTAATTGTCATAAGTAACTTAGAAGGAAAATTTTCGAATGTATCGTTATTGAATCTCATCAAAACACAAATTTACGTCCCAGTTTTTTTTTCCAATTTCGTATTTCTTGAAAGAATTACTACTTTCCTAAGAAAAGACACCGACAAAAAATTAAAAGAATACCGTTAAATCCATAACCTCATGTTATCCAAAACATATAAGATATAAATCAATCCCAATGTAAATTAATTTAAATATTAATTTATACATACATATATATATATATATATATATATATATATATATATATATTTATATATATATAAATATATATATTTATATATATATAAATATATATATATATATAAAATACGTAAAAAATACTTACTACACACTTTCGTTTATTAAGCTTTAACCTTCTGAGCCCAGCGTTCTTGAACAATTTTAACCCTTCTGCCTGAGCTCCTGAGTCAAAATTCTCAAATAATTGGTATGTAATGTTTCACGGTATGTATAAAAATAAGTTAAAGACATTTATGATATGTTTAACGTTCTTTTTATAGATACAAGTATTTAAGCAAATGCTCTGTTTTATAATAAACAGTATTAAATAACATTTGTATCTATAAAAAGGACGTTAAACATATCATAAATGTCTTTAAATAAATTGTCGGACTATGTACAATTCACAATATATATATATATATATATATATATATATATATATATATATATATATATATACCTCCTGGGCACTTCTGTTTATCAGGAATTGAACTGTATAATTGATATGATAGATAGATAGATAGATAGATAGATAGATAGATAGATAGATAGATAGATACCGGAGATTTGTCAAATAATCTACTGGCTATTTCTTTTGTTTTAAGAAATTATTGCATTATGAATCGCTTCGCCAATTGTTTTCAATTTTTTTCGTTTTTGAGGATGTGCCACGTGACTTGATGTGACGTCAGGTGTTTTAACCATATTATATTGAAATAAAATGAAAAAAAAATAATATTAATGACACTTAAGAACGTGCCATTGATTAGAAGATAATGTTGAAACATGTCTGCTGACGTTACGTCATCATTTATTTATTAACCCAATTAATTCATATGTATTCACACTGTCTGCTTTTCCAGCCCTTGCGATGTTTTGTGATGATAGCAAATTCGTGTTCAATGTTTTTTCTGAAGAATTTTGTTGGTGTCGTTATATAAAGAAAATATCTGTAGAATATGCTAGTTGTTGTTATTGATTATTATTAACCAGACCATTTTGTCGGGATTCATCCCAAATATTTTAAGGGACTTTTAATTTCATCTTTCAATAGCAACACTGATATGACTAACATCTGTTATACCCATGACTAATAACATCGGTTTTCCTTATGTCTACTGTTCTCATTAGAGCTATCTTTTCAACAATCTTTAGAAAACAAAGCCTATATTATTTTTTGGCAAATATTTTTTTTCATCGACAAAGTAAATTTTCTGGGTTTAACCCTCGTTTAGAGCTAATCTGCCGTCATACTTGACTGGTCTGCAATGCGATTCAATAGTTTTCCATTGTTTATTTCTTTTTACCATTAGAAATTATATTCCTTTTCTTGTTTAGAGTAATATTTCGTGGTAGGCATTGCAACAGTGATATAATAATCGAAACAAAAAGCAATCTTCTTCAAAACTAGTTTCTTTCTGACTCTTAATCAAATTTTTGCCCGGCAGATTCACAAATATGCATATTTTCGGAAAACAAGTCCTGACAATATATTCAAGAGAAATACCTGCCCGCCCACCAAATGATAAACACTATAATCTCAAGATAGCTTCGAAAAGTATGCACGTAGTTCCAGCCTCTATACATCAATATCTATCTATATATATATATATATGTATATATATATATATATATATGTATATATATATATATATATATATATGTATATTTGTGTGTGTGTCTGTGTGTGTCTTTGTGTGTGTTCGTGTGTGTTTGTGTGCAAATATATAGAAAAAATAGGAAAGAACACGTTAGGTAAATAATCCGAAGTTCTTTAGTATTTTGTTTTTATTTTTTTTTAAAGTGCTCAATACAAAGTAGAGCCTAAATTATAATTATTATATATATATATGTATATATATATAATTATTAAACACACACACAAATATATATATATATATATGTATATAATATAATATATATGTATATAATATAATATAATATAATATATATATATATATATATATATATGTATATATATATATGCGGGTGTGCCTGTGTGGGTATTCTGTGTATTTAAGCAGCATATTGTCTTTAAGGAAAATGGTATTAAAGAAAACAGACTTTTTGCGTTGATTAGTTTTATTGATCGACGTTTCCAAATTGCGAATAATACTGCTCAGATAAGGAGGAAATTACGTCTGAAATTTACTGAATTTCATTTTGGAAGAAATACTTTTTAAGTCATCATCAGGGAATGTTGTTCTTTTTATTCATAGACTGCCATCATTTACAGAGTGCCATCAGACAACAAATTAATAAGCAACATAAGGGTCATAGTAACATTAGACAGCTACTAATAAACAATACCAACATACTAAAAAAAAATAAAATCTTAAAAACAGACTTATGTTCTCGACGCAAGCCTAATACAAAAAAGCAACCATCTATAAATGAAAACAATCATAATTTAATAGCCCACAACTTCAAATACATACATACATACATACATACATACATATATATATATATATATATATATATATATATATATATATATATACATACACTAGTTGTAATCTTATAAATATAAGAAATTATACTTATACCGGAAAACCTTCGGTGTCTTGATTTGCAAATAATCAAACAAATACCAAAGGAAAAAACGGTACAAAAAAAGAAAGAAGAGAGAACATTTACGTCAGCCGAAAATAATCGTCTAGCATCCAAGTTCAGAGTCCAAAGAAAAAAAAACGATAAGAGCAAGTATAATAACTAAATAAAGTGCTCGTTAATTATTGTCCTCATGTTTGTCGCCATATTTATTACAACCTTTCGGCCGTTGTACGCTCTCGACCTTTTCAGGTTTTTGGAATGTCGAGCTGAACCCTTTATTTCGCTCACTGGGTTAGACTGTTCTAATTCCGCTAATCTAATGGATGTGAGTTATCACTTATCTCCTGTTAATTCCATCTCCAAGTTCTCCACTGCCTTAAACGGGTATTGAACTCATACTCTTTAGGTCCTGTCACTGGATCTGACTAACGCCTTTATCCTCTGTGCCATGTGTCCTTGAGGACCGACATTATATATCTTTGGATTTTAAATAAATGATCTATCTAGAATTTGTCAAAAGTCCCTATGAGTGAAGAATACTTTTAGAAATCCTTGTAGTGTGCAAGTTTCCTTGAATGTCAGCATTTTAAACCGGATTCGAACATCAGTTTTAGCACCAATCGGCAATCAGTAAATATTTCCGCCATCTTGCATAATTTTGGTTTGGTTTGATGAACACGCGTTTCTTTTTTTGTTTCTTTCTGCTAAATTGAACGCTATGCGAATGTAGCTTACCAATTAATATATATTTTATGAAGGCACATTCGCCTGTCTACTTGGCAGGGATGTATTCTGATAAACGGTCGTCAAAACTTTGCGCCCCAATATTGGGTACGTTGCAGGCAGCGCCGTTCTTCATTTCAGTCTGTCAGTGCGCCAGAAAGAGGATTTCAAAAGCCCGTTGCTTCCAACATCTAAAGCATACAACGAGATGAGTCAAAGGATTGGCGCAAACACTTCAAAGGATTTCTCACATCACAATTTGGAATTCCTTGGCGTCAACACAAATTTTCTGGCCAGTATTTTAGGCACTAGCTTCGTTTCTCTCAGCACCAGAATCCATCAAGCCCGAAAAGCAGCTACTTCACTACCGCCAAAGGCCGGAAATATGAAATATTCTCACTTTATAACCAAATCCATGGATGATTGATATATATATATATATATATATATATATATATATATATATATATATATATATATATATATTAAATATGTATATAGCGTAAATATATTTGAAAAGAATAACAAAACCTATCAACGATTGCGCATTTTAGAATAATAAAGATAGGAGACAAAAATAATTTATTCCCGTAGAAATACTATTATATAGACACCTCAACTAATTCTCGAAACTTATGGTTTAAAATGAATTTATAAAAATGAAAAGGCTCTTTGAAGTTTCATTGTAGCTTTAACTTAAAGCTAAAGTAGTAAATCTATTATTTCCAGTGAACAAGTCAAAAAGAAATCTATTAGTCGTATTTCATCGCAATGTGATTCACTGCATTAAAAAAAAAAAACTTCCAAAAATAAAATATACTTTTCTGAAAAATTGTTTGCGCAATATTAACTGATTTAAAGTATAATTAATCTGATTTGAAACAAATATTTTTAACTTTAAAATAAACCAGAAATGTATCTTTAAAATAACAGTATCTGTGTTTTTAACCGACAGGTGCCATATTTCACGTGATTGACGAAGCGATGACTTTATTAAATCTTATATATAAAAAGCAATTAAAAGCTTTTCTAATTAAATAATGTCAGTTTTATTGCAGCGATCAATTTTGAGTTCTTCTGTAGTTTATAGATGCCTATCCCATCTAATCCTCCCTAGCGATGACCAAACCAAGAGTCCTCCACATGAGCTAGCTTAAATTCCGCCCGACAGGGCGGCTTTTAAGTTAGTTTATAATAAAACGCGCACAGCAATTTGGGATAAAATAGGAAAACACGAAAGCAACGATAATGGCTAATATAATATATTGATATATATATTTAACCTCGCATTATCTGGCCACGCTGAATCTGAGCACAACGAAAAACTTTTCTATGAATGATCTTGAAACATTGAAAACGGTCCAGTGAGAGCGAAGGTGTTTCTTGGACAAACACACACGCACAAACAGACGGACAAACACACACGCACAAACAGACGCACAAACACACGCACACATACACTGTACTTTATATATATATGATTAATCATAAAAAAATCAGTAAACTTACTATATGATTTCAGTTGCTTATATATTTCTATACAGTTTCTTTAAACCGTTTCACCACAAGCAAATTATTTAATCTACTAAGATACTAGGGTTTATTGAATGTCACAGTATATGAGAAAAATATATTAAGAAGATTGATCGATAAAATAACAAGAATGAAAACGACAAAAGAAAACAATTGACATTTCATTTTGAAAAAAAAAAGGTTGACGAGGAAGAAAGAAACCGGAAGAGTGTTGCGCATGCGATAGAATAAATTGCCAGCATATAACTTATGGTTGCATCTATCAATTTTAACTGTAAAATAATGAGACCTATCCGCCAATCTAGTACTGCGCTTAAATTCATGAAATTTAGCAACCGTATAGAAAAGTTCATCGGAAAAAATTATCCTGAAATTATTTCTATACAAAGACACGATTTAATTGACTGAGAAGGCAATCGAAGCTTGTGGCATCTTTGGAATGTGTGTGAAAACTATCTGGTGGTCTGATTCAAACCTTGTGAGTGAAATTGGTTTGACGGAATTTTTCGGAGGTCGTCAATAGTTGTGTTAGCAGAAAATCATAATTCATCATGGCCGAAGGTTTCATCGATTCATTCATTTTTGAAGGATTATCAACACGTTGAAGGTTATTTAGTGTAAGTTTTTAGGGAGCCTGGTGGAGATAATAATATCTTTAGTGACATATGTCTTACTAATTAGCCCATAGCTGGTGGGGGATAAGATAGATTCATGACTTTCCCAAGGTTATTTGCGAGTAAGTAACTATAACGTAACCAACGGGAACTTGGACTCAGCTCTCCAATTGAAAAATTCGAATATTTATGCATCACATCCAAGCTTACAGCACCTAGAATTTCCAAGCGATCTCCCGTCGATATACTGACCAGGCTCAAAGTTGCTTAACTTCGGTGATCGATAAAACGGAAACGAAAGGACACTTTATGAAAAAAAAATGTAAGTACTTTTATGTTCAACAACTGAATCGTAACCAACATCACCAGTTGATAAGGTAGCAGAAATGTCGAAACAAAACTGAAACCTATGTAGCCACTTTATAACATGGATAGGTTATAAATATGAATATATATATATTTAAAGACATTTATGATATGTTTAACGTTCTTTTTATAGATACAAGTATTTAAGCAAATGCTCTGTTTTATAATAAACAGTATTAAATAACATTTACCGGCCTGAATGTACAAGAATATAATAATGAAAGCAGAGTCCTTAGAAATCCATACGTAATAATTTATTTCATGGAATCTTTCCCCTCTCTTATTTTTGAAAATCTTTCTTTTTCTTTTTTTCTCTCTCTCTCTCTCTCTTCCACCCTCTTTCTTTTTTTCTTTTTCTTGTGTCCGGATAATTTTAAAATTTAATTTTTTTTTGTATAATTTTGGCGTGAAGAAATGGGAGCCTGTTCCCATGAAATAAATGATTACTTATGGATTTCTAAGACTCCCGTTTCATCATTTTATATATATATATATATATATATATATATATATATATATATATATATATATATATATATATATACACACACACACATATATATATATATATATATATATATATACATATATATATATGTGTGTGTGTGTGTGTGTTTATAACCTCTTCAATTGTTTATTGAATAGTTCTCAAATATGTCAATCAGGTCTTATTTGATTTTTGTTTGATTGATTTATTTGTTTTTTTACGGTTTATCAATCTTTTCCAGTGTATTTAAAGCCAGAAAAGATTTTGTCATTTTAAGAATTTGGGAGGGGCGCGGTATGGAATGCTTAGTTATACAAACCCTACTAATTAACCCATAGCTGAGGGGAGAAGTGGCGGATTTATACCTTCCCCAAGAACATTTGCGCTTAAATGGATATAACGAGCATAGCAGGAATTTGAACTCTGCTCTACGATTCACAATTACGACCCATTATCCATTACACCACCTGCACATCCAAACTTACAGCACCTAATATTTATAAACTCTCACCCATTTAAATACTGACCAGGCTCGACATTGCTTTACTTTGGTGATCGTATTGGAGCCGGTGTTTCAACGTGATGAGACCAGTTTTCGTGATTAATTAGACCTGAAATGTCTTGTCAGTCACAAAACCTATTATTATTATTATTATTATTTTCATCATCATCATCATCATCTTCCATTTCTGGTATATGCTTATTTCATTCCGTGACCCAAACCGATCCCTAACGTCAGAAATATTTTCCATTGGCCATTTTGGAGAAACAAAAACTCTTAGATCACATATACTTTACATAGATAAACCCTTCGTAAAGTGTGGGCTTCTTCTTTTCCTTCTTCTTACCATTATTAACCCTAAACCTAACCCTGCAAACTTACAGCACCTGATATTTATAAGCTGTCACCCATCTAAATACTGACCATGCTCGACGTTGCTTTACTTTGGTGGTCGTTGAATTTGAGATTGAATCTTCATCGATAATAGCATTGCTTATATATAGCAGTTATTGAAATTTGGATTAAAATAAATAACACTGAAGAAATTTTTAATAAATATGTTTTTAAAGATTGCTATCCCCATTAAAGAGAAGAACTAAAGTCGTAAACGCTGTTTCTTAGTGATAAAATGCTGGCCAACATTCAGATTCTAAAATATCATAACATTTCCATGAGCACCGAGGTAAATCTCATCAACGCCATTTTCCTACCAACGTTGACATACCAGTGCCAGACATGGCCACTAACAAAAACCCTTGAGAGGAAACTGATCACTTTTGAAGATGAAATGCCTAAGGAAGGCAGTGAACAAGAGCAGGCGAGACAAGATCGGGAATGAGGAAATGGTAGGAGCAATACCAATCATACAACACATTTCAACTACAGAGGATAAAGTGGTTCGCATACCTCATCGTATGCGTATCAACCAACCAGCCCTACGAGCATACATCCTCAGGTATTCTGGCTGGAGATCGAGAGGCAGACGCTATCCACCAGACCACTCGCCTTGACGCAGACAAACAATTATGCCTCCCCAGCGACGCTTAACAGCGCAAGCGGATGTAAAAAACTAAACTAAATTAAGATTATAACCACCAGTATTGGACCTTGATAGACATTCTAGTTCTCTCAGAATAGCTACAGTGTATAAGGTGAATAAGTCGAGTTAGATGATACACTCTTGACTTACAAACCTTTTTATTTTTTGAATATTTACTAATTTGATTACCCATCCTTATGCAGGCGGTTCGCTCCTGTTATAGGTCCTGGATTATTATAATGTACTTCCCAAATATCCTTCCCAAATATGCCATAGTTACATAGATGACATGGTTGCATATTGGCTCCAACAGTTCTTGTTGTTCTTTGTGATGTAGTTTATCAAACGCTTTTGCACAATCTGTAAAACATAGGTATATATACTTTTGTATTGCTCTTTCTGATATCCTTCCGAGCATAAATATCGTATTCGTTATTCTGAAACAATTTTTTTTAATCTATTCAGTAGTTCTTTTAAGGTTTCAGCCCCCACCCCCCGTCAAACTTACGTAAAACACAGATAAACAGACAGAAAGTTATTGGGGGTTGGGAAACGAACATTTCATGATACTCGATCCAATTTTATCTATAAGCCTTCATAGAGTTACAAAAATGATATACTAGACATTAGAATTTTTCTTTCCAGTTTAATAATTTCCTGCAATAAAATAAGCTGTCAGCCGAGTTTGTTTCACAATAGCAATTCTGGTTCTGGATGTTATGTAAGAAACTGTCTTCGTGAATCCACACACAAACAAACAAAAAAATTCTTAAAATATTAAAATATTTCCTGGCTTTAATTGAACTGCAAATTTGTTGATAAGCCGTAGAAAAGTAATCAATCAATCAACTGACTTTTACCAGATATAGCAGAAGGTGAAATGATCCACCTTGCAGAGAATTTTCCATTGAGTTAATTATACATTGATTGGTCCACCTTTTATCAGGGTGACATATAATGCCTAAAATTTACTTACATTTGTGTCCTCCATATTTTTTGAAACCAACAGTAATAATCACAAAATAAAGCCCAAGTTTCGTTTATAAAAGCTTTCCTTGGGAAGAGCGCATTAAAATTAGGAAACCTTAGGAAAATTGGTCCATTTGAAGGCAGCTGTAGACTGAAAACTGTGAAAAGATAAGCTTCATACAGTAATCTTTGTTGCATACGTCACGTCTTCACTACTTCGAGGGTTCCATTGAAAAACTAAAGGAATCACAAGTGCAAATCAATACGTTTTTAGTTTCATAATCTAATGTTATTGGCTGGTTTTGCAAGTTTTCCTGCAATAAACATAAAATAAAAATAGAAAATAAAAAAATAAAAAATAATGAAATAAATAAATTAAACATTATGTTCCTATATTTCAAATTCAAATAAATCCTCAATGCTAAAATGTAATAATAATGGTGGCGAAAATTTCCGTTACAGAAATGAAATTAATGACAGAACATTTAAATTAAATTTTGCCTTCACTTAATACCCGGAGAAAAAAAAATCGTAAGCAGTTTTATTTTAAAAGGTCTGCACTTCCATAGCCAATATTGCCAATGGTTAAGTTTAACGGAAATGTGAAATGCCTATCACGCAGTGAAAGACCAGAATTTCTTTTAGTAAACGATGGGCGGTGTAGAGGAATGCGCTAAATTTCTATTAACAAAAACGATGTTGCTATTCAAAAGGTTTGGGAAGGTCATTCATAGGATAAGCAACGGGAAGCAAAGAAATGCCATTCCTTCAATTTAATTGTTTGTGTGTAGATTCACCAAGACTCTTTCTTACATAACATCCAGAAGCAGAATTGCTTTTGCGAAAAAAACTTGACTGACAGTGTTTATTTTTTGCAGGAAATTATTAAACGGGAAAGAAGAATTCTAATGTCAAGGATATAATTTATTGTTTTTTTTTTATTCTATGAAGGCTTTTTAAAAATTGGGTCGAGTATCTCAAAATGTTCTTTCCGCCCCCCACTGACTTTCTGTCTGTTTATCTGTGTTTTATTCGGTTTGACAGGGGGTCCTATAACCTTAAAATAGCTGCAGAATAGATTAAAAATATCTGTTTTAAGAATCATATCAGAAAGACTAATACAAATGGATATATACCTGTTTTACAGATTATGCAAAAAGAAAGAAATGATAAGGTACGTCACTAAGAACTGTTGGAACTACTATATAACCATGTGACCATGACATATTCAGGAAGAACATTTGGGAATGGCATTCTAATAATCCAGGACCTATAACGGGAGCTAACTCCCTGTATACGGTTGGCGAATCAATTTCCGTATATATACAAACAATAGAAAGGTTTGTAAGAGAAGAATGTATCTGTAACGATGAAAATACGCAGGTGGAGGCTGTAAGAAATCTTTATTCAACTGAGAATACAAGGTTTGCGTAGAGTGTCCTTTTACATTCCCAGTAAACAGAAATAGCTCTCTCACAGAGAAGAGTAATAAAACGAGGGGAGACCACTCTTGATTATTCATAACAACATCATCTAACTCGACTTATTTTAATTTATACACGGAGGTTATTGTAAGAGAATTAGAAGTTCTATCAAAATCCACTACTGGTGCTTATAACCTTAACAACGTAAAATATAGAGATCGCATAGTTTTTTTTTATAATAGTCACAGAAAGGAAACTGGCACAACTTCTAGAGAACGTAATAAAAGAAAGCGACAAGAAAGGACGTAACATCCTATTGCAAGAAAAATAATGACTGTGTGTTCTCAAAAGGAACAGCACGACATACAACTTACAAATTTGAGTTGCCAAAAACGAAGAGTTACAACTATTTAAATATCTGGGAAGTGTTTGAACAGAGGACGGGAAGTGTGATATTTTAATCTGAAGGGGCACTCGGTTGGTGAAATATGCCTTCCAAAACAGGGTATTACGAAACAAGAAATTTAAATTATAAAAAAATAAAAGAGTAATGGATTTTTACGTAATATCAGCCGTCCTATATGGCAGTGAATGCTGGACAATCTCCTCAGGGACAAAAAAGAGACGTCAAGCAAAAGAAATGTGCTTCTACAGAAGGATGTAGAAAATAGCGTGCACCGATCATGTTAGCAACGATGAAGTTTTGGAGCAAATAGGGCGAGCAATAACTGTAATGTAATTAATAAGTACTAATCGAGACATACTTCTGAACAGTGGTATAATAACAATGCAACCTAATATATTTAATAAACGGTTCAGTATGAATTTCTCCGATAGACAAGCATCTGATGTGTCCCGAAACTGTGGTTTAGTTTGTTTTGTTTTACTGCATATCACCCTCAATGGGTTATTTAAAGCCGACAATATTTATATTCTGCTAATATTTCTTTAAAACATGTATTGCTAGTAATGTTTTCCCTTGAAAAAATCTATTTCTCTATTATATTTGTTTAAAAAAAAAAGGATTGCTGTTAATAATTTTTCTTTACAAAGTATTCCTGGTATTAAAACTTATATTTACACTTTCATAGTATTTGGACACCAGTTTGGGAGTTAAATATTTGCCCATAGCTGGGAGCCTAACAGGTGTTACCACCCAGGGTCAGGGTGGACCTGGGAACACCAGCAATTAAGAGGTGGTTCCACGCTCCTCAAAAAACCCTGATCAAAGGCATTGACGTAGTTTATCGTCTTACTCGGGACGCGGGGGTAGTTTATTTTCATACCCAGGACGAGAAACTTTGTGATAAGAACAACTAGAGTAGAACTTTTATATAATCATGACAGACATACCTTGAAGATTGCGTTCACGCATGAAAGAGAATATCGCCACAATTACACACACACACAAACACACACACACACACACACACACACACACACACACACACACACACACACACATATATATATATATATATATATATATATATATATATATATATATATATATATATATGAAGAAATATAGTCTTAAAGTGTGCTATATTTATGGAATAAAATGCTCAATATGAGAGATAGAGCGTGTGTAAATATAAAAGTGAACATAGAAGTCAACACTTAGAGGCGACAGTCTGTTTCATGCTAGATGCAATCGTCAGGTGGCCTGACGATTGCATCTAGCATGAAACAGAGTGTCGCCTCTAAGTGTTGACTTCTATGTTCACTTTTATATTTATATATATATATATATATATATATATATATATATATATATATATATGTGTGTGTGTGTGTGTGTGTGTGTGTGTGTGTGTGTGTGTGTGTGTGTGTGTGTGTGTGTGTGTGTGTGTGCGCATGCGTGCGCGTGTGTGTGTGTGTGTGTGCGTGTCTTTATGTACACGCGCGTATGGTGTTGTGGTGTCTTCCCTCTAATGGTTCTATTGCGTACTCTTTCACTTACTCTCAAATAGTAGGAAAGTAGATCTTGGTGGGAGCGGTTATATAGACCGTTCATCCGAGGCTGTGATTGTTCACAGCTCCTTTTGAACTCTCTGCTTTGGGCGGAGAGGAACCCGGACGAGGCTCTCCCGAAAGGCAGAGTTTCGTCCGAGTATGTAGATAGACCCGAACCCGTTTATGCCGGTTCTACGGGGATTCTTTGGCTGAGCCTACGGGCTCGGATCACCCACATTAAACTCTACCTTGTATCACATACATCCCTCATGGGGGAGGGGCTGTTAAATATTAACAATTTTCTACTGACATTGTTCATAGCTCTTGTCGAACTATGCTTTTGGCAGAGAGGAACCCGGAAGAGGCTGTGCCGAAGGGCAGACTTTCGTCCGAGGATGTACTCGGTTGTGAAGCAGATAGTAGACAGGCGAGGCGATGCTGATCCAGAGATAGCCTCAAATTAGTAAAATTGGCCTCGAATTTTATTTTATCCCAGCTTTTTTGTTTTGATGTGTCTAGTGGGATAGAAAGTAATTCTTGGGTCCAGACTCTGCAAGCTTGTTCGAAAGAACTATCCGAGAAACCCTGAGACGATCCACTGAGTAATTCGCGACTGGACGAAAGTGAAGAAAGATATGCTGGAAGGGCCAAATCTACCGCTGATCGAGGGCCCAGGCCTCCGAAACTCAAATGGAGATTTGCCTGCCTCCAGCCTGTGTCTTAGAAATTGACGTTGCAAATTAGCTCCGCGCATCTCTTGACTGTGATATCTATATCATTTAAGAAATCCTGTTCGAGATAGCAAGGGTCACTTCGGAGAGTGTAGAGGAAACTCGGTAGCGACAAACAGGGAAAACGTCACAAATGGAATCAAACGTTTTTTCACAATTAAATGTAAGAAAGTTATTTTTCCATATGTATTAAGAAACAGAAGTGAAATTTAAAATTTTTAAATTTAAGAAAACTCTATCCTAAAGTTAACTTTGGTGAATTATGGAATGGTCCAAACGAAAGTGGACAACGTTCATTAGAAGGACAGCGATGAGTACTGAACTGTTTTGCGTTATCATTCTTTCTATGTGGTAGCGAAGCCTGGACAATTACTTAAAAAATGATAAGACGTGAAGCAAGAGTCATTTAGTTTTACAGAAGGATGCTGACGATACCATCGACCGATCATGTGAGTAAGGATGAAATTTTAGAGAAAACTGAAACAAAAAAGAACCTTATACTTTCTGAAAGATACAGTTACAGTATCTATTGCACATAATGAGGAAAGAGGGCTTGGAATATCTGAAACTTACAGAAGAGAATGATTTCAAGACGGACGAATGGAAACAGCCCAAAACTTACCTGCTGAGCTTCAGCAAAAAGATGATTGGATAAGATTTAGTGGAAATAGCTAAAATTCAAATTTATTAAGATCTACAAAGGACAGGAAATTGTGGAGAGCCATAATCGCCTACGTCCTGAAGGAACACGGCGCATAAAGATATTAATCATCTGTTTTCATAATGATGGATGAGAAAGTGTCTCAGTGCTGCATATTAACAAAGACACATTTGAGATCAATGAAATACTGCCCGATTTGATTAATTTAAAACGGGTGTTTCATAATACCTTACCAATTTACCCGACATAAGATGCTATAGAACGCCAATATTTATCCAGCAGGACTTATTTCATATATGAAATTAGATGATTGAAAATCCTTCAAAAAATGAAGGAGTTTATTGAATGAGCGATTTTTTCAGACAAGAGTAAGAAACTTACTAATGACGAGGATTAAAAGATTCTTGGGAGGATATTTTGGTTGAAGAATTATTTTTTTCAAAACCGCTTTTAAATTGAATCGCTAAAATAAAGCAGCAATTTTATGCTAATTTTCTTGGAAGATTTAGAAAGGATATTAATTTGGCCAGAAACAATGTACAATGTCCATTATTTCTGATATCTTGAATATGTTCCAGTACATTATCATGAGGCATAAAAAGATTTGTTCTACGTGTTCAAATTTAATAAGAGCTGAAAAATCCGCCACCTGACCATTGTTAGGAGTTGAGGAGAACTGATAGATTGTTCATTCCCTTTCACCAGATGCTATTTCATTTTATCTATCTATCTATCTATATATATATATATCTATATATCTATATCTATCAGTCTGCTTCTATCTATGTTTTCTATCTATCTATCTATCTATCTATCTATCTATCTATCTATCAGTCTGCTTCTATGCATATATGTATGTATTTGTGTGTCTATCTATCTATCTATCTATCTATCTATCTATCTATCTATCTATCTATCTATCTATATATATATATATATATATATATATATATATATATATATATATAATATACATATATATATATATATATACATATATATATATATATACATATATATATATACATATATATATATATATATATATATATATATATATATATATATATATATATATATATGTATGTATACTTCTCCCCTACAGATGGGTTAATTATTAAGGCTTTTATCATTAAATCATTATTACCGCAAATGCTTACAAGTTATTCAGATTTAGGCATTAAATAACATAGATATTGATATACTGCTAAAGAAAAAGAACGAACTTTCTATCTATCTATCTATCTATCTATCTATCTATCTATCTATCTATCTATCTGATTCTATCTATCTATCACTCTGCTTCTATCTATCTATCTATCAGTCTTCTTCTATCTATCTATCTATCTATCTATCTATCTATCTATCTATCTATCTATCTATCTATCTACCTATCAGTTTGTTTCTATCTATCTATCTATCTATCTATCTATCTATCTATCTATCTATCTATCTATATATCTGCTTTTATCTATCTATCTATCTATCTATCTATCTATCTATCTATCTATCTACGTATCCTTTCTTTTACTCCTTTTATATCCCCTTGGCTGTTCAACATGTCCTTACAACTTTCAACTTTAATTTAAATGTTGATTTCATTTATTCATTTTTTTCTTCCTCAGATTCCTTTTCCATACAGAAAATAATTAATTTCATAATCGGATTGTGTCGATGATAAAAATAAGGTTTATAGTTTTGATAAATATATTTAATGTTTCATATCTATCTATCTATCTATCTATATATATATATATATATATATATATATATATATATATATATATATATATATATATATACATATATATATATATTATTCTCCCCTACTGATGTGTTAATTAGTAACGCTTTTATCATTAAAATCCTTATTATCCCAAATGCTTTCAAGTTATTCAGATTTAGGCATTAAATAACATAGATATTGAAATGCTGCTAAAGAAAAAGAACGAACTTTCTATCTATCTATCTATCTATCTATCTATCTATTCTTCTCCCCCAGCTATGGGTTAATTCGTAAGAATTGTATCACTTAAATCTTCATTATGTCAAATAAATGCTTACAAGATATTCAGATTTAAGCATTGAATAACATATAGATATTGATATGCCGCTAAAGAAAAAAAACAACCAACTATCTCAGGCTGTTTACATCTATATATATAATGTCTGTCTATCTCTCTCAGCCTCTCTCTCTCTCTCTCTCTCTCTCTCTCTCTCTCTGTGTATGTATATATATATATATATATATATATATATATATATATTATTTATTAAAAAATATAACATAAACATGTTATAACATCACTACAAAAATAGCCTTTTTTGTTTCAACATTTCTGGTGTCTTCTGAAGTGATGGCGTTGAGTAAAAAAAAAGGAAAAACTCTTTTTTATTCAACACCATGACTTGAGAAGACACCAAATGGCTATTTTTGTAGTGATGTTATAACATGTTTATTTGATATTTTTTTAATAAATAATATTTGCTCTACTCTGTATTAAGCACTCTTTTAAGATTAGTGTTTTTGGTTATTGGAATATTATTTCGTCTACACCAAACCTATACTTGTATACATATATATATATATATATATATATATATATATATATATATATATATATATATATATATATATATATATATATATATAGTAATCCGTTGCTATAATCCAAGCGAGTCCTACTATCACATTATAGAATTTTAAATATTAAATATTAAATCTGACTCACAAAACATTACTTCAACCAATGCTTTTATCCACTGGGTGAGAATTTTGGGGAAAAATTTCTTAGTGTCTCAGTAACAATCTTTTTACCAAAGATGAAACTAAGATATCCAGGAAAAGTCATGGCGCGTGGTACTAGAACAATCTATCCCGATGCACGAAATCAAGGGACCAGTTCGTAATACCAATCACCTGAAGAAGGCCGGTGCGTACAACGGCTGAAACGTCGAAGATATAACAACAAAGTTGTCTGTACAATGTAAATAGTTACAATATCTCATCTCAAAAATATAGACAGATATCGAAGGCATATTTATAGTAAATTATTATTTGATAAAATTTCAACAATGCATACCCGTTTATAGACACGCTTTTGTTGAGCGATCTGGCGATGGGTCGTGCTTTAAATAGTAACGCATCTATTGTGTAGAACTAGTAAGAGAAAAAAATGAATTAGAGAACAAAGGAGAACGGAGGAATAAGGAAACCAGCAAGGAAGAGATTTCCTCTTACGCGATCACGATGACATAGTAGCCATGTTAACGTTCGTTTGTTTGCGAACCTTATCAAATACAAGGGGTCCACACATTTCGGCCTTGTGCCATATTAAGCTACGCTTAGAAATGGGTAATTCGTGATGGGGTAATTGATTTTCATGCTTGTCTCGTTAGATCAATTAGGACTGATTAGTGAATTCGATCCTCACTGTTTGCTCAAAACTTTCGTCCTTGTGCCACATATAAGCTACGCATAGGAAAACAATCACTTCGACGTGATGTAATGATCGGCAAGCTGGTCTCGCTAGATCAATTACGACTGAGCAGTGAATTCGATCCTCGCTGTGTGCTCCGTCCTTCCGGCCTTGTAACACCACCAAACTTGCGTTTAGTATATAATTTTTAGCACTTCGACGTAGAGTAATTTTTAGTCAGCTTATGTGCTCCCACCCCGGGTCAGGGTGGACCTGGGAATACAAGTAATTAAGCGGTGCTTCGACGCTCCTCAAAACATCCTGATCAGAGGCGCTGCTACCTGATGGACTTTACCGCCATACCCAGGATGCAGATACAGTCGTTATTTCGAAAGGGTTTCAGACCTTGATAGCTCCGAGGCGCCACACCATTTACCCTGAGAGGAAAATCTTAACAACGTAAGAGAAGCAGATCACACAGTGTTGATAGTAGGCAGTGAAAGATGACTATAAAAGATAGTGGAAGAAAGTGGTAAGAATAGACAAAACATCAAGACTACAAGACGACAGAATGAATGGATGTAACCAAAAAGATGAGACCAAAATTAAAATTACAAATCGGAGATACCAAAATCGAACAATTATAAAAATTTAAATCTGGCAAGTGTTCTAACAGAGGACGGAATGTGCGGCACTGAAATCCGTGATATCCAATTATGTATTCCAGAAGCTAAGCAGTGTACTAATATACAGAAAAAAAATTCGTTAGGCACAAAGGAAACGGTACTGAAATGTTACGTGATAATCTCTCCTGCTATATGGCAATGAATACTGATCAATCTTCTCAAAAATGAAAAAGAGCCTTAAAATAGCAGAAATGTGTTTCTACAGAAGGATGCTGAGAATACCATGAACTGCACATGTGGCCAAAGATGAGGTTTTATAGAAAAAGGAAAATTAACATAAGGTAGAAACAGTTGCGGTTTCTAGGAAACATAATGAAGACGGAGGGCTTGGAAAATATGATACTCACAGGACAGATTGAGGAAAGCGGGACAGCGGATAACAGAAGATAATATACTTGATGAGCTTGAGTAAATGGATGGAGGAAGAGGGTTTCGGAGAAATAACTAGAAGACAAATTTGGAAACGGCATGTTGTACTCTTCGGCATTTACGCTGGAAGCCCCAATACGAACATTCCAGAGTGTGTGGGTGTCAATCTGAGGACATTCCAGAGGATTCGGAAAGAGTTGAATGAGTCTAATGAAGATTACGAAAGTACGGCAGACCGGAATACTTATATTTTTACGTTTGGGTAATTTAGACGAGAATTTATCTTTCTGACAAGAATTTGTTGGTGAGAGCCTCAGACTCAACGATGAGTCCTTCATCAAATGCATTGAGTAGATAGTGCTGCCCTGGGTTAAGAGTGTGGCTGTTGGAAGATCCTGTCTAGCAACAGCAACAGCAACAGCACCATATCACACAAGCAGGGGAATCAGGTTATGGCTGTCAGACAATTTATGCGACCACGTTACCACTTACATCTGATCACCTAATTCTCTTGACTGTAACCCCCTTGATTATTATGTGTAAGGGTCAGTTGAACGAGAGACCAACAAAAATCCTTGTATACCCAAAGATAGACTGAAAGCAAGGATAATGGCAACATTCACTAATCTAAACAAGGGGAACATCCAGAGGAGATGCAGGAGATTACGATATCGTCTGAACGCCTCGGTCGAAGCCAATGGCGATTTTACTGAATAAATTTACTCTTTAGTATTGTCAAGATATTTCCAGGCAATTTTGGTAAATACAGTGTAACCCGGATATAAGAGACCCGGATATAAGATAAACCCGGATATAAGAGAGATTTTCTCTGGTCCCAAATTAGAGCCATACTTACCTAAACAAAATAGACCAAACCTGTATATAAGAGAAACCCGGATATAAGAAACTTCTTCTCCGGTCCCGACAACTCTCTTATATCCGGGTTACACTGTATATCTGCTCAAATGAGATGACATTGTTATATTCGTGCCTGGATAATTTAGACGAGAATTTATGCATCGCAGCCTGCATATGTCCACAACATAAAAGAGTGATATTCTAACGAAATGGCAATTTCCTCACTGATTGAAGCCATTTGCATAATTACTATTTTATTCACGTATACTTTTCCTTTTTTTTCATTCTCCTTATTCTTCGCCTAATCCCCCACTTTCTTCTTCTTTATCTTCTTTTTCTTCTCCTCCTCTTTCGTCTTTTTCTTCGTTCCACTTCTTAACCATTCCATTTCTTCTTCTTCTACTTCGCATCCTGCATCTTCATCGTTTCTCTTTATTTTCATTCGTCTTCTTCATCTTCATCTCCTCCTCCTTCTTCTTCTTTCTATTTTTCTTCTTCTTAATCATTTCATTTCTTCTTTCTCTCCTCCTCATCCAGCATATTATTCGTTTCTCTTCATATACATTCTTCTTCTTCTTCTTCTTCTTCTTCTTCTTCTTCTTCTTCTTCTTCTTCTTCTTCTTCTTCTTCTTCTTCTTCTACTTCTTCATTCCTCATCCTCAACTTTCTTCTTCTTCTTCTTATTTGTTCAATTTATTCATGTTCATTCTTCTTCTCTTCATCCTTCTTCTTCTTCTTCTTCTTCTTCTTCTTCTTCTTCTTCTTCTTCTTCTTCTTCTTCTTCTTCTTAAGCATTCCATTTCTTCTTCCTCTCCTTCTAATCCTGCATCTTCATCGTTTATCTTCATATTCTTTCCTCTTCTTTATCTTCGTCCCCTTCTTCTTCTTCTTCTTCTTCTTCTTCTTCTTCTTCTTCTTCTTCTTCTTCTTCTTCTTCTTCTTCTTCTTATTATTATTATTATTATTATTATTATTATTATTAATAATCATTTCATTTCTTCTTTCTCAACTCCTCATCCGGTATCTTCTTCGTTTCTCTTCATATTCATTCTTCTTCTTCTTCTTCTTCTTCTTCTTCTTCTTCTCCTCCTCCTCCTCCGCCTTCTTATTCTTCTTCATATTCATTCCTCATCTTCTTCATCCCCATCCGCCACATTCTTCTTCTTCTTTGTTCCATTTCTTCATGTTCATTCTTCTTATCATCCGCCTTATTCTTCTTAATCATTTCATTTCTTCTTCCTCTCCTCATCAACCTGTATCTTCTTCGTTTCTCTTCATATTCATTCCCCCTCTTCTTCTCCTTTTCCTCCTCAACCATCTTCTTCTTCCTTTTCTTCTTCCTCCTCCTCTTCTTCTTCTTCTTCTTTTCATCCCCATGCGTAGCAACAGTCCATTGCATTACTTCACTGGCCCAGTGCGTGTTGGTCAGGAGCATTTCCGACACGCATGAATCGAAAAGCGAGACCTGATTGCCCAAGGCTACTTGCGTAAATGAATACAACGAATCCGACCGGAATTCGAACACGGCTCTGCGATTTCTCACCCCGAGCCATTATCCATTAGACTACGCGCACATTACCCAAGCTTACGTCGCCTTGTATTCGCAAATATCCGACTATTCAGCATGTAATAACTCCCTCCTCCAACAACACCTAATTCAGCTAACCCTTCCCGTGATATAACCATCAACATTACATGATCCACCAACCACGCGCTTTCATTCATGTAGCACTTCCCGCAAACCATAACACACTCCACCCAAATTGCAGAGGGACAGCACGACCAATTCCTCCCATCGTTATTGCTTTTCAATCAGTCTGAGGCTCTCATACCACAGCCTCTCAAGATATTTATTCGCGAACCCCCACCGTTCCCATTCTCAGCAACAACAAAAAAAAATAAAATAATATTAAGGTTCATCCACCTAGAGACTTCTTCCCTGCATAGTAATAAAGGTTTCTCTCTAATTCCACATTTCGTTTTTCATTCATCCTCCATTCATTTTTTTAATTTCTTTCTATCTTTCATTCGTTTGTTTTTTTCTTTCTTTGGATTTCTTCCTGCTTCAAAGTGTAATTCTTTTTTCTTTCATTCTGTCTGAAATACTTTGAATATGTTTACGCATTAAAGGTCATCATTTTTTCAATGTAATGCTTTCCCTTCCTTCCTTCCTTCCTTCCTTCCTTCCTTCCTTCCTTCCTTCCAATCTTCCTTCCTTCCTTCCTTCCTTCCTTCCTTCCAATCTTCCTTCCTTCCTTCCTTCCTTCCTTCCTTCCAATCTTCCTTCCTTCCTTCCTTCCTTCCTTCCTTCCTTCCTTCCTTCCTTCCTTCCAATCTTCTTTCCTTCCTTCCTTCCTTCCAATCTTCCTTCCTTCCTTCCTTCCTTCCTTCCTTCCTTCCTTCCTTCCTTCCAATCTTCCTTCCTTCCAATCTTCCTTCCTTCCAATCTTCCTTCCTTCCTTCCTTCCTTCCTTCCTTCCAATCTTCCTTCCTTCCTTCCTTCCTTCCTTCCTTCCTTCCTTCCTTCCTTCCAATCTTCCTTCCTTCCTTCCTTCCTTCCTTCCTTCCTTCCTTCCTTCCTTCCTTCCTTCCTTCCAATCTTCCTTCCTTCCAATCTTCCTTCCTTCCAATCTTCCTTCCTTCCTTCCTTCCTTCCTTCCTTCCTTCCAATCTTCCTTCCTTCCTTCCTTCCTTCCTTCCTTCCTTCCAATCTTCCTTCCTTCCTTCCTTCCTTCCTTCCTTCCAATCTTCCTTCCTTCCTTCCTTCCTTCCTTCCTTCCAATCTTCCTTCCTTCCTTCCTTCCTTCCTTCCTTCCTTCCTTCCTTCCTTCCAATCTTCCTTCCTTCCAATCTTCCTTCCTTCCAATCTTCCTTCCTTCCTTCCTTCCTTCCTTCCAATCTTCCTTCCTTCCTTCCTTCCTTCCTTCCAATCTTCCTTCCTTCCTTCCTTCCTTCCTTCCTTCCAATCTTCCTTCCTTCCAATCTTCCTTCCTTCCAATCTTCCTTCCTTCCTTCCTTCCTTCCTTCCTTCCAATCTTCCTTCCTTCCTTCCTTCCTTCCTTCCTTCCTTCCAATCTTCCTTCCTTCCTTCCTTCCTTCCTTCCTTCCAATCTTCCTTCCTTCCAATCTTCCTTCCTTCCAATCTTCCTTCCTTCCTTCCTTCCTTCCTTCCTTCCTTCCAATCTTCCTTCCTTCCTTCCTTCCTTCCTTCCTTCCTTCCTTCCTTCCTTCCTTCCAATCTTCCTTCCTTCCAATCTTCCTTCCTTCCTTCCTTCCTTCCTTCCTTCCAATCTTCCTTCCTTCCTTCCTTCCTTCCTTCCAATCTTCCTTCCTTCCAATCTTCCTTCCTTCCAATCTTCCTTCCTTCCAATCTTCCTTCCTTAATTCCTTCCTTCCTTCCTTCCAATCTTCCTTCCTTCCTCCCTTCCTTCCTTCCTTCCTTAATTCCTTCCTTATTTCATTCCTTCGTTTCTTTCTTTCTTTCTTTCTTTCTGTCTTTCCTCGCTCTTTTCTTTCCTAGTTTTATCTAATTCATTAATTCCTTCGTTGCTTAATTTCTATTCTTTCCTTCTGTTTTTCTTTCTTTCTTTTCATTCATCTTGTCTATACTTCAAAATGAAATATTTTTCTCTTTCATTTTGATCTCTTTTAATTTCCTTATACTTTAAAAGTCTTCATTTTTTTCAATATAAAGCTTTTCTTTATTTACTTTTCTCTCCTTCTTTTTCCCTCCCTTCCTTCCTTCTTTCCTTCCTTCCTTCCTTCCTTTGATTTCCTTCGATCTTTTCTTTTCTCGTTTTATTTAATTCATTACTTTCCTTCATTGCTTAAATTTCATTCTTTCTTTCTGTATTTCTTTCTTTCATTCATTCACCTTATATATACTTGAAAACGAAATGCATTTCTCTTTCGTTCTGTCCGAAATTATTTCTTTTAATTTCCTTATACTTCAAAAGTCCTCATTTTTTTTCAATGTAATGCATTTTCTTTCTTTATTTATGTCTCTTTCTTTTTGTCTTTCTTTCTCTGTTTTCATTCCAGCTTTTATTTCCTCGTCTAATCTAATTCTTTCTTTTTAGATTTATCTCTTTCATTGCATTACTTTCTTTCTTTTATTCGTTTTTTCGTTCGTTCGTTCTTTCTTTCCTCCTTGCTTTTATCTGTTTCCTCTCTTTCTTTCTCTTCTTCTTTCCTTATTTTCTTTTATTCTTTTCTGATTTTCTTCCTTAGCTCAATTAGATTGCCGTTACATTTATCTCTTTCATTCCTGACTTTCCGTTTTTACCTTCCTTATTTTCTTTATTTTTTTCTTCCTTGCTAAATATCTTTCAATGACTCCAGAAAAATAGCATTGAAAACAAAGGAAAATGTACAAAGATTTTAAAAAAATGCAATATCTTTCTTTTCTTTCTTTCTTTCTTTTCTTTCTTTCTTTCTTTCTTTCATTCATTCATTCATTATTTCTTAACATAAAGTGCTTAAAGAAAAGAATGAGAATGAACTAAAAATGAAAAAAAAAAGCCTTATATCTTTTATTTTGTGTTTCTTTTAATTTCTGTATCTTTTTCTGTCTTTGTCAATCTGACCCGGCCGGTGGGTCGGCCTGTTCCGCTCAAAAACAAGAAGAGTGTCGAGATGGTGGTGGCGGCGGCAAAAGGCAGGGGCGGCGGTAGTTGTAGCAATAGTAGTTGTGAAGGAGGTAGGAGGACGTAAAAAGACGAAGTTGGCACAATTGAGAAAGGGAGATGGATATGAGTGTTTTTTTTTGTTGTTGTTGTTTTGTTTTTATTTTCTTTAGTGGGTTGGGAGTAGGAGTGGAAAAGATGGCGTAGAGGTGGCGCTGGCATTCGCGTCGGTGCCAGTAGTGAAAAAAATAATGGTAAAGGCGAATAAGCTAGAATGGGTTCGGCATAAAAGAGTTTGCAATAGAACTGCTTTAGAATGAGCGGCAGGTTTGGATTTGAAAGGAATAAATATGAGGTGAAGATAAGGGACAAATAAGGGATCAGAAATAATGGCTGAAGGATCTGAGATAATAATTATAATAATAATTATAATAATAATGATAATGATAATAATAATAATAATAATAATAATAATGATAATAATAAAAACAATAATAATAATAATAATAATAATAATAATAATTGTTGCTGTTGTTAATATCATGTCATCATCATTATTATTATTACAAAAACTGATAACACTGGTTTACAAAGAAATTGAGGCAAGTATAAAAACAGTTGTTCGAATCTAATTGTTGGGTGTTGATTTCAGGTACGAAACCCGTTTTTACACATCACCACTTGTCATATATATATATATATATATATATATATATATGTATATATATCATATTTAGGGTAATTCATAGGAATCATATTTTTTTAAAATATTATAATATAAGCCCTACTTCTGTATGGAGCACTGTCTTTTTAAAAATAAAAACAAAAATACTAAAGAACTCTGGATTATTTACCTAACGTGTTCTTTCCTATTTTTCAACATACCTGCATATATATATATATATATATATATATATATATATATATATATATATATATATATATATATATATATGTATGTATGTATATATATATATATATATATGGTGCGATGAGAACAAAAGTAATATATAAATTCTAACGTTCACAGCATTAACCCAAAAGAGGGTTGCATACCGTTAGTAGAGCAATAATTAATTATTTATTTATTATAATTTTAGGATATAGACAAAACCATTTTACTCACTACAAAGATGCAACTTCGTTTCAGTGTATTTCAACTGCCCTTCGACGGGTGAGATTTTCGGTTCTCACCCGTCGAAGTGCAATTGAAATGTACTGAAACGAAGTTGCACATTCTGTAGTGAGTAAAATGGTATAGTGTATATGATAAAATTATAACACACACAGACATACACACACACACACACACACACACACACACACACACACACACACATACACACACATATATATATATATATATATATATATATATATATATATATATATATATATATATACACCCTTGGGAAAATTAATTGAAACAAAACAAATAATTCCGTTATTATTTAGATTTTTTTCGGTATTTTTCCAATAAAACATGACCCTGTGCATATTTTAGTAATTCGTATGACTATTCGACGATTGATTGGATTTAAAGCCAGTCGATAGTACTTTGATTTGCTCACGGGTAAGGCTTGCCATTGTGTTCGTACAGCGTTACAATTTTTGTAGAGTTCATTGGAGTAACGTCCATCGCAGACAATGGCCCGAGGACAACTGATCGGCAGTTGAAAAAATAATGTCTGGGCGTGATATAAATCTGACGCAATCACGGATGAAGCAATATTTTCAAGCACAAACAAATTTTATCATACACCCTGAAAAAAGATTCATATTACTGCACACCACTGCAAATGATATAATCTGAGGAAAAATAGAAATCGATTGTCACTCCAGTGGGTCTAAGACTGACCGTATGGTGAAAGAAAAGGCAGTAAAACGGTTCTTTCAATTAATTTACACAAGGGTGTATATGCATACACCCTTGTATACAATACAATTGTATACCTGTGCATGCATTCAAAGCTACCAGATGTGTCTTATTTAGTACATTGTGTAATTTTCTAAAATAATTGAAAATTTATGAATTGTGTTCTTGAAAAAAAGATAGAAATTTACGTAATGGTTGCCTTTGTTGGCCTACGCTCGGTCATGCGCGCTAAGCTCCACTGCAATGAAATGAACTCCTCTTCAAATTTGAATGCCCGGTAAGCATGGTATATAGGAACAATGTTTCTTTTGTTTTCAATATTTTTTAGAACTAATACTTATCTCGACAATGCCTTTAGGAAAGTCAAATAAGAAGCATGCATTCACAAGCCAAATTAATTTTGTTACGTGTGTGGATATTTCACGACAGTTGCACAGGGTCGAACATTTAAAGCCTTTTTCTATGTAATCTGGTCTCTGGTTGTAACTCCAGAAGTAATGAGTATATTGTTGTGGATTCCGGGAATGGAATCCTGCACAAATAAATAAACAACGCCAGTAATTGAGATAGAAAAATAAGTGTATTAATCGTAAGGATACAGACTTGAAGTGAAAATTAGTAGACCAGGAATGCGGGTTAATAGAAAGTATATGTACAAGTCTCTGTAAGTGAAACCGTAATTATCTCTCTCGCTGGACTCTCGTATAACTCTCTGTGAACACCCTGTGTACTGCCTCCGTATCTCTCACCCTGACTCAACGGATCTCAACCTGCAGGTATTCTCTCTGTCAGTATAAGTATACTTTGGACGAGTCCATCTCATATAAAAGGGTCTGCCCTACAACATATATAATAATAATAATAATAAGAAGAAGAAGAAGAAGAAGAAGAAGAAGAAAGATTAAGAAAAAGAAGAAAAAAGAAGAAGAAGAAGAAGAAGAAGAAAGATCAAAAAAAGAAGAAAAAAGAAGAAGAAAGAAGGAAAAAAAAGAAAAAGAAGAAAGAAGAAGAAGAAGAAGAAAAAAGAACAAGAAAAAACAAGTAGAAGAACAAGAAAGATCAAGAAAAAGAAGAAAAAAGAAGAAGAAGAAAAAAAGAAGAAGAAAGAAGAAGAAGAAGGGGAAGAAGAAAATAAAAAAAGAACAAGAAGAAAGAAGAAGAAAGAAGAAGAAGAAAAATGAAGAAGAACAGGGAAAATCAAAAGACAAATTTGGAGAAGCAAACGAATTGTTTGTCATTTCATTGTATGAAAGTGAAAAAAAAGCCACGATCAATCACGCGGTTTGCTGAGAGAGAAAAACCCAGAGAGTACAATAAAAGTAAAAGAGATCGAAGATGTCAATTGAAAATTCATTTAAGTATTTGAGATCGTAGTTGACAGGAAAGCAAGAAACCGGAAGAACGTTCTGCAATCGAGATGTGCAGGAGAAGAAACTAGCGGAACGATCATGTTTACATTGTAACACGAGCAAGCAAAATCGTGCGATCCCTTGAGCACAATAAACAGATAAGTTATGACAAAAGTGTAGATAATTTTTGACTTAACCTCGTATTGTAAGACGAACGAAAATGTAAATTTTCGATTTAATAATAAAACGAGCCATAAACCAAAGAAATACGTAAAAGTTTGAAATGACACTCCTCTCAGATCTTTTGAATCGGAGTAGCGGTTTATATCTTGTTTAGGATTGGTTTACCGGTTCCTCCTAAATTCTTGCCATTCTCTTTCACTCAAAGTAGGCTCTTGCGTCTTAGTGGCATTATCACGGTCCTTGGGATGAAATGATTAAATAATAAAATAATAAACAGGGTTAATCTCTAACTATCAATATAATGAACAGAGTTCTTTTTTTTTCTTTTTTACTCTAGTGGTATTTATTCGACATTAAGTAACATACACACTAGGCAATGTCATGTCAGGAGAGTTAGTAATGGCCGACATTATCGACTAAAGAGGGACATGACATTCGCTTCTCTAGTGTAAAGCGGATCTGTATCAATTTGGAACTAGTCTCACCTGACCTATGTCTATTTTTCGTTTGTGCAAACAGGACCTATGTCTACTGTTTAAAAACCTGAGTAATTGTAACATTAGAAACGCTTTGTCTTGTAACTTTAAATGCAAATAAAATGGATAATAAATCATCATTAGGGATTCTCCATTTAAAAAAAAAATATGAAATTAAATTTTATACATTTTTTATAAAAATCTTAAGGGAAAAAATGTTACTGTTAGTGCTGAGTTTTACACAAGGCCACAGTTTAACTACACCCAGAATGAAGGTCGACAATACTGAGAGGGATCCCCAGGGAGTGATTTCTGACTCTCTCTATATTACAAACGTTTACTATGAAAAGGATGGCAAGTGCAACAGCTCCGTAAAACCGAATTTTCGTATCCAGTCGAATACGCCGCTCATTCCACAAGCGATGGCGAAGTTTGTCGAAAGCACTGGTAGCCTTAGCAATCCGATGCATGATTTCATCATCTAAAGTTCCACTGTAGTTGATTTTGCTACCAAGATAGGTGAAAGACTTTACATAGTTCAAGGTTTTGTCATCTACTTTCCATGGTCTCTCTGGAAATTTGTAGACTGGTGGTTTTCGTTTCTCACCACGCAATTGCTTCGGAGGAGGACAAGGTTAGTGCACTACGCCTGTTTTCTTTATGTAAGACCAAAGGCTTTACATGCAGCAGAGGAACGATTTATTAGATGTTGGGCCTCCTCAGATGATGTCGCTACAAGAGCCGCATCATCAGCAAACAACAAATCACGAATAATCTGCCTACGAAGGTGGGTCTTGGCTTTGAAGCGCTGATGATTGAAGAGACCTCCAGTTGTTCGAAACTGAAACTTGACGCCACTCTCTGTGTCTGCAAATGCATATTTCAGCATCACCGAAAAGAATAGGGCAAAAAGGACAGGGGCCATGAAGACAACATTGATTGGTGACATTTGTGACATTAAAGGATTCCGACAACATACCATCAGACACGATATTATCTTTCATTCCTTCATGAAAGGGACGCTGAGTTTCCTCAAGACTTCCCAAAGAGCCTCTCGATTCACAGTGACAAAGGCCTTCGTCAAGACCACAAACACCATGTACAACTCCTGGTTTTCTCGCGAACCTTCTCTGCAACTTGGCGAAGAAAAGAATATCATGTCAATGGTGCCACGACCCGACTGAAAACCACACTGCGATTCAGGATAGATGTCGTCAACAAGGTGTATAATGATTCTGTTTAGAATCAGTCTCGCTAGGATTTTGCCTGCAATTGAAAGTAGTGATATCCCCTGATGATTATAACAGACACACCAGGGACCCTTGTTTTTGTAGAGGTGATTGATAGAGGCGGCTTTATAATCATGTGGGACACAGCCTGCGTTCCATATCTCCACGAAAAGGAGATGTAACTTTTTACCAACTTGTTGCCACCATGCTTATACACTTCGGGTGGAATTGGATCCTTAAGGGAAGGAGTTTTCCCAGATGAGATTTGCTTGATGGAGTCAATTAGCTCTTGATAAGTAGGTTCAAAAGACAACTCCGGAATTTCAGGATTTTTCTCAATTGATGTGATGGCTTCCTCATCAGTAACCGAAGTGGTGTTTAACACAGCTTCAAAATGCTCTTTCCAGCGACTTAAAATGTCTGACATCCGTCAAGAGAGTTTCGCCATCTGCTGTGGAGATAGAAGCAACACCACTTTTCTGAGGACCTAAAATGCTCTTGAGGCTAGCATAGAAAGCCTTTAGATCCTTTCTATCTGAATATTCTTGGAGTTCATTGGCCTTTTCAGACGACCAACTCTCTTTCATGGCTCTGAGAGCTCGTTGAACCTGACTTTTGCACTCCTTGTAAGCGATCTTCTTATCGGACAAGTTCTTGACTTCAGTCCATGCTTTATGAGTAGAGTGCAATTGATTTATAAGCTGCTAAAACTCCGTATCATTGTTATCAAACGATATGGCAGGCCGAGAACCTCTAAGGATGTAGAATATGTTGCATCACGCAGAGCCTTCCAAGATGATTTGACATCATTGGTAATATTTACAGAATCAAGTGCAGCATCAAGTTTGTCTAGAGAGCTCAATTTTCGTTTCAGTGGATTTAAGAGACAGTACGTTAATGCGCTTCGGCACTGTAGATTTTATAATGTTTCACTTTTGCAGATGCAGTGTAGCTTTACTTCGAAGTAGAGCGTGATCTGACAGGTAGTATGTTGTGTGGAATGAACGCGTTATCTTAAAATCTTTTATATCCCGTCTTTTGGTGATGACGTAGTCGATCAGATGCCAGATGCCTCCACGTAGTCTTACGACAGTTGGGTTGCTGGTAGACGGTATTAGTGATACTAAGGTCAAATTCCTTGCAGATAGTGAGAAGGCGTAATCCATTAGAATTCACATGACCAGTAACATGGCGACCTAAAACGCCCTTCCAAGAATGATAATTATTGCCAACATGAGCATTGAAATAACCTGTAAGGAATAATTTATCCTTATGTTGGATTTTGGAGATAACATCTCGAAGAAGATTGTAAAAATCATATTTTTCTTCATCTGAACAACCTAAGGTTGGCGCGTAACAGCTAACCATTGTCACACGGCTGCTGCACTCCGGATTGAGGCTTAATTTCATTATGCGATCAGATGCACATTTAGGTAAGGAAGGCAGTGAGCTAGCAAGGCCTGACTTTATGGCAAAGCCAACACCAGACTGGCGTGGCTCTTTCTCAGTCTTACCAGCCCATAAAACTACGTATCCGCCTTTTTCTTCTCTCAGCTGAGAATTACCAGCCAGACATGTTTCACTAATGGCCGCTATGTAGATGTTATATTTCTTTAACTCGAGTGAAACTGGAGCTGTTTTACGCTCTGGTGCAGAATCATTGTCCTGAAGAGTGCGAACATTCCAAAATCCAAAATGTAAATTCTTCTTATATTTCTTCTGATATTCCTTGCTGTTTCGACTGCTTTATTGGATAACTAGTGTGAGCAAGCACTGCTTAGGGCTCCTTTTATCGCCCCCTCCCCATAATAGGGAAAGCAGTGCAATCCTAAATAGGACTACTTTGTCACCGATGGAGGACACGGACATCACAATTGCTTATGGGTTTGTGTAAGAACGGCCATCACCCATCGGTCTGCCACTGTGTAGAGCTCCAGCTAGAGCCTTCCAGTAATATCCTTTACCTGACCGTGTCACCTTCACTCTCTTGCCAGTGGACCTTGCAAGTGAATCTCTGTGGATAAGAACGAATCAAGGTAAACTGCCAGAAAACCCACACATGTGATTTGATTAAATGAGTGAAGGCTTGTGCAGAACCATCGACACTTTTCGGAAATATTGATACACTTAGTCGGTGCAAATAAAAGCGACAGACGAAGTAGACAATATACCTCAGGCTTTTTCGTGTAAGAATTTTTCATCTCCTAGACTAATCTTGTTCTATAACACTAAAGAGCTTGGTCGGCCCTGGTAGACACTGTTTGCCCATAGCTGTGACCCTGACATGAGCTATCACCCCGGGTCAGGGTGGAGCAGGGAACAACAGCAATTAAAAGGTGGTTCCATGCTCCTCAAATCCTCCAATCTCCCGATTAGAAGACTTGCTGCTGGGTGTAGTTTACCGTCATACCCAGAACATTACATGAGAAATTTAGAGGATGGGTGAAGACCAGTACTGCTCGTTACCCTTAAAAATGAGGTACAGTAGTTGAGCAACAAAGGTACTACTTCTATCCAATGCCCCCTAAACACATAAAACAGTTTTTTTTTGTTTTGTTTTTTGTTTTATTTTATTGCATGTCGGAATAAACAGTTCGAAATTAAATGTGTCGATATAATGCTATATATACATTTTAAATAATATTAATAAAATAAAATAAAGAGATATAATATTATTATTAGAATATTTTATAATTATTGTTATAAATGTTGTTGTTATATAAGAGTATATGTGTATATATATATATATATATATATATATATATATATATATATATATATATATATATATATATATATAAATTATTATAAGTTTAAGAGAAAATTTTATTATTGTTGCTGTTGTTATTGTTGCTTAAAAAAAAAACTTTGAACGATAAAAATAGACAAATTGACTAGCAGTAAAAACGAAACAAAATAACTTTATAACTGGGAACGCATTTACAATACATTTAAAATTACGTTACCTTGCAAATACAAAATAAGAAAATGTAAGGAATTAAAATTCAAACTAAATGCTATAAAGGAAACTTTGAATATAACTAATAATAATAATTATAGAAAAAAAGAATCTGCGATAATGAGCCACTAGTCAAAGATAAGCAAATTAAACATTAGAAAAAAACAAAAAAAATGCTATCCACTAATTACGAAAATGGCGTCCACTTTCATAAATACAACAAATGAATAAATGTTACGCTTAGATATAAATAAATTAAAATTATTCATGCCACTATATAATTAGTCTATCAAATACAATACATTAAATATTCTTATAACACTTAGCGAGGAATTTCACTAGAGAAACAACGATTGTTTTAAAATAAGAAAAAAATAGAAAGAAAAAAAGAAGAAAAATCATTGTATACCACGACTAAAGACACACACACACACATATATATATATATATATATATATATGAAGAAATATAGTCTTAATGTGTGCTATATTTATGGGATAAAGTGCTCAATGTCAGAGATAGAGCGTGTGTAAATATAAAAGTGAACATAGAAGTCAATACTTAGAGGCGACAGTCTGTTTCATGCTAGATGCAATCGTCAGGCCACGGGTGCTGTTATTTTTCTCGGCTATTTATATATACTGGTCATTGGTGCATTGTGGGTAGTCTATTTTGGCGGATATTTTACATGAAGTTTTTTATTTGTTCATTTATTTATTTGTGTCAAATTATTTTGCTTGTTTTTATTTAATTTTATTTTTATTTTTCATCTTATTATATTTATTATCTTATATATATATATATATATATATATATATATATATATATATATATATATATATATATATATATATATATATATTGCTCTCGTTCGCCGATATAACCTGCCAGAGGGCATCTATGTTTTCTAATTACAGGCAGTGAAAGTGAGAGAAAAAGACTGAGTATAGGGAAGATTGAGGAAAGGACAAAAGATGAATGGATTCAAGATGATAAAAGATGGTGATTGATGTTGCATTTACATTTTTGAAGATTGTAATTATCAGGGAGCAAGTAAACAGAATTGAGTTCCACAGGCAGGGAGTACGAGAAAAGAAACTGTTGGAGTAGATGTGGCAGTTGTATTTAGGAATTTCAATAGCAAACGGGTGGGACCTAAATGCCAATCTAGCAGAACACTTAAATTAATGTAGTCAGAGCACCCGGGAAACAAAGGTTTGTCAGAGCAGTTGCTATAAAAATATTTGTAGAAAAGACTGAGGGAAGCGATGTCATGTTGATGAGAAAATGGCTGAATATGAGATGCCAAGTCAGGATCAGTTACATGGCAGATCCTTTTTTTGGATTTTGTCAAGAACTTTGAGATGAATAGCAGGAGTAACAGACCAGATATGGCAACAGTATTCAATGCACGGAAGAATAGTAGATTATAAAATAAGAAAAATAGATTATAGTTTGTTATATTTATATATATATATATATGTGTGTGTGTGTGTGTGTGTGTGTGTGTGTAATTTGGCAGCAACTTTTCTTTTAAACATGTAGCATTAAATGTTAAAGACAACATAGTCTTGCATATTTTCTTTTGAATTTTCTGATATTCTCTAATGAGACTTTTTATTTGAAAATAATTTCGAAATATGTATTGTCCATACGATGACCTAGCGCTTTCGAACATCATTGTTCATCTTCAGGGTCAATATTTTTAGTCAAATTTTTTTTTTTTTTAAACAAACATTTGCCAAATATCTTGTAGCGTAATCATGTTGCTACTTTTTTACAAACTAAAAACGTTAAAATCCTTTTAAATTCAAAAGACGCGATGTTCTCGTGCAGGGCGAAGAATTTTTGTCATGTGACAGCGTGAAAATATATATATAAGCCTCTAAGTGCTGACTTTCATGTCCACTTTTATATTTACACACGCTCTATTTCTGATATTGAGCACTTTATCCCATAAATATAGCACACTTTAAGACTATATTTCTTCATATATATATATATATATATATATATATATATATATATATATATATATATATATATATATATAGGTAACGATACTCGTCTCGAAAAACCTTCGGTTTCCTGATTTGCCAATAATCAAATCAATATCGAAGGAAAAATGTTTTAAAAAAGAAAGAGGCCAGGAACATGAACGTCTGTCGAAAGTAATCGTACAGCTTACAGGTTCAAAGCCCAAAGAAAAAACCTCGACACGAGTAAATATATATATATATATATATATATATATATTGCTCTCGTTTGCCGATATAACTTGCCAGAGGACACCTATGTTTTCTCGAATATTCTGGCCGGTAGAGGTAAAAAAAATAAATATTTGATATATATATATATATATATATATATATTTGAAATTAGACGACGAATTTCTTTTTTTTTTTTTTTTTAGTGAGATAAAATCTTCATATTTTGGTCTTATGTCAGAGAAAAGCTAAGCCAATGAAATAAACTGTCGAGGATCTACAGTAACCTGAGATTTAACTAACTCGATTTTATGACAATATCTCAGCGTAGGGAAGGCTATATCGATGTAAAGTTTGCGTAATATTTTTGGGGCAGATAAATGTGGGCGATTTTATATATCGTCTTAGTGAGCCGCGTCAAATATTTACTGATGCTACTGGATAATTACCCGTTTCCCTAAAAGAGAGAAAATCGGGGGCTGGTACAGGGTGCGGTAGAAATAACTCCCATATTTTAAAGGTTGATCAAGGTAATTGCTATTTTAAAAAAAATTATATGTCACTGTTGTTCAAGCAAATGGTGACAGCTTTTATTTATTTCGTTTTTAGATGACATCCTTCAAACGGTGGCCTTAATTCGTTAAACACTATTAAAGTGTTGTATCGCAAGTAAGTTTAAGCTTCTGTAACGTCGTCCAGGTAGCTTTCTTTTAAGCGCTGGACCTGTGATCCTGAAATTTCCAACCCATAGCAGTATCGATTCTCTATGTAGAACAGCATCTTTTCGGCATAACATAATATGAGTACAGAAACTTGAAAATAGATGTTCACCAGTATTAAAATAAAAAAAAAAACGTTTCAAAATCGATTATCCTGTGTGCACCGGGTCAAGACGTAATGTTAACTGGGGAGATATGCAAAAAATGGTAAGACGTTAGCTACATGAAGACAGCATTGCCACTTGTCTAAGTTGACTATCACCACACAGGCCACAGTTTAAAATGTGGGACCCATTTCTGCCCCCACCCTGTATTTGTAGGAAGCAATTTGACTTAAAAATGTCATTATCAATTGAAAACCACAATGTGTCTCAAGAACAGCCGTGCAATGTACAGTTTAAGTGTAGTAGAAAAAAGGAAGATATGGAGAGACGCGATCGTCTTTGTCTTAAAGAATAATTGTTAATGAATAAAAGTCATCGTTCTCTTCTGGTTATAATAGCTTCTATACCTATCTATATGCTGGATATAAAGAAAAGCGCCTACCATAATACAATGTTAGGCAAATCCTTCTCCGAGACGAATTCGTTCTTCGACTGCCTTCGATACTCACGGAGTTTTAAATTAGATCGAACCTGGAAAAAGCGAGACGTAGAAGCCAGTAGAAGTGTGTCAGATAAAGAAAAACTTTAGATATTTCATAGAAAGGGGAATTACATATTTAGGACCGTGTCGCTTTAATTCACTTCA
Source organism: Acanthosepion esculentum (assembly GCA_964036315.1). Taxonomy (NCBI): domain Eukaryota; kingdom Metazoa; phylum Mollusca; class Cephalopoda; order Sepiida; family Sepiidae; genus Acanthosepion; species Acanthosepion esculentum. The sequence continues at coordinate 71,643,657 of OZ038502.1, read as the reverse complement.
GTATATCAACTCTTCGGAACTCACACATTTGTCATAGGTTATCTATAGAGATCGCCGCGACCTGCCCGGTCACGTTCCCTTTAATATAATCCCATAAGATCGGGTGTATGGAACTGACAGACCTGGTTGATCCGTTAAGAAAAAAATCTCCATGACAAGATAAACATCTATATGATCGTTCATTGTGAACGTGCTCGTCATATACAGACACTTATTCTTTTATTTATTCGAGATAGCTCTCATATTCATGAGATTGTCACGCCAACCATAACGGTCCAGTATCAAGGTCGGTAGATCATCAGAGTGGCCTTCTGTGTCATAATATACTTGGTCAATATATGTGGTTGCTGGCCCACTAATCCGTCTTGCTCTATGACCAGAGTAGTAGATCATTCGCAAGTTCTTGTTTTGCTCGCCATCATTGTTTTGCTCGCCATCAGTGTCCTGCAAAGAGCATTCTACGTTTACGTAAGATTATAGAAATATCAGGGAAGGCTCTATGGAACCGTGATTAAGTTGGACGTTGTATCCAAGAGATGTTAGGTATAGCTCTCAGCATCCGCATGTAGGTTCCATCCAGCTTAGACTCAAGGGTTTTAACGTAATTCCCCTTGTATAATACACTTTCATCCATAATACGCACACCTAAAATTGACTGTAGATGCTACGTTTATTCGAAGAATTTAATTATTTTATTTCCCTAGCTGGGACATTCATGAGTCTATCACTAGACCCATCACTGTCCTGCAATCAAGGTCGTAATGTCTTTAGAGTGGCATTCTCTGTCATAATATACTTGGTCAATGTAGATGGTTGCTGGGCGATCAGCCCGTCTTGATCCATAGCTAGGTGTCCAGAGCAGTAGATCACTCGCAAAATTTTTAAGGTATTCAAAGTCATATTAAAATCTTCAGGGACTGCCATGTCGTGACAAAAGCACATTCTGTTTTTGTGATCTTTGATCGCGATGTCTGGGTTATTAGACTTGATTGTTCTGTCTGTGTGTACTGGAAAGTCCCATTAATATGTTACAGTTCCTATCTATGAAACCTAATCACAGTGATGTTTATTCGAATTTCTAGCAGTTACTTTCTCGTAAAAGTGGCAGATATTCGTCCATTCTGTCATGACTAGTTTTATATACAGTGGGTGCTAATTCTGTGCAACCTGACCAGTTGTTTCTGGAAACGCCATCCGATACAAGCTTGCAGCCTCGCATCAATTATTATTAGCGCGACCGTATGTAAAAATCATATCTACATGCCCACGATACGAAAATCTTGCCATTGTTAAACGGAACGCTTTTCAGTTAACTCACTAAACGTTGAAGACAAACTAGCCACAAATGTCCACGATTGTCAAATGTAACATCGTCTACATGACAACAGAACGCTATATAACGTAAACATTCTTTAAACGAAAGTTTTGCGGACATTTGTTTATATGAACTTTTGTCCTTTTTGTGCAAGAAACCCTCAACAAACATTTGAAAATGTATTTTTGATACATCCTGTATATATATATATATATATATATATATATATATATATAGATAGATAGATAGATAGATAGATAGATAGATAGATAGATATTTCTGTTTGTGTGTGCACTCGCGTGCTTGCGTTTACAGATGGCTAGATAGATAACAGAATAAGATATATTCAATTTACGATATTAGATAGATAAGAGCAGGCTGATAGATAGATAGATGGATAGATAGATAGATAGATAGATAGATAGATATTTCTGTGTGTGTGTGTGTGTGTGTGTGTGTGTGTGTGTGTGTGTGTGTGTGTGTGTTTGTGTTCACGCGCGTGCTTGCGGTTAGAGATAGCTAGATAGATAAGAATAGAATAAGATAGATTCAATTTACGATAGATAGATAGATATATAAATAGATAGATAGATAGATAGATAAGAAAAGGCTGAGATAGATTGATAGATAGATAGATAGATAGATAGATAAAAACAGGTTGAGATAGAAAGTTAAGAACAGTCTGAGATAGATAGATAGATAGATAGATAGATAGATAGATTAAAACTGGCTGAGAATGATATATATATATGGCCTTGACGTCTTTGATGTAAGGAAAATGCCTGGTATTTCTGAAGGTGATGTTAAATAATCAATACTTTTTAATCTCTTCTTTTATTTCAGCTTCTTGAGCAAATAGCTTAATCCTCTTTGGTTTAAAAAAAGATGCGGGCATCATTGTCTAAAACGTCTCAATTAAAAAACAAAAATATATATCTTTATTTAAAATATTGCGTTTTAATTGAATCCGCTAACTCAAATAATTTCTGTACACGATATAAATGAAAATTAAATTGCTTTTGCTATCAATCAATCTCGTACAATATATATATATATATATATATATATATATATATATATATATATATATATATATATATATATATAACGGAGAATTCTGTTTCAAGGTAACACTTCACGTGACATTGACTTCTTATAATATGACATAACTGTCTATAGCAGTGCACTGCTTAAATATAAATTTATTATATTAATGTGCTTTTAACGGTGCCTCAATAGCGTGCATTTCCGCGTATACAAACAACTTTTAAATCTTAAATTACCGAAATATAAGATTTAAATTAATAAAAAAAACATATCGGATAAATAAATTTTGAAAAAATCCATTAACTCTTTAACAATTGCTTTGTTTACGCTTCGGATACGAACCTAAGCAGTCAGAGACTCGAAAAAATCTGAATGTGTATTCAGAATGTTCCAGTGAGCAGAAGAAATGTAAAAGAGTTTAAAATAAAAACGGAATGCCTGCTCAAATATGTGTATTGGTTAAAATTAACGTTTAGAGCAATAAAATAAAAGAAAAACAATATTAATCTCTCTCTCTTTATATATATATATATATATATATATATATATATATATATATATATATATATATATATATATATTAAATTGATAAACTCTATTGGTCATCCCTAATTTAGATATAATAAGCTTCCTTTGGTTAGTGACGTTGACATTGGTGAAGTGGGTGTTTCCAATGACTCTCTCTCTCTCCCCTCTCTCTCCCCCTCTCTCCCCTCTCTCTCTATATATATATATATATATAGAGAGAGTTTTGTCTGACGATAGGGAATAGCCTGAAACACAGGGTCACAAACTCACATCAATCCAACTAAATAAGTTATCTCTATCACTGACATTGAGCGCTTTCCAATAAATATCGCGCATATGTAATATATAAATAATATATACAAAAATTGCATATGTATATATATATATATATATATATATATATGCATATTTTACACACACACACACACACACACACACACACACACACACACATATATATATATATATATATATATATATATATATATATATATATATATATATATCAGGGACTTTGAGGACGCGCTAGATTTGAACACATTTGGCTTCGAGAAACACCCTTAACGTTGTCTTAAGGACAACAAACCGTGCAAAATAATTCGAAGGCAAGTAACACATAATAATTAACATCTTTTCATAACTGTCAAAATAAATATTATATATATAGGTACCCTCCGGCAGGTTTTATCGGAGAACGAGAGCAATATACATAGATACATACATACATACATACATACATACATACATATATATATATATATATATATATATATATATATATATATACACTAGGTTGTCCTGAAATTTCTGACATACTTAGGAAGCGGAAACATAACAACAAATCTTGATCTGTGTCTCGTGGAATTTCCAAGGTGTAGTGCATTGCGAGCTTGTTCCACACGGTCCACGCCGCCGCAGTTAACCACATGTATGACAAACTAAAAAAGGAGTATCTTGCTATGTCAATCGAGCTAGGGTTTTGTTTCACCAAGATAATGTGAGGCTACACACTGCCAGTTTGCCTAAATAAATGTTCAAACAGAGGGACGGTATTCTGATTCTGACACAAATTTACTCTCATGTCTACACTTGGAAATAAATTCGATTCTTTGATTTAATAATTGGTCACCGTTTTTAGCGTTTAGAAGTTCTTGGGAGTCTGAAACTGACAAATTATATCCAATTTAATATGACGGGGGGAATCCTCTATGTTTAAGTTCCCAATAATACTTAGAGTAGTTTGGTATTTATTTTTACCGAAGGAATACCTGTGATTATAGAATCTCCGTTCCCAACTCCCAGCGGATACCCTATGTATATTTTTTTATTTTTAATATTTTCATTCGGAAAAATGTTAGCTTGGTATACAACATTTTCCGAATATAAAAATGTTGACGAAATATTGAATCAAAGTAATAAACTTATTTTTAAGTGGAAACATAACAAAACATAAAATTCCATAAACAAATTGACTTTGGTGGATATAAACTTGAAGATTTGATTCTTTTTTTATGGGTACCAACATATGTGTTTACGAATGTTCACATTTTTTATATATGGTTATTTATGTGATTGCCTTGACTACATCAATTATAATTTTAAATTAATAATTTATATTTTACTATTAGTCATAGTATTATTTTATTCTGATCTTTATTCTAAACTAGCAGCATGGCCCGGCGTTGCCCGTGCTTGATTCAAGAATCGTACGACTCATACAGCAATCGCTATCACTTGACTTAAAATATTTTTGCCCTTCCTTGCCTTTAAAGGAGTGCCCTTTGCCGTGCTGATGTTGCTAGATGCGTTAATTCTTGCTTATGTCACACAGCGAATTTTTTTATACGCTCTATACTAAACATTTAATCTGTTACGAAAAAGAACTAAACAAAATGAACACAAAACGATCAGCTTTAAAAAACTGGACAAACCGAATGAAAAAAGAATGTTAACAACAAATACTTTTCACACCCAACCCAGTTCTGCAGAATCAGAATCAACGTTGAGTTTAAGCAAGCAAATGAGCCAATTGGAGTAAAGTGCCATGCAGATTTAATTTTTTCCCACTTGTGGCGAATGCAGCTATCGATTTTCTTTTGCATGCTAGCATGCTAGTTAACATTCGTTTCAGTCAGCTGTTGGCTCTCACGCTGGCCAATAGAATCTTCCTGCCTATCAGTGGCAGCCAGCTATAGGCTCTCACTCTGGCCAGTAGAAAATGGCCGCAAACTACATGAAAACTGCCGTAGAAGCTTGAAAAAATCTATTATTTCCAGTATCGATGGGAGTTGGGAAATGCAATGTCGGTCTTGGCCTTACTACTAACTTGGAGCATGTGCATGTAAACACACACACACACACACACACACATACACACACACATACATCCTGCCTTTTATAGATAGAGATTCGTTCTAAATTATCTCTTGATTTATTTATTTTATTAATTTAATTTAATTTATTTTATGATATTTATGTTGAACATTATTATTATTAATAATAATAATTTAAAACTGTGATGATGATTTTTATTATGTGGTGATGATTAGTGATACCTAAAATAACGTGAGTCTATTAGACATTTTGCCGTAAGTCTTTTAATTCTTATCACCCTCTCCCTTACCCGGTATATTATCTTTTTCAGCCCTTTAAAATAAATTTTTATAGGTCATTCTACATTATTCTTTTGCTATTAGC
>OZ038502.1:71618070-71633070 GCA_964036315.1 Acanthosepion esculentum | reverse complement strand
TATGATGCAAGTTATATAGAAGAAGAAAAAACGAAAACCGGACAGAAATATACACATACATACAGACAACAAGAACGTCACACAAAAAGTGTAAAGAAAGAAAAGAAGAAAGGAAGAAAGAAGAGAAGAAAAAAAGAAAGAAAAGAAGAAAGGGAGAAAGAAAAGCAGAAAGAAAGAAAAGAAGAAAGAAAGAAAGAAAGAATGAAAAGAAGAAAGAATGAAAAGAAGAAAGAAAGAAAGAAAAGAAAAAAGGAAGAAAGAAGAGAAGAAAAAAGAAAGAAAAGAAGAAAGAAAGAAAGAAAAGAAGAAAGAAAGAAAGAAAGAAAGAAAAGAAGAAAGGAAGAAAGAAAAGAAGAAAGAAAAAAAGTAGAGAAGAAAAAAGAAAGAAAAGAAGAAAGAAAGAAAAGACAGAAAGAAAGAAAAGAAGAAAGAAAGAAAGAAAGAAAAGAAGAAAGAAAGAAAGAAAGAAAAGAAGAAAGGAAGAAAGAAAAGAAGAAAGAAAGAAACAAAGAAAGAAAAGAAGAAAGGAAGAAAGAAAAGAAGAAAGAAAGAATGAAGAGAAGAAAAAAGAAAGAAAAGAAGAAAGAAAGAAAAGACAGAAAGAAAGAAAAGAAGAAAGAAAAAAAGAAAGAAAGAAAAGAAGAAAGAAAGAAAGAAAAGAAGAAAGGAAGAAAGAAAAGAAGAAAGAAAGAAAGAAAGAAAAGAAGAAAGGAAGAAAGAAAAGAAGAAAGAAAGAAAAGAAGAAAGAAAGAAAGAAAGAAAAGAAGAAAGAAAGAAAGAAAGAAAAGAAGAAAGGAAGAAAGAAAAGAAGAAAGGAAGAAAGAAAAGAAGAAAGAAAGAAAGACAGAAAGTAGAGAAGAAAAAAGAAAGAAAAGAAGAAAGAAAGAAAAGAAGAAAGAAAGAAAGACAGAAAGAAGAGAAGAAAAAAGAAAGAAAAGAAGAAAGGAAGAAAGAAGAGAAGAAAAAAGAAAGAAAAGAAGAAAGGGAGAAAGAAAAGCAGAAAGAAAGAAAAGCAGAAAGAAAGAAAAGAAGAAAGAAAGAAAGCAACAAAGAAAGAATGAAAAGAAGAAAGAAAGAAAGAAAAGAAAAAAGGAAGAAAGAAGAGAAGAAAAAAGAAAGAAAAGAAGAAAGGAAGAAAGAAAAGAAGAAAGAAAGAAAGAAAGAAAAGAAGAAAGGAAGAAAGAAAAGAAGAAAGAAAGAAAGAAGAGAAGAAAAAAGAAAGAAAAGAAGAAAGAAAGAAAGAAAAGACAGAAAGAAAGTAAAGAAAGAAAGAAAGAAAGAAAGAAAAGAAGAAAGAAAGAAAGAAAGAAAGAAAGAAAAGAAGAAAGGAAGAAAGAAAAGAAGAAAGAAAGAAAGAAAGAAAGACAGAAAGAAGAGAAGAAAAAAGAAAGAAAAGAAGAAAGAAAGAAAAGAAGAAAGAAAGAAAGAAAAGAAGAAAGAAAGAAAGAAAAGAAGAAAGAAAGAAAGAAAAGAAGAAAGGAAGAAAGAAAAGAAGAAAGAAAGAAAGAAAGACAGAAAGAAGAGAAGAAAAAAGAAAGAGAAGAAAAAAGAAAGAAAAGAAGAAAGAAAGAAAAGAAGAAAGAAAGAAAGAAAAGAAGAAAGGAAGAAAGAAAAGAGGAAAGGAAGGGATATACCTAAAATAAACATCGTGCAGTTAAAAAAAGAAGAACCAAATCGCAGGCGTATTTTGCAGGAGCTGCTACATAAATGCCGCCTAACGTGTAGCGAATGACTTTTGTATGTGACGTCTTGATGGTTTTTGAGGCCCGCCCTACTTAAACAGACGCGACGCCATTCGTTACACGTTAAATCAAATTTTCTAGTAACATTTTCAAAATCCTTACGGATATCTCTATGGAGTTTTGCATGCGCAATTTGATTCTGTTCAAAGACATTTACCATTGTGTATTGCTTTCCATCGGGATGAGCGATCTGGAGATTATAGCGATATACATTCTTTTGCTGAGAACTAATAAGCTCCTGGGACAACTTTGGTAGATTCTTATAAATCCAAACAAATAATAAGACATAGGATTTGAACAAAGAAATATTAATAAATATACTGACAGGACAATTTAAAAAAAAGTTGAGAAATTAAATGAATTGTGAAAAGTTCAAAGCAACTTAAAGCGTCTGTAGTTGATTACCTACATCTTAACAATATCATTCATGTGAGAAATATACTCGCAGCTATATAGCGATGCGCGTATAAAAGATTGCTTTGTCACACATCTAGTTTGGGGTAAACGATAACCTGTTCATTTTGTCTTTTATTTTGATGACGATGTCCGTTGATGGTGTTGATATTTTGTCTACATTAAAGTATTGGCGGGGTTAATGTCAGTGAGATTCCAAATCCGATGTCTATTGGTGTGCTGTGTTTCGTATTGATAGCAGAGTAATATGGAAATTATCCACCCAGCTGTTAGTGTCAATATTTGTGTGTAGTGAATTTTTAGCTGTCTGCAGAATCCCTCTGTAATTCCGTTGGCACCAGGATGGATATGTTTGACTCCGGGTAGGGTGAAAAATTTCTGGAGAAGTGTGGATTGAAACTGTAATCCTTTGTCAGTGGAATTCAGTCCATTTGATGGCACTCCAAATGGACTGTTCCTGTTGTCCAGTACGGTTTTTGCTATAGTCTCAGCGAAGGTATTTGGAATAGGAAAGGCAGCAGGCCATCGATTAAATCCATCCAATAGGTTGGGCATATAATTGGGAACCTTAGACCTGGCGCCACAATGTCTACGTGAACCTATCGTCGGGTCTCTGGAATTTAGTAATCGTCGATTTTATATGTATCCTAATTTAGTTTTTGATGCTGAATGTTTTGCCGCGTTAAATGTTTTGGTGTCAGGAGACATGTTTGGCTATATAAATCCGTCTGCTATGACTTTGCTGGTTGCGCGTCTGTCAGGAGGCGATAAACCTTAAAGGTGTCTGAAAATGTGTTTAAGTAATTGTTGTAACCTCGGGAAGGTTACTGAATAGAATAATCAGACGAAGGTTGGTAATGCACGATAATACTTAGGACAAGAACAACACATATAAGATTCGCCAGCGGCGCGTAGAACGAGTAGTCAACTGCTAGAAGTGAGTCAAGTGAATTCCACAATGATTGCAGGATATCTACCAACCGTCCTACGTGCTCACATGTGGTACAAGGCCGAATTTAACGTGGGTTATCCAAGCCCGTAGACTTGGCCAAAAATTTCCCGTAGACCCAGTATAAAACGGGTTCGTGTAGTTGGTTTCCGAGACCAGATTCTGCCCTTCGACATAGCTTCGTCTGGGGATCCTCTCTGCCCAGAGGCAGAGAGTTTGACTAGCAGAGCTGGAGACGAATCTCCAACTGCAGGATACCTACCAACCACCACACGCGGTCAGATGTAGCAGAAGGCCGAATTTAATGTAGGGTATGCGAGCCCGTAGGCTCAGCCAAATGTTCTCCATATATAAATGGGTCAGATAGCTGTTTCCCGAGACGAGACTCTGCCTCTCGACATAGCCGCGTCTGGGGTTCCTCGGTGCCTGGAGGCAGAGAGTTTGACCAGCGCAGATGGAGATAAATCTTCAACTGCAGACCAACATACAGTATTTACTACTGTATTTATGTGAATGGGGACATACCCATTATCGTCCGTAGGTATGATACAACAGTAATGATGGATGCATATAAGGTTGAGGATATTATCCTTGGTATGCAAAAGTGTAGACACATTTCCTATTTCTCAGCGATAGTATTGTAGCTTAAATTTAATTTATTGAGGATATGGAAGTACGGAAAAGTTCATCTGCAACAATATTTTCTTCACCTTTTATACAGTGTAGGTCTGAAGTAAATCGCGAAATGTAGTCGAGATGTTTTGTTTCACGTGGCAAATATTTGTCGGGCTTGCTGTAGAGTGCATAAGAGAGTGGCGAATGATCAGTAAACTCGCGTCCCTCTAAAGCATAACGGAAATGTCGAAATAGATAGCGAGAAGTTCTCTCGAAATTGTACTGTATTTCATCTGTGATGAATTTAGCATGCGAGACAGCTGGACTCGTTTCAAGCTCAGAAAGTGAGAAAAAGAATGAAGATCGACCTAGAAACATGTCCGTAGCTGGTATTTGAACGTGATGTCTTCATTCATTCGTGTTTGAAAAAAAGAAACTTTGGGTGAAAACGTATATACACGTATACACCGAGGAGTAGTTAAGAAGTGAGAATAGACCAACAAATGAAATATATCAGCTCTATCTGGACTGGTGCTGACCATTTCTGACAATCAAGCCTCGACTGCTTTCAAAAGCGACTACGCGGCCTTGTAGGCGATGAGTTATTTTTCACTCTGCATCCCCTTTCCCATAGACGAGACCTTGCTAGCCTTTCGATACACTATAGTTATTTTAACGACAAATGCTCAAGCCAGATACGTTCTGTAGTTCCACCAGATCAGACCTTACTGTTTAGGTCTCGCCACGCCGCCTACACGATGTCATCTTCATTCGCTTCGTATTCCATTAGTAACGAGGAAGATTCAGTTTATGTCTATATCTCTGAGATGACGTATTATGATTACATACATTATTCGGACTTATTTTTATCTTCATTGCCATATTCACAAAGTTTCGGCCGTTGTACGCTACGGCCTTCTTCAGGTGATTGCAATTTCAAACAAAAATCTTTATTTGGCCAGACCTGGGTAGACTGTTCTAGTTCCACGTGCCATGCCTCTTCCGGATGTCTCAGTTACTTCCTTTTAACTCAACTCTATCAGTTTTTTTTTGTTCACAACTGATGTGGCCTGGTATTGAACTCACAACACTTTGGGTCTAGTAACTGGTTCAATACCAGGCCACATCTGTGGCGAACCAAAAAACTGGTAGAGTTGAATTAAAGGGAAAAAGCTGAGACATCTGGAAGAGGCATGACACGTGGAACTAAAACACTCTATCCGGGTAGACGAAATAAAGGGTTCGATTCGAAATTCTAATCACCTGAAGAAGGCAGGAGCGTACAACGGCCGAAACGTTAGGAATATGGCAATGAAGATGACGATAACATTCCGAATAATTTACATAATGTAAATGAGGAGATTTAACCCAGACGGCTACTCGATGTGGATTTTATCAGCTTTAAGATAATGCTTCATGCGACAGGTACAGACTTTACAGAACTCTTAGCGCAAAATAAAAACTAGTGATCTTCATTTAATGGGCTATAGCAGATCTTAACTTAAACCTGAATTTACAGCACAGATTTGACAATAATTTGTTAAGAATTTGTCCGGCGAAAATAAATGTATTACTATCGTCACGCTCTGTCATTCTGGTGACACTTTTCCCCATTTTTGTCTTTTTCCTTCAAATTTTTTCTATCCGGATTTTTGATCCTAGTTACGAATTTGTGGAATATATTTATCGTGTAATTACGTGATTGTGTTCAAAAGTTCATAGGCTGTCTATGAAGAAGTGATGTTGCAGCTGTAAAATCTTGCATACAGTAATATCAAATGATTTTATTATTATTCATAGCAGCTTTGGTATCTTGTTGTTATCAAGTACCTCCCTCCTTTCACTGTTTATTATATTTGGTTTTATTTATTCTATTATTTCCAGTTTTACTATAAAACTCTTTCTTTCTTTCTCTCTTTCTTTTTCACTCTCAATATTAAAGTTCATTATAGCTTTCTTTCTTTCGTTCTTTCTTTCTTTCTTTTCTTTTCTTTTTCTTTCTTTCTTTCACCTCTTTCTTTTTCACTCTCAATATTAAAGCTCATTATAGATTTCTTTCTTTCGTTCTATCTTTCTTTCTATTCTTTTCTTTTTCTTTCTTTCTTTCACCTCTTTCTTTTTCACTCTCAATATTAAAGCTCATTATAGCTTTCTTTCTTTCGTTCTTTCTTTCTTTCTATTCTTTTCTTTTTCTTTCTTTCTTTCACCTCTTTCTTTTTCACTCTCAATATTAAAGCTCATTATAGCTTTCTTTCTTTCGTTCTTTCTTTCTTTCTATTCTTTTCTTTTTCTTTCTTTCTTTCACCTCTTTCTTTTTCACTCTCAATATTAAAGCTCATTATAGCTTTCTTTCTTTCGTTCTTTCTTTCTTTCTATTCTTTTCTTTTTCTTTCTTTCTTTCACCTCTTTCTTTTTCACTCTCAATATTAAAGCTCATTATAGCTTTCTTTCTTTCGTTCTTTCTTTCTTTCTATTCTTTTCTTTTTCTTTCTTTCTTTCACCTCTTTCTTTTTCACTCTCAATATTAAAGCTCATTATAGCTTTCTTTCTTTCGTTCTTTCTTTCTTTCTATTCTTTTCTTTTTCTTTCTTTCTTTCACCTCTTTCTTTTTCACTCTCAATATTAAAGCTCATTATAGCTTTCTTTCTTTCGTTCTTTCTTTCTTTCTATTCTTTTCTTTTTCTTTCTTTCTTTCACCTCTTTCTTTTTCACTCTCAATATTAAAGCTCATTATAGCTTTCTTTCTTTCGTTCTTTCTTTCTTTCTATTCTTTTCTTTTTCTTTCTTTCTTTCACCTCTTTCTTTTTCACTCTCAATATTAAAGCTCATTATAGCTTTCTTTCTTTCGTTCTTTCTTTCGATCCTTTTCTTTTTCTTTCTTTCTTTCTGTCCACTTTTATTCTGTTCGTTATATCAGGTTATCTTTCTTTGTTTGTTTCTTTTTCTTTCTTTCTTTCTTTCTTTCTTTCCAATTCCCCTATTAATCTCTTTCTATGTTTCTTTGTTTCTATCTTTTTTCTTTTCCAGTTTCCCTATTAAGGCTCTTTCTTTATTCCTTTCTTTCTTTCTTTTCTACTCTCACTATCAAAGCTCATATAAACTTTCTTTCTTTCATTCTCTCTCTCTATCTTTCTTTCTTTGTTAGTCCACTTTTATTCTGGTCTTATATCAGGTTATCATTCTTTCTTTCTTACTTTCTTTCTTTCCAATTTCCTTATTAATCTATTTGTTTATATCCTTCTTTCTTCCTTTGCAGTTTCCCGAATAAAGCTCTTTTTCTTTGTTTGTTTGTTTGTTTATTTCTTTCTTTCCTTCTTTCTTTTCTACTCTCACTATTAAAGTCCATTATAACTTTCTCTCTTTTTCTTTCTTTCTTTCTCTCTTTTTCTTTCTTTCTTTCTCTCTTTTTCTTTCTTTCTTTCTTTCTTTACCACTTTCACTATTGAAGCTCATTATAGCTTTCTTTCTTTCTTTCTTTCTTTCGTAATCCACTTTTATTCTGTTCATTATATCAGGTTCTCTTTTTTCTTTCTTTGTGTCTTTCTTTCTTTCCAATTTTTCCTTTATTAATTTCGATGTTTCTACCCTTCTTTCTTCCTTTCCAGTTTCCCTAATAAAGCTCCTTTCCATCTTTTTCTTTCTTTCTTTCCTTCTTTCTTTCTTTCTTTCTTTTCTACTCTCACTATTAAAGCTCATTATAGCTTTCTTTCTTTTTCTATTTTCTTTCTTTCTCTTTTTCTTTATCACTCTCACTATTGAAGATCATTATAGCTTTCTTTCTTTCTTTTTCTTTCTTTCTCTCTTTCTTTCTTTCTATTTTTCTTTCTTTCTTTCTTTCTTAATGCACTTTTATTCTGTTCCTTATATCAGGTTATCTTTCTTTCTTTCTTTCTTTCTTTCTTTCTTTCTTCCTTACTTCCTTCCTTTCATCCTTGTGATTTAGTCAAATACTGCATATTTAACCTTTATTTCCATTATTTTATTTGCCAATATCTGTCCGTCCCTCCATCTATTCTCTGTGAGCTGCTCTACTCCATCGCTGCTTCTTGTTTTCGTCACTCTTTCTTCTATTAATGCTATATCCATTTACCCTGACATTAAGTTTTTTTTTTCGTTTGAATGAACGAAAAAAATTGACTGCGCCTGCGCACCAATGTGCGTAATGTCGTACAAAGTTATTCTCGTTATGCGCACAAGAACCTTGATATGGAAGTTTGATTTGGTTGTGTTCGGTGCATCTGAGGAGAAAAGTTTTGTGTAAGTTTAATTTTAGAAATGAAACTTACCCCAACTCCGCCACTATCTCCAATTCGACAAAAAAGATTTTTTTTTAAATGGCCAACGCCCAAGATGCTTTCAACTTTATTATCATCGCGAAGATAATACCCATCAAAATCGATTCACTGATATCGATCCATTTGGCAAGTATATTGGGAGTTAGACTGATAGCCAGCAAAACCAAAGTACCGCTTATGATATCGAAAAGGGTATAGAAGTAAAGAAAGAAATTAAAGGAAAAAGATCTGATGAAAACTAACGAAAAAAGAATGTGAATAAAAATGCAGAACTAGAACATACATGTAAATTATGGATCTTTTTATTTCTTGACTTAACGTTCTAGTAACCAATTAATTCGTGTGTAATAAGTCTCCAAGTTATCACCAGAGTCCAATGCGTTCTTATTTCTGTATGAACAGAGAGAAAGATTTTTAAAAAAATAATGAAAAATATCACGAAATAGTCAGTAAATTAAGTGCCATACGTGATACACGCTCTTTCGATTTGTGACTGACAAGTCAGAAGAGTTTTCCGAAGTAGTTTGTCATTTTTTCCCCGGTAGTCTGTTTGGCAAACAAGGCTATAAGCCCCAATTTGCCCTGCTATTCAACTCAGAGCTGGCGAGGAGATGAAGTGAATATATATATATATATATATATATATATATATATATATATATATATATATATATATATATATATATTTTTTTTTTTTTTTTTTGAACGATAAAAATTATTAAAAAAATTAATTAAAATCTTCAGACATACTGGGTTGTAGATTAATATTCTTATGTTTTTATTATTATTATTTCATTTAGATTCCTCGACTAGTTTCGGCCAACATGGCCATCATCGGGAGAGAAAAAAAAATGTTTCTGCTTGCTGGTGGCAGTAAACTACAGAAGAAAAAAAAATATATATATATATGCCCCAAGGTTATTTGCGCGTAAGTAAATGTAAATAACTCGACGGAAATTCAAACTCGGTTCTTCGATTTCCCCTTAATAAACCGATATTTATATTCGTTATTTTACAGACTTTTATTCCAAGGGGCAGTTTACGAATACATTTGAAGATTAGCTATAACTTTACTAAATAATAATCGTCATTATTATTATTATTATTATGATTATTATTATTATTATTTGATATCATCTATGATTTGATATTTCAGGTGGTAATGCCACTCATGACTCAGCTCCTAAACGCAACTTACAGACAAAGCACTTTCATCAGAACATGATCTGTTTACAAGCAGTGTTTCCACCTGCGCATTCCCAATAATGTCAGGTGTCCCTAAGGCGTCTTAACTAGAATAAACCTCTCTGGAAATAATAATAATAATAATAATAATAATAATAATAATAATAATAATAATAATAATAATAATAATAATAATAATAATTATTATTATTATAGTATAATAATAATAATAATAATAATAATAATAATAATTATTATTATTATTATTATTATTATTATTATTATTATTATTATTATTATTATTATACTATAACAAAGAATAACGCTTGAAAATGTCTGACACTTAAGCCGACGTTCGGAAAAGAAATCATATCTACATATACAGAAAATACAGTGAAAAACCTAAACAATCTTGTATACCTTGTATAATGAAACATTTTTTAACGTTTTCCGAATACACTACGACTATTACTATATAATAAATGCGAATGTCATTGTGTTATTGTGTCACACTTTTTAAATTAAAAGGACACAACTCACTAACTTTCAATATCTCATCTTCTTCTTATAATATAATAAATACGAACATCACTATATCACTGTGTCACCTTTAGTGAACTTTATTCCTAGAGACCGTAGCCCAACGTATTATACCATTGTGAAATCAGGAAAACACCTTGGGCAAAATAAAAGAATTTCCGGGCGGATCGGGAGCTGCATTCCCGGAAGTTTCCATTCCCAAGTTTTTTATCATTACGATTGTTTCCAGCGATTTTTTTTCATCAATTTTTTTAAGCTATATTTTTGCGATTTTTTGCGATGTAATTTTTATACGATATAAAAAAATATAATTTGTAAATAACTTTGGGAATAATCGGAATTAATTTCAAAATACAGTGAATGTCACCTGTGAAATAAAAATTGTTTGTACGGAAAGTAAGGACCTACGCACATCAAATTTTCTTTAACTTTAAGGTGGCTGCAGAAGAATTATCATTGAACTTTTAAAAGGTAAGCTTAAATATTAATGCAATACTTAAATGCAGCGATCAATTTGGAGTTCTTTATTGTTATTACATTTATTATTTATTTATTGTTGGCTATCGCATTTACCCCTCCTTACCTATTGTAATGAAGACGCAATCAAGAGACCATCGCAGAAGCTAGCTTAAATGATGCCACATAGGGCAGATTTAAACTTGTTTTTTTATATTTCTTATAATTCCATTATCAATAATATTCAATTTCATCGTTTCTAGAGAATTATATAAAATTCGTAAAAAATACAAGTATTCTCAAGAGATTTCGAAAATAAATTTTAACTGATTAACAAAAAAAAAGATAGTGTTTTGATACACCGTAATACGAAATTAATTCGAAAATTATTCCATTTTACAAGGGTCATTCAATGAATAAGGTGAATTTTTCGGGATAAGGACTTCTAATAAAGATAGAATCTTACTTATTTTTAATTTTTCAACGTACTCTCCCAGCAGTGTCACACACTTTTCTCATCTGTGCACAAGCTTCCGTATTCCCTCAGCGTAAAAATCTTTGGACTGATGTCTCAGCCAGTCGCTCACAACACTTTTGACTTCATCGTCACTTTTAAACTTCGTGCCTCTCGTGAACGCTTTCAAGGGACCAAACAGGTTAAATGAAATGGTAATCTTTATAACATCAACAAAATACTCGCCAGCGGTGTGAAGTAGGTAAACCACTGCTAGTGGCGGACTACTTAGACGGTGGACTACTTGGTACGCTATATAACACTTTCCTTCCTTGCTACTTTTGTTCCTTTCATCCTTTCATCCTTCTTTCTTTTGTTCTTTTCTTCATTCATTCTTTCTATTTGTCTGTTTCTTTTAAGTCCTCTTTTCTTTTTTTTCGTATTTCCTAACCTCAGTGCTCATTTTCTTTCATTCTTTCATTCTTTCTTTCTTTCTTTCTTTCAAGACCCCTGTGGTCTTTAAGCGCTATTTTCTTTCTTTCTTTCTTTCATTCTTTCTTTCTTCCTTTCTTTCTTTCAAGACACCTGTGGTCTTTAAGCGGTATTTTCTTTCTTTCTTTCTTTCTTTCTTTCTTTCTTTCATGACCCCTGTGGTCTTTAAGCGCTATTTTCTTTCTTTCTTTCTTTCTTTCTTTCGTTCTTTCTTTCTTCCTTTCTTTCTTTCTTCCTTTCATTCTTTCTTTCTTTCATTCTTTCTTTCTTTCTTTCTTTCATGACCCCTGTGGTCTTTAAGAGCTATTTTCTTTCTTTCTTTCTTTCATTCTTTCTTTCTTTCTTTCTTTCTTTCTTTCTTTCTTTCTTTCTTTCATGACCCCTGTGGTCTTTAAGCGCTATTTTCTTTCTTTCTTTCTTTCATTCTTTCTTTCTTCCTTTCTTTCTTTCTTCCTTTCATTCTTTCTTTCTTTCATTCTTTCTTTCTTTCTTTCTTTCATGACCCCTGTGGTCTTTAAGTGCTATTTTCTTTCTTTCTTTCATTCTTTCTTTCTTTCTTCCTTCCTTTCTTTCTTTCTTTCTTTCTTTTATCTTTCTTTCTTTCATGACCCCTGTGGTCTTTAAGTGCTATTTTCTTTCTTTCTTTCTTTCTTTCTTTCTTTCTTTCTTTCTTTCTTTCTTTCCTAACCTAGAAACGGTTACTGAATTAGAAATAATCCAAACGGATGTTGGAAATGAAATGGTAATCTGTATATCGCCAACAAAATACAATACCCGCCAGTGGCGCGAAGGAGGTCAGCCACTGCTAGTATTGAACGACTTAGCATATTACGATATTTACCTGCCTCCCCACGACCTAGGATCCGGCACAAGGCGAAATTTAATGTTAGTTAATCCGAGCCCGTGGGCTCTGGAAAAAAATTGCCCGTAGACCCCGCATATGCGGGATCGTGTATCTGTCAACCTCCCCGGACGAGACTCTGTTCTTCGGCATCGCCTCGTCCGATTTCCTTTATGCCAAATGGCAGAGAGTTCGACATGGTAAGAGCTCCCCACGTTGCCAGCTTAGGCAGCATATTGCTCCCACTTACAATAGTGTCCAGCGTATTTATGGGGATTGGGACATACCCATTAGTGTTCATAGGCACAGTATATAACATACACACATTTCCTTCCGGGTATAACTAGAAACATAAGGTCAGAAACAGCTTCATGACATTTTCCACACATCATTTTTGTTTAAAAATATAAAAGAAAAAACACCTAATATCACACAGATTTTAGATAGATAAAGGTCTTCGTAACATGGAAGATGTACTTCTGAAAATAATTTTTGATATTTCTTTAAGTCATGGAATGAAATTAATTTTTCAATGAGTCTAGCAAATCCTTTTTCGATCAACCCAATGGCTGTAACTACAACTGGAATTGTTGATGTCCTCCGGTCTCAAAGTTTTTATATTTCTACTTCAAGATCAATGTATTTAAATAAGTTTTGAAGTACATCAAAGATACATTACAATCTGCCCATAAGAAAACGCATTCTGTTTTTATGGTCTTTGATTACCATGTTTGAGCAATTAGCTTTGATTGTACTCTGATTAAAAGAATATATAATTAAAATAATTAAAATATAAACAATTCCTAGCCATGAGCAGTGGGAATTAAACAGTTTACCACGTTAGATTTAATAAAGTGTTCCATTCAGGATTCGCTGTAGGTTACCCAGATCATTATGTACCTGAAGAAGGCCGGTGTATAACAGGGCAGAATCGATATCATAACAACATAGACGAGGACAATAGTCCGAATATGAATTATGAAAATAGTAATAACTCTTCATCCCATAAATTTAGACAGAAGTTATTAATATTATTATTGTTGTTGTTTTCATTGTTTTTGTTATTATTGTTGTTTTTTTAGTATCAGAAGAACCAAAAATCAAACAGTAAAAAATGTACTTTTGGTCAGTGCAAAGAGAGAAATCAACGCCAGATGTGAGAAGTACCGATGAGTAATTTTTCACATATTTGAGTGCTGCTGGGAATTTGATTCACATATTTGTTTGCTGCTTTGTATATCATTGGAAAAGCACCGGTACCAACATGTAGCATAGTCGTCCTGATATGCCACATTGTACGGAGTTATATCTACATGTCCTTATATTCACTTGGATTTTAAAACGATTTCGAAGATGTGATTTTGCCAGCTACGTCTGCCATATCTATCAGAAATGCAACATGAGTTTTTTTTGCAATTGGGTCCAGTCGGGTTGCATGAATTTTCATATAAGTCTGTACGTTGAATCTCCAAAAGATTGTACCATCTTTCTGTTCGACTTGTGGGAGGCTTATGTTCCGACCAATTCTTTTTGCGAGGGGGGATGAATATGCGACATATTATTATTATTATTATTATTATTATTATTATTATTATTATTATTATTATTATTATTATTATTATTATTATTATTATTATTATTTCCTTTGATTTCTGGCGTTTATACATTTCTTTCCGAGTCCCGTCCAGGGACCTGAGGTTAGAAATCGTATCATGACACTTTCCACTGACAAAAAAATATATATATATAGATAAAGCCCTTCGTAAAGTGTGGGCTGTACTTGTGAGAACAATTTTTTGTATCTCTTTGAGGCATGGACTTCCAGGAATTCCTACAATTAGTCTCCTGTAATCTTTTCCTACCAATCCTAGGGCTCCAGATACAACAGAGATTGTTGATGTTCCCATGTGCCATATTTTTGAGATTTCTATTTCAAGGTCCTTGTATTTTGACAGCTTCAAAGATAAATTGCACTCAACAGGGACTGCCATATCAATAAGGAGGTAATTTTTTTTTGTTTGTGGCCTCTAATAACAATGTCTGGCCCGTTGGCTTTGATTGTTCTGTCAGTGTGTATTGTTTAGTCCCATAGAATTGTAACAGGTCCTATCTCCATAACGGGGTCTGGGTGGTGGTCATACCCGTTTCTTTTAGTTTCTTTCAGTTTCCTTCCCGTAGAAGTTGCATATTTTCCAGTGCTGATATTAACCCACTCTGTCATGCCGGGTTTTATACTTAGTGGGTGCCAATATCGTGCAACCTGATGCAAGATGATCAATGGTTTCTGGATATTTATCACTGAATCTGCATTTTGGGCTAACACAATCTTTTAGTATATGTGCTTGATAATTCATAGTTAACAAGCATGGGTCCTGTGCAGCAAGTATAAAACCTTCAGTTTCATCTTTCAACCTTGCACTACGTAGCCACTGATGGGTACGGATTTTGTCTACGTCAGCTTGTTTGGTACGGGCGGAGTATTGGCCACAAAACGGTTTATCTTGCCATTGTTTCTGTATCTGGTCGGTTGCATTTGTCTTTGCTTTCTTCTTATTATTATTGTTGTTGTTATTATTATTATTATTATTATCATTATTATTATTATCATTATTACTATTATTATTATCATTATTATTATTATTATCATTATCATTATTATTATTATCATTATTATTATCATTATCATTATTATTATTATTATAATTATTATTATTATTATCATTATCATTATCATTATTATTATTATAATTATTATTATTATTATACTTATTATTATTATTATCATTATTATTATCATTATCAGTATTATTATTATCATTATTATTATCATTATCATTATTATTATTATTATAATTATTATTATTATTATCATTATCATTATCATTATTATTATTATTATAATTATTATTATTATTATCATTATTATTATCATTATCATTATTATTATTATCATTGTTATTATTATTATTATCATTATTATTAAGTGCAATAAAATTGAAAAACATGTTTTCTGCTTA
>OZ038502.1:71538070-71613070 GCA_964036315.1 Acanthosepion esculentum | reverse complement strand
TTGTAATGGATTTTCTCTTGTTATTCGCTTATTTTTACCAGGAGTTTCAGTAATTCTTTTCCGTTTTTTTTTCTTCTTTTAAATTTCAACTCCATTTCTTCTGCTTTGCCAGGCTTCGTTCTTCGTTGCTTATTTCTTTATCTGTCATCGTTAACATTGAAGGCAACCATTCGGATCCAAGCCCACAAATGAGCTGAGTTGTCATTTTCTATTGATCTATCCAAGCCTTTCCCTTTTAAACATCACAACGATTTTCCATTCAACTTCACACGGTCTTACTACCATAAAAACGTCTGCTTTCACTTTCTCTTTTTCCAATTTCACTTTCCTTTTCGAATCCCATTCTGCACCTTTAAATTTTTTCACCTATGTCTCCAACCTCGCAATCATTTAAAACAACAGCCACCCAGATATCTATCCATCTATATTAAGTAAGCTGTCGCCGTTTCTAAACGCATAAAGTTTACGCATGCGCATTCACTGCTAACATTTTAATGGCCGGCATCCCTTTAACCATAGTTTTTTTTTTCGGTTTTCTTTTGTTTCGAGGATTGCCTATCGTTTCAATTGCATCTTCCCATTTATTTTTATTTTGCAGCGACCGCTGCTGAAGAAAAGTCGAGCGAATAGGCTTCTGGTCGTAGAATGAAAAGAAATTTAAACAGGAAATATTTTCTAATGACCATCGGAGAAAATCGTTGCAACTCAGCGGTAGCTGCTCAGGCATTTCATCAAGACGTTTACTCGGACATCAATCAGGAACGATCGGTAAAGGTAGGGAGGAGTATTCAGGTCTACGTGCATTGCATCATTAGAATGAACGCTTTACAGGATTGGCTTCTTTGCAATTCGCGAAGAGTTGTTTTTCAGAAAAAACGGAGGAAAGTGGGTATTGTCTTAGTGAAAGGCCAATAAAAAATGAAGTTTGTTTTTATATATATATATATATATATATATATTTAAAATATTCGAGGATAAATATGTGTGTGGCGGTTGTAATATATATATATATATATATATATATATATATATATATATATATATATATATATATATATACTAAAAGGTGCCGCACGCTGTGATCGCCCTTTCCAGACCGATAACATCAAATCAATCATGTTGAGATTCGAACCCGTGTCTCATGGTGAGAAAGCTCTCTCTCTTTCTCTCGCTCTCTCTCCCTATATATATATGTATGTATGTGTGTGTGAGTGTGTGTGTAGATACATGTATGCAGGTATATATACAAGCTGTGCTATAATATGTACTTATTCTTTAAATAATATGAAGTTCACTTTTTATTGACTTGCAAACAAGATTAACATTTTAAATTAAATAAAAATGTTTATAAATATTCAAACTCTCTACAATCTGAATATCTGCGGACACCCTTTACACACACACACACACACACATATATATATATATATATATATATATATATATATATATATTGGCTCCTGAAAAATTAATTTTGGTTGAGTTCTCTGGTTTGAGGTGTGAATTTGTAAACAGTGACTATTTAAGCTAATATTGCACGACTCTTCGGCAGAATTGAGTCACTGTCAGTTACTGTGCGTTTATCAGTCACTTACCACGACCTTGGTCTGCGATCTCTCAATCCACTATCTGGTGTGTGCAAAGAAGACGTATACATTTGAAACCTCTGTGACTACGCGTCTTGCAGACACTTACCAAGACCTTGGTCTGCGATTTCTCAATCCACTATCAGGAGTATGCTAAGACGTATACATTTGAAACCTCAGTGACTACGCCTCGTGCAGGCACTTACCAAGACCTTGGTCTGCGATTTCTCAATCCACTATCTCGCGTGATCTAAGACGTATACATTTGAAGCCTCAGAGAATACGCCTCGCGCAGTCACTGACCAAGACCTAGGTCTGCGATCTCTCAATCTGGTGTGTGCTAAGAAGACATATGCATTTGAAACCTCAGAGACAACCCCTCTTGCAGACACTTACCAAGACCTTGGTCTGCGATCTCTCATTCCACTCTCTGGCGTGTGCTAAGAAGACGTATACATTTGAAACCTCAGAGACTATGCCTCCTGAAGACATTTACCGAGACCTTCATCTTTTTACTTGGCCTGCGAGATCCCCAATCCTCAATGTGTGATTTTGTCTTGTGGGATACGTAATATATCATTTTTATGTTCCACCCGCTAACCACTAACCTCGATGACCTTAAACATCGTATAACAAGAGCGATCAACTCACTGGATCGTGATATGCTGATACGCATCTGGGGGAATTCTCTTTGATGTGCTGCAGGTTGCGGACGCGGTGAACACTTGTAAGACAGGAAATGAAATCTGATTGTGAGTAGAATACTTGTGACTTGGCTGGAATTTTTTGTTGCCTGTCCTTATTAAAATATTGCGTAATGAAATCGGTTCATTATTTTTTAATAACACTGTATAAGACAACGAAAATCCTTATTTCTTACTACATGCATATTCGGGCCAGTAGACGAAAACAAATAAATATAATGTTTAATAAATAAAGGGGGCGTCTTATCAAATATGTATATCGACGAAAAATAACGTTTAAGTAATATATATATATATATATATATATATATATATATATATATATATATATATATATATATATATATATGTATATATATAATTTTTTAACCCCGCCAGAAATTTGGAAACGGCAATCTCTACTGCTTCGTATACGCGCGGGAAGCTCCACTACGAACATTTCTGGGTGTTTGCGTGTCAATCTGAGGACAACAGAGAGGATTTGAAAAGAGTTGAATGAGTCTAATGAGGATTATGTTTCGAGTTATCACGACTGATGGCGACATTACGCTCACATTCATCTTCAACACAGAGGCCTACGTCAAGTGACTTGATGTGGTAGTGCTGCCCTGGGTCAAGAAGGTGCCTGCTGGAAGAACCTATGTCTGGCAACAGAAGACTGCACCATGCCACACAAGCAGGAAAATATTGTCAGGACTATCAGACAATTTCTGCGATCATATCACTCCTTACATCTGGCCACCTAACTTTGCCTTGCTATGTAGATATTTATGATATATTTTTGAGATATTTGTATATATGTATATATATAGTTTTGCATGTCTTAGTAGTATAAAAGTCTTTCAGAGAACAAATCATATTTGTCATCCGTTTTTCTTTTCAGCCATTCCGTTCCGTTCGTAAAGTATGGTGTGATTATATCACTGATATGTTAATGCCCATAATGGGGGAAATTGTTATAGGTATAAAAATTTCTCCTATAGCTTCTCCCAACAAAAATATCACATTGCAATAAGGTTCCGTTTTAGTTGAGTTACCAGACAAATTAGCTGAAAAATTAATGTTTTCGTATTTTAAGACGTGTATATTTTCATATAAAAAAAATAAACCCTAACAGTATTGTCTTGACATTCCCAATAGTAATCTATTTCCATCTCTCTATCTACTTTATGCCTTTACCTCTTTGTATGTCGTGTTTCTGACAAACATAAAAGAAGAAAAAACTCTGCTTCTTGCTGAGCGGGTTTCGTATATTTTTTTATTTTTTTCCCCTCGATTGATTACCTATGGAATATAACCGTTTATGACGTGTAAACATTGACCTTCCCTAGACAATCGCACCTGTACAAGACAAACAAGTGCCTTGGTAATTCGCAGTGGCATAACACACACAAACACACAGTATACAAAGATACACACAATTACTGTATATTCCCGCGTATGATGCTACATTTGAATACCTAATTTTGAATCGAATTTTAAGGTGTCCGCACCATAGATGAGATATAAAAAGAGCAGATGTGCCAGCGGTATACATATAGCGTGTAGGAAGCGACACACTTAAAATTAACTTTAAAAAATAGGTTTTAAAAGTCGCCTGATACCCGAGTATATATATATATATATATATATATATATATATATATATATATATATATATATATATATATATGTGTGTGTGTGTGTGTGTGTGTGTGTGTATGTGTATGTATATAGGGGTAGGATATCTGTCTGATGTCATATATATATATAGGGGTAAGATATCTGAGTGATGTTAAATCAGTCGGGTTTCGATCCCGGCTTGAAGCAATCGGATGTTTATCCACACTGAAGAACTGTGATACCCACGAAACAGTCAGTCTGTGAATGACAATATATCCCCCCCCCGCCGGAAATCCGGTAGAGCTCTCGAGAGAAAGTATATATATATACTGTCATCCACAGACAGAATGTTTCGCTGTATCACAGCTCATCAATGTGGCTAGACGTCCGGTTGCCTCTGGCTAGAATCGAAAACCGGCTGAAGTCGCGTCAGTCAGAAATTTTACCCTGAAGGCTTTGGCGCACGGCCGAGAAGGTGAATTTAAGCGTATTTTTTTTGCGATAAACACACAGTGACTGAGAGAACTCGATTCGATTTACCGAAGAGTCTTGCATTATTAGCCGTAATAGTCACTGTTTACAAACCCACACATCCTCCTCAGAGAGCTCAACCGAAATAAATTTTTCAGGAGCATGTATATTGTTATCCACAGACAGATATATCAACAAGTGTGTGTGCGAGTGATTGCAAATTAGATTGTAATTGTTCCGTTCATGACAGTAAGGACAGATGTTGGTTCATGTTTTATTTAATGTTTTGACAGGAAAACAGTGGTATTTTGTACCCGTATATTTAGGTAAACTTTTATTGTTTTTAAAGTTAGCTCGAAAGATAGATATTGCCCATTTATACTTGAGTTTATAAGTAAACAATGAATATTTTTATTTGTATCTGCTATCTCTTTTTGCAAATAAGAGGTAGTCGGCATAGGTACATTATAGGCCCCCGAGACAGGGTAATATGATTAGTAGATTATTTATTATGTATGTATGTATGTATGTTTATATGTATGTATGTATGTATTATTATTATTGTTATTATAACTATGTAATTATTTATTTATTTTATTTTATTTCTTTCTTTTGCAGTGGAATGTGTCATGATACCATTTCTAACCTTAGGTCCGTGGGCGGGAACCGGAAAGAAATGTGTAAACGCCAGATATCAAAGGAAATAATAATAATAGTAATAGTAATAATAATAATAATAATAATAATAATAATAATAATAATAATAATAATGATGATGATGATGATGATGATGATGATAATGATGATAATAATAATAGTAGTAATAATAATAATAATAATAATAATAATAATGATGATGATGATGATGATGATGATGATGATGATGATGATGATGATGATGATAATAATAATAATAGTAGTAATAATAATAATAATAATAATAATAATAATAATAATGATGATGATGATGATGATGATGATGATGATGATGATGATGATGATGATAATAATAATAATAATAATAGTAGTAGTAATAATAATAATAATAATAATAATAATAATAATAATAATAAAGGACCAATGCTTGTTAACTAGGAATAATCAAGCACATATACTAAAATACTGTGTTAGTCCAAAATGCAGATTCTGTGATAAATATCCAGAAACCATTGATCATCTTGTATCAGGCTGCACGATATTGGCACCCACTGAATATAATAACCGGTATGACAGAGTGGGCCAATATCTGCACTGGAAAATTTGCAACTCCTACGGGAAGGAAACTGAAAGAAACTGGTACGAACACCACCCAAACCCGGTTACGGAGATAGGACCTGTTACAATTCTATGGGACTACACAATACACACTGACAGAACAATCAAAGCCAACCGCCCAGACATTGTTATTAAAGATCACAAACAAAACAAATACTTCGTTATTGATATGGCAGTCCCTGAAGACTGCAATATATCTTTGAAGATATTCGAAAAGCTGTCAAAATACAAGGACCTTGAAATAGAAATCTCAAAAATGTGGCACATGGGAACATCAACAATCCCTGTTGTAGTTGGAGCCTTAGGATTGGTTGGAAAAGATTCCAGTAGACTAATTGAAGGGATCCCTGGAATTCCATGCCTCAAAGAGATACAAAAAATTATTCTGACAAGTACAGTCCATACTTTACGAAGGGCTATGTAATATTTTTTTTGCAGTAGAAAGTGTCATGATACCATTTCTAACCTTAGGTCTCTGGGCGGGACCTGGAAAGAAATGTGTAAACGGCAGATATCAAAGAAAATAAAAGTAATAATAATAAAAGTTAATAGAAAAGTGCTCAATACACGTATAAAAAGATAAAAAATTAACAAATTTAAATTTAAAAAATTAAGAGATCAGCCGATTCCGCTAGATTTGTTTCAACCTTTCGGTATCTTAAGTTGTTTTATTAAACAGAAAATGTATTTATTTTCGTCTACCGGCCTGAATATTCAAGAAATATTATTAGCGAAAAATGAGGAAAATCGTCTTTAGATCTGACGTGTTTTCACCTCACGGCTACAAATTACAATGATGGTGAAGTCATTAGAAAATAGACACATTGCCTCAGATTCGTATCCTGACATAACCAAACGAATTTGTAAAGAATAGAGATGATTTTTTTTATTTATTGATCCGACAGATTTTTAAACGTTATTTTTCGTGGATACTCATATTTGAGTAGACGCTCCATTTCTTTATGAAACAGTTTATATATATATATATATATATATATATATATATATATATATATATATATATATATATATATATATTTTATCTTCGTCTACTGGCGCGAATATTCAAAAAAATATTATTAGAGAAAAATATGAACTCTCCAGTCTGATTCAAAACTGCGTTACACTAGGGGAAACCGTCATTAGATCTGACGTGCTACGATCGCTCGATAAACAGAGTGCGTCGATTGCATAGATCAATAGCGTCGTTAAACCCAGATTTCTCTTTAACTCGTAAAATATACATAACTCTAATCAGTTTCGTATTTTAACTTAAACAAAACAATGTGTAAAGAAAGTGTTAAGAATTCCAAATCTAAAATTTATTACCAGCGCTGTTTCGGAGTAATAGAAATAAGAAAACTTATGATCATTTCAATAGATATAGAGAACACCTAGGACTGATGAGCGGTTTTCTTTGAAATACTAATGTCGGTCGATTTATCAATTATATATATATATATATCAAATATATATATATATATATATATATATATATTTATCAAATAAAGATATATATATATATATATATATATATATATATATTTGGCTCCTGAAAAATTAATTTCGGTTGAGCCCTGTGGGAATGAAGCGTTGGTTTGTAAACAGTGACTATTAAAGCTAATATAGCAAGACTCTTCGACAGAATTGAGTCACTGTCAGTCACTGTGTGTTTATCTGAATCTAAAAATAAACACGCTAAAATTCACCGTCATCTCTGCGACGACGGCTTAGTGGTAGAATTTCCGACTGACGCCTAATTCAGTCGGGTTTCGATCCTAGCTAAAGGCAACCGGACCTCTAGCCGCACTGATCAGCTGGGATACAGCGAAACAGTCTGTCTGTGCATAACAATAATATATATATATATATATATATATATATATATATATATATATATATATATATATATATATATATACACAAAGAAAGAACAGCCAGCTTTAGAATCTAAAGTTCTTTAGCATTTATTTAAAAAAAAACAGTGTTCTGTAGAAAGTAGAGCATAATATGATAATATTATTTAAAATATGTATTCATTTCGACAACGAAATTACCATGTTTCGGAACTAATATATATATATATATATATATATATATATATATATATATGTAAGGTGTATCAAAAATAATTCTTTTAAATTTTGGGGTGGTTTTATCACACGATAACTAAGATAAAATTGCATAAACAAACATATACGCAAATCCTTCGTTTTTGAGTTCAGTTTAAATAAACCCAGACGCCCGGTTACCTTACAAGAATTAAGGGATGCCTCCATGAAGGAAAGACATCTCCATTCAATCGGGCCTCAAGGAAAAGGAAAACACACCCAAACATATGGAACGGGTACCACAGATTAGCGCTTTCTTCATCCGCACAAGATACCATAACATTTATAATTTAAAGTCGCTGTTACAGGTATCCTTGTCCACCCAGCGATTTCCTGCGAATGGAGATAGATATACACAACGAATTTACTGTTGACATGATTCGAAAAACCCGTTGCATAGACGATAGCCTTTTCGAGGAGGATGTCATAAATCCTCGTTCTGGCACACAATGGAAATATAACTTTGGGAAGAATGGAGTTGTGTTTAAACCCTGACAAATTCCATGTTGCAGAAAATTCTTAATAACGACCGATGGTATGAAACCAATGAAGAAAATGACGGAAGCCACACTTCACATTACTACGCCCACAAATATTGCGGGCATCGGGTGCTAGTTTGGACTGGCGAAACATGTATCTTATGCAGTCTTGGATGCTGAGTTGGAATTACTGTGCCCGAAGAACCGAAAATTTTATTGGGACGGAACCAAATTTTGAGGAGACGAATCGAGGAATTGGGCAGAAAATTGAGGTCGGAGTCAAGACTTTCGAGATCCATAGAACGACCTGCCTTTCAAGAGATTACAGTAAAACAGAAATCAGTTACTTTAAAAAAAAACACTGTAATTGCACTAGCGAAGCGAACCCAAATTGCGGTGATTTTCATTGAAGGTGAAGTATTTGTCTATGGGATACAGGCGGGTTTTTATATTGTCATTATTAGTATCTGTCTATAATTCTGAGATGAGTTATTATGTACATTATTTACATTATTCTATTGTCCTAATCTTTGTCGCCATATTTATTACAAAGTTTCGGCCCTTCAGTATCTGTCTATAGTGCTGAGATGAGGTATTATGTACATTATTCGGACTATTTTGCTCATCTTTTCGCCATATATATTACAACGTTTCGGCCGTTGTACCCTCCGGCCTTCTTCAGGTGGTTGGAATGTCGAACTGAACCCTTTATTTAAACATGGCACGTGGAACTAGAACAGTCTACCCCAGTGAGCGAAATAAAGGGTTCAGTTTCACCTGAAGAAAGACGGAGCGTACGATGGCCGAAACGATGTAATAAATATAGCAACAAAGATGAAGACAATAGTCCGAATAATGTAAATAATATCATTGTTAGATTTGCCAGTGACTGCTGACCATAAACCGCACTTGAAAATGTGTCATATCGGGCCCTCGAGAACATAAAGAAGCCTAATCTCTTTAATTTCAAGTAAGGGACACTCATGCAAAGATTCAGTAATACACATCTCCTTGGAAAACTTAATCTCTGGCTCCCAATACCCAGCATGGATCCCATCAGAGGACTAGACAGAACGTCACCAAATATCTGTCCAATAGACGGTTATTCTACAAGGTGACTACAACTGATGCAGCCGAACAAGACGACAGTGAAATCAAGCCTGCATTCATTTCTACATACGAGAATGACCCTAGATTGAGGGCTATGGCCAATGAGGAAGAATGTCGGATTCTGACAGAATATATACAGACCGGGTTCCCTAAATCACGTCATGACCTCATGTCGATGATCGCTCTGTTTTGGCTCACGCATGGAATTGTACTGCTTCAAAGGAGTACCGATCAAGGGGAATGAAATCCTTGTACCCCGAAGTACTGAATCCCTAAGGTGTAAATGAGATCAACGCCTGTTTCGACCGGGTTTGGATGCCAGCGTCCGACAGAGCACAGCCCCATGCTGTATATGTAAATTTATCGCCCTATCACAGCTGAAGGAGTCCTTGATGTCACTATCTGATCCTTAATTCTTATTCCAACAAACTGTGACTGATATTTTTGCTTTCCGCAGTAGAAATTATTTTATATATGCAAATCAGTACACTGGTTGGCGACATCTTGAGAACGTTTTTCTGCACGTATGATTCACTTGAAAAACTTTCTTTCGAGATTGGATACTCTTTTGATTCGAAAAAATACGATGCGTTCTTTAAGAATTGGGGAAACTTGGGAATTGGGGAAATGCCAGTCCACAAAAATCTCCTGACCCGACCAAGCATGGAAAGGAATAAAATATGGGAACCAGTAATAAGGAGTGCCATAGAAAAGCGATAATAACAAGGAAAATTGCAATATAAGTTCTGGTAAAAAATTATTGCTGAAGACGATTATAAAACCGAGAAATTCATACATAGATGTCCTCAAGGACACATGGACCCGTGGATAAAAGCGTTAGATTAGATCCAGTTACAGGACCCAAAGAGTGTGAGTTCAATACCTGGTTAAAGCGATGGAGAACATGGAGATGGGAATTAACAAGAGATAACTGGTAACTGACATCCATTAGACATGGCACGTGGAACTAGAACAGTCTACGCCAATAAGGGAAATAAAGGGTTCAGTTCGACATTCCAAACACCTGAAGAAGGCCGGAGTGTACAACTGTCAAAACGTTGTGATAAATATGGCAACAAAGATGAAGACAATAGTCCGAATAGTGCACATAATACCTCAGAAATATAGACACATACTGGGGAAACTTTTTGCTTTGTGTTTTACTACCCACAAAGCAATGGCTGGGCAGAAATGGCCCTCAAAACCAATACGGTCAGCTGTGGTTGGGCTTGCCATAATCGTACAGCTCGTCCTTTGTTGAACAAACGAAACAATCCTATCTTGCTATCATTTTGTACGGTCGTGTTACCAAAGACTACCTACCTGTCCTACGACCAGATACGTAAAAATGGAGAGAAATTGGTGAACACAGACAGGGAGCAATGGCTAAAACTCACATGCATGCTAAACGAACACTTTTACAATAAACATTGTCGTCCACTTCGGCAATTACAAATCGACCATTCTGTTCAAATCGCAAATAAAGATGGCCCTCGTCGGTAGACGAAAACAGGGAAAATCGCGGAGATAATGGTGGGAGATGGAAACAGTTGGGTAACTCTACGCAACCGTCGCTTCCTCCGTAAGTTCCACTCTGTTGTTGACGTCTCACACCATTCTACCCATGGAGCGGGCCCCTCGCCCTCATAGCAGCCCAATTTACAGTAGGTTGAAGATAGCAACACGGATATTAAACCATAATATAATAATACCTCTGCAGATCTTGGGGGTCCGGCCGAAGTGGCTTGGTGAATCCTCTATGGTGATCGAAATGGATTATAATTCCTTATGATCCAAAGTACAACATAAACTAAATACCGCGAATAATGAACCAGAATAAACGGAAATTGACAACACCGCGGATTCAGTGCATCTAATATAAATTACTCCCGGAGAACACCAATATGGGACAACACCAGCCCCAAATCAACGACCACGTCGAAACACGCGAGCACCTCGACATCTATCCCCACAAATTCAAGGACAATCGCACACATATTCTGGGGCAAACCTTCAACTGACCACGTCAATCCCTCCTGTAGTTAGTGTATGAAGGAGGGTGTAGATTAGAAATGGATGATCTCATTAGATATAAGTTGCATCGTGCAGTGTTATATGAACAGCTGAGTGGCCAGGGATCAGATATATGTTTATATATGTATGTCATTGGTAGAAGTATATAGTAATTGAGAATTATTACTACCATTACCGTTGTCGTTACTTTATGATAATGAAACGGCTAATATTAGCATTACTATGACAATTTTAATAATTCTACTCTAGAATGTCATTAGGGGCTTTTCTGTGAGCATTAGTATTCCTACAAATATTCATTATTACCGGCCACAATCCTAACTATATATCATACACTGGTGATACAGTGTTGATAGAAGACACGAAAATAAATTCTTACAGAAGCTATTAAAGAAAGGAAGAAGAATGGACTCCGCCTCTCTTGAGAGTAAGTCTAATCAGTTCAATAAGTTCAAATTGGTGGCTGATGTCATAAAGAACCTTCAGGAAGCGTCAACATATTGTGGCAAAATCTTCTGCCTCGACAGTCATAGAGGGAAAGAAACATGATCGCCCAAACGTGTATCACATGTGTCACTTAACGGTCATACTTAATAGAAAATGTAGATAAGAATTCATTGCCCCCAACGTTTACTATTAAATCAACGCTTCTTCATAATCTTCTATTCATCATCAAACAAATACATATTATTATTCGAAATACCGTAACCCTTACAAAGAAAAATTAATGCGTAGCTATGGGGTTGTCTCCCAGATGCATTTTATCTAATTTCCACATGGCTCAGTTTTAAAACAAATTATTTAATACTTTTGTCACGACTATGATCTATGCTCAGTATACTGATGACTAATTCATATTATCGAAAACCCAGACGAAATTTTTAAGAAAAAAAAATGATAATTTAAAATTAAAATTAGAAAGAATCCTTTGAGACACATGACGACAACGACAGATTAAATATTTAAAGAAAAGATTAAAGAAGAAATTAAAAGTAAAATAGTAATAAAGTACATCACAGAGCAAATAAAAACCAAATCGAAATTATCGCAGACGAACATTCATCGGCATGGTTATGCAAAAGATTGCTTGATTGATTATTCTGTTTTAACGGGATATGAATTCAGTTATTCAACGACGAAATTATACTTTTTTAAGTACTAGGCTTGTAAACATTCCTTCAGTGTTTAGTTCCATAACTCTCCAGTTGGAACTCAAAAATGAAGTAATTTAATGCTCTATAAATTTATATAAAATGATATTTAATGGTATATAAATTTATATAAAAACATATTTAATGGTATATAAATTTATATACAATGAAGTTAATGGTAAACACATTTATGTAAAATGATATTTAATCATATATAAATTTATATAAAATGATATTTAATGGTGTATAAATTTATATGCAATTATATTTGATAGTATATACATTTATAGAAAATGATATTTACTGACATATAAACTTATATAAAATTATATTTAATGGTAGATAAATTTATAGAAAAAGATATTTAATGGTATATAAATTTGTGTAAAATATATTTAATGGTATATAAATTTATAAAATATATTTAAGGGTACATAAATATATGTAAAATTATATGTAATGGTATATAAATTTAGAGAAAATGATATTTAATGTTATATAAATTTATATAAAATTATATTTAATGGTATATAAATTTATAGAAAAATGATATTTACTGATATATAAAGTTAAATAAAATTATATTTAATGGTAGATGAATTTATATAACATGATATTAAATTCTATATAAATTTATATAAAAATATATTTAATGGTATATAAATTTATTAAAAAATATTTAATGATACATAAATTTATATAAAATTATATTTAATGGTATATAAATTTATATAAAACATATTTAATGATATATAAATTTATATCAAATTATATTTCATGGTATATAATTTATATACAATCATATTTAATGGTATATAACATTATATAAAATTATATTTAATGGGAGATAAATTTATAGAAAAAGATATTTAATGGTATATAAATTTGTATAAAATATATTAAATTGTATGTAAATTTATAAAATATATTTAATGGTACATAAATGTATGTAAAATTATATTTAATGGTATATAAAATTATATAACACATATTTAATGATATATAAATTTATATCAAATTGCATTTCATGGCATATAATTTTATATACAATCATATTTAATGGTATATAACATTATATAAAATTATATTTAATGGTATATAAATTTATATAAAATAATGCTTAATGGTATATAAGTTTATATAAAATTATATAAATTTGTAGTACGCTATGTATATATTTTATCTTCCTGAAAATCTACTCTAGGCATTCCCTGTCCTTTGTAAACCCTTAATATTTTCTTATCTCTCCTAAAACCTGCATCCATTAACCGAAGCTCCCTAGGTCGGTTATACTTTGCTTTTGTTCTGTCCCTTTTGACTTCAGTCATTCCTGTCAGTATCAAATAGTCCAAGCCCGCTTTCCTCAGGACGTGGCCTGGAAATTTCTTCTGTCGCTTCTTAATTTTATGCATGTCTCCTTTTTATCTCCATTTTCTCTCAAACTTCGTCGTTAGTCGTATGTCTAGTCCATGGTATCCTCAGTATCCTTCTGTAGGTTCGCATTTCTCTTACATCATGTCTCTTCTTCATCTGCGGGTAGATTATCCAGCATTCACAGTCATCATTTCGTTTTAAATATTTGTGTTATAGCGGCAAGGTCGCTACAATCGCATAGAGTATAGTTTACAGTAAATATATTTTTACAGAAAGATGATGATATTTTAGGAGAAATGGGTGATTGATATATGTGCGACCTTTTCCCATTGTTGATGGGAAGATTTCTATCGTTCTGTGAATGACTGGGGCCATTATGCCATTCCCTTAGAATGGGTTTAATTTTGTAAAGTCTGTTTTTTGGATGGTAGTTCCATACCTCGTGCCACTTGTTTAGAATGTACTGTTATATATATATATATATATATATATATATATATAATGGAGATTATTCGAAGGATTTTTGGTTTGAAAACATTATGCCATTACAAATGCGTCGATCTAAATAAAACAGAAATTGTATCAGTCTACATTTTCATTTTTTTTGTGAGGTTAGACACAAGTTATTAAAGTCGGTCCCAAATTTGGTTCAGTGGTTTTAAGACACTCAATTAAAGAAAAATGGGCTACTCTTTGTTTGTTAGGAAGATCTATAGGAATACCTCCATAATACTTCTTTGCCGATATAACCTCCACCTGATGAAAACTAGTAGGCGCAGTAGGTGATCGAGCATATAAGGATGAAGTACTAATTTGACAAGAGAGAGACAGACAGACAGACAGACAGACAGACAGAGAAAGAGTGAGTGAGAGTGTATGTGTGTTTGAGTGGGAATGCGTGTGTGTATGTGTGTAAATGAGTAAGAGTATATGTGTGTGTGTATGTGAGTGAGTGAGTGGGTGTGAGCGTGTGATCTGACGCCTAATTGACCCAGGTCCACCATAACCCGAGGGGGTAGCACCTGTTAGGGGTCCGAGCTATGGGAAAAAGGTTAACCGCAAATTGAGGTCAAAACATTTTGAAAGTGTAAAAATAAGTTTAAATACCTGTAATTAATTATGGAAGAACAAAATTTATTAGTAGCAATACATTTTTTGGATAAAGAATATTACCAACAATATATTTTTGAAGGAAAAAATATTGCCATCAATAAAAATAAATAAATAACCCATTGGGGTTGATATGCCGAAAAACAAAGCAATAAAAATCTTGTCGGTATTAAATGATCCATTGAGGTTTTGATATGCCGAAAAAAAACCCAAACCATAGGTCTCTGTTCTGGACCCGGAAAGAGATGATTACACACCAGAAATTAAGGGGAATAATAATAATAATAATGATGATAATAATAATAATAATAATAATAATAATAATAATAATAATAATAATAATAATGCTTGTTAACTAGGAATTATCAAGCACATATACTAAAATACTCAGTTAGCCCAAAATGCAGATTCTGTGATAAATATCCAGAAACCATTGATCATCTTGTATCAGGTTGCACGATATTAGCACCCACTGAGTATAAAACCCGGCATGACAGAGTGGACCAATATCTCCACCGGAAAATTTGCAACTTCTACGGGAAGGAAACTGAAAGAAACTGGTACGAACAGCACCCAGACCCGGTTACGGAGATATGCCCTGTTACAATTCTATGGGACTACACAATACACACTGACAGAACAATCAAAGCCAACCGGCGAGACATTCTTATTAAAGACCACAAACAAAAGAAAAGTGATTCCTTATTGATATGGCAGTCCCTGCAGACTGCAATATATCTTTGAAGATATTCGAAAAGCTGTCAAAATACAAGGACCTTGAAATAGAAATCTCAAAAATGTGGCACATGGGAACATCAACAATCCCTGTTGTAG
Organism: Acanthosepion esculentum; assembly: GCA_964036315.1. Lineage (NCBI taxonomy): Eukaryota > Metazoa > Mollusca > Cephalopoda > Sepiida > Sepiidae > Acanthosepion > Acanthosepion esculentum. Next base: position 71,597,229 of record OZ038502.1, on the reverse strand, counting down.
TTAGGGCCTTAGGATCGGTTGGAAAAGATTCCAGTAGACTAATTGAAAGGATCCCAGGAAGTACATGCCTCAAAGAGATATAAAATATCATTCTGACAAGTACAGCCCACTCTCTACGAAGGGCTTTATCTATGTAATACATTTTTTTTGCAGTAGAAAGTGTCATGATACCATTTCTAACCTTAGGTCCCTGGGCGGCACCCGGAAAGAAATGTGTAAACGGCAGATATCAAAGGAAATAAATAAATAAATAAATAATAATAATGTAAAATAAAGGATCGAGAACAAAGACGAATACAAGAAAAGCTACTGACATAGATGTTAAATGCAAGAGAGTAAGTGCGGCATCATTTACAATTGGAGAATTACACCATAGACAAAAGGTTCATATTGTTCAATGATGGAAGGCATACTGTAACGCGAGAATAAAATCATTCTGGAATCCAATCAATACCAAGCCCAAAATAATAATTAAATCCGAAAGGTCATCTATCAACAACTTCTTTCTGTGAATTGTAGGTTGTGTGGCCTGGAGGTGCATATTGACACCCAACTCATTATGACTTTTGGCATGCTTGTACAGAAAGAATGCAAGATCCTCCATACTAATATGGCCTCCAGAATCCATTGATGCCTATGTAGGATGCATGGGCATGAATTCGAACAGAAATGGTACAACTAAAATACAGATAAGGTGATCAAAAACGGCCAGGTCATTATCACGTTATTTCGATATCCAAATCTGATAGCCCATGCGTTAAAGAAATAAAAGCACCTTACAAAATCGTTATTAACAGCAACAATGGACAGGGAGATGTGGAGAGTCATTATCGCCTACATACATAATCTTTGAAACTATCAAAGATTCACCGTCGTTGAATAACAATAAAGAATAAAAATCCGATTGGTACAACTACGATCCAGATAAGGTGATCAAAAACGGCCAGGTCATCATCTCATGTTATTTCAATGTCCAAGCAGACGGCATACTTGAAACCATCAAATCTTCGCCATCGTTGAAAAAAAAACAACAACAAACAAACAAAAAAAAAACGTCTCCTCATCGTTGTGTTTGTCCCTGGTTACCGCCATATCGAGATCAAATAAATTGGTAGTCCTAAGATGTACAGTTATTTCCGGACTGATTTTTCCAGAATGTGGTACGTTCGTCCCACGAACTGTCCCAGTTGTAAATTGCGGGGGGGGGGATCTACAACACCGGGAGTCGTTACTTTAAAGAACACACTCCTGTGTGGTTACCTTGCTGAACAACCGATTCAATTTATAAGCTAATATCTTACTTATCCTCAGGGTCTTTACATCCGACAACACAGTCTCACATTCGTGACACATCCTCTCGTGACTTGTATTGGTTTATCATTGGTATGAAAAAAGAAAGAAAAAGTATGGGGAAAATAAAGCATTGATATGAAAGTAAAAAATTATAAAACAAGGTAAAATGATGGACCGATTATATGAGCAACGACGAAGGTTTAGTGAAAATGGACACGAAAAAGGAAACTTTTATTTAATATCTGGATGAGACAGTTGAAATTTCTAGGATGCATAATGAGGAAAGAGGTTTCGAAATTTTGATACGCTCAGGACAGATTGAATGTAAGATAAACAAAAGGAAAAAACGGATAACATACTTAGTGAACTTGAGGCTAAAAGCGACTGGAAGTTGTGGAGAGTCATTTTCGCCTAGGTCCTGAAAAGACACTGCACATAAAAGAAGGACGAAGTTGTGTAAATGGATGGCACAAAAGGGATTAGGAGAGATAATATGAAGACAAAAATTATTAACAGACACAGGGAACAGGATGTTGTGGAGGGTCTTTATCAACCACGTCCTGATGAGGCACGGCACATCGAAGAAGGAGGAGATTGTGCAAACGGGTGGCAGAGAATTGATTAGGAAAGATAACAAAAAGAAAAATAATTAAAGGTTAAAAGGGACAGGAAGTTGTGGAGAGTCATTATCGGCTACATCCTGGGGAGACAAGGCAGATAGAAAGACGTGGTTGTGTAAATGGATGGCAGATAAAGAGATTAAGAGAGATAGCAAAAAGACAAAATTTATTAAGAGACACAAAGAACAGGAAGTTGTGGAGGTCTTTATCGCCTACGTCCTGAAGCCACAACGTACATAGTAGAAGAACTTCGTGTGTGGAAATGGATGGCAGATAGAGGGGTTACGAGAGATAACAAAAAGACAAAATTTATTAAGACCGACAAGGGACCGGAAGTTGTGGAGGGTCTTTATCGCCTACGTCCTGAAGCTACAACGTACATAGTAGGAGAACTTCGTTTGTGTAAATGAATGGCAGATAGAGGGGTTAGGAGAGATAACAAAAAGACAAAATTTATTAAGACCGAAAAGGGACCGGAAGTTGTGGAGGGTCTTTATCGCCTACGTCCTGAAGCCATAACGTACATAGTAGAAGAACTTCGTTTGTGTAAATGGATGGCAGATAGAGGGGTTAGGAGAGATGACAAAAAGACAAAATTTATTAAGACCGACAAGGGACCGGAAGTTGTGGAGGGTCTTTATCGCCTACGTCCTGAAGCCACAACGTACATAGTAGAAGAACTTCGTTTGTGTAAATGGATGGCAGATTGAGGGGTTAGGAGAGATAACAAAAAGACAAAATTTATTAAGACCAACAAGGGACCGGAAGTTGTGGAGGGTCTTTATCGCCTACGTCCTGAAGCCACAACGTACATAGTAGGAGAATTTCGTTTGTGTAAATGGATGGCAGATTGAGGGGTTAGGAGAGATAACAAAAAGACAAAATTTATTAAGACCGACAAGGGACCGGAAGTTGTGGAGGGTCTTTATCGCCTACGTCCTGAAGCCACAACGTACATAGTAGGAGAACTTCGTTTGTGTAAATGGATGGCAGATAGAGGGGTTAGGAGAGATAACAAAAAGACAAAATTTATTAAGACCGACAAGGGACCGGAAGTTGTGGAGGGTCTTTATCGCCTACGTCCTGAAGCCACAACGTACATAGTAGAAGAACTTCGTTTGTGTAAATGGATGGCAGATTGAGGGGTTAGGAGAGATAACAAAAAGACAAAATTTATTAAGACAGACAAGGGACCGGAAGTTGTGGAGGGTCTTTATCGCCTACGTCCTGAAGCCACAACGTACATAGTAGAAGAACTTCGTTTGTGTAAATGGATGGCAGATTGAGGGGTTAGGAGAGATAACAAAAAGACAAAATTTATTAAGTCCGACAAGGGACCGGAAGTTGTGGAGGGTCTTTATCGCCTACGTCCTGAAGCCACAAAGTACATAGTAGAAGAACTTCGTTTGTGTAAATGGATGGCAGATAGAGGGGTTAGGAGAGATAACAAAAAGACAAAATTTATTAAGACCGACAAGGGACCGGAAGTTGTGGAGGGTCTTTATCGCCTACGTCCTGAAGCCACAACGTACATAGTAGAAGAACTTCGTTTGTGTAAATGAATGGCAAATAGAGGGGTTAGGAGAGATAATAAAAAGACAAAATTTATTAAGACCGACAAGGGACCGGAAGTTGTGGAGGGTCTTTATCGCCTACGTCCTGAAGCCACAACGTACATAGTAGGAGAACTTCGTTTGTGTAAATGGATGGCAGATTGAGGGGTTAGGAGAGATAACAAAAAGACAAAATTTATTAAGACCGACAAGGGACCGGAAGTTGTGGAGGGTCTTTATCGCCTATGTCCTGAAGCCACAACGTACATAGTAGGAGAACTTCGTTTGTGTAAATGGATGGCAGATAGAGGGGTTAGGAGAGATAACAAAAAGACAAAATTTATTAAGACCGACAAGGGAACGGAAGTTGTGGAGGGTCTTTATCGCCTACGTCCTGAAGCCACAACGTACATAGTAGAACTTCGTTTGTGTAAATGGATGGCAGATAGAGGGGTTAGGAGAGATAACAAAAAGACAAAATTTATTAAGACCGACAAGGGAACGGAAGTTGTGGAGGGTCTTTATCGCCTACGTCCTGAAGCCACAACGTACATAGTAGGAGAACTTCGTTTGTGTAAATGGATGGCAGATAGAGGGGTTAGGAGACATAACAAAAAGACAAAATTTATTAAGACCGACAAGGGACCGGAAGTTGTGTATGGTCTTTATCGCCTACGTCCTGAAGACACAACGTACATAGTAGGAGAACTTCGTTTGTGTAAATGGATGGCAGATTGAGGGGTTAGGAGAGATAACAAAAAGACAAAATTTATTAAGACCGACAAGGGACCGGAAGTTGTGGAGGGTCTTTATCGCCTACGTCCTGAAGCCACAACGTACATAGTAGGAGAACTTCGTTTGTGTAAATGGATGGCAGATAGAGGGGTTAGGAGAGATAACAAAAAGACAAAATTTATTAAGACCGACAAGGGACCGGAAGTTGTGAAGGGTCTTTATCGCCTACGTCCTGAAGCCACAACGTACATAGTAGAAGAAGTTCGTTTGTGTAAATGGATGGCAGATAGAGGGGTTAGGAGAGATAACAAAACGACAAAATTTATTAAGACCGACAAGGGACCGGAAGTTGTGGAGGGTCTTTATCGCCTACGTCCTGAAGCCACAACGTACATAGTAGAAGAACTTCGTTTGTGTAAATGGATGGCAGATAGAGGGGTTAGGAGAGATAACAAAAAGACAAAATTTATTAGGACCGACAAGGGACCGGAAGTTGTGGAGGGTCTTTATCGCCTACGTCCTGAAGCCACAACGTACATAGTAGGAGAACTTCGTTTGTGTAAATGGATGGCAGATAGAGGGGTTAGGAGAGATAACAAAAAGACAAAATTTATTAAGACCGACAAGGGACCGGAAGTTGTGGAGGGTCTTTATCGCCTACGTCCTGAAGCCACAACGTACATAGTAGGAGAAATTCGTTTGTGTAAATGGATGGCAGATTGAGGGGTTAGGAGAGATAACAAAAAGACAAAATTTATTAACACCGAGAAGGGACCGGAAGTTGTGGAGGGTCTTTATCGCCTACGTCCTGAAGCCACGTCGTACATAGTAGGAGAACTTCGTTTGTGTAAATGGATGGCAGATAGAGGGGTTAGGAGAGATAACAAAAAGACAAAATTTATTAAGACCGACAAGGGACCGGAAGTTGTGGAGGGTCTTTATCGCCTACGTCCTGAAGCCACAACGTACATAGTAGAAGAACTTCGTTTGTGTAAATGGATGGCAGATAGAGGGGTTAGGAGAGATAACAAAAAGACAAAATTTATTAAGACCGACAAGGGACCGGAAGTTGTGGAGGGTCTTTATCGCCTACGTCCTGAAGCCACAACCTACATAGTAGGAGAACTTCGTTTGTGTAAATGGATGGCAGATAGAGGGGTTAGGAGAGATAACAAAAAGACAAAATTTATTAAGACCGACAAGGGACCGGAAGTTGTGGAGGGTCTTTATGCCTAAATCCTGAAGCCACAACGTACATAGTAGGAGAACTTCGTTTGTGTAAATGGATGGCAGATTGAGGGGTTAGGAGAGATAACAAAAAGACAAAATTTATTAAGACCGACAAGGGACCGGAAGTTGTGGAGGGTCTTTATCGCCTACGTCCTGAAGCCACAACGTACATAGTAGGAGAACTTCGTTTGTGTAAATGGATGGCAGATAGAGGGGTTAGGAGAGATAACAAAAAGACAAAATTTATTAAGACAGACAAGGGACCGGAAGTTGTGGAGGGTCTTTATCGCCTACGTTTTGAAGCCACAACGTACATAGTAGAAGAACTTCGTTTGTGTAAATGGATGGCAGATAGAGGGGTTAGGAGAGATAACAAAAAGACAAAATGTATTAAGACCGACAAGGGACCGGAAGTTGTGGAGGGTCTTTATGCCTAAATCCTGAAGCCACAACGTACATAGTAGGAGAACTTCGTTTGTGTAAATGGATGGCAGATTGAGGGGTTAGGAGAGATAACAAAAAGACAAAGTTTATTAAGACCGACAAGGGACCGGAAGTTGTGGAGGGTCTTTATCGCCTACGTCCTGAAGCCACAACGTACATAGTAGGAGAACTTCGTTTGTGTAAATGGATGGCAGATAGAGGGGTTAGGAGAGATAACAAAAAGACAAAATTTATTAAGACAGACAAGGGACCGGAAGTTGTGGAGGGTCTTTATCGCCTACGTCCTGAAGCCACATCGTACATAGTAGGAGAACTTCGTTTGTGTAAATGGATGGCAGATAGAGGGGTTAGGAGAGATAACAAAAAGACAAACTTTATTAAGACCGACAAGGGACCGGAAGTTGTGGAGGGTCTTTATCGCCTACGTCCTGAAGCCACAACGTACATAGTAGGAGAACTTCGTTTGTGTAAATGGATGGCAGATAGAGGGGTTAGGAGAGATAACAAAAAGACAATATTTATTAAGACCGACAAGGGACCGGAAGTTGTGGAGGGTCTTTATCACCTACGTTTTGAAGCCACAACGTACATAGTAGAAGAACTTCGTTTGTGTAAATGGATGGCAGATAGAGGGGTTAGGAGAGATAACAAAAAGACAAAATTTATTAAGACCGACAAGGGACCGGAAGTTGTGGAGGGTCTTTATGCCTACGTCCTGAAGCCACAACGTACATAGTAGGAGAACTTCGTTTGTGTAAATGGATGGCAGATTGAGGGGTTAGGAGAGATAACAAAAAGACAAAATTTATTAAGACCGACAAGGGACCGGAAGTTGTGGAGGGTCTTTATCGCCTACGTCCTGAAGCCACATCGTACATAGTAGGAGAACTTCGTTTGTGTAAATGGATGGCAGATAGAGGGGTTAGGAGAGATAACAAAAAGACAAACTTTATTAAGACCGACAAGGGACCGGAAGTTGTGGAGGGTCTTTATCGCCTACGTCCTGAAGCCACAACGTACATAGTAGGAGAACTTCGTTTGTGTAAATGGATGGCAGATAGAGGGGTTAGGAGAGATAACAAAAAGACAAAATTTATTAAGACCGACAAGGGACCGGAAGTTGTGGAGGGTCTTTATCACCTACGTTTTGAAGCCACAACGTACATAGTAGAAGAACTTCGTTTGTGTAAATGGATGGCAGATAGAGGGGTTAGGAGAGATAACAAAAAGACAAAATGTATTAAGACCGACAAGGGACCGGAAGTTGTGGAGGGTCTTTATGCCTACGTCCTGAAGCCACAACGTACATAGTAGGAGAACTTCGTTTGTGTAAATGGATGGCAGATTGAGGGGTTAGGAGAGATAACAAAAAGACAAAATTTATTAAGACCGACAAGGGACCGGAAGTTGTGGAGGGTCTTTATCACCTACGTTTTGAAGCCACAACGTACATAGTACAAGAACTTCGTTTGTGTAAATGGATGGCAGATAGAGGGGTTAGGAGAGATAACAAAAAGCCAAAATTTATTAAGACCGACAAGGGACCGGAAGTTGTGGAGGGTCTTTATCGCCTACGTCCTGAAGCCACAACGTACATAGTAGAAGAACTTCGTTTGTGTAAATGGATGGCAGATAGAGGGGTTAGGAGAGATAACAAAAAGCCAAAATTTATTAAGACCGACAAGGGACCGGAAGTTGTGGAGGGTCTTTATCGCCTACGTCCTGAAGCCACAACGTACATAGTAGGAGAACTTCGTTTGTGTAAATGGATGGCAGATTGAGGGGTTAGGAGAGATAACAAAAAGACAAAATTTATTAAGACCGACAAGGGACCGGAAGTTGAGGAGGGTCTTTATCGCCTACGTCCTGAAGCCACAACGTACATAGTAGGAGAACTTCGTTTGTGTAAATGGATGGCAGATAGAGGGGTTAGGAGAGATAACAAAAAGACAAAATTTATTAAGACCGACAAGGGACCGGAAGTTGTGGAGGGTCTTTATCGCCTACGTCCTGAAGCCACAACGTACATAGTAGGAGAACTTCGTTTGTGTAAATGGATGGCAGATAGAGGGGTTAGGAGAGATAACAAAAAGACAAAATTTATTAAGACCGACAAGGGACCGGAAGTTGTGGAGGGTCTTTATCGCCTACGTCCTGAAGCCACAACGTACATAGTAGGAGAACTTCGTTTGTGTAAATGGATGGCAGATAGAGGGGTTAGGAGAGATAACAAAAAGACAAAATTTATTAAGACCGACAAGGGACCGGAAGTTGTGGAGGGTCTTTATGCCTACGTCCTGAAGCCACAACGTACATAGTAGGAGAACTTCGTTTGTGTAAATGGATGGCAGATTGAGGGGTTAGGAGAGATAACAAAAAGACAAAATTTATTAAGACCGACAAGGGACCGGAAGTTGTGGAGGGTCTTTATCACCTACGTTTTGAAGCCACAACGTACATAGTAGAAGAACTTCGTTTGTGTAAATGGATGGCAGATAGAGGGGTTAGGAGAGATAACAAAAAGCCAAAATTTATTAAGACCGACAAGGGACCGGAAGTTGTGGAGGGTCTTTATCGCCTACGTCCTGAAGCCACAACGTACATAGTAGGAGAACTTCGTTTGTGTAAATGGATGGCAGATAGAGGTGTTAGGAGAGATAACAAAAAGACAAAATTTATTAAGACCGACAAGGGACCGGAAGTTGTGGAGGGTCTTTATCGCCTACGTCCTGAAGCCACAACGTACATAGTAGGAGAACTTCGTTTGTGTAAATGGATGGCAGATTGAGGGGTTAGGAGAGATAACAAAAAGACAAAATTTATTAAGACCGACAAGGGACCGGAAGTTGTGGAGGGTCTTTATCGCCTACGTCCTGAAGCCACAACGTACATAGTAGGAGAACTTCTTTTGTGTAAATGGATGGCAGATAGAGGGGTTAGGAGAGATAACAAAAAGACAAAATTTATTAAGACCGACAAGGGACCGGAAGTTGTGGAGGGTCTTTATCGCCTACGTCCTGAAGCCACAACGTACATAGTAGGAGAACTTCGTTTGTGTAAATGGATGGCAGATAGAGGGGTTAGGAGAGATAACAAAAAGACAAAATTTATTAAGACCGACAAGGGACCGGAAGTTGTGGAGGGTCTTTATCGCCTACGTCCTGAAGCCACAACGTACATAGTAGGAGAACTTCGTTTGTGTAAATGGATGGCAGATAGAGGGGTTAGGAGAGATAACAAAAAGACAAAATTTATTAAGACCGACAAGGGACCGGAAGTTGTGGAGGGTCTTTATCGCCTACGTCCTGAAGCCACATCGTACATAGTAGAAGAACTTCGTTTGTGTAAATGGATGGCAGATAGAGGGGTTAGGAGAGATAACAAAAAGACAAAATTTATTAAGACCGACAAGGGACAGGAAGTTGTGGAGGGTCTTTATCGCCTAAGTCTTGAAGCCACAACGTACATAGTAGAAGAACTTCGTTTGTGTAAATGGATGGCAGATAGAGGGGTTAGGAGAGATAACAAAAAGCCAAAATTTATTAAGACCGACAAGGGACCGGAAGTTGTGGAGGGTCTTTATCGCCTACGTCCTGAAGCCACAACGTACATAGTAGGAGAAATTCGTTTGTGTAAATGGATGGCAGATTGAGGGGTTAGGAGAGATAACAAAAAGACAAAATTTATTAAGACCGACAAGGGACCGGAAGTTGTGGAGGGTCTTTATCGCCTACGTCCTGAAGCCACATCGTACATAGTAGGAGAACTTCGTTTGTGTAAATGGATGGCAGATAGAGGGGTTAGGAGAGATAACAAAAAGACAAACTTTATTAAGACCGACAAGGGACCGGAAGTTGTGGAGGGTCTTTATCGCCTACGTCCTGAAGCCACAACGTACATAGTAGGAGAACTTCGTTTGTGTAAATGGATGGCAGATAGAGGGGTTAGGAGAGATAACAAAAAGACAAAATTTATTAAGACCGACAAGGGACCGGAAGTTGTGGAGGGTCTTTATCACCTACGTTTTGAAGCCACAACGTACATAGTAGAAGAACTTCGTTTGTGTAAATGGATGGCAGATAGAGGGGTTAGGAGAGATAACAAAAAGACAAAATGTATTAAGACCGACAAGGGACCGGAAGTTGTGGAGGGTCTTTATGCCTACGTCCTGAAGCCACAACGTACATAGTAGGAGAACTTCGTTTGTGTAAATGGATGGCAGATTGAGGGGTTAGGAGAGATAACAAAAAGACAAAATTTATTAAGACCGACAAGGGACCGGAAGTTGTGGAGGGTCTTTATCACCTACGTTTTGAAGCCACAACGTACATAGTACAAGAACTTCGTTTGTGTAAATGGATGGCAGATAGAGGGGTTAGGAGAGATAACAAAAAGCCAAAATTTATTAAGACCGACAAGGGACCGGAAGTTGTGGAGGGTCTTTATCGCCTACGTCCTGAAGCCACAACGTACATAGTAGAAGAACTTCGTTTGTGTAAATGGATGGCAGATAGAGGGGTTAGGAGAGATAACAAAAAGCCAAAATTTATTAAGACCGACAAGGGACCGGAAGTTGTGGAGGGTCTTTATCGCCTACGTCCTGAAGCCACAACGTACATAGTAGGAGAACTTCGTTTGTGTAAATGGATGGCAGATTGAGGGGTTAGGAGAGATAACAAAAAGACAAAATTTATTAAGACCGACAAGGGACCGGAAGTTGAGGAGGGTCTTTATCGCCTACGTCCTGAAGCCACAACGTACATAGTAGGAGAACTTCGTTTGTGTAAATGGATGGCAGATAGAGGGGTTAGGAGAGATAACAAAAAGACAAAATTTATTAAGACCGACAAGGGACCGGAAGTTGTGGAGGGTCTTTATCGCCTACGTCCTGAAGCCACAACGTACATAGTAGGAGAACTTCGTTTGTGTAAATGGATGGCAGATAGAGGGGTTAGGAGAGATAACAAAAAGACAAAATTTATTAAGACCGACAAGGGACCGGAAGTTGTGGAGGGTCTTTATCGCCTACGTCCTGAAGCCACAACGTACATAGTAGGAGAACTTCGTTTGTGTAAATGGATGGCAGATAGAGGGGTTAGGAGAGATAACAAAAAGACAAAATTTATTAAGACCGACAAGGGACCGGAAGTTGTGGAGGGTCTTTATCGCCTACGTCCTGAAGCCACAACGTACATAGTAGGAGAACTTCGTTTGTGTAAATGGATGGCAGATTGAGGGGTTAGGAGAGATAACAAAAAGACAAAATTTATTAAGACCGACAAGGGACCGGAAGTTGTGGAGGGTCTTTATCACCTACGTTTTGAAGCCACAACGTACATAGTAGAAGAACTTCGTTTGTGTAAATGGATGGCAGATAGAGGGGTTAGGAGAGATAACAAAAAGCCAAAATTTATTAAGACCGACAAGGGACCGGAAGTTGTGGAGGGTCTTTATCGCCTACGTCCTGAAGCCACAACGTACATAGTAGGAGAACTTCGTTTGTGTAAATGGATGGCAGATAGAGGTGTTAGGAGAGATAACAAAAAGACAAAATTTATTAAGACCGACAAGGGACCGGAAGTTGTGGAGGGTCTTTATCGCCTACGTCCTGAAGCCACAACGTACATAGTAGGAGAACTTCGTTTGTGTAAATGGATGGCAGATTGAGGGGTTAGGAGAGATAACAAAAAGACAAAATTTATTAAGACCGACAAGGGACCGGAAGTTGTGGAGGGTCTTTATCGCCTACGTCCTGAAGCCACAACGTACATAGTAGGAGAACTTCGTTTGTGTAAATGGATGGCAGATAGAGGGGTTAGGAGAGATAACAAAAAGACAAAATTTATTAAGACCGACAAGGGACCGGAAGTTGTGGAGGGTCTTTATCGCCTACGTCCTGAAGCCACAACGTACATAGTAGGAGAACTTCGTTTGTGTAAATGGATGGCAGATAGAGGGGTTAGGAGAGATAACAAAAAGACAAAATTTATTAAGACCGACAAGGGACCGGAAGTTGTGGAGGGTCTTTATCGCCTACGTCCTGAAGCCACAACGTACATAGTAGGAGAACTTCGTTTGTGTAAATGGATGGCAGATAGAGGGGTTAGGAGAGATAACAAAAAGACAAAATTTATTAAGACCGACAAGGGACCGGAAGTTGTGGAGGGTCTTTATCGCCTACGTCCTGAAGCCACATCGTACATAGTAGAAGAACTTCGTTTGTGTAAATGGATGGCAGATAGAGGGGTTAGGAGAGATAACAAAAAGACAAAATTTATTAAGACCGACAAGGGACAGGAAGTTGTGGAGGGTCTTTATCGCCTAAGTCTTGAAGCCACAACGTACATAGTAGAAGAACTTCGTTTGTGTAAATGGATGGCAGATAGAGGGGTTAGGAGAGATAACAAAAAGCCAAAATTTATTAAGACCGACAAGGGACCGGAAGTTGTGGAGGGTCTTTATCGCCTACGTCCTGAAGCCACAACGTACATAGTAGGAGAACTTCGTTTGTGTAAATGGATGGCAGATAGAGGGGTTAGGAGAGATAACAAAAAGACAAAATTTATTAAGACCGACAAGGGACCGGAAGTTGTGGAGGGTCTTTATCGCCTACGTCCTGAAGCCACAACGTACATAGTAGGAGAACTTCGTTTGTGTAAATGGATGGCAGATAGAGGGGTTAGGAGAGATAACAAAAAGACAAAATTTATTAAGACCGACAAGGGACCGGAAGTTGTGGAGGGTCTTTATCGCCTACGTCCTGAAGCCACAACGTACATAGTAGGAGAACTTCGTTTGTGTAAATGGATGGCAGATAGAGGGGTTAGGAGAGATAACAAAAAGACAAAATTTATTAAGACCGACAAGGGACCGGAAGTTGTGGAGGGTCTTTATCGCCTACGTCCTGAAGCCACAACGTACATAGTAGGAGAACTTCGTTTGTGTAAATGGATGGCAGATAGAGGGGTTAGGAGAGATAACAAAAAGACAAAATTTATTAAGACCGACAAGGGACCGGAAGTTGTGGAGGGTCTTTATCGCCTACGTCCTGAAGCCACAACGTACATAGTAGGAGAACTTCGTTTGTGTAAATGGATGGCAGATAGAGGGGTTAGGAGAGATAACAAAAAGACAAAATTTATTAAGACCGACAAGGGACAGGAAGTTGTGGAGGGTCTTTATCGCCTAAGTCTTGAAGCCACAACGTACATAGTAGAAGAACTTGGTTTGTGTAAATGGATGGCAGATAAAGGGCTTAGTAGAGAAAACAAAAATATAAGATTTATCAAGGGCTACAAACGACAGGATGTTTTTGAGAGACATGAACGACGGCATCCTTAGGACGTAAAGGAGAAATGGGAAGAAAAGTAAATGGAAAAAAGAAACGCCTGCTATGACATTAGAAAAAAAAGTGAAAAAGAAGACATATGAAATATATTTTTTTTAAAATGAACGAATATTTGATGATAACAGGATGCTGCATAACCAGCGTAGTTAAATTGGAAAGGGAACAAGCTGAGAAGTCTAATATGTTGAAACGAAAAGTTGGATTAAAAAAAAAATCCTGAATAAGGGCTTCTGAAATAGGACTTGAGGGTAGAAGATGCGTACAGACTGCATATCATGATTCGAATTGGTAATACAGAAATTCAATAAATAAGGGAGAAATCGTTAGGGAAACAAGGAGAATAAATGTACTGCTCCGATGGCAAAAATAAATTTCGATTTATTGAAAAAAGCACGAATATGGAAATTAAGGAACGCATATCGAAGCAGCTAATGATTGCGCGAAGAAATTGACGACGAAGGAAGAACAGAAAAAAAAAAAGAAATACAAAAATGGGAAAATAAGAAAATAGCAATAAAGAATGAAAATCAGATTGAAAATTTAAAAAAAGAAATATAAAGGAATAAAAGGAAAAAGTTAAGAAAGAAAATCCACGAAAGAAGTATTAAGAGAAAAGAAGAGATATTAAAGATAAAAAATAACAAAAATAAAATGATTGACCGAAAGAAAGAAAGATAAGATGTAAAATAGAATGAATGTAAAGAAATAAGAAACAGAATAAAAAGTAAGTGGGAATAAATGAGAAAGAAAGAAAGTAATGAAAAGAAAGAAACTAAAAACAAGTATAAAGTACAGCTCAAAAAAGAAAAGAAACGATGAGATGAAAATGAAGAAAAAAATAATAAAAAATCGAATATAAAGAGAGAGATAATAAAAACAGGAATAAATTACAGGTCAAGAAAGAAAGAAACGATGAGACGAAAAGAAAAAAAGAAAAAAGCGAGTTAAAAGAGAACATGTAAAGCCAACAAAAGTAGAGAAATAAAAAAAAGACGTAAAAATCAAAGTAAAGAAACAGTGATCGATATATTAATAAAAATCTTGGGGGAAGAAGGCAGGAAATATATAAAAAAAGACAAATGGTGTTAATTAATTCAAAGAAAGAAATGAAAAGAAAGAATGAACGAAATATTAAAATTAACGCCACTAATGAATGAAATAAAAACAAATTTAAAATCACAAACAGGAAGAAATGAAATTAAGGGACGTTGATAACGAATTATAAGGAGGGAAAAACTAGAAAGATAAACATGGATTAAAAGGAAAGTGGTTAATCTTTAAAAACAATGATAGAAGAAGTCGAATAAGAGTAAAATACTAAAAGGAAAAAAAAATTACAATGGTGATAACACAGGAAAGAGAAAGAAACAAACTGCAAGAAAATATGCAGTTATATTTAACAGGCGCAGAAGGTTGAAGGGAATATAAAGGAGGAGGAAAGAAAGAAAGAGAGAGAGAAAGAGAAGGAAACATCATGAAAAATTAAAAAAGAAAGAAAGAAAGCAAGTAATAACTTTAGGTTTCAAGAATCTATGGCTATTACTTAAATTTAATAAAAAGCAAAACAAAAAGAAAGAAAGAAAGCCAAATCCGAAAAGAAAGAAAGAAAAAAACGTAAGAAATGAATGCTAGAGAAAATGAAGGAAACATAAAACATGGCGATTCAAAATAGAAAGAGCGAAACAAACAAAGAAAAATTAGAAAAGGAGAAACAATCTTAGAAAAAGAATAGCCTGGAATATTTAATCGCGGTACAGAAACTAAGAAGGAAATAAATAAAAGAAAGGAAGGAAGAAATACATCTTTTATAAAGTTCTATCGATTGATAAAAAAGAAGGAAACGAAAGGCGTGTGAACAATGGAGACAGGGACTGGGAGAAAGAGTGAAACAGACCAAGAACGAGAGAAAAAATAAAATGAATACAGAAAGGAAAGAAAAGAAGGAATATTAGAGAGACAAAGAAAAAAAGGAACTATAACAAAACCAAATAAATAAAACCGATATATTGTGAATAAATTAAATTTACGTATACAAATATATATGAAAAATAGAATAGAGAAGAAAGAAAATAAAGGAAAAGGAGTAAATGAAATCATGAAGTAGGATGTAAATGAAAGAAAAAAGGTGATAGAATGTCTCTTCGCATTAATGTAGCTAAGATATAAGAATTAACAAATAAAAAATGACTTGTAAAAATACTGGTTTCAAAATCATTTTGAGATAACAGAAAAAGTAATAATATCAGAGACCCGATGTAGAATAAACTACAAAGAAATATCTCTACAGCACAAAATATACGAATAAAGTAATTCTGCTATAAATGACAAAAGAGAAGAAAATAATAATTAGATAAAAGTGAAAGTGAAAGTGAAAGTAGAAACGCGTCGAGCTGGGATTTTTTCGATAACAGTGATCCATGTCTGGTGGAAGAATGCCAAGGGTCTGAAATCAATGAGTCGAAAAGATAAGAGAACTGACCAATCACAAATAAAGAATCTGTGCTGGAAAAACAAGGCGAAATCATTTTTAAAAAAGTGGATCATATTTAGGGACTGTAATGGAATGGTAGTTGGAGGTGAAGAGAATGGAATGAAAATATGGGTTAAAAAAATAGGATTATTAGAAAGAACTACAGCAAGGGATAGGAAGATGAAAGGGATTCACGCTAACATGAAAATGATATAAAAGTGAGAGAAAAAAAAACAGAAGAGCAAAAAGCAATGAATGGCAGATGGAAGCTTTGTTATGAAATGAAGAATAAGTCTATAGTTAAAAGGGGAAAGTATTAAAAGGATATAGGAATTTAGGGACGAATATAGAAGGCATTATTTTAAATAGAGAGTTGAAAAAAAATAATAACAGAAATAAAGAAGCAACATATTAAATAATCAAGAAAATAAATAAAGAAAAATGGATGAGGAAAGAAGGAAGAAAGGAATATAGGTGTCTAAATTCGGTTTGGGGGATGATAGACAAATGACTTAGGATGGAAAATAGAAAGAAAAAAAAACTGAGGATGTAATGTAAAATTTGAAGAAACAAAGAATACAAAAATGAAAAGACGAGAAAAAAAAATTAAGAACGAGAAACTGAGAAGAAATTAAGAAAGAAATAAGGGTGAAAGTGTAAAAAATGAAAAGAAACAAAGCAATAGAAAATGAAAGCTAGCGAGGAGAAGTGTAGGAAATGAAAGGAAGTGATATTAATGGCGACGTACATCAGATGAATGAAAGAAAGAAAAATGAAAGAAAAGAAAAGGAAAGGAATAGAACAAAAAATAAAAAGGAAAAAAGAAAGGAATTATTAAATTTAGCAAACAAATATAGAACTGCTCGTGAGAATAGAACTATCAAAGAAAATATAGCGGACACCACTAGGCAAAAACTGAATAGCGAATAATGAGTAATAGCACGTAGTTCTACTGCCTCCATATGCACCGCCAAAAATGAAGTAAAAAAATAATAGTATATAATAATTCTTCTTTTTTTCTTGAGTCAGCTCAATATATTCGTAGTGGAGTAACTGGCGGATCAAGATCTTCCTAATCGATATTTTACTTCGATTCTATATTGTGTCTTTGTGTAGTTGATATCAAGAAACGGAAATGAACATTAAAATTCCATGAATTAAAATATACGAAAGACTGAAGATTTAGTCAATGCAAACTGAAGATTTAGTCAATGCAAACAAATATGAAAAGAGTAAAAGAAAGTAAAGGAGGCATAAACAAATGAGGACTGGAAGGAAGAAAAAGAAAATAAAAAGGATAAAGATATGGACGAAAGAAAAAGTAAATACGGAATGCCAGTAATACATTAAAGAATAACAAGATTAATAGATGAGAAACAAAGAAAAGAAATAGATGGAAAAAAGAAAGAAAAATAGACTGTTAGAAAAAACAGAAAGAAAGACAGAAAGAAAAAAATAGTGCGAAAAGAAAATGAGCAACATAACAAAAGAAGAAAAACGATAAAATATAAAGGAAGAAAGAAAATAAGTAAGGAAGAAACAAATATTGAAATAAAGGAAAAGAAAAGAGAGAGAAAGGTTGTGAGAAAGTTAAAGCAGAATCAATGAAGAATATAGAAAAAAGAAAGAGAAACAATAGAAATAAGAGAAAAGGAAAACAATACAAATAAAGAAGGGGAAGGAAAGAAGAGAAAGAAAAGAAAGAAGAACGAACAAAAGAAAAACAAACAAAAGAAAGAAAGAAAATAACAGAAGAACGACAGAAATGGAGAACGAAAAATCAGAATGAACGAAAGAATGGAAAAAAAAACTGAATAAAGACAAAAGAAAGAGAGAAAGAAAGGTAAAGAGAAAGAACGAAAACAATAAAAATAATGACAGAGAAAGAAAAATAAAGGAAGAACGAAGGATCAAAAGAAAAACGAACAAAAGAAAAGAAACGAAAAGAAAGAAGAAAAAAGAAGAACAAAAGAAAGGGAGAAAGAAAAATAGGAAAGAAGGAAAACTGAAAAAAGAAACTAAATAAAGAAAGAAAGAAAGAACGTACAATGGAAACTAAAAAAAGAACGTATGTGTTATAACAGGGTGAAAATATGTTAAGAGAAATATGTAAAATAAACATACAGAAAACGGCCAGAAATAAAAGCCAAATAGAAAAAGATGCTAAGCATGTAACAAGAAATAGGCAAAATAGGAAGAGAAAGAAAGATAAAAGGAAAAAAAAGAAAGATAGAAAGAAAGAAAAAAGAAAGAAAGAAGGAGAGGAAGAAAGAAGAAAAAAAATGAAGGACCCTCCGAAAATGAATTTCGTAACATAAAATGACAAACTAAAAAAGGGAAGAACTGATGAATAATAAAGAACAGAAAATTTGAAAGAAAAAAGGGGACTCAAAATAATAATAAAAATCTTTTTAAATTAAAAGAAATAATATTATATTACCAAATTCATGAGAAATAAAAGGTTAAAGCATTATAAGATAAAAGGCAATGTGAAGACAACAAAACAAAGATAACATGAAAGAGAAAGAAAGTTAGGAAAAAAACAAAGAAAAGCGAGGTGGAAGAAACGTAGAAAAAAAACAAAGAGTCATAATAGACTAAAAAGAAAGATGAAAAAAACCTATACAGGAAAGAGCAAAAAAATAGATAAAAGCAAAAAAGAAAGAAAAAAAGAAAGAAAGAAAGGAAAAAGAAATAAAAAGGGAAAAATGATTGCGAGAAGGAAGCAAGAAAATAGAAGGAAATTTCAACAATAAAAACAAAGATAAGAAAAACGATTATATGAAAAAATCCAGATGAAAAATGAAGAAAAAACGGTAATGATGGAAACTACACAAAGAAAGAAGGAAGCAATATAAAAGATAAAATTAACAGAACAAAAATAATATAAAAGGGAAAGAAAAAAAGGCAAAATGCGAAGAAAATACAAAAGAAAGCAAGAATAAAGAAAGATAAAGAATGAAAAAGGAAATAAAGGAAAAAGAAAGAAAAACAATGGGAAATGAAAGAAAGAAAAAAGTAAACAGAAAGAAAGAAAACGAGAGAAAGGAAGAAAGAAAAAAGAAATAACGAAAAGTTAAAAGAAAGAAAGAACGGAAAAAAGTTAAAAAGAAAGAAAAACGAAAAAGAAAGAAAGAAAGAAAAAAGAAAGAAAAAGAAAGAAAAAAGAAAGAAAATATAGGAAAGGAGAGAAGAAAACAATGAAGATCAAAGAAAGAAAAAGATAAATGGAAAATAAAATGCAGATGAAAGAAATAAAAAGAAAGAAAGAAATAAAAAGAAAGAGGAAAGAAAACAAATAAAAGGAGAGAAAGAAAAAGAAAGAAAAAAGAAAGAATAATACAAACAAAGAAAAAACAGAAAGAAAAGGTAAGTAAAAAAGAATGAAAAAGAAAGAAATAAAAACCAAGAAAGGACGAAAAATAAATAAAGACGGAAAGAAATAAAGAACATTAAAAAAGAAATAAGAAATACGAAAAATGAAGAAAGAATGAAAGAAAATTGAAAACGAAAGAAGGAAAAAACGTAAAAGAATGTCATAAAGAAGGAAAGATAAAAGAAAGAAAGAAAGAAAAAAAAGAAAGTAGGAAGAAAGAAACGATAGAAAAATAAAGAAGGCGAGAAAGGAAAAAAGAACTCAACATAAAAATAAGCGGGATATCGTTTCATTTTGTGAACGAAATATGTAAATAAAAAGAAAATAAAAAATGTGCAATTATAAAGCAGAACAGTAACAGAATATGTCCTTTCCATTTGCTTTTCTTTTCGACCAAAAAAATGATCTCAGTGTGGGTGGAAAGGATTGACAAAAATATCGATTACGTTCCTTTGCTTAAATGTTCAGTAGGGGAAAAGCAAGTATGCTCATGGGAAATCGACACTGCCTCAATCCTATATCACTCCTTGCATCACCCCTCCCCACATAAAAGAAATGAAAAATAAGTAAAATAATAAAACCCCTTTCCTACAACATACATATATACATATATATATATATATATATATATATATATATATATATATATATATATATATATATATATATATATATATATATATATATATATTACTCTATTTAATAGGCTAAATAAAGAAAATCACTGCTTGAGCGATTACTATAAGTGCCGGGTTGGACATGGGATCGGTTAAAAAAAAGAAACGGACTGTAGCGATAGACACTGATTGGCGCGAAAAGGCTGAGAGAGCTAAATGAATGGCCAACCTTATTCAATGCACAGCAATAGGCAAAATGGATGGAAACCTTTGATAGATTTTTCTTTGCCGAATAATGGAGAGGTGTTCTTATATATACCTGGGAATGTCACATTCATATAGTGTTATAACATTCATGTAGGGTTATATCACATATATATATATATATATATATATATATATATATATATATATATATATATATATATACAGACACAAACACACACACACACACACACACACATATATATATATATATATATATATATATATATATGCAGACACAAACACACACACACACACACACACATATATATATATATATATGTATGTATATATATATATATATATATATATATATATATATATATATATATATATATATATATATATATATATATAGGCGTATATTTCGGCAGCATATTTTCGTTAAGACAGGTTTCATGAAATAATTTAGACACGTTTTGTCTACTTATTTTCGATAGGATCCTTTCATATTTTATGACACAGCCTTCCTGACTCCATATATAAAAATGGTAATTTTCGGATGACCACAAAAATTTTTGCCCTTCACAAGCATGACCACTACATACTTACTCTATAATTAACAAAACGCTGATGATGACCTTATGCTATGTCGAAAGTACTCGGAATAAATACAATATGAGCCAATACGGTGTTTTCCTCTCTCTTTTAACAACTGCCCCCCAAAAATTATTCACGAATATGAAAGCACCCTATACAAAATATATAGACAGGACGTGTCTAAATTATTTAACGAAACCTGTCTTAACATAACTATAATATATATAAAACTGACTGTGTGTGTGTGTGTGTGTGTGTGTGTGTGTGTGTGTGTGTGTGTGTGTGTGTGTGTTCGCGAACTACTCGAGAACCATAAGGCATATTTCCACCAAATTTAGAACGTATATTGTAATCGATACTGATTATGTCTGGGCAAAACATTTAGTCATTTTTCAAAAATCAATAACCGATAATCGATAAATATAACGTTTAAATGGGAATGTCCATTAGTTTGGTTGTTTGTAAACTTTCAGACTTGAAGTCTAAACTCGAAGGCCGATTTTAATGAAACTTGATAAGTGTATGCAACTTACTTACGCTTGTTATACGCTATATTGATTTTCGTTTCTCTCGACACTGGCAACCCAGGGTGCCTCAAAGGGACACCCAAAAATTCAAACTGCCTCGATTTTGATGTAATTTTGCATGTTTGTTACGCTCTTACAAGGAGATAGAAATCGGTTGTCAGATTTTTGAAATGCATGAGGGAGGCCCCATGATGGCCCTATGAACCCCTTGATGCCTCAATTGCTTTTCATGTGTATTTTGTAGCAGTATTCCTCAATTTCAACGAGAATTCCAGTACATATTGAGATTATACCGAGTAACTGAAGTAGCCACTTGGAATTCACTGAAAATCAACACTGGAACCCCCACGAGTTAGGAGCCCAGCAGGGAACCCCGAAATTTTCAATTAACTCTACAGCCTTGGCCATAAAGTCGATTAAGTAGAAAACTTTTAAAAAGATGTGATTTATTATTTCAATTACTATTAGTCTTAAACCTGTCCTATGGCTTGAAATTTGGGACCCCTAGGGTGAACCAAAGGGAGTCTCAAATTTTCAAATTGCTTCGATTTCCACTGAATTTTACATGTATGTTACAATCTTAAAATGAATCAAAAACGATTATCGGATTTTGAAAACTACATAAGGGGCCCCCAAGATGAACCATGAACACATTGTCGCCCCATTAGTCTCTCAATTGTAGTGGTTAACAGCATTCCGATGAAAATTTGCACATAATTTGTGTTTAGATCAGTCAACTCAAAATCAAAACTGACACCCATGTGTCATAAATACATTATGAAAAATATCAGAAATATACTGAAATTGTTTAGTTTGCATTAACTTGACAGCAAAAATTAAATCCTTACTTAAGAAAAAAAAGAATAAGTGCAAACGAAAGTGTGCACCGATGAGAGACGTGCACGTAGGTATAAGACGCATGTGAGAGATTGATCAAGATGTGTAGTGTGTACAATTGATTTTGCTCCACGTGCAATGGTCCATCGAATTATGTAGTGCGTACTATCGATTTTGCTTCACGTGTAGTGTTCATTAGTGCTATGTGATGAAATAAATGCAAAAAATCTCATTCGCATCAAAGTTGTCATCCAGTAAAAAAGTAGACTGCCTTCATGCATGTATGTTTTGAATTTCTGATACTTTAAATTTAAATTTGTGAAAATCGTATTATTAAAAGGTTTAAGCACAAATACCAATTTTTAATTGTGTATCTATTATATTCTAATCAGCGTTTAATAATGCTTACTAACTCATATATTTGGAAAGTTGATCCCTAAAATTTTGACAGTTTTATTCTGAAAAAAGCAGTTATAATAATGTAATGACCCTCTTTCGATTCATTTATAGTTATGCTAAACTTAGCGTGTACGTTTTAACGTTCATAGTGAGTAGGTTTCAAGCATTATCGTTACTAACATGTTTTGTCTATTCCATGTTTGAATGTTTCACATTGTGTAACGGTTAGCGATACAGAAATTAGTGTACCGAGTTCAAATTCCGGTGGAGTTTTTTATACTCACTTACGAATTGATACACTTGGGGAAAGTATTGTATTTATTCTCACAGCCCAGTTATGAGTTAAATAGTACAGCAGACAATGCTGTCTAGCCTTGGCTGGCAAATAGTTTTGGAGAAGGAAAATGAATTACAAGACGTAATACTCAGCCATCTCAAACTATACAAAGACGATCTGAAATAGAATGTACGTGCAATATCAGGTTAGACACCAGAATTAAATATGGAATTAATTACTCAGAATTGTAGCCAACGAGCTCAAGGAAAGTTTCATTTGTCTGCAGAAGCATGTCTTTTTAGTTTCAAAGCTCATCTCACCTGTGAGAAAACTGTCCCGAATTCACTGCTTTATCAGATCATTGCAAAAGTTAGCTCTATATTAGAAATTTAAAAACCAAATTTTTCATACTCACAAAAATAGTCCATAGTCACCAATGTTTATAACAAATGTCGCCCATTATTCTTCAAGCTTGTTGATGCAATTTTTGTATAAAGAACGTGTTTTTTGGCTGAAAGAATGATGTGATGTAACCTTCGACTATCAATCCGTTATGTGCCATGTGAGGTGCACGCTTAAGCGATCATCTATCTTTCGATACATGATGGATGTGGTATATTTCTTCCTGCAGTAAATTGCCATTTCATTCTGCGGTAGACCAGTTGCCATCCAAGGCTATAGAAGCCTGTCTATCCCGCTATTTACCCATAGATGGGGGGAGAAGAAGAGGATCCATAGCTTTCCCAAGGTTATTAGAACGTAAGTGAATGTAATGGATTTAACTGGAATTCGAACTCGGCTATCCGATTTCTCAATCTGAGCCGCTATCCATTACTCCACCGTTGTTGCCATTTCAGTTGTTCTGTAGAGATAGGAAAAATGAAAATCAGAAGGAATCAAGTTAAGAGAATAAGGTGGACGCTGGAGAATTTCCCATTTCAAATCTAAAATCTTTGGCAAGAGCTGTTTTGCAAAATGCTGTTTTGCGTTGGCGTGGTGAAAAATGGACGTCCGTTTTTCTTGAGTCGTTTAAGATCGGTGACTTGGTCACAATACGTCTTTGCAATTGTTTATTCGACGGCTGGAAAAAAAATTAAATGTGAAGAATAATTCCTCTGCAATTCCAACAAACGGACAGTAACACGTTCATTGGCTACAAGTGCGCTTTAGCCACGGGTTCTACACATTTAGAAGTTTGCTTCCAGCCTGCGTCGAACGTTAGCATAACTGATACATTTTTCATTGGCGGTGACAATTCAAATAAATCGATTTTAACAGGAAAGCAATCGCTGCACAAACATGGTCGTGCTTTTTCTGTTCCGTCAGAGAATGTGGCATCCACGTGTCGAGTTTGGAAATAAATCCAAGTTGTCTTCAAATGGCGAAAGGCAGATGAGCTATCGATTTTGTAACTCTTAGCAATCTCTCACGTCGATATACTTGGTTTATTCACTATAACAGCAAGCAAGCAGTCTTCATCGACGTCGGAAGTTGACCTAGAGAATGGTTGCTCGATTAGGGTAAAATCAACTAGACGAATTCTGCCAAACCATTTCTTAACTGCCCGAAGAACAGGATCACGATCCAGATAAACGTTGTAAACGTTATTTTTGTCGTCGTTTCGATGTCTACTCCATTTTGAAATTCATAGCAAAATTTCAGTTTTCATTACCCATCTTTAAGGTGTTCATTTGCGTACATTCGAGATTCAAGTTAATAGTCAGCACTCGCACGCATCCCAACATTAGATTTGTCATCATCTCTCCCTGCTTCCTTTAATCGTCTCCTGGTGGCGGTGGCGCAGATGACTGAAGAGTCAGCAGTTGTCGCAGTGGTGTGTGGGTGGTGGACGCGGCTGGTCGAGTCAGGTCCTCCTGGCAGCTCGTCGCAGATACTCTCCCTGTTGACGTTTGAACACGAAAGTCTCGGTCTGTACCCACTGGAAGGTCCATTTTCAGCAGTTTCCCCAGGCCTCACCGTCAATGTTGGCCTGTGTCAAGGATGTCTTTTACTAGTCATTGAAGCGTTTTAGGACTCCGCGTAGCCTATTGTTGCTAGCGTGTTCTATAAACAGGAGGATAAGTGGTAGACGAGTGGGACGCATTTTTAGGTCCGCGACACTTCTAGAGGAGGCGAAGTTGATGGATGGCAGCCTCGATTCTACGTTCAGCATTTGACAGCGTCTGACTCGCAACTGAATGATGCAAGGCTTCAAGCTCGAACACAAAAGTAATCGGTACGGAATCAAATGCATGTGTCAAGTTGGTGTCATTTTATTTTAACAATGAAAACTTCTGCAATGATCTGATATAATTGCGCAGGTAAATAGTTATTGAGAGGGGGATTTTCATAATTATTTCGTATTTCTTAACGTAAGTAATTCTTTAGAAAATATCATTAGCTATTCCAGGTCACTTCTGAAGTCTGTGTCACATTTCCCGGTGTATTTACAACACTACTATGAGAGTTAAATTTATCTGCCTCCTTGATTCTGTTGTCCTCAGTTTGATAGCTACAGCTCAGGCTTATACCGGTTATTGGAGATAACATATTCGACCTTCTTACAGTTAATAGACCCAGTTTGTTAAATAGTGAAAAAAAAAAGCTTTGTGCTCCTGAGTGCTATAATCTTCAAACATCCCTCGGTCATTTTCTTACACAAGGATTTCCTCTGTCTATTTGCGATAGCTTGCTACAGTTTCCTTGTCGTTTCAATTCGTATATCTTCCTAAATTCTCCTCGGTAAGAAAGCATCACTCTCTCTACAAGAATTAATTCCTCAGCAACATAATTGTTCTATATTTGTTGGCATTGTATGCATGTCTAATTTAGATATATATATATATATATATATATATATATATATATATATATATATATATATATATATATATATATATATATATATATATATATATATATATATATATATATATACGACTCTCTTCGACAGAATTGAGTCACTCTCAGTCACTGTGTGTTTATCCGAAATTAAACACGCTAAAATTCACCTAGATTCCGTACCGTACGCTGATGTCTTAGCGGGTAGAAGTTCGGACTGACGCAAATTCAGTTGGGTTTCGATCCTAGCTAGAGGCAACCGGACGTCTAGTCACACTGATGAGCTGTGAAACAGCGGAACAGTCTGTCTGTGGATGACAAAAATATGTATATATATATATGCGTGAATTCTTGTTAAAAGAGTCGGTATCCCTCAAGGCTAATGGGTCTACCTTTAAGCCCGGCACTCTTAACCAAGTTGGCCACAAAGAGCAGTACCAGACCAAATTTACATGATTTGTCGAAAATTATCTATATTTTCTTTCAGCTCTTGTCTAGTGTATTTAAGGCAAATCCCTGCCAAAAGTGATCTGCATAAATATAAATGTGGTCTCAATCGTTAATTTCTGTCTTCTTAATTCTTATACTTTTATTGTTCTCTCACCTTCATTGCGCTGCTTGAGGTGAAATGATATAAAACAATATTCCGCTATTTCTGTCAGACTTGAATAAAATGGTGTGTGTTCGTAGTATACAGAATCCGAAAAACATTGACAAATCAAAGTGTAAAAATGTTGTTTCTTTCAATTGTTTACGCGTTTCGACTTCTTCAGGTCAAAACGATAGAAACACGCACAGACACAGACACACACACACGCGCGTGCACACACACACACACACGCGCGAGCGCGCACGCGCGCACACACACACACACACACACACACACACACACACACACACATATATATATATATATATATATATATATATATATATATATATATATATATTGTCATCCAGAGACAGACTGTTTCGCTGTATCACAGCTCATCATTGTGGCTAGATGTTCGGTTGCTTCAAGCCGGGATCGAGGCAGAGATCTTACCCATGTGTTTTTTTTATGCAAAATAATATATATATATATAAATAGAAATACAAACTTATACTTGGGCAATAAAATATAATCTTATGTAAGCCAAAATCACATTGCCTACGTCAAACTATAAGCAAATCCACACACACACACACGCACACACACGCACACACATACACACACACACACACATATATATATATATATATATTTACAATAGATGATATTCTTGTCTAAGTATATGTTTGTATTTGTATTTTCTATGTTATAGTAGAAGAAATTAAGGATTCAACATTGAAACACACACACGTGCATATATATATATATATATATATATATATATATATATATATATATATATATAGAGAGAGAGAGAGAGAGAGCTAGAAAGACACTAAGTGAGAGTGAGTAAGTCTTGACGATATATTTCACCTACATTGAACACTTAAAGCGTATTTCATTTTCAAGATCCTTATTATTCTTTAACGCATATTAAAGAGCATTCTATATTCTCAGAGCCTAGTAAGGGAAGGAGTAGAGTGAATCAGCGGGCAAATTTCCTAATGAGTTACTGTGAATCCATAGCAGAGATGTGACAAGGAGAGACGCTCACACATGGTTTAGAGCAACAGGTATCTAGAAGTAGTGTAAAACTTCTTACATAGGATATACCACAATCACAGTTTCACACAGATACACTTGCCATTTATAGGACCATAGTACCGTCAGATAGCACATCAATAAACAGCGTATCTATCATAATAACGTTAGACCGATATTCACAAATAATACCAAAATACTAGCAAGAATAAATAGTAAATACAACCTTAGGATACTTGAAGCACTACACATAAACAAAATCATGTGCAGGACGACTATTGATCGTCAACTCAACGCCAACCGACTCAACATCGTAGATTTAAAGACATCCAAACTAAAAAATCTTTTCGTCGACTTTTTAAAAACAAATACAAAAATTTATTAAGGATTATTTTTAAAACATCATTTTTTTTTTAAAACGAATAATAGTAATTTATTAAGAATAAATTTTTTAATATATGACTTCATTTAGTTAATTTGCAGTGTAACACTGGCATTCAAGTCGCATTAAAAATTTCCAAAATACTTATATTTATATCTAATTGTACATGCCACATGTGAATCTGGCTTGATATTATTGCGCAAACTGAGCGTGTCTACGTAAATAATTCTTGTGCGTAGTAATTGAGACAAATTTAGACAAGAACGATCAGTTCTGTGCATAGCTTTCCGTAGTCATCCGCGTTTAGCTTTCCGCAACGAATGTATGCAAACAACGCATGCAATGGCTGCTGCCAACGACACGATTAAATACCGAATTTCACTCTCGATAACTCCAAAACGGTAGATTTTATCAAATTTATCAGTCCAGATTCGAATGGGGTATGAACAATTACACATAAATGTAAGTATTTTGTAAATTCATTTTACACACACACACACACACACACACACACACACACACACACACACACACATATATATATATATATATATATATATATATATATATATATATATATATGGGTAACTATACTCGTGTCGAAAAATCTTCGAACTCTTGATTTACCAATAGTTAAATCAATCTCGAAGGGGAAAAAGGTTTTAAAAAGGAAAGAGCCAGGAACAAAAATGTCTGTCGAAAATAATCGCACCGATACAGGTTCAAGGCCCAAATAAAAAAAACCCCATATTAACTAAAGAGCTCGATACAAACGTAGAGCAAACCTAGTCAAACATGATGCGCATTAGGTTTGACTATATATATATATATATATATATATATATATATATATATATTATATATATATATATGTGTGTGTGTGTGTGTGTGTGTGTGTGTGTGTGTGTGTGTGCTTCACTACTATCTATCTATCTATCTATCTTCCTTATCTATCTATCTATCTATCTTTCTATCTAATTCTGTTCATAATATTTAAGAGCTCGATACAAACGTAGAGCAGACCGAGTCAAATCTTATGAGCCAGACAAACCTACCAAGGTTTCACTTAGGCAGATCGTCAGGGTCGGCCAGCTGACCCTGACAATCTGCCTAAGTGAAACCTTGGTAGGTTTGTCTGGCTCATAAGGTTTGACTATATATACATATATATATATATATATATATATATATATATATATATATATATATAAGTAAGTGTGTGTGTGTGTTTATATATATGTATATATTAATAAATATACATAAATAAAGTACAAATCGGTGTAGGTTATTATGTTTATTTATTAATGAATACTTAATAGCTCCGTTATTTACCATTGGACACTATTTTTCATGAATGTGGCGGAGATGGCTGCGAAGACAGTCAAAGAGAGATTGACGAGGTCATTCGCGTGAATTTCCTCCTGGTGGACAATTCAGCGTGATGAAGAAGCCTACATATTAGCTAGAAGGGTCTCCCTCGCGGTTCGAAGGGAACTAAGACAGATGACATCTAGCAAACCAGTGCATTAACGAAGTGAATGAAAAGTACAATTGTTATATGATGTTTAAGGAGAAAAAGAACCAAATATTCGGTTGGCATGTTCCCGCCGTTTTTTAAAATTATGGAATCGATGTTTTTCGAGAATTCTATTTCGAAATCATTTTATAATCTATTTTCTGTTTTTCGAGTTAATTTCTGTTTATTTTCATATCATTTAAATGGAATGTCAAGTTAAGAAAAATGAGTATTTTCTACACCTCCTTTTTCTTTTAATCTAGATTCTAATCCGCAAAGGCTGTGCGCGACATTTGTGCTGTGTATGGAGAGGATGCCATAGCTGAAAAAAACTGCTCGTGATTGGTATGCCAAGTTCAAAAATGGAAATTTTAACCTCAGAAACGCACCTCATTCTGGCCGTCCAGTTGGGTTCAATGAAGAAAGATTGAAGCAACTTTTGCACGAAGATTGTCGTCAAACTACAAGTGAACTGGCAAAAATAATAGAATGCTCACACACTGCTATAGAGAAGCATCTTCACTCGATGGGAAAGCTTCAGTAGTGTGGAGCATGTGTTCCGTATGCTTTATGTGACAAGAACAAAAATCAACGAGCCACAATCTCCGCTGGTTTGCTTGCTCGTCACCGCTCAACTCACCGCGCATATATCATATATAAATAATATATATATATATATATATATATATATATATATATATATATATATATATATATATATACATTCATATATATATATATGCATACACAATTTTTATATATATATATATATATATATATATATATATATATATATATATAGTTAAACAAATGAATCTGAATACGGTAGAACTGAGAACGTAAGCGTTCTAGCGTTTGCGGGGACATTGTTTATTGATGCATTTCACTCCAAGGGAGACAGACAATAAAACCAATCAGATGTAAATGGTTTACTAAGGATGAAAAGCAATAGAGTTATATCTAGGAATTTCAACTGTAAAATATATATATATATATATATATATATATATATATATATATATATATATATATATATATATATATATATATATATATATATATGCCGAATCATAGAAGCATTTATATATGATGTGGAAGTGCATCGTTCTTCAAAAGCAAGCTTTAACTGGCGTACAGCCGAGTGATTAGAACGAAAACGTAAAGATCATGTGATCTAGGTTCGAATTACAACATCGTTTATTATTCAAGTAGACATTTTTGACAATATCGGTCTAGGAAAACGACTCCAGCTAATATCATCTTTGGGAAGAGGCTGATATCTATATAAGGCTATAACCAATTATTTGTGCAAGAATGTGTGTAGACGAAACTCTTTGGATGATATCGATAGTTTTGCCGGGAAGAATTCCCAAGACATTCTGACCTATGGTTTTAACGGACTGTTTTTTTTTTTCACTTACTGATCCCGCCGAAACATTCTTTCCCATTAATTGTAACTTAAATTTGCAATGAATGGCTTCAGTATAAAACAATATCAGCTCGGTGTGTGAATCATCTGCAAAAGAGAAGTCGCTAGACCCCACAGGAGAATGTTTTCAGAAACGAGAAGACGGATATTATTACCTGATTAATTTCGAAATACATCTGTGAGATGATCGCGGCCAAATCAGCGGTGATTTTGCCTTCAGATCCTTAGGAGTTTGGGGCTTAGCCAGCATTAAAATCATTCACTGAAGTGGCCCTGCTGATGGGGTCCAAATACCAAAATGTGACAATGCAACAAGACTTGTGAAATATCAATATAAATGACTTTAAAAGAGATTTTGAAAGCTTGAAAAATTGTAAATCAGTTTCCTTCAATCAAATTATATACGGGTAATATATCCCCTTCAAAATAGTAGAATCCGAAATTCTGTTTTCCGCAATCCTTAAAATGAAGCGGATGAGCTTGCAGTTGAGAATAGAAGCACAGAATGATCAGTAACAGGTAAGTGCCTTCATTAAAAAAAAATGCTATACACAGAACCCTGCCTATCCACAAGCACAAACTCTCACTCACATGTAAGCTTCGTTTTCGGAAGAATTTTTTTATAAAGGAGAAAAAAAACCTTCACACTTAATATAAAACAAAGAAAGAGAAATGTTTGGGGAAGTTTAAGAAGAGGCTGCAGTTGCAGAGCTCTCATTTTATTCTCAGAAGATCTGGAAGTAATGGGATGTGTACCGTGAAAAGTATTTGAGTATATTTAACCATCAACAACTTGAATAATCTGTTAATGTTTCATGGGCTATTGGAGATCAGCGGGTATTGAGGTTGAACTTTGTTTTCCAGTAGCAGGGTCAACATTCCTAAATGACTCATTGGTAAATCTTGCATTTATGAAGTTACCGTTTACAAGGTTTCATGAGATCACATCATTTCTTGGAGTATTTGCCTGTAAGTAAAGCCAAATAAATTGCAATTGCAATCTCTCCATGCATATTTCTTGAATAGAAAAAACGCGAAAAATAGTAATAAACCGATGCAAAGAATACATAATTCCTGAGTAATCTCTTGTAAACCAAATATTACATTTAAAACCCAAACATTTTTCTTTATTTTCTCATATAAAATGAGTTAATTTGTTATTGTTATAGCACTCGTCATAACTTTGTCGTTTCGAATATAGTTTGTGTGGTTTAAATGATTTTAGTATAGAATCCTGAAAGTGATGGATTATCTTAATATAAGATCCCATAATGCACGAGAAGCAATTAGTCATACTTTCGCAATGGATCGCTAAAGAAGGATCAAGGGGAGAGAGAGAGAGACAGAGAAGGTCACGGAAAGCTGGCTGACCTGTTGACACATGTCTCTCTATGACTCTCCCTCACTCATTTCTTCAACAACTGATGTCTTATGGGTATGTCCACAAGCCAATCCACTTACATAAAGCAAGTAAAAAGAGAGCTGAAGTAAATTATGTATCGGTGATAAAGACTGTGATTCAGCGTTGGGGTTCTCCTGAGGAATTGTCGATTGACCACTAGAACTCAGAGATGACAAGCAATGCAAAATAAAATTAAAATAAGCAAAAATAACTTACGCTTTAATCATATATATATATATATATATATATATATATATATATATATATATATATATATATATATATATATATATATATATATATATATATATATATATATTACCCGTTTGGCGAAAAGATGTGTGCAACCTTTTTCTTGCACCGTTAAAAGTTTATGTCAGAAATCTAATATTGTTTATAAAGTTATATATGATAAAGTATATTATTTTGTTAAGAATACATATATATTTTAATATTCAATAATGTTTGACGCTACATGATCTTTACAGATGAGTCGATGAGCAAGAAAAGCTACTCTAATTCATACGTTATAACTCTTCTCAATAAGTAATATCAATGCATTCTTAAAACAGAGCTTTTTTATGAATAAGAATGCTCAGTAGAAAAAAAAAAGTTAAATGATTATAATGAAATTAATTCAAAATCAGTGTTAGTAAAAAAATCCTTTTCAATGTAAAAATGAATTAAAAATGACAGAATCAATATTCTTGTTCTTTTCATTGTCAGTGTTTTTTTTGTAATTTTTTTCATTACGCAAATTCTGCCTTCGTCATGATTTTTTAATTAATAATTTATGTTCCTTTTGGTCGATCGTAGATGAATTAGAGCAAACGTCACTCCATCTATTTCTTACAAATGGCGGCGATAAGCCGAGAGGAAATTAGAACCGGTCATATCGGAAACAAGCCTCGTTCTGACATGCAAGCAAGCCTCCTAACATCAAAAGCTTTCTCTATTTTTTTTTCTGCGGACTATTTTAGTGTTTTTTCAATCTTCTACACATTTTCCTACAATTTTTATGCATGTAATTATTTTTCTAATCCTATTCTTTTGTAAATTTCATTCAGATATTGTTGTTTGTCTATGAATTTTCTTTGGCGTTCTTTTTTTAGTTTTACTTTTTAGTCTTGTCTCAATGTTCAATGTTCTTCCTTTCTTATTTTCCTGTCCTTCGTAACGAGATCTTTTTTAATCTGCAGATCGTTTCCATTTTCTCAGCCTTTTATTTAATTTCTTTTTTCTCTTCAATCTCGTCTACGATTCTGCTTGATTTCGTATGTTTTCTTTTTTCACCCTAAATCCGTGTGTATTTTATATTTCTATTCATATTAACTTTAACTCACGTTCCTTTCTATATGAAATAATTTCTCTCTTCTTCATTTTCACATTTTTTACAAGCGTTAACTATTTTCTTTTCCCTTCATATGCTTATTTGATGTTGTATATAAATTTACATAGGGTGCTCTAGGGACATCAAATGTGAGTTTATTGACTGCAAACAAATATTATCATTCAAATGACCACCGTATCAATATGAACATGACATAACGTAAGTGGGGATGTTACGGACACAAATAGTTTTACACTGAATTCACTTTCAGATGTATGGGAAATATTAACTCGGCAACTTATAAAGAAAATGAAAAGGAACACATTGCTGGTTGATTCAAACCCCAACCACAGGAAAGGAATAGAAGCCTAGCTTTATATAAGCAGCCAGGCCCTTATTGTTCAAGGTCAAAAACAAGATAACGGACTTTACTCAGGAATGTGTAATCCTTGGATGAGAAAGAGAAAATATTCTAAGCGTTTAGCCATAGTAAACATGGCGTGGCAATCTAAAAAATTCAGGACATAATCACCAATGAACACGGTAGTTTGGTTAATGCCATTTTCATTTATTTACATTATTCGGACTATTGTCCTTATCTTTGTCGCCATATTTATTACAACGTTTCGGCCATTGTACGCTCCGGCCTTCTTCAGGTGGTTGAAATGTCGAACTGAACTTTTTATTTCGCTCACTGGTGTAGATTGTTCTAGTTCCACGTGCCATGTTTAATGGATGTCAGTTATCAGTTAATCTCCTGTTAATTTTCCCTCTGAATGTTCTCCACTGCCTTAACTGGTTATTAAACTCACACTCTTTAGGTCCTGTCACTGGATCTAACCAACGCCTTTATCCACTGTGCCATGTGTTATCGAGGACACATGGCACAGTGGATAAACCACCTGAAGAAGACAGGAGCGTACAACAGCCGAAACGTTGTAATAAATATGCCGAAAAAATGAGGACAATAGTCAGAATAATGTAGATAATATACATAATACCTCATCTCAGAAATATAGACAGCCATTTTCATATATCAGGTATCATAGACACGCGTCCAGCGAGCTGTCTGCTGTCCGCGAACTTTTTTTTTTCGGCCTGCAAACGTAACAATTATTTTTCTCAATTTCTAATAAGTTTAATAAATGTGTCCCTCGTCTCTTCCACAGGCACGCGGTCTCACAAAATAATCAAATGGCTCGAAACGATTGACCCACCACACGTGTATGTTGTGACCAAAGACAGCAGCTAAATTTTGGCAGGTTTAAGATTCAAATGCAGGTAATTAGAATTCTATGGAACATTTCTCATGAAAATCGGTAATAAAAAGAAACGATGTTTTCGATAACATTCTTGACTACCCTATCCAAGTCTCATATGTGTATTCGTATAAATTACTAAACAGTAACATTATTTAAACTTCGGATAGGTTGTCCTTATCTTTGTTGCCATATTTATGATGTTTCGACTGCTGTACTCTCCGGCCTTCTTCAGATGATTGGAATTGAACTGAACCATTTATTTTGTCCACAGGATTAAAGTCTTCTAGTTCCACGTGCTATGCCTCTAAAGGGAGAAAACAGATACTGAGACATCCAGAACTTTTGTCATATAACTCAATCATTATACAACGGAAAATTTCAGATGAAATTTCAAATCATAATTATATTCTACGCTACATCAAAATCAAACAGCTTTAGTCCAAATATCTGGAAGGTGTTGTAACAGAAGAAGGAAAATATTGCACCGAAATTAGAAGCTGATTCGAAATACCGAAACATGCCTTCAATAATCTAAACAAAATATTAAGAGAAAGGAAAATAATGTTGGAAACAAGGAAAAATGTCCCAAGCCACTAATATTATTCTCGTCGATGTTGTAGTGAATGCTTGATAATTTTCTCGGAGATGAAGATAGACTTGATTCAAAAATCTCTGTGGTTCTACGGATAAAATAATGAGAATATAATGAGAGCCAGAAGTAAGTAACTACGAAGCTTTAAAAAAAATGGAAACAAAAAATGCACTTAGAATCAGAAATAGTTGCAATTTCTAGGACACACAATGAGGAAAAAGATTAAGAAATGTGGACAGACACAAGAAAGATCGAGCAAACAACCTAACGAACTTTTTGTAAATAGACGGGAAAACTGGAAAGCGGTTTGATACTAAGAAGACAAGCATCGATAAAACCGTCAAAGGAAATTATGGAGACCCATGTTTGCACGCGTTCTAGAGGAATGCAGAAAAAAGAAGAAAAAAAGTAGTAGTTAGATTTTGATTTCTTAAACTAGCTCTGAAACCATTTCAGTAAAATAAGTCGCGAGGTCTCTTGGATATAATTGAATTCTCTACACAGGCGTAATGTTTTTGTTTTCTTGTGGGCCCTAGTTTTAGTTATCCCTCAGCGTCGCGCCTAAAAAGTGAATATATAAATGAATTAAAACCAATAAAATCAGCATCTTCATATTATATTAGGTTGATTCATGAGTAATGTCAATTTTAGAGAATCAGTTGTAATTTCGATGTATTAACCCAATTCTTAATCCTAACTAGCAGAGAAAAAAAATGACTTTGGAATACATTACCGTAGTACAAAATGCAGTGGATGAATCTCCAAACAGACAAGCAAATAGCTGACCTCCATGAAAGCAAAATAATAGTGAGCGTGTGATATCGTTCGGGCATTAAGCACTTCTTTTTTATGTGCGCTATCCCTTCAGGACGTAGGGGATCATGGCCCTCGTCTTCCCCCTATCACTTGTAGCTTTGAATAAGTTCCGTCCTCTATCACCTCCACCAGACTATGTTCTGTAATCCGGTTGCTTAAGCCCGCTATGTATGTCATACGTTACTTTCAACTGTCTCTCTTTCCCTCTATTCGACCTGTGTGTATTAGATTCTCGAGACACTACTTCCTTATTACGTGTCCCAGAAAATTCAGCTGCCTCTTCGCGATGTTAAGTATAAGCCTCCTATTTGTCTGCATCCTCTCTAAGAAATTATCATTGTTCACGGGGCTCGGCCCATGATATTTTTAGCGTCCTTCTGTAGAACCACATCACCGTTGCCTCGATTCTCTTATCCATCTTTGAGGAAAACGTCCAAAATTCGCTGCCGTAGAGAAGGACAGATGTCACGTAAAAGCTTTGTATTCTTTTCCTTGTTGCCAATAAATCCTCCTGTCTCGCAATAACCTCCAATCTCAAGATCAGTGGCCTTGCTGTCGGATTAATGGACTGGAATGTTCTTTGATTTGCACACCATTCCTGAGAAAAAAATCTCTGAACCGTTGTATCTTCTTTTCTTTCTAGGTGTCGTGTCTTTTCAGGACGTAGGCGAACATGTCTCTCCACTTCCCTCTATACCTTGCAGTTCTCAACAATTTCCTTTCCTCTGCTACCTTCCTCAGACTGTCATCCAATTGCTTAAGCTCGCTAGGTATGTCATGCGTTTCTTTCCCTTGTCTCTCTTTCCCTCTATTCGACCTGTGTGTATCAGATTCTTCAAGCCCTCCTTTCTCATTATATGTCCCAGAAACTTCAGCTGCCTCTTGCTGATGTTAATCATGACACTGCTCTTTGTCTGCTTGCTCTCCAAGACCTCATCCTTGCTCACCCGTTCAGTCCATGGTATCCTTAACATACTGCTGTAGAACCACATCTCCGTCGTCTCGAGTCACTTCTTCCTCTTTGAGGAGACCGTCCGACATTGGCTGCTGTAAATGAGGACAGATGTTGCCTAAGAGCTTATCACTCTATTCTTTGTTACCAAACAAAAATCCTCCTGTCTCGTAATACTATATCTACCGTTTGGAATGCGTCTTTGGCCGTCCTAATATGTCTTCAGATCTCAGCGTCGCACTTACCGTACTCCGTCCAAACTCTTCCTAGATATTTAAACTTCCGCAAGTTCTTAAAACACAATCAAACGATGAATCACATTTATTAGCCCAGCGAAAAACTTTTAAGCGGTGTAATGATTAGCAAGTATGTCTCTGGGTCTGTCTATATTTCTGAGATAAGGTATTATGTACAGTATTTACATTAGTCTGACTATTGTCCTCATCTTTGTCGCCATATTTGTCACAACGCTTCGGTCGTTGTACGCTCCGGCCTTCTTCAGGTGGTTGGAATTTCGAACCGAACCCTTTATTTCGATCACTGGGGTAGACTGTTCTAGTTCCATGAGCCATGTTTGATGGATATCAGTTATCAGTTATCTCCTGCTAATTTTCCCTCTGAAAGTTCTCCACTGCCTGAACCGGGTATTGAACTCTCTTTGGGTCTGTCACTGGATCTAACCAACGCCTTTATCCACTGTGCCATGCGTCCTTGAGAACAGTCTACCCCAGTGATCGAAATAAAGGGTTCGGTTCGAAATTCCAACCACCTGAAGAAGGCCGGAGCGTACAACGGCCGAAACGTTGTGACAAATATGGCGACAAAGATGAGGACAATAGTCCGACTAATGTAAATAAAGTATGTCTCTCTTGATCAATTACGGTTGGATAGTGATTTCGATCGTTACTGGTTGATGCATGCTTTAAGAATCGTGCCACTAGGCGAATCGTTTTAAGTCCAGCGGCCGCAGCGTGTCCATATAAGTTGGTTCGAAAAGCAGCCAGCGATCGTCAGCTGTAAAAGTTTTGTTGTCCTGCACGAAAACAGAAGGGCCGCATCCAGCAAGATCACCGGAAAAGTTTGGCAATACGATTTGTTCTACCAAACCAACAATATTGGCCTCTCTATCAAGGAAACGATTGTGAGGTTTTCGATCGATTCAGAACGTTTTGATGCAGGAGAAAGCTTTCTCTAATGGAAAGCAGATTCAATTGTTACTCGAAAACAATTCACATCAAAACCATTTATTTTCCTAAAATTGTATCGAAATTTTGCATACGCCAAAGCAAATAAACGAGAACATATCATTCATGTAATGGACCATTAATATATATATATATATATATGTGTGTGTGTGTGTGTGTGTGTGTGTGTGTGTGTGTGTGTGTGTGTGTGTGTTAGCGTCATGAAATAATTTGTAAAATAATTGATCTCCTGTATCATAATTAGAGGAATTTTGTAAAAAATAATGTAGAAGTATTTGATTAGCATTCAAACATGTCACCACTAGTACGAAGTTTCTAAAATCGTATATAAGTCTGATAGTACTATGACACTTTCTGGAACCGTCTAGAATTTCCTGAAGTTTTCTGCAACTTTATCGAACCTTTTCGAACTTGCTTTTGTTTATTTTTACGTGTGTATGTTATGATATAGCTACACACTGTGAAATGAATTACAATTCATAAGTACTATCCAAAGACCTCATCATTACATTGAAAAGAAAAATCTTCTGAAATATTTTGTATATAGTTTCGAAGTATATCTAATTTTCAGTTTGGCGATGACTTTTGTCAAGAAGTAAAACAATCTAATGCCTTTTTCATTACTTTTGAAGAAATGTTTATCGATTCATGACACAGGAACATAGTGTCACAAAAAACATTATATTTTTACATAACCCTAATACATATACAGTGTTGTTCGTTAAAAGTGACTCACCTGATTTTTTTTACTAAATGTTCTCTCCTCCGATGAAACGAAAGTTGAGTTAAATTCAAAGAAAAAGCGATCTAAAATCCGAAGAAGAAGCTTTGGAAGCTCTTTGAATGTAGCAGTAAGTACTGTCAAGCATCCGTTCAGTATAATGTTCTGGGGATGCTTTTCTTTTCATGGAACTGGTTTCTTAAAACCTATTGAAAAGACCCTCAGGAGCAAGCAGTACAAGATAATTTTAGAGTCTTGTCTGCTCCCTTCTGCTGAAAGGGTGCAAAACGACCCCACCAAGCTCATTTTATGCAGGATAATGCTCCCTGTCACAAATCAAAATTGATGAAGGAATACTTTGATGAGAAGCAGGTGAGTGTTATGACATGGCCGCTCCAATCTCCTGTCCTCAACCCAATAGAAAACATATGGAGCCTTATAAAGTACAGGCTCTCGAGAAAGCAGTTGAGCAACAAAGAGGATTTGATTGTGAATTTCATATCCGAATGGGATTCAATGCTTGGAGACGAGATTTGCCAGAACCTAATCAAATCAATGCCAAAAAGTGTCGAAAAGGTTATTCAGAATAAAGGGAGACCCACAGATTATTAAATATTTCGAACTATATTACCTATTATAAATAAATTATACCTCTATTATTCTTTATTTAAAGCTGTCCGGTTATGTTTCTATTGATTATTAGTTGCAGGAAATAAGTGAGTCACTTGTTTTGCACAGTGTTTTTCCCTCAATCTCATTTATATCCAAAATTATAATTATCAATCGAATACATTAAGGTGAGTAAACTTTTTTTACTAATTGTTCGGGAAGGGTTATTTATATTAGTAAGATTAAAAATTAGTTTGACCCCAAAAACAATAGGCGAAAAAATTTTTTAGGTAAAAAATATCAGGTGAGTCACTTGTATCGAACAGCACTGTACATACATACATACATATATACACACACACACACACACACACACACACACACACACACACACACACACACACACATATATATATATATATATATATATATATATATATATATATATATATTTATATATATTATTTCACTCCAACTAAGGCAATAAACCCACCAAACGAAAGGGGTTACTGAGTGCGAAAAATATGAGAATATTAAAAAAAATTATTAAAGAGTGAGAACATGAGAACACTAAAAGATGAATGGAAAAGACAATGATTGACATTGTATTGAAATGTTTGAAGATCAACTTAGACTGGGGAGCAAACGGCCGGATGAGAATTCCACAGGCACAAAGTGCGAGATGAGAACTTGTCGCCACTCTATTACTTGCGCTTCAATTCGTAAGTTCGATGTACAAAAAAGGAAAGCCCATCAGAACAATGATTATGAAAGTGTTTAGAGAAAACACACAGGGAAGATATGTTACGGCGGTCGGAAGGTTACTGAAGCCGAGATGCCAGATGAGAACTCATAACGTAACCTATTATTTTTTGTACATTATCTAGAATATCTGAATGCATAGCACATGCAGAAAACAAGATGAGAAAGCAATGTACAATA
The DNA here is from genome assembly GCA_964036315.1 of Acanthosepion esculentum. Lineage (NCBI taxonomy): Eukaryota > Metazoa > Mollusca > Cephalopoda > Sepiida > Sepiidae > Acanthosepion > Acanthosepion esculentum. The sequence continues at coordinate 71,557,067 of OZ038502.1, read as the reverse complement.
TTCAATATAATTGAATGAAATGGAATTACATTTTATTTTTTGAAGAATAAGTTTGATAAAACAAAGCGGAAATGATTTATTACTCAACCTAATAATTGCCAAAGAGATTAACCATAATGATGAAAGGATCAAGAAACAATGGCGAGAAAAGGGATTTTAATAAAGATGAACCACTAAACTGTTCTGAACGTGTTCGAATTAGATTTACTCATAAAGCTATTTTGTTTTCTTTTACGCAGCTGATAAAAGATGAAAAGCAAAAATAAATTCGGCCATCTTGATTCGGTCAGCCGATTCGCCAGCTCATTGCGTGGAGATTTTTGTTGACCATCCTTTTCAAGTTAGAGAAAAGCAAAGTCTTAGAGAGATACAGAATGAGAGAGAGTGGGAGAAAGAGAATGAGAGAGAGAGACTGGGAGAGAGAATGAGAGAGAGAATGAGAGTAGAAGAATGAAAGTGAGAGAATGAGAGAGAGAAAGTGGTAGAGAGAGAATGAGAGAGAGAATGAGAGAGAGACTGGGAGAGAGAGACTGGGAGAGAGAATGTGAGAGAGAATTAGAAAGAAAGTGGGAGAGAGAGAATGTGAGAGAGAATGTGAGAGATACTCGGAGAGAGAGAATGAGAGAGAGAGAATTAGAGAGAAAGTGGGGGAGAGAGAGAATGAGTGAGAGAATGAGAGAGAGAATGAAAGAGAGAATGAGAGAGAGAGAGAGAAATCGTGCTCGGACTGAATGTAGCAGTCAGCTGTTGGCTCGTATGAATAGAAGCCAATTTCTGTAGACGACGGACGGTCCGCCGGAATGAGTTATTCTGCGCCATTTTTTGTGAGGAATCTTGGGAGCGTTGGAGTTGTCAAGGAAATGGCTACGCGGAAAAATCGGAGGCTGTATCAAAAGGAAATGAAAAAAAAAATGGCTAATAAGCGAGGCTATGACAAGAGATTAAACAAAGGAAGAACCAGAGTTATAATATCAGTAACTAAAAAATAAATCAACGTAACACAAAGGCGTAAAAGAGCGCTGCATTGAACAAATGTAATTCTAATATTAAGCATGCTTATACAATGGTTATTTCTTCTTTATTAAATTATGATTGCTTTTAATAAATTAATAATAATCACATCAATAATAATAATAATAATAATAATAATAATAATAATAATAATAATAGCAGCAACAACTGATAACATAATATCAGGGTGCACAGTCCTTGCCGAGGAAGAATACATTATTATAATATCAGGGTGCACAGTCCTTGCCGAGGAAGAATACATTATTACACATGACATGTTAGGAAAATGTATTCATTGCCCTGTCTATTCGAACTGAGGTATTGAAATCCTGGATATCTGATACAAAAAAATCAAAATCAAAAAATGATGTCACAAATGGTAACGGAGTGATTATACCAAGGGTCGGTAACCTTTTGATAACTATGTAGCGGCTTAGGGTTTTAAAATCATTTAGTGATTTTTTTTTAATTCTAAAGCGATTCACCCCAAGTAAGGTGGGGAGGGGACGCATTAGAACGCAAGGGGTTACAGCGGATTGAAAACAAGAGTAAAGAGGCGTATTTGAGGAAAGGATCCAGAGAAGGGTGGGGAATAAGCTCAGGGTGTCAGATGTCAACATTACTGTTGAATATTTGAAGATTATAGACATCGGGAAAGCAAGTAAGAGGAAGCTTCTTGTCTAGCACTTCCTTTCCACAGGCAGGAAGTGCGAGAGAAGAAGCCGTTTGAGTAGAAGAGACGGTTACATTTAACCGTTTCGTCAGTGAAAGGGTGGGACCGAAATGCCAGCCTGGTACTTAAACGAGAAACACTTTCTGGCACGACACAGAGAACAGATTTTTACTTGCAGGAGATGAAGCTATTGATTCAAGTATTTATTCCGACACATGTCAGTGGACAGTGTGAGAGCAAGCGAGCGTAACGAGGCGCTCTCGATGAGTTGGGAATCTGCCATTCTGATAGGAGACAGGGATGGTTCTCTGTGGTGGGTAAAGGAGGGCAGTTTCGCTTTAGAGGCGTTTACAAGCCATTTCCTGTCCTAGTGAACCACAAATTGTAGGTCCTTTTCGAGTTCAGCAGCCAGCTTAGTATTGTCAACCACGCCAGATTTACAACAACGTATTTTTTAAAAGTCAGGTTCAATATATCTGCTCTAGAAAATATTTTATATAGTAATATATAGTATATATATTTTAGTATATCTCAAAATTGAAACAGCTAAATAGCTTTTTTGCGTTGCAGTAGTTATCGGTTCGGACATCGATATGTCATTTGAGGCTGAGTGCCATTGGAAATTGCTTGGCGCACGACATGTGGCACGCATAACGTAGGTTGGCGACCCCTGGTCTATACTGATGAATTTCCCAGTCCTCATTTTTATACACAATTTCATTATTAGTATGAAAACTTTTGTTACCAATATTAAAAAGTAAAATATTATGTGACTGCTCTAGTTTACTGGTATTAATGACTGCTAGAATTACATTGAAACTGCAATCATCTATCTTATGTTTTTATAAATGGATTAAACTTGTTAAATTAATACTACTCTTGGGTAAAATTAAACAGTTTTAGTTTGCTCTCTAGGATTCAAATTTGTTCATAATAACGTCAAGGGTGGTCTGTAGGTGACAAACAAAATAACAATGTTCAATGGCCAAAATTGACCATTCTTCAAACATTTTGACCAACAGATATCCAGATGTAAAGAGTAAAGCAATGTAAAGGAATTGAATGAATGAAGAAATGTAGAATATACACAAGAAATCTCTGCGGGGAACGTTTGATTTTGTATGAACCATAGTGCCGTCTACAATCTGTAGATACAAAAGCACATCTTATTACATAGGGAATGTGTGTCCAATATTGGAATGTTCTAGATTAGCACGGGCTATAAACTGGCCTAGTGTAGCATAAGTTATAAAACAACACAGTCGATGAAAAAAATACCGACCATGCTTTGTGTTAGCGATAACAACTAGATTTTTTATAAAACGATAATTAACACAATATTTTTATAAGAAGCCTATAATTATTAGAATATTATTTATTTCACTTCTTTCAATACCGGGTTTTAGGTTAGGCCTTCATGAGTTAAGATATTTTCCCCTCTACACGGATCCCACTGGTGCTAATAAAAAGACGTTAATTTTTCACTAATATCCTAGCCATCAAACTAGCCCCGTTAGAAAAAAAATCCATGTAAGCCCGAAAAGGCACAACGAACATTGTCATGAAGATTAGTATCATCAAGGCATCAGAAGATGTCGATTGACATTTCATTTGAATAATTGAACTTTATAGATTTCCAGAAAAATGTGTAAGAGGAACCAGGTTCCACTGTCGGGAAATACGAGATAAGATGTAGGAGCAGAAGAGACGACTACAATTATCCGTTTCGGCAGTGAAAGGGTGGTATCGAGATGCTAACCTAGTATCACGATTAAATTCATGCAGTTTGGGAACCAGTAATAGTAGCTCGTCAGAGCAGATGCCACGAAAATACTTAGTAGAAATGACAGAGGGAAGCCTGTGAGAGAGTGATTGTAGATGAGATGCCAGATCAGCACCTATCGCATTGCATATCCGTTACTTGGATTTTTTATGAGGATAGAAAGGAATATAGAGGATGAAGAGTAGACAGGTGTTTCGGGTGATTGTTTGAGAGAAGTTTCGTTGTGGATGCGCGTAAATTAATATCTCATTCTGTTATGGGACCTTACCTATAACGACAGAGTGAACTCTTCCTGAAACTATGAATACTGCGCCTCTCAAGAGAGAGGGACGAGTCGCAACCGCGTCTTTGACTGTTTGCGACATCTGTTGAACTCTCTGCTTCGGCAGAGAGGAACTCGGACGAGACTTTGCCGCAGGGCAAAGTTTCGTCCGGGGAGGTAGACAGTCCCTGAATCCGTTTATACGGGTTCTAAATTGGCATATTTTTGACCGAGCCTACGGGCTCGGTAAGCCCACATTAAACCGGCCTTGTGTCACACCGACACATGCGGGGGCATGGCTAAATATCGAGTCGCAATCGAGTCATGAGCAGTCACTGACTGTTTGCAACTTCTCTCAAACTCTCTGCTTTGGCAGAGAGGAGCCCGGACGAGGCTTTGCCGAAGGGCAAAGTTTCGTCCGAGGAGGTAGACAGTCCCTGAACCCGTTTATACGGGTTCTAATGGGCATATTTTTGGCCGAGCCTACGGGTTCGGGGAACCCACATTAAACCGGCCTTGTGCCACATGCGACCCACGTGGGAGGGTTGTTAAATATCGAGACGGAATCGAATCAACCCAATAGTAGTTCACTCCAAATCAGACTGACAGTCATACTAACATCTTGTGTTATTATTTCGTGTAATATATCTTTGTTATTTCTACTCTTGTGTTCGTGTTGTTCTTCCTTGGTCCTAACCTTGGACCATAACACATTCCATGTCCCAGTAAACATTGGACGATGTAGGTCCTTTTTATTTAGATCAGCTACGAATATGACCTTATCGAACGGAGCAGACTTACTGTCGAAATAGTTCTATTCAATGGAAGATTCAGCGGAAAGAAAAAATGCATTGTGAAATACTTTATTTCAGAAGAAAAATATACACCGAAAATACTTTTGAAAAAAACTAGCTGGTCACAAACTTCTCACTCGTGGTGCGATCTCCTTACGAGTTAGCGTTCCACACGAGCTTGCTAAACATCCACGTACAAGAGGCGCCCATATGTTTTATCAATATAATTACTTTTTAACGGTCTATCTGCTTATCTATTATGTATTTTCTCGTTCGGAAAAATGTCTCGTTTATTATTTTCTACTTTATTAACCATTCTCCTTCATTCTATCTTCTAATCATTTACTTACGCTTCATATTTTCCTGCTATGTAGTTTCTGCCATTTCAATCAATGGGTCCGGCATTTTTTTTTTCTTTACATATTCCCGCCATTTTTCAAGATGTTTGTCTCTATGGTTTTGGCGTTTCTCTGTTCGTTACATTCACCATTCTTTCTCTATTTCTTTTCTTTCTCTCTTTTATTTTATTTTACCTTCTCTTATTATTGCTTACCTGTTTTCTTTTTCTCCCGTTCTTTTTTTTTCTCTCCTTTTGTTTTATTATTATTCTTCATTTGTCTTTATTTTTGTTTTACTTCTTTATTTGGAACAACTTCCTCAATTTCTATTAACATTTATATCTCTTTATTTTCCTTCGTTTATCGTCTTTTCCGTTCTATATTATTTTTCCATTTTTGTATTCTCTTCTTACGCTACTGTTTTACTCCATTACCCTTCGTACATTTTTTTCACACACCTTAAATGTATTCCTTTTGTTTTTTCAATTTATCCTTTCTCTTATACACATGTTTTTACAAATTCATTCACCATTCCTACTTTCATGTTCGTTTCCATCTTTTACTCTCTTTTTCTTGTTTTCTATTTCATTAATTATTCTTTTACTCTCTTTTTCTTGTTTTCTCTTTCATTCATTATTCATTTACTCTCTTTTTCTTGTTTTCTCTTTCATTCATTATTCTTTCACTCTCTATTTCTTGTTTTATCTTTCATTCATTATTCCTTTCCTGTGTTTTACTTGTTTTCTTTTTCATTCATTATTCTTTTATTCTCTTTTTCTTGTTTTATCCTTCATTCATTATTCATTTACTCTCTTTTTCTTGTTTTCTCTTTCATTCATTATTCTTTCACTCTCTATTTCTTGTTTTATCTTTCATTCATTATTCCTTTACTGTGTTTTTCTTGTTTTCTTTCTCATTCATTATTCTTTTATTCTCTTTTTCTTGTTTTATCCTTCATTCATTATTCTTTTACTCTCCTTTTCTTGTTTTCTCTTTCATTCATTATTCTTTTACTCTCTTTTCCTTGTTTTGTCTTTCATTCATTATTCCTTTACTCTCTTTTTCTTGTTTTCTCTTTTATTCATTATTCTTTTACTCTCTTTTTTGTTTTCTCTTTCATTCATTATTCTTTTTACTCTCTTTTTTGTTTTCTCTTTCATTCATTATTCTTTTATTCTCTTTTTCTTGTTTTCTCTTTCATTCATTATTCTTTTACTCTCTTTTTTGTTTTCTCATTCATTCATTATTCTTTTACTCTCTTTTCCTTGTTTTGTCTTTCATTCATTATTCCTTTACTCTCTTTTTCTTGTTTTCTCTTTTATTCATTATTCTTTTACTCTCTTTTTTGTTTTCTCTTTCATTCATTATTCTTTTTACTCTCTTTTTTGTTTTCTCTTTCATTCATTATTCTTTTATTCTCTTTTTCTTGTTTTCTCTTTCATTCATTATTCTTTTACTCTCTTTTTCTTGTTTTCTCTTTCATTCATTATTCATTTACTCTCTTTTTCTTGTTTTCTCTTTCATTCATTATTCTTTTATTCTCTTTTTCTTGTTTTCTCTTTCATTCATTATTCTTTTACTCTCTTTTTTGTTTTCTCTTTCATTCATTATTCTGTTACTCTCTTTTTTGTTTTCTCTTTCATTCATTATTCTGTTACTCTCTTTTTCTTGTTTTCTCTTTCATTCATTATTCTTTTATTCTCTTTTTCTTGTTTTCTCTTTCATTCATTATTCTTTTACTCTCTTTTCCTTGTTTAGTCTTTCATTCATTATTCCTTTACTCTCTTTTTCTTGTTTTCTCTTTTATTCATTATTCTTTTACTCTCTTTTTTGTTTTCTCTTTCATTCATTATTCTTTTTACTCTCTTTTTTGTTTTCTCTTTCATTCATTATTCTTTTATTCTCTTTTTCTTGTTTTCTCTTTCATTCATTATTCTTTTACTCTCTTTTTTGTTTTCTCATTCATTCATTATTCTTTTACTCTCTTTTCCTTGTTTTGTCTTTCATTCATTATTCCTTTACTCTCTTTTTCTAGTTTTCTCTTTTATTCATTATTCTTTTACTCTCTTTTTTGTTTTCTCTTTCATTCATTATTCTTTTTACTCTCTTTTTTGTTTTCTCTTTCATTCATTATTCTTTTATTCTCTTTTTCTTGTTTTCTCTTTCATTCATTATTCTTTTACTCTCTTTTTTGTTTTCTCTTTCATTCATTATTCTTTTTACTCTCTTTTTTGTTTTCTCTTTCATTCATTATTCTTTTATTCTCTTTTTCTTGTTTTCTCTTTCATTCATTATTCTTTTACTCTCTTTTTTGTTTTCTCTTTCATTCATTATTCTGTTACTCTCTTTTTCTTGTTTTCTCTTTCATTCATTATTCTTTTATTCTCTTTTACTTGTTTTCTCTTTCATTCATTATTCTTTTACTCTCTCTTTTGTTTTCTCTTTCATTCATTATTCTTTTTACTCTCTTTTTTGTTTTCTCTTTCATTCATTATTCTTTTATTCTCTTTTTCTTGTTGTCTCTTTCATTCATTATTCTTTTACTCTCTTTTTTGTTTTCTCATTCATTCATTATTCTTTTACTCTCTTTTCCTTGTTTTGTCTTTCATTCATTATTCCTTTACTCTCTTTTTCTAGTTTTCTCTTTTATTCATTATTCTTTTACTCTCTTTTTTGTTTTCTCTTTCATTCATTATTCTTTTTACTCTCTTTTTTGTTTTCTCTTTCATTCATTATTCTTTTATTCTCTTTTTTTTGTTTTCTCTTTCATTCATTATTCTTTTACTCTCTTTTTTGTTTTCTCTTTCATTCATTATTCTTTTTACTCTCTTTTTTGTTTTCTCTTTCATTCATTATTCTTTTATTCTCTTTTTCTTGTTTTCCCTTTCATTCATTATTCTTTTACTCTCTTTTTTGTTTTCTCTTTCATTCATTATTCTGTTACTCTCTTTTTCTTGTTTTCTCTTTCATTCATTATTCTTTTATTCTCTTTTACTTGTTTTCTCTTTCATTCATTATTCTTTTACTCTCTCTTTTGTCTTCTCTTTCATTCATTATTCTTTTTACTCTCTTTTTTGTTTTCTCTTTCATTCATTATTCTTTTATTCTCTTTTTCTTGTTGTCTCTTTCATTCATTATTCTTTTACTCTCTTTTTTGTTTTCTCTTTCATTCATTATTCTTTTTACTCTCTTTTTTGTTTTCTCTTTCATTCATTATTCTTTTATTCTCTTTTTCTTGTTTTCTCTTTCATTCATTATTCTTTTACTCTCTTTTTTGTTTTCTCTTTCATTCATTATTCTGTTACTCTCTTTTTTGTTTTCTCTTTCATTCATTATTCTGTTACTCTCTTTTTCTTGTTTTCTCTTTCATTCATTATTCTTTTATTCTCTTTTTCTTGTTTTCTCTTTCATTCATTATTCTTTTACTCTCTTTTTTGTTTTCTCTTTCATTCATTATTCTTTTTACTCTTTTTTCTTCTTTTCTCTTTCATTCATATTGTTCTACTCTCTTTTTCTTGTTTTGACTTTCATTCCACGTCATTCTCTTGTATTTCTTCTTTCGTTTTTCTTTATTTTTTCATGAATATATTTCTATTTTTTTTACTCTTTTTATCTTTTTCTTTCTACATTTATTTTTTGGCTGATATTTGACTTATCTCTTACTTCAAGTAATTTAAAAGTTTTCCTTCTTTGACTTTTAAACGATACTTCTCTATCTTTCTTTTTATTTCTTTTCCTTCTATTCGTATTCCTCATCCTGTATACTAATTTCTGTCCTCATATAAAATCCAATGATGGATATGCAATCTGATAGGTCCTGATCTGGCATCTCGTCTACAGTGACGATCTCACAGACGTGCTGTGGCTTTCCTCTGTCTTTTCCACAAATATTTTCATGGCAACTGCTCGGACGAGTTAGTACCACTGGTATCCCACCTGCACGAATAGAAGCGTTCTACTAGGTTGTCATCTGGGTCCAAACTTTTCACTTTCGAAACCGTTAAATGTAACCGTCTCTTCTACTTCAACAGCTTCTTATCTCGCACTTCCCGTCTGTGGAACTACCTTCCTCTTACTTGCTTCCCTGACCGTTATAATGTTCAAATATTCAAATGCAATGTCAATCGACATCTTCTGATGCCTTGATCCTGATCTCCGTCCTTTGCTATATCCTTTCCTCAAACACCCCTCTTTAGTCTTGCCCTCACTCTCTGTAACCCCTTACGTGCTAGTGGCACATCCGCCTTACTTGGGGTGAAATGATTAAAAAAATATCCATTCCTTGACTTCTTTCTGTTTTTCAATTTTTTCTTATTTTTCTTCAGATCCTTTTTTCTTTCATTCGCGCTTTTCCTTCCCTTTTTCCATTGGTCTTTTTTTTCTTTCTTTTTTTAAATTTCTTTATTCCTTCTTTATCTCTGTCTTTGCTTTATTCTTTCTTTTTTTCATTTATTCCTTATAGTTTTTTTCCTTTATTCTTTCTTTCTTTTTTTTTTAAATATTTTTCATCCTCTTTATCCACTTCACACGTAATTTTATTTTTTCTCATTTTGTTTTACGCGTTTCAATATTTAATATTTTATCTTCTGTTCTCTTCATTTATTTCTTCACACCTTCCCTCGGTTTTTTCGTTCGTTCAACACATTTTTTCTTTTTTTCTTCTGGTCTCTTCATCTTCTCATAATTTACTTGTCCTATCGTCGCTTTCATCCTTTTTTACTATTAACTTCTTGCCTTTCCTTTTACTTCCTATAATTTCCTCTACTCTTTCTTCTGTGTTCTTCGCCTGTCAGTATTTTGTTCTTTCTGCACCCTCGTCTTTAATTTCCCTTTTGCGTTCTTTATATCTATGATTTTTTTCATCTTTTCTTTCTTTTCAATTTTTTATCTCCTTTTTTTTTCAGTTTTCTTTGTATTATAATTTTATTCCGATTTTCCTTTACACTTCTATTTTATTTTTTTCATCATCTTTCGTATTTTCAGTATTACAGATCTCCTCCTCCATTTTTCTCATACTTTTCTTTCTTCAATTTTCCAGTATTTTCTTTCTTCATTTTTATCATACTTTTCTTTCGTCATTTTTCCAGTATTTTCTTTCTTCATTTTTATCATACTTTTCTTTCTTCATTTTTATCATACTTTTTTTCTTCACTTTTCCTGTATTTTCTTTCTTCATTTTTCTCATACTTTTTCTTTCTTCAATTTTCCAGTATTTTCTTTCTTCATTTTTATCATACTTTTCTTTCTTCATTTTTCCAGTATTTTCTTTCTTCATTTTTATCATACTTTTCTTTCTTCATTTTTATCATACTTTTTTTCTTCATTTTTCCTGTATTTTCTTTCTTCATTTTTCTCATACTTTTTCTTTCTTCAATTTTCCAGTATTTTCTTTCTTCATTTTTATCATACTTTTCTTTCTTCAATTTTCCAGTATTTTCTTTCTTCATTTTTATCATACTTTTCTTTCTTCATTTTTATCATACTTTACTTTCTTCATTTTTCCTGTATTTTCTTTGTTCATTTTTCTCATACTTTTTCTTTCTTCAATTTTCCAGTATTTTCTTTCTTCATTTTTCTCATACTTTTCTTTGTTCATTTTCCCAGTATTTTCTCTCTTCATTTTTATCATACTTTTCTTTCTTCAGTTTATCATACTTTTCTTTCTCAAATTTTCCAGTATTTTCTTTCTTCCCATTTCCAGTATCTTCTTTCTTCATTTTTCAAATATTTTCTTTCTTCATTTTTCCAGTATTTTTTCTTTCTTTCTTTCTTTCTTTCTTTCTTTCTTTCTTTCTTTCTTTCTTTCTTTCTTTACTTTACTTTTTCCTCCATTATCATATTTTTCTTCTTTCTTTCTGACATTACAATTACTATCATTTTAATTTCTTTCTTTTTCTTCCTTTCTTTCTTTTTCTTTCTTTCTTTGGAATTATTTTTCTTCCGTTTCCTTTGATACAGGTCTCCTGTGAATGTTCTTATGCAAGATAACAACAAGGAAAAATTACAAGAAATGGACACGGCATGCAATTATTTTCACTGTATTTGCTACAATTACGCTGCCAACATCAGCGGCCTTGTTAACCAAATTGTTGGCTCGCGGAATAGATTGACCGTGAAAAAAGCCGACCCTCTATCATAAGACTAATATTCTAATGTCCATTCTCTCGAGAAAATTACTGCACGGGGAGAAAATTAAGAAGAGCTTGAAGGTTATGGGGTTCTTTTTACGTAAAGCAGAAGAAAAAAGGGCCCTATCTAGAGATGTACCTATCTTTCTATGTTTTCACTCTGAATGTAGGTTTTTGTGTAGCTGTACTGTCCATCATATAAATGCATCTTTCTCTGCCAATCAGAAAATCACATATACACACACGTGTCCATACACACACATACACAATTATATGCGTGTGTGTGTGTGTGTGTGTGTGTGTGTGTGTGTGTGTGTGTGTGTGTGTGTACAGACGAGAACGTATGCAAATTACCTCAGCTTCAAAAATAATAGAGTGGAGGTAATTAATGTGAAAAGGTGCGAGAATAATGGGTAATAAATATGATTAATATTCACTACATAATTAAGTGCATTGACAAGGAAACATAATTGTGAAAAATAAATTCTTTATTCAACATCAGTTTGCGGGTTTACTGATCTATCGATCTATCTATCTATCTATCTATCTATCTATCTATCTATATATATATATATATATATATATATGTGTGTGTGTGTGTGTGTGTGTGTGTGTGTGAGTGTGTGTGTGAATAAAAATTTGGAAAAACTTTTCTGCCGTTAAGTCGCTTGTTTTCTTTGCTATTATTCCGGTGACCCATCTCTAAGAAGGTTTGCCATACCTGCAAATTATTCATCAATTTACATGCCAATGTGAGGCTGATTATGTGGGACGAACCAACTTGCGGTTGGAAATTCGGATTGGACAGCACGTAACTACTCAAGAAGGACAGGGTGTAGTCAGCGATACTATTTGCTTAACTCAAATAATATTTTGTGAGTCAGCGATTGAAATAAATTTGTAGAACAACCTCGGTTGCGCTTTGAAATATTCTAACGAAGCGTTTAGGGTACTGCACAAACCTCGTCCGTCTAAACATTTTCATTTTAGAAGATTTTCCTATCAAGCTTCATTGAGCGATTTGGTTGGGGAAGAAGGATAAATTACTTCGTTCTCTGTGATCAATGGATGAATCGTAAGTACAAAATATGTTTCTGTAGTATAGGGCACTAGGAGCTATTTACATTGATTATTTGTTTTAGTATTAAATTTAGTCGTAACACTTTATTTATCGACCCCTACACTTTTTCATGATTGTTTATGATTGATTTTTACTTTGCTTTGCTTTTCTTTGCAACAACTTATTCTGAAGAAGTTTTTGACGAAATATATTTCTTTGTATAGAAGCTAATGCACTCCGTCATTTTTAAAGTAACACACACACACACACACACACACACACACACACACACACACACATATATATATATATATATATATATTAATAAATATAACAGATAATGAATGTCTCTTATATCTGATCATTATCCATTCTAATGTTTAAATGTTTGCTTTAATTTCAGGGGAAATTAACACTAGGATGGCCGAGGTGTCGTTTTCGACACCTTCAAATATTCAACAAATTAATATGGAATAACTAGTTTTGGTTCGATGCTGAGGCTTATGGACAATTATTGAATTTCAGCAAAGATGCTTAACAGAGTTAATTCTTTAAAAATATTCAGTGGAATAGCTGGTATTTGAGGTTTTACCTTGAATGACCGAGGTGTCGTTTTTGACACCTAGGCTATTTATAGGGTAAATGCATTGAAATAATATCATAACACGGCAAATGTGCAAAGGATGAAACTAGGGTACTGTTAGTAACATGTAAAGATTGTGGAATCTAAGACATTGCTAAATAGTTGGTCCTACAGGATTGTAGAAAGAATGTTATGGCCTACTTCAAAATGATGTCTAATGTTGTGTAATAGTAATATTCTTTAATAAACTATGTATTGCAAACATATGAGTAATTTCATTGACCATATATGATTATTTTTCATGCGAAACATTAAAAAACAATCATAAGGTGTCGAAAACGATACCTTGGCCATTTTATATATATCAAAGGAGCTGGATATCCTAGTGTTAAAGACAAAAATTGTCCAAAATTTGGTTATTTTTTTTTATTAAGTTGGCCCTAAATTTTCCGGTTGCATGTGCCATCGTCAGAGTGGTTATACAGACATGAAACAAATATATCTACCGTCAAATATGAGGATGGTTCAAGTGAGCCGAAAGCTTAGGACCAACGTAATGAAAAATATCCAAATGTTGGACAATTTTTGTCTTTATTTTCACCCTAAATTAATGCAAACATTCGGACATTAAACATTCAACAGACATTAGCGGCATTCATTGTCTGTTATATTTAATAACATTTACATAATGATCTGCTGCCCCAATACACTATATATATATATATATATATATATGTGTGTGTGTGTGTGTGTGTAGGTCTGTATGTATATATGTGTGAATGTACGATTATATATGGAGGTAGTTATTTATTTTTTCATGTAGTGTGTGGAAAACTATATGGTAAATATATATATATATATATATATATATATATATATATATATATATATATATATATTTGTTTAAAATTCTTTTTTTTAATTAATTTTATCCATATATATTTGCCCAAATTAGTTATATTTCCATAAGTAGTTAGAATTCATTTAATAACATATTAAGCCCCGAATATGTTTTGGCTATTGCGTCTAATTGTCTAGGTCAATGTGCATGTGGATGTATGTGTAAGTGTTTATTGATGTCTATGTCTAAGGAAAGTGCATGAACGTTTGGTTGTGTGTGTGTGTGTGTGTGTGTGTTTGTGTGTATGTGTGTGTTCGTTTTTTTTTTTGTTGTTTTGTTTTATCAAGGGTCGTGTCTCGTCACCGTTTTTTGTGTGTATATATATCTAAATATGTCTGGGCGCTTATGTATTATAACCTGAGTGTGTGTGGATTGTTTTACGCGAGAGGTGGTCATCACAGTTGAAGTAAACTGTAAAATGTATACACTTTTCTCTGGAGCTAACAACTCTTTTTAACGTAATTTCAATGAAAAAATAAATTAAATAACATATGTATTTTTTATTTTCTCCTCAGTAATTCTATAATTTTAAACTTAATAGAGATTAGATTTAGGTTTCTAAATAGGTAATTTTTTACTTTTAATTTTAATTTCAAATTTTATAAATATTTTAATATCTATGATAAACTTGCTTCGTTGTCAATTTTTTGAATTACCATATACTTGTATTTTGATTGGTCATTCTAGCTAATGTAACAGCGTTTACCCCTAGGGAAGGATCGTTAATTAATTTGAAACTTTTCAAACCATTTATTCTACATTCAACATCAACCACTTGATAAGACACCAGAAGTGTTGAAACAAAATGGCTATTTTTGTAGTGATTTTATAACATATTTATGTTATAATATTTAAATAAATAATTATATATATATATATATATATATATATATATATATATACATATAAAAGTGAACATAGAAGTCAACACTTAGAGGCGACAGTCTATTTCATGCTAGTGCAATCATCAGGCAACTCATATATATATATATATATATATATATATATATATATATATATATATATATATATATTAGAAGGAAATATTTTAGGTTCAATAGCCATAAAAATCTGTCAAGACCCCATTTTCTGTGTCACTGCACACTTCATCCAACCGTTTCCTTGCTTTGATGACATCAGATGTGTGCTTTTACCAACTTTATTCAACAGCCGACAAGAAAGACGCCTGTCGGTGTTGAAATATATTTTCAAAATAAAATCACAAACTGAGGGATTAAACAGGAATTACTCGGAGATTATAATTTCCACAGGCAGACCCCCAACAAATTACAAGATTCTTGGGAAGTGTTGGTCTCACTTCTTTGTTTACTTCTCGTCTCGTCTCGTTGAAAAAGGACAAAAAGGTGAGTTCAAAAATTCTGACTTTAAAACATTTCTCTTCGTTCTTCACCAATTTTCTCGCCAATATTGTATTTTTTTTGTTTGACTTGTTATTCCTCAAATTTTATTAACTGGCCTATTAAATCTACACACACAAACACAAACAAACAAACACACACATACACGCGCGTGAGTGTGTGTAATAGACCTTTAACGTGTAACAAATATGCAAAAAAAGTGTCACGAGACCTATTTTTAAACTTTCCTAGTGTTTAACCGCTTTTAGGGGGTTAATTATTTGCCCAAAGGTTGGACCCTAACAGGTGCTACCAACCCGTGTCATGCTGGACCTGGGAACACAAGCAGTTAAGAGCTGGTTCAACACTCCTCAAAACTTCCTGGTCAGAGGCCTTGGTGTTGGACGTAGTTTATCGTCTTACCGAGGACGCGGACGTAGTTCATCGTCTTATCCAGGATGCGGAGTAGTATGTCGTCTTACCAAGGATGCGCATGTAGTTTGTGTCTC
This sequence comes from Acanthosepion esculentum, assembly GCA_964036315.1. Classification (NCBI taxonomy): domain Eukaryota; kingdom Metazoa; phylum Mollusca; class Cephalopoda; order Sepiida; family Sepiidae; genus Acanthosepion; species Acanthosepion esculentum. The sequence continues at coordinate 71,541,667 of OZ038502.1, read as the reverse complement.
ACCCTGGATATAGTTTATGGTCTTACCCAGGAAGTGGATGTAATTTGTCGACTTACCAGGACGTGGATATAGTTCATGGTTTTAACCAAGACGCGGTTGTAGTTTATCGTCTTACCCAGGACGTAGATATAGTTTATCGTCTTACACAAGAGGTGGATATAATTTATCGTCTTACCCAGGACGTAGATGTAGTTTGTCTTCTTACTCATGGCGAGGTTGTAGTTGTCGTCTTATCCAGGACGTGGACGTAGTTTGTCGTCTTTACGAAGACGCGGACATATTTCATCGACTTATCCAGGATGCGGATGTAGCTTGTCGTCTTATCCAGGACGCGGATTTAGTTTATCGTTTTACCCAGGACGCGGATGTAGTTTACCGTCTAACACAGTACGTGGATGTAGTTTATTGTCATACCCAGGACGTGGATGTAGTTTATCGTTTTTCCCAGGAAGTGGATTTAGTTTATCGTTTTAGCCAAAACGTGGATGTAGTTTATCGTCATACGCAGGACGTGGATGTAGTTTATCGTCATACGCAGGACGTGGATGTAATTTATCGTTTTACCAAGGACGTGGATGTAGTTTATCGTCATACCCAGGACGTGGATGTAGTTTATCGTCATACCCAGGACATTGATGTAGTTTATCGTTTTACCAAGGATGTGGATGTAGTTTATCGTTTTACCCAGGACGTGGATGTAGTTTATCGTTTTACCCAGGACGTGGATGTAGTTTATCGTTTTATCCAGGACGTGGATATAGTTTATCGTTTTACCAAGGACGTGGATGTAGTTTATCGTTTTACCAAGGACGTAGATGTAGTTTATCTTTTTACCCAGGAGGTGGATGTAGTTTATCGTTTTACCCAGGACGTAATGTAATATTTGAAGTAAAATATAATATATGCAGATTAAAAAAGCAGATAAAAAAAATAGAAGATAAAGAGAGATTAACAAAGCAGATAAAAAATCGAAAAATTATAAAATAATAGAGAAAATAAATATAAAAATATGTAGCATATTACGATACAGAGTGTGACATATATATAAGTACGCCACTAAGTTTTCGGCCAGATGTTCGTTCGGCCAAATGTTCGTCGGCCAAATGTCCGAGCACCTTGGAAACAGTGAAAAGCATACTAAACTCTTATACTCCACTATAGCAGTAAATGTTGGACCATACCATCACAGATGAAAAAGATACTTGATACGTCAGATATTTGGTTCTGGAGAAGGATGCTGAATACACCATAGACTCAACATGAGAGCAACTAGGAATTTGTCGAGAAAACAGCCTAATCATGCGGATCAGTAGAAAAGAAACCATTGAGATTTCTAGGGCACATCTGAGGAAAGATGGCTAGGTAAATTTGTCATTCACAGTTCATATTAAAAACAAAAGTGAGAAAGGAAAGGACGAACTTGTGTGACCTCTTGGCACAACAGTAATTAGAAGATATAGCAATGAGGCCTTGAAAGTGACGAAGTTGTGGAGGCACATGTTCGCTCACATCCTGAAGAGACAAATAGAAGAAGAAGAAGAAGAAGAAGAAGAAGAAGAAGAAGAAGAAGAAGAAGAAGAAGAAGGTTAAACCTCTCATCTGAAAATCCTGAAAAAAGAAACACAATTAGTTTAATGTTTCTTTTAGATATAAAATATTTTGTGTGATGGAGAATTTTGCTGTTACACGATTTAGACTATTTTGCTGTTACACTTGGTATCTATCTATCTATATCTATCTATCTATCTATCTATCTATCTATCTATCTCTCTCTCTCTCTCTCTCTCTCTCTCTATATATATATATATATATATATATATATATATATATATATATATATATATATATATATATAGGGGGGGGGGCTAAAATGATAAAATCTAGTTTTAAAGTAGTCTATTTATAGGTAAAAGTGCTCAATATCAGATATAGAGCATATGCAAATACAAATGATGGGAGTTGTCACTGAAGTCATTACTAAGCGGTGTCAGTCTGTTCCCTGCTTCAAACTCAGTGATCACTCATTTTTATCTTTTACATATATATATATATATATATATATATATATATATATATATATATATATATAATATCAAAATCTGCTACTCAGAATTTCATGCAATAACAGAATCAACGGAGGTGAAAATTTTATTTACCTGAGGAAGGTATTATCGCATAAAAGTCTATTTATTTGCTGTCGATATTATTTTATTAATAATATAATTATTGAAGCATATTATATTGAAGCTCTGGTTTGTTCTATACTTTAAGATGTTAGCTTACGTAAAGCTTTACCTTATACATTTACTATGCATTTGTGGTGAGATTGAAGTTACCTTTTCAAGGCACATACCTGGCTGATGATATATGGAAAGCGTGTGCTGCCCAAACAACATGGCTCTTACGCGTCCGTTACGACAAGATCCAAAGGAATTATATTTCTAGTTTGCTAGCCTTTGGGGATCCTCTCCAGAACTTCTGAATATATTTAGTTCCATATCCATTTCCGAGTTTTGATATAACAGCAAAGCTGCAGATGGTTAAAATCATGATTTTACTTTCCCTAGATGGACTGCCTTCCCGAGCTGTGGAGCCTCATCTAACCATTGCCGAATATCGCCAGTAGTTCGCCTTTCCCATACTTTGACTTGGATCTAGACTTACTTTTCAGTGACTATTCGAGACGCATGCCACGGAAATATTTTATCGGCAATGGTGGTTCCGGCTATGAAATACCTTGGGGCATATATAATGTAAGTATATACATATTATATGCATTGCGTGTTTTAGCAGCTCCCAGCAGAATTAACAGATTATAAAAAAATATATAAAACGTTACGTAAATAAAAACACGTGAAAGTAAGATAAATTACGAAAGAATCGTACATGAATCAACAAACACAAATATTGGAATGTTTATTAATTTTAGAAAGAGACTAGCAGCATGGCCCGGCGTTGCCCGTGCTTGATTCAAAAGTCGTACGACTCATACAGCAATCGCTATCACTTGACTTAAAATATTTAAAGGAGTGCACTTTGCCGTGCTGATGTTGCTACATGCCTTACTTCTTGCCTATCTCTGATTGCAAATTTTTTGTAAGTTCTATAATAAACATTAAATCTGTTACGAAAAAGGAACTAAACAAAATGAACACAAAACGATCAGCTTTAAAAAAAAACTCGTAACTGGAAAAACCGAATGAAAAAAGAATGTTAACAAAATCTTTTCACACCCAACCCAGTTCTGTGGAATCAGAATCAACGTTGAGTTTAAGCAAGCGAATGAGCCAATTGGAATAAAGTGCCATGCAGATTTAAATTCTTCTCACTTGTGACGAACGCAGCTATCGATTTCTTTGCATGCTAGCATGCTAGTTAACATTCGTGTCAGTCAGCTCTTGGCTCTCACGCTGGCCAATATAATCTTCCTGCCTATTCGTGGCAGCCAGCTATAGCCTCTCACTATGGCCAGTAGAAAATGGTCGCAAACTACATGAAAAATTGCGTAGAAGCATGAAAAATCGATTATTTCCACTATTGGTGGGTGTTGGGAAATGCAAAGTCGGTCTTGGCCTTCCGCAAACTTGGGGCATGTGC